>CM074728.1:98281250-99006250 GCA_037306005.1 Rhinophrynus dorsalis
CAGGCTGAATCAGCTGATCTCTGTGATTACTCACCTGACTGTTATCAGCCAACCCTCTCAGGGTGTTTAAAACAGCTTGGCTCACTTCCTGATTGTCCTTCTGTTTGTTACTGCTGACTGCTGTGGATTATCCTGTGCTCCTGTTTGACCTGGCTTCCTCTGGCGATCCTCCTGGCTCCTGACCCCTGGCTGTTCCTGACATCGCGGACTTCTGTGTTCCTGACTCCTGTCTTGTTCCTGACATTGCAGACTCCTGTGTTCCTGACATTGTGGACTCCTGTGTTCCTGACTCCGGCTTGGTTGAGTACCTGTCTTGGTTCCTGACCCTGGCTTGTCTTTTGGTTTATGCTCTTGGATCACGATTCTGTTTTTGTCACTTTAATAAAGGTGTTTTGCATTTTACATTTTTGTATCTGTCTAGTTCCTGGTCCCCAACAGTAATGACCAAAATAAAGTTGATGCTATATGTTAGATTTTACAAAAATAACGTATTTAGAAAAAGTCCTATCTATCTCTCAAACTGCTGTGGTTTGAGAGATATCGTCGGCTAAAGATCCCCTTCTCCTGATGTCAGCTGTAAAGCTGACAGAAGGAGTTCTGTGTCGGCCGACACGAGGAGGCTCTTCAGGAGAGCTGCAATAGCGAGATTTAAAAAGAAATACTTCTTTGGAACGGTCTACAAAGTGTGCTTGCAAACCATATCACCCCATAGATCCCTTTTCTCTAAAGTAAGCAAACGTGGTTTGGCAAATTTCCCTTTATAACTACAATCTTACAATTCTTTTAACAGTTTTTTTTTGCACATATTTTACTTTTTACAACTCAATAATTACAATTTTAAGAACAGGTGCCTGAAATCATATTCTTTATTCTAGATGAGGCGTTACCAAGGATTTTATAAAGAGGTAGAACTATATTCCTGTACTATGCATCTATACCACTTTTTATACATGATAATACCTTATTGGCTTTTGCAGTAGCTGAGTGACACTACACACTGTTGTGAAGTCTATGGTTTATCAGTACTTCTAAATCTTTTTCTAACAATGATTCAGATTCTAACAATGAGTACTATTGCATCTTAATTTAAATTTGTGTTACTAACAGTTTTACATTATGGGATGTTCTGTGTTTTTTTGCTTTTTATGATATTGTATATTCTGGCTGTTTGGCGAGAGCATGTACCGCGAGAGCAGCCCATCCCATAAAGTTGGTCTAACTGCATTTGGGACAGTATGATTTCCCAAAGAAGCCTGATTGTGGTGTACCTCATAGGTAGAATCACAGCATCTGCATTTGTGAGCATCCACCTGTTGGGTGATTTTTCGTGGAGATTAAGATTTGTGAGATATTTCACAATGAGGTGCTCTTGTGTTTTCTCTCTCTTGTGAGAGACTACTATCATATAGTATTCTTTCTAATATCTTACCCACTACAGAAGTAAAATTCAAATGTCATTAGTTTCCAGGCACCTGTTCAGCAATGCACATGAAGCGACATGCAGCGCCACCACTGTCCCACGTAGATGTCACGCCCCACTTCCGCTGCATCGTCAAGTAGCCAGGCAACAATCAAACACAACTGTGTCTTATGCAACGGAGGAATTAAAATACACAAAAATATTCAAATAATTGCAAACATGATAACATAATAAAATTAAACCAACCAATATGTCTTGATTTATTGCACCTGTGATTAGAGGACAAGATGTTCATATATTATAATCATCATGTGTGTTTCAGGAAACAACTGCTCCACATTTGTCTCATGCTCAAAACCCATGTTCTCTGGCAGGAAGGAAGCAGGTAATAACTGACTTGAATGTAGAACACCTGGTATCAGCAGTGGCGTACTAATGGGGGGAGGGTCCACCCCGGGTACACTCATTAGGGGGGGTTCCATACTGCCACTCTGAGCCCACTGCCCGATTGCCCTAAGCAGGTACTGACGGCATTAGATGTGCTCCACTGTCCAGTACCTTCTTCCTTGAGTCGCACTGCAGCCAATGAGAGAGGATTGCTTTGATAGGATACTCCGCTCTTATTGGTTGTGCTTGATGTGTGGCAGCACATCGCTGTTGTGCAAGGTCTGGAGGAAATGCCTGGACCTGACACAGCCAGTACAGTGTGCAAACTGGAGCAGGAGGATGCGGAGGCATAAATACCTCACTGCACCCTCAGACGCTGCCAGGCAGCCAGCCCTCAGCACTGTGTCAGCAGCAGGTGCGGTTGCTTTTTTTTTTTTTTTTTTTTTAGCATTTTAAACTGGGAGGGGTGCCAAATATGGGTGGGAGCCAAATATAGGATCCGCCCCGGGTGCCAGATGCTCTAGGTACACCCCTGGATATCAGTGTTTGTATGCTTCATGCTGCCATAAAAGGTTAGCCCTGTCATCACCTCTTTGTGGCACTTTAACGTGTTCTATGAACGTGCCTTTGGATTGACTTATGGTATGGCCACGGTCCAGGACATATAGGGAGACAGGATTGATCTGTTCCCTTTTTGTCCCTTCTTCAGCTTCCATTACTGTGATAGTAATGTTTCACAATAAAAGCAGCTCCAATTAATCTTCATAGTATTTGGGCCATGGAGAGTGTTATTTCAATACTGTCAGAGTTGTAGTACAAGAGTAATTGAATGATAAAATATCCCCCTCCCACCCCTTTTACTGATGTAACACTGCTCACCTCAGAGCAGCAAGACTGTCCGGATGGATAACAGAGAGGGACAATCTTCAGTGAGCATAAGGAAAAACCTGAAATACCTGTCAAGAGGGCAGGGTTTTCCTTATGTTCACAGTAAGAAGATTGTCCCTTGTTGTGATCTGTCTGGTCAAGAGACCAGATTCCACATCTGATGTGAGCAGTGTTACACTAGGTAAAAGGGGAGGGAGGGGGATACTTTATCATTCAATTACTCTTGTACTACAACTCTGACAGTACTGAAATAACAGTTTCCATGGCCCAAATACTATGAAGATTAACCTGAGCTGCTTTTATTGTGAAACATTACTATCCCTTGAATATTTACTTTTGTGTTCTGCAAATAGTGTCCTCAATGACTGTGTGCGCTTTTGCCCACATAGGACAAGCCACATGGACACATAAGATGGTACACTGTAAGCTCTCACGAGCAGGGCCCGCTAATCGTTTTGTTTGTCATGTTCCATTTTCCACTCTTTAACCCTTTGAGTGCCAGAGGGGTACTCAACACATTGCTTTGCGATGCGTTGCGTAACCCTGTGGCACTCAAAGGGTTAATGTCATCCTTTGAAATGTTGCCCACTATTGGGTGACAAAAAAAAAGGTGCATTAAGCATGTCACCGCAATGAAAAGGGTGATAGCAGAATCTCGCCCGCATCAGAAGCCTGAGATTCTGATATCGTGGGCTTAAAGCGTAACACATGTTAATAGTTAAAGTTGAAAATTATAACCTAGGCAATGCACACACACTGCTCTGCGCATTTCATCTTGCACCACTTTTACACAGTGCATGTCGGAATCACAATCCAACTTCTGCTAGTTCTTACATCCATGTATTTTAACACTTTGAGCGTGAGCGTGGTTCCTGAGCAAACGTACCACTCTCACGTTCAAAGGGTTAACAGATATGGATGTAAATGCTAGCAGTGATAGGATGTGTGATTCCGACTCGCTGTGTGTAAGAGGTGCAAGATGAAAGGTATGGAGCAGAACAGAGCGTGCAGTGTGTAGGTTATAATTTTCAAAGTTAACTATTAAAATGTGTGACGCTTTATGCCGGCGATATCAGAATCTCACCCTTTTGATGTGGGTGAGATTCTGATATTGCTCTTTACATGTTTAATGAGCCGTTTTCTTAGTGACCGACATTTTGATAGTGAACCCTATGTAATATCTCTGAACGTCTATTCCCTAATGTACAGCGCTGCGTAGTAAGTTGGTGCTATATAAATAAAGATTAATAATACCCTCAATCATTTTGTTTTGCAATTGTAATACTCTTTCATTTTGGAGTTCTACCCAGACCTTGATTATTTTAATACATCTCCCTTAATCAGGCAATTTATTTTTGTTTTTTGTAGTTGTCTAGCAGATCTGCATGTTTTAACATATCAAAGGGGATGTACGATTAGTAATATGTAAGCATTGGTGGAATTGTTACTGCCTCACACAGGTTAGATCTCAAAATTGCTAAATTTTATTTTGCAAATATCCCAATTTATAGAATGTGTGGTGTAATTTTGTACAAATGACCGTCTGTCCTTGCTCAGCTTCTCCGCCGTGTACCTGTGGTTTTCATTAAAGCTACTTCAAGAATACCCTTATGATATCACCAATGCCTGAAATATTCTGGTGTATGATATTGTGAATTGGGTAGGTTCCCAATCAATTTTTGGGATTAAAGCTATCAAGAGTATTCACGCAGGTATGAAAATACACTTGTGAAAACTAATTTCCACTGCTCTCAGGATTCAATCTACCGTAAAATCTTGGGTATAATACGCACAATTTTACCCCTCTTCACCTTATGTGAAGTGGGGGGTGCGTATTATACCCGAGAGTTTTTTCTGATGACTTAAAATTTTTTTTTATTACTGCCGGCTACCTTCCCTTCCAACCCCCCATCACGATCCGATGTCAAAAGAAGCCTTACGTTCTTTTGCTGCACTTGAATACAGTGATCTGTGTTAAGCTCTGTGTCCCATCTTCCCTTGCATTTGCCGCCCGCTTCCTTCAATGGACTTTCAGGACCTTCTGCCTCCAGCCAATGATAGTGCACCTGCATTACCATTGGCTGGAGGCGGAAGGTCCAGAAAGTCCATTGAAGGAAGCGGGCAGAAAATGCAAGCCTGATGCCCGCTCACAGGGAAGATGGGACACAGAGCTTAACACAGATCACTGTATTCAAGTGCAGCAAAAGAAAGTAAGGCTTCTTTTGACATCAGGTCGCGCTGGGGGTGAGGGAGGGAAGGTAGCCGGCAGCAATAATTTTTTTTAACTAAAGGGGAAAACAAGGCACTCTTGTTTTCCCCTAAAATCTTGGGCATAATATACACCTGCGTATTATACACAGGTGCATATTATACCTGAGATTTTATATTAATCCTTTTGTCGGTATTTTTGACCTTCTGCACAGACTGGTTTAGGCCATCTGGGTTAGGCCATCACACCATAAAAATATTGTGTGTGAATGTTCACCCAGATCTTGTATACTGTTGGAAGTCCTATAATTTAAATGCTGATACTTCTTCCAGATAACCAACAAACAAGATGGCAAAGATGGTGCTGCCCATGACAGTCCATCATCTGTAGACGCAACTGCGATTCAGATGATAAATAGCTGCACTCAAGTGTACAATGCAGTTGGTCTGACACAGAATTGTTGAACTTTCTTTGTGCATATGGCAATAGACTGCAATAGGAAATTGAGAGATAAAGGGGGTAGTTCTTCAAAGTGTGGCAAAAGCAGAGAATCACATATGTTGTTCTTTGCCACACTGACAGATACCTTCATGTGTTATCAATGATCTGCTGTATCTATAGCTGCCCTGAATATATAAGGCAGGTAAATACAAGAAAAAATATAATAATTGATGTGATACACATTCATATGTATACAGAGTATGCATGTGTCCATCTTCATAAATTTCTGTCTGAGTAGCCAGTCTCAAGGTGGCAGATGAGAATCGTGGATTAACTTGGTACATTTTGATGAATGATCAAGGACCAGATATGATCTGGTAATCAATGAATTTGTGAATGAGCAAGTATAGCAAAGTGTTTCTTTGTGAATTTAGCCACTCACAATTTGATAAATATCGTCCCATCTCTATTGATACATTTACCCCCAGCAATAAAACCCAGCCCATTACCAGACTGATGTACCGTGAAGCAAAACTTTCCCGATCACACAAAGCCCTTGTTTTCTCCAATAATAGACTTGTCAGTACTGAGATTACTCATCCGACAGCTTCTTCAAGGCCTCTTGTCCACGGCTCCAACAGGTAAATGCCCACCCACTCTAGATGAACAAAGAAGAAGACCCACATTCAAGGTGTTGAAGCGATAAAGAATTTAATGACACATCTTATTCAACAGTAATACTTAAAGGGATAGTAATGTTTCATAATAAAAGCAGCTCTAATTAATCATCATAGTATTTGAGCCATGGAGAGTGCAATTTCAATTCTGAGTTGTAGTTCAAGAGCAATTCATTAACAAAATATCCCCCTTCCACCCCTTTTATTGATGTAACACTGCTCAGCCAGATCAGAAGAGAGGTGCCCAGGTAGACTGCAGAGAGGGACAGTCTTCAATTAAGGGAAAAACCTGAAAAACTTGTCAAGGGTGGCAGGGTTTTCATTGTTCTCATAGGAAGAAGATTGTTCCCTGCTGTTTTCTGTCTGGTCTATGGACTGCATTCCACATATGAGAAGAGATGGTTTACACTAGGTAAAAGGGGCGGGAGGTGAAGCTTTGCTTGTGAATATCTCTCAAACCATAAAGGATTGAGAGAAAAGACTTATTTCGTTCTTCATGTTTTTTTAATGCCTGCAAAATAAAATAAAGATTAAATGAAGTATTACTATCCCTTTAAGACATGAATAAAGATTGGTGGAGGCTGAACGGAGGAAGTGGAGTAGAACAAACGCACTTCATGCTATTGGAATTAACATGGTTAAACATGTCAGTTCTACCCCACCATTCAGCTTCCCACCAACCTTTACACTTGCACTGACAATTATTACGGGATAAGATGTGCCATTAAATCCTTTACTTTGCTAGTACCAGGGTAGGTTTTCCCTATAGGCAGAGTAGGCAACTCTCTACAGTGAGAGAAAGAGTAACCCAGAGGCTGTCATGTGACGTTTATTGAGAATCTCGCTTTGTCACGCAGGGTGAGATTCTCATGTCGACCTTTTGGTCACGGCGACATGGTAACTGTGTAATTTGGTTGCGTGCGACCTTTTAAAAGTAAACCCAAATTTTGAGGGGTACCTCAGCTGTTCTAGCCACACCCACATTCTGAATTCTGGGCGTGGCCAAAGCAATCTCTTTGTCCCTGGCTGCACCAGTTGTATAACCCCTTAAAGGGATAGTAATACTTAAAATGTAAAAAAAAAAAATGTTGTAGGGTTTATCCCCCTGAGTAAAACAAGAGTACTCCCACTGCTGAAAGGTGTTTCATTCAAAAGTTATTAATTTTCAAAGTTGAATTTTTTAGGTGCAATATCACAGTGGCCTGAAATTGTACAGTGGAGCTGTTGCTACACGATCCTATGGACAGCTCTGGTCCCGGGACCAGAGGGTGTGCTCATGGGAGGAGCTAAGGGCACCTAGGAGTGACTTGCCTGCGATATAATTCCATCCCTGCCCAGTACGGTTTCTTCTTTGTTGGTGAACAAAAGAATGTGGACCAGTACTGGAAAGGCACTACAAGGTAGAGATAGCCACAATGATTTTAAATAGGGTTTTTAATCTCTTGTTGGAGACATCTGTAGCATTCACAGGGTTAATAATCACATTTCAATCAATGGTGGTTTTTATTTGTCCCCTACAGTGCAGCTGCTGATAATTGCTCCATTTTTTTATTAAAGAGAAACTATCACCCCCAAATAAAGTCCACCCCCTTAATAGGCATCTAGTGAAAAGCTTTCCAATGAAACTGTTATGCAGAATAAAGACCGCGTTAGTCAAAAATCCTACCTCAGCTGACACTGACAGCCAGGCAACAGAGCAGACATCTTTGCTTACATACATCTGCGTGTCTGTGCTGTCAGTCCCGGTTTCCTCTAGGAGGCGCTGCATGGTACTAGACTTGTGCACAAAATTTCGGTAAAATTCGATTTCAGATGAATTTTTTTTTTTTCATTCGTTGACTACGCATTTCGGGCTCAGACGAAATTCGACGACAGTCTGTCACGGATACCCAGAAAAGTTCAGGAGTCAGTACGGTATAGTTAATGCAATTTTATTTACAAAATGAACAAAGAAAATATATACATATATACATACAAAGGAACAGGCAAAGGGTTAAAGCCAGCAACCCTGCTATCAGAAATAATAGGATGCAAGGCTAAACCTCAGTGCTAGAGACTAGGCCTTAGCCACTGGTAGTCTCAGCTGGAGCAGGAACACAGGGTCTTGATCAGATGTAGCGGGCGTACCGACTCAAGCCTGCAGTCAGTAGGGAACGATATCTGACTCACGCCTGCAGTCAGAATGGAGCGAACACTGACTCACACCTGCAGTCAGAATCAGAGCTGGTCTACCAGAGCCCCAGGTCCGCACTAGACTGGATGTCTGCTAGGTACAAGGAACAAACGTAAGAGTAGTCAGACAGAGCCACAAGTCAGCACCAGAGGGGGTAGTCAGACAAGCCAGGGCATACACAGTTCATGTAGTCAGCCAGAGCCACAGGTCTGCATCAGGCTGGGGGTCCACTATATGGATAAGCAAAAGAATAGTCAGACCGAGCCACAGGTCAGCACCAGGTTGGATGGAAGACTAGCCAGGTCATACACAGAGCTCAAGGAAATAGAACTGCTATGTACAACAACCCAAGGACAACTGAGTCAGGACTCAGACTGCCCTTTAAACCCATCCACAGGAAGTAGGTAGGAGGAGCAGCTCAGAGGGAGGAAGTAGGTAGGAGGAAGTAGGTAGGAGGAGACTACAGGAGGCAAACACATAAAACAGAGGCCTGCTGCATGCTTGAAGCTTTGCGCCTCTAGATGAGGCTGAAACCAAGGTAAGCTGTAACACAGTCCGAATTACTTGTCAAATTTAAAATACTTTTAAAAATACAATAAAAAATTGAAAATTAAATAAATGGAACCATTTCCAGGGTCTAAATGAAGATGGTGGAACATACCTCCCAACATTTCAAATGGCCAAAGAGGGACACTTGTGTTTCAGGTGGTGTTTCTAGGGGCGTGGCTGGTGGGTGGGGAATTTTTAGGTTACTTTGTCACCTATTGACACCTCTGTGTAAATGAATAAATGATTTAGAGCAAGAGCAGAGTATTTTATTTACACAAATTCAATTACAAACACATATACTGAAGATTAACTAAACACTTATGTGAATTTCATTGCTGTGGAGCAGTGTGATAGACTAATATACACACCACTCACTCTGATGTCCTAAAAAGAGGGACAACATGGTAGAAAAGAGGGACAGGGGGATTTGGGTCTCAAAGAGGGACTGTCTCTCCTAAAGAGGGACACTTGGGAGGTATGGTGGAACAGGGTAAGGTGGAGATTTAGCCTTAAGGTTCTATGGTTAAAGTAGATGAAGTATGGATGTTGCTAAATTTAAAGGAAGGCCTGCCTGCCTATATAGCTGTGAGACTGGCTGATGTGTCACTCTGAAAATTATTCAAAAAATTCCTAATATTAATTTTAATATTTTACAAAGGAACAAAGGGGACTCTCCCTTGCGGACGCAATAAGGTACTAAGCCTGCATACACAACTGTGAGACTGGCTGATGTGTCACTGATAATTATTCAAACAAATTCCTAACATTAATTTTAATATTTAACACAGGAACAAAGGTGACTCTCCCTTGCAGATGCAATAAGGTACTAGGCCTGCCTATAGAACTGTGAGACTGGCTGATGTGTCACTCTGAAAATTATTCAAAGAAATCCCTAATATTAATTTTAATGTTTAACACGGAAACAAAGGTGACTTTCCCTTGCGGACGCAATAAGGTACTAGGCCTGTCTGCAGAACTGTGAGACTGGCTGATGTGTCACTCTGAATATTTTTAATATTCTGCACAGGAACAAAGGTGACTTTCCCTTGCAGTGGCAATAAGGTACTAATGCTGGCTGCCTGCCTATGCCTAATGCTACCTGCCTGCCTACACAACAACTGGATACTGTAATATCTCCTCCTGCTTTTCTCTCTCAGCTCCAACCACACAATGAGGAAATGCAGGCTGTCTGCCTGGGTGTCTGTGTCATTAGTCCAACCCCCATCATGAAACGAAGAAGCCAATTGGAATAGAGACAAAGCATGAAAGTAGCGTATGAAACGGAGAAGCTAATTGGACTAGAGACATGGAGGGAAAGTAATTGAGCGTGGGTAGTAGTCGCCGAATTTCCGAAATTTCCGACGGAATTCAGACCAGGGCTAGTCGGATTTGGATTTTTTTTGGCGAACGACCCTTGCCTTTCAGTATGCCCGAATGTTGCCGAATTACCCCATTTTCCACGAATTCCGAATGTCGCCACCCGAATCGCACAAGCCTACATGGTACCTGTAGGTACCAGAAGGGACTGACGGAGCAGGTGCGCAGATACCTCTAGAGCGCTGTTGCCTGGCCGTCAGTGTCGTCTGAGGTAGGATTTTTGATTCTGCTTAATAGTTTAATTGGTAAGCTTATCGCTAGTTGCCTAATTAAGGGGTGGACTTTATTTGGGGTGATAGTTCCCCTTTAAATCATCAACATTTTCTGCCCCTACAGTCTTTTTCCCCTGTCCTCAATTACAAAAATTAGTTCCATGGAACCTTTGCAGTTCTTCAGGTTCCATGGAACACGGTTAATCAGTCAATATCAGATTTACTGGAACAAGCTGACAGGTAATAATTAATATATCCACCAAAAATATCATATAGTTTTTCTCCGCTTTGAGCAGTTTCAGAACAAATTACATTTCTAATTTGCTTTCAGTGCTAAAGATTCATGTGAAATGACAAAGGCATACACAATTGATTATAACTTGTTACTAAAATCGACCTCACCATAGAGGCGCAAAGAATTTCAGAGAATCCAATATTTATCCGAGGGAAATCAATAAAAAAGAAAAATCTCAGCTACAGCAAAGTCTCAGAGAGCACTGCAGGAATCCTTAATAAAAAGACATTGCATACCAATTTAGAACATGGATTATGTGCACTTTTGTTCCTCATGGCTAGAGGTCACTCCTCTGTTAAAACGCAAACTTATTGTAAAATAAAATCTGATTGAAGAATATCAGTGGTATTTTATAGCTGGGTGTTTTATAAAACATCATTAAAGGGATAGAAATGTTTCACAGAAAAGGCAGTTTTGATTAATCTTCATAGTATTTGGGCCATGGAGAGTGTTATTTCAATACTGTTGTAGTTCAAGAGTAATTGAATGATAAAGTATCCCCCCATCTGCCCCTTTTACCTAGTGTAAGCCTCCTCCCTTCGGATGTGGAATGTGGTCTCTTGACTAGACAGGTCACAGCAACAATCTTCTTACTGTGATCATAAGGAAAACCCTGCCCCCTTTTCAGGTTTTTCAGGTTTTTCCTTATGCTCACTGAAGATTGTCCCTCTCTGCGATCCATCCAGACAGTCTTGCTGCTCTGAGGTGAGCAGTGTTAAATCAGTAAAAGGGGCGGCAGGGGGATAATTTAACATTCAATTACTCTTGAACTACAACTCTGACAGTATTGAAATAACACTCTCCAAGGCCCAAATACTATGAAGATTAATTGGAGATGTTGTTATCCCTTTAAATATATAGGCTTAGGTCACATGTGTGAGTTAGTTGCTGCAACTTTATTGTAAAATGTCTCAACAGCAAAGTTGTCATTAACCCTAAGAGTGCCAAAGGGGTACTCAACGCATTGCAGAGCAATGTGTTGCCTTCCCCTCTGGCACTCAAAGGGTTAAAATTAGATGCAGTTGTAAGGCCTTGTTTACAAGGGTTGCATAGAAACAGAATTTGACGGCAGATAAGAACCATTCGGACCATCTATTCTGCCCATTTTTTCTACTCTAAAAACCTCAACCCCTATTTGGTGCTTGGTTTTGTCTTATATTTAGGGTAGTCTTATACCAATCGCATTCATGCATGCTTACATTCCCATACTGTATTAACCTCTACCACTTCTGTTGGTAGGCTATTCCACTTATCTCCCACCCTGTTAGTGACGTACATTTTTCTTACATTACGTCTAACCCTCTGACCCTCTAGTTTTAGATTATGGCCTCTTGGCCTAACATTTTTACTCCATTGAAATGTGCTTTCCACCTGCACTTTGCTGAATCCCTTCATGTATTTGAATATTTCTATCATATCCACTCTCTCCTCAAAGCTACACGTGTTTAGATCCTTTAGCCTTTTCTGATATTTTTTATCCTGTAAAACATTCACCATTTTAGTAGCCCTTCTCTGAATTCTGTCCAGAATATCTATATCCTTCTGGAGATGGGGTCTCTAGTACTGTACATAATACTGTAAGTGAGATCTAACTAGAGATCTGTAGAGTGGCATGGCCACTTCCCTCTTTCTGTTACTAATGCCCCTAGCTATATAACCCAGTACCCTGCTTGCATTCCCAGGGCTTGGTTTCATTGACTTCCTACCAAAGTAGTGACACCCCTGCCATACCTCTGTCTGTGCACTTCATTACTCCTGTAAGATGAAAGCAGGGGGAAACGTGCACATAGGTGTCACCATAATATGATTTGTGGAGGCCCCCAAGGGCCACCCTGTGACTGAATCTTTATGAAGGACATTGAAACAATTCAGTCACCTGAGTGAATAGATTGTTTGGAGGCCTCATGTGCCTCAGTGCAGACTTCAGTGCTGGAACTTCAGTGCTGGAACTTCCCTGTGACCATTGCTAGTCAAAGGCAGTTGCAAGAAGATGCGTTCTGGCCACCCATCACTATAGTATCTTTCAGGGTGAATTTTCTCAGGGACAATGTTACCTGCCCCCTTTAATCTGTATGAACAAGTCCTAAAAGTCACACCTGCTCTGCAGCAAGGATAAGCAATTATATGAATTCTGTGCAACGTTCAGCTGCAACAGTGACCCGTGTGAACTAGACCTTAAAGGAACACTTTCACTTTAAAATAAAATGAGGTCTTATACATTCACATACCAAACATTAGTATTGTATCATTGGTATGGGATGTCCAGCATCGAGTCTTCAATATGCCTTGCTCAGGGCCTCAGGGTCCTCTGTTGTTTAACCCCTTGAGTACCAGCAGGGTTAAAGGGATAGTAATACTTAAAATGTAAAAATAAATATGTTGTAGGGTTTATCCCCCTGAGTAAAACAAGAGTACTCCCACCGCTGAAAGGTGTTTCATTCAAAAGTTATTAATTTTCAAAGTTGAATTTTTTAGGTGCAATATCACAGTGGCCTGAAATTGTACAGTGGCACTGTTGCTACACGATCCTATGGACAGCTCTGGTCCCGGGACCATAAATCTCCATAGGATGGTGTAGCAACAGCGCCACTGTACAGTTTCAGGCCACTGTGATATTGCACCTAAAAAATTCAACTTTGAAAATTAATAACTTTTGAATGAAACACCTTTCAGCAGTGGGAGTACTCTTGTTTTACTCAGGGGGATAAACCCTACAACATATTTTTTTTTACATTTTAAGTATTAGGCAACCTTTGATTCTCCTTTGGTTGGTTGGAGATGATAGGAGTTATAGCTTCCTAGAATCTGGCGAGCAAAATGTTGCCTAAGCCTGCTTTAAGACCTTGCATGCTAGAGGTGTCCCAACGCATTGCTTTTGCAATTTAGTAATGTCTTTAAACCATTGGTAGGAAACCTGAGGCTTTTATGGACTACAATTCCCATCATGCCCTGTCAGTAAGGTGGCCTGTTGATACTGTTGAATAAATAAACCAGCATATACCACAAAGTAGTAGTTTTCAAGGTACACTAACAGGCCTGATCTTATTATTGTATTTTAGCCGGTATGATGGGGGTAGTAGTACGACAACAGCTGGAGGCAGTGACATAACAATAGGGGTTGCAGGGGTCGCACCTGCAACCAGGCCTTTCACTCCAGAGGCCCGGCTGCCCTCTGCGACCCTCCGCCCAGCACCCGCAACAAGCTGAGGTTTGTGCCTTCTTCAACACAGACCTCTAGCAGCTGAGCTCCCTCTTCGGCACTGGGAGATGACATCATCTCCCAGCGCTCTGCATTACTGAAGAGAAGACCACACAGGTGTTCCAGCTGATAATACTGGTCTGTGCAGAAGGAGTCACAGACCGTTCCTGCCACGCCACTGGACCACCAGGGAGGTAGGAGATGGACACTGGGAGTCAATAGGGGAAATGTGGAGGTGGAGATTGGGGGCAATGTGGAGGTGGCCAATGGGGTGGCAATGTGGAGATGGCCAATGGGGGTTGTGCAATGTGGTGATTGCCAATGGGGCGTGTGCAATGTGGTCGGGGGGGGCCACTGCAATTTTTGCACCGGGCCGATGGCTTCTAGTTACACCTCTGGCTGGAGGGCCTCACGTTGCCCACCCTGGCTTAAAGGAACACACTTTAATAATACAAGTTGATAATATAAGGAAGACCATTCAACATTCACAGGAATAAATGTAAAAGATCCATAAGCAGACAGAGCATCAGATATATATGATATTTATGTGCTGTTTTCAGCAAGAGGAGGTAACTATTTTCCTTTGCATTCTTCCTGGTCAGGAAGATGGACTTTGACCACATGGTTATAACCACTAGAGGGAGAACTTGAGTGTCAATTTAGGGTTCCCGAACAGGAGCTGCAGTGTAATTTTCTGTGCTCATGAACTGTCAGTGTATTATAATAATAATAACTAGTATTTATATAGCGCCTTTCTCCCAGTGGGACTCAAAGCGCTTTCAGCGCACGCTCTCGGAATTAACCAAATCGGCAGCTGAAATAATAGATGTTATTATTACCCAATTAATGGTACTCATTTATCGACCTCGGAAGGATGAAAGGTTGAGTTGACCCTGCTGGGATTCAGACCTGCAGCCTTGTGGTTGGAGTAGGCTCCAGAGTCAGGGACTTTACCACTGAGCTATCTCACCAGAAATGTATTGTATATTTTATGTATATGTACAGATAATTTATATATGCATATCTTTCTGAACATAAACATGAGCACAATGCATTTCTTGGGGCTTAGTGGCCATTTTGTTGTAGCCCAGCAGTGGGAGTCAGTTTTTGGAATGGCAGTCAGTGGGCAATTCTCCCTGTAGTGTGTAGAGCCTCTGCCGTGCAAGGAGGAAGTGAGATGTGCATAGTAAAATTGTTTCTCCAGCTGTGGGAGGGGTTACTATACATCACTGGATAACAGTCCACAATCTGCTCTTTCTCCGGCACACCACAGAGTTCTAAACAGTAGAGGGAGAACTGACCATTGACTGCTGTGACAGAAAGCAATGCCTGTGGTGGACTATATAATAATGTACACTATGCCCAAATCCTTAGACTAGAATTACACTACAACAGAATCTCATTGCAGCTCCTGTTTGATGTCAAGATCAAGGATCAGTTCTCTCTCTAGTGTTTAGAGCTCTGTCTGGAAGCCATTTTGTTGTAGCCCAGCAGAGACATCACTTCCTGTCACAGTAGACATGGGCAATTCACCTTCTAGTGCAGAGCTTTCCAAACTGTGTGTCATGACACGTTAGTGTGTCGGCTGCAGTGTGTAGGTGTGTCGCATGAACATAACGAGAATCCTCTGACTCTATGTGAACTTGCATGCATTTTTACGCAGCAAAGATGCCAATTAGTATTGTGCACTAGTATATTCCCCTTCCGTCGTATCATTGTATGCACACCGTGGTCCATTCGGCCGCACCTGAAGTGACGTGTTTGAGAAATTCCATGGGTCCAGTTTTTGGATAGAACACCTTCTCGGCACCTGCTCGATCGCCACTCGACGGTGACAAACTTAAAGACACTGAAATGTGGAAACTTTAAAAATGCTTGATGATGAAATGTGAGTGTCTTTATCTAATATTCCTCCGTATATTCAAAAACTGTGTTCATCCCATCAACCTCATAGATCTCATTAAAATGGTAACTAGTAGTTATTGGTGTTATTCAAATTTTTTAAATTCTTACACATATTTACATATTGATACTCATAAATTTAACAATCTTGGAAACATGTGTTATTATCTTACAAATCATATATTTTTAAAAATATATGTGAAAGGTTTTCATGAAATATGTTGTGTCCCCATACATTTCGCTATTACAATTTATGTATGTGTCCGTATCTCTTATAAGGGGTTAGTTTAACCTCCGGTTTGCTAGTAAACCTGAATTAATGTGTCGCGACATGATGCATGACTAAAAAAAGTGTGTCACCAACATGAAAAGTTTGGAAAGATCTGTTCTAGTGTTTAGAACTCTGTGCTCTGGAGTCTTCATTCAAGGACTTTGTATTGTCCCAGGAGGGGGCTTCCTGGTACATGGGACACGCATTTAACATCTGGGACTGTCCTGGACACTTGGTCACCCTAGCTCCACAAATCCCATATATTCATAGAAGCCTACACCTAATACAGTGAAATTGCCTGTACTTATTATTGTTTCATTTTTTTCCATCTTCAGTTATTTATTTTTTTTTTTTTTACACTTTTATTCCCCGGCAGGGAGCTCACTGAACTTTCCGAGAGCTTCCTTTCAGGGAGCAAAATGAATAGTGACATTGTGAAAGAAGATCAAACCTGAATATAAAGCAAGCCACTGGGAAGGTAGAAATGGGAGACCCACAGAGTATATGTAACAATAGATTTGAGGCCCCAGAAAACAAACTGATAATTTTTACAGAGGCTATGTGGGGTTCAAGTGTGTACAACACAAGATCACATCTAAGTGTTAATGTTCCATTAACCATTTGAGTGCCAGAGGGGTATGCAACGCATTGCTTTGCAATGCGCTGTGTACCCCTCTGGTACTCAAAGGGTTAAACAAATGAAGGGCCCCTTATTTCAATGGTGTAAGCCCTGATCGCTCTGTGTCTTCATAAGTGTCATGGAGCAATGGTGGACACCCTGTAGGTCTATAACTGTTGCTGGACTGTAACTCCCATCTTGTTCAGGATAATTGGAATTATAATTCAATAACAGCTAGAGAGACAGTGTTTACCCTTGACCTAGAGTAATTCTCAGATCAGTGCATAAGTACAGGAAGTGATGTGTACATAGGCACACTAGGTATAGTTGGGACCAGTAGGGAAATCACCTGGGGAAGCTACAGGTGGAACAAGAAAACACTTCCTTACACAAGACTTACCGGAACAGCACCATTCACACACAACAGGGCTACCACAGCAACAGTATACAGCATGTAAAGGGTAGAGGTCAGGGCTCTCCAGCTGATGAATGCACACACACACACTCACTCCCAAATACAAACACACACATATATAAATATATATATTTATATATATATATATCCTATATAATAATTCGCTAAATCGTGTGTAACTCCGCGTCATGCGCAGTACACACTGCTGCTCGTGCTGCAGTCATGCACAGTAGAGGCTGCCCGCGCCGCGGCTGATACAGAGCTGGGCGCTCCGAAGGAGCATCCAGCTCTGTATCAGCCGTGGCGCGGGCAGTCTCTACTGCATGTGACATCCCCGCGACCGGATGGCAGTGGCACTGTGGCCCGTGTAACGGGCTGCTCAACTAGTGTATATATATATATATATATATATATATACATTATCTCACATAAGTGAGTACACCCCTCACATTTTTGTAAATATTTTTATCTTTCATGTGACAACACTGAAGAAATGACACTCTGCTACAATGTAAAGTAGTGAGTGTACAGCCTCTATAACAGTGTAAATTTGCTGTCCTCCTCAAAATAACTCAACACACAGCCATTAATGTATAAACCTTGGCATCAAAATCGAGTACACCCCTAAGTGGAAATGTCCAAACTGGGCCCAATTAGCAAATTTTCCCTCCCCAGTGTCATGTGACTCATTTGTGTTACAAGGTCTCAGGTGTGAATGGGGAACAGGTGTGTTAAATTTGGTGTTATCGCTCTCACACTCTCTCATACCGGTCACTGGAAGTTCAACATGGCACCTCATGGCAAAGAACTCTCTGAGGATCTGATTGTTGCTCTTCATACAGATGGCCTAGACTATAAGAAGATTGCCCAGACCCTGAAACTGAGCTGCAGCACAGTGGGCAAGACCATACAGCGGTTTCACAGGACAGGTTCCATTCAGAACAGGCCTCTCCATAGTCGACCAAAGACACTGAGTGCACGTGCTCAGCGTCATATCCAGAGATTGTCTTTGGGAAATAGACGTATGAGTGCTGCCAGCTTTGCTACAGAGGTTGAAGGGGTGGGGGGTCAGCCTGTCAGTGCTCAGACCATATGCCGCACACTGCATCAGAATGGTCTGCATGGCTGTCGTCCCAGAAGGAAGCCTCTTCTAAAGATGATGCACAAGAAAGCCTGCAAACAGTTTGCTGAAGACAAGCAGACTAAGGACATGGATTACTGGAACCATGTCCTGTGGTCCGATGAGACCAATATAAACTTATTTGGTTCAGATGGTGTCAAGCGTGTGTGTCGGCAACCAGGTGAGGAGTACAACGACAAGTGTGTCTTGCTTACAGTCAAGCATGGTGGTGGGAGTATCATGGTCTGGGCCTGAATGAGTGCTGCCGTCACTGGGGAGCTACAGTTCATTGAGGGAACCATGAATGCCAACATGTACTGTGACACACTGAAGCAGAGCAGGATCCCCTCCCTTCGGAGGAGTATTCCAACATGATAACGACCCCAAACACACCTCCAAGATGACCACTGCCTTGCTAAAGAATCAGAGGGTAAAGGTGATGGACTGGCCAAGCATGTCTCCAGACCTAAACCCTATTGAGTAGCTGTGGGGCATCCTCAAACGGAAGGTGGGGGAGTGCAAAATGTACCAGCTCCGTGATGTCATCATGGAGGAGTGGAAGAGGACTCCAGTGGCAACCTGTGAAGCTTTGGGGAACTCCATGCCCAAGAGGGTTACGGTAGTGCTGGAAAATAATGGTGGCCACACAAAATATTAACACTTTGGGCCCAATTTGGACTTTTCCACTTAGGGGTGTACTCACTTTTGTTGCCAAGGTTTAGACATTAATGGTTGTGTGTTGAGTTATTTTATATATATGTGTGTGTGTGTGCGTGCAATATTAGCTGGAGAGCCATGACCTCTACACTTTACTTACTGTATTCTGTGTATATATATATATATATATTCACACACACACACATATACATATGTATACAAACACACTTCCACATATACACAAACATAGGTACATACACACTCCTTCATATACTTACAAACACACATGCACACACACATGTATACATACATACATACACACACATATTTTGACAGCAGATAAGAACCAATTGGCCCATCCATTCTGCCCCTTTTCCCATCTAGTTACAATGCACAGCCTTACATACCTCTCAGGTACTCCTACCACCTCTGCTAGGAGTCTGTTCCATGAGTCTAATACAGTTAACATAAAGCAGTACTTATATCGATAGTAACCTAATATTTTGACTTTACATGCTCTTCAAGAGCATAATATGTAAAATCTAATTGCCTGTACTTTTTATTACTTTTTTTCTCCATCTTTATTTTTTTAAACACTTTTATATCTCTGACAGTGAGCTCCTGAATCTCTGTTTCCAGAGAATTTACTAGTCAGGTGACCATTAAAGCAGGGCGGTGATACCATGTAACACTATCCAGGTAGCACTGAGGGCTCTGTATGCTATCTTGTGTATATAGTATCTTTTCTACTTTGTATCAGTAGCCCTGTTGTCACAGTTACTGACAGAAAACTATAGAAACAGACCCAGGGAGTTCAGTGTTAGAGGCATAAAAGTATAAAGATTTATGAATGAATGAATGAATACACATTTATGGCAATCTGACTTCACAATTTATGCACTTTTAGAAGTCAAAAATAAAAGGTTACTGTGTCTTTAAACATGTTACGCCATGAATTTCCCACTATCTAATACAGACATGCACTCGTATTCATCAAGGCTGCCCAGGAGCATGCCTGGGAACTGTATGGATTCGTCCCGGAGACTCCGGGTTTTGCAGTTAATTACCAGGTCTCTGAGGACACTGGCTGATTCTCCAGTGGTGGTGAGTTTCATATAAAACTCTGCCCACTTCTCCTCCTTCTCACCCTGTTCCGCCTACTTCCCACCCACTTCTCCTCCTTCCCACCCTGTTCCTCCTACTTCCCTCATACTTCTTCTCCTTCTCACCCTGTTCCTCCTACTTCCCTCATACTTCTCCTCCTTCTCACCCTGTTCCTCCTACTTCCCTCATACTTCTCCTCCTTCCCACCTTGTTCCTCCCACTTCTCTTCCTTCTCACCCTGTTCCTCCTACTTCCCACCCACTTCTCCTCCCTTTCACCCTGTTCCTCCTACTTCCCTCATACTTCTACTCTTTCCCACCCTGTTCCTCCAACTTCTCCTCCTTCCCACCCTGTTCCTCCCACTTCTCCTCCTTCCCACCCTGTTCTGCCCACTTTCCACCCACTTTATAACATTTATATCCCCCAGAGGCACCACATGAGCCACCTCCGGGGACTCTAGAGGAAAGAATTCCCAGTAATTCCCAGCTGGTAGGCAACCTTTGTCTTTACAGCTATTGTAGATTCCTATTGGCTGGATGGGGATGATGGGAATAGCTGAAGACAAAGGGATCTCCTTACACCTAGTGTAGCAATTCTTGCACAAAACAACTGTCAGGGACATAACTACAGGGGTGCATTTGTGACTCGGCCCAGAATCAAATTGGGCCCTTTGACTCTATAGACTATATTGACTATACTGTGGCCCCTTACAATCATACCAGTCTCCTATCTTGGCTAGTGATTGACCTAATCACACACACAACTCTGATCATTCACAGCACTAATCACATACACAGCCCTGATCATGCACAGCGCTAATCACACACACCCAGCCCTGATCATGCAGAGCACTAATCACATACACAGCCCTGATCATGCACGGCACTAATCACATACACACACACAGCCCTGATCATGCACAGCACTAATCACACACACAGCCCTGATCATGCACGGCACTAATCACACACACAGCCCTGATCATGCACAGCACTAATCACACACACATGCAGCCCTGATCATGCGCGGCACTAATCACACACACATGCAGCCCTGATCATGCACAGCTCTAATCACACACACAGCCCTGATCATGCACAGCACTAATCACACACACAGCCCTGATCATGCACAGCACTAATCACACACACAGCCCTGATCATGCACAGCTCTAATCACACACACAGCCCTGATCATGCACGGCACTAATCACACACACATGCAGCCCTGATCATGCACAGCTCTAATCACACACACAGCCCTGATCATGCACAGCACTAATCACACACACAGCCCTGATCATGCACAGCTCTAATCACACACACAGCCCTGATCATGCACAGCACTAATCACAAACACAGCCCTGATCATGCACAGCACTAATCACACACACAGCCCTGATCATGCACAGCACTAATCACACACACACACCCAGCCCTGATCATGCGCGGCACTAATCACACACACAGCCCTGATCATGCACAGCACTAATCACACACACAGCCCTGATCATTCACAGCACTAATCACACACACACACCCAGCCCTGATCATGCGCGGCACTAATCACACACACAGCCCTGATCATGCACAGCACTAATCACACACACACAGCCCTGATCATGCGCGGCACTAATCACACACACAGCCCTGATCATGCACAGCACTAATCACACACACAGCCCTGATCATGCACAGCACTAATCACACACACACACAGCCCTGATCATGCACGGCACTAATCACACACACACAGCCCTGATCATGCACAGCACTAATCACACACACAGCCCTGATCATGCACGGCACTAATCACACACACACAGCCCTGATCATGCACAGCACTAATCACACACACAGCCCTGATCATGCACAGCACTAATCACACACACAGCCCTGATCATGCACAGCACTAATCACACACACACAGCCCTGATCATGCGCGGCACTAATCACACACACACAGCCCTGATCATGCACAGCACTAATCACACACACAGCCCTGATCATGCACAGCACTAATCACACACACAGCCCTGATCATGCACAGCACTAATCACACGCACACACAGCCCTGATCATGCACGGCACTAATCACACACACACAGCCCTGATCATGCACAGCACTAATCACACACACAGCCCTGATCATGCACAGCACTAATCACACACACAGCCCTGATCATGCACAGCACTAATCACACACACACAGCCCTGATCATGCACGGCACTAATCACACACACAGCCCTGATCATACACAGCACTAATCACACACACATGCAGCCCTGATCATGCACGGCACTAACCACACACACACAGCCCTGATCATGCACAGCACTAATCACACACACAGCCCTGATCATGCACAGCCCTAATCACACACACAACCAGCCCTGATCATGCACAGCACTAATCACACACACAGCCCTGATCATGCACGGCACTAATCACACACACAGCCCTGATCATTCACAGCACTAATCACACACACCCAGCCCTGATCATGCACAGCTCTAATCACACACACAGCCCTGATCATGCACAGCACTAATCACACACACAGCCCTGATCATGCACAGCACTAATCACACACACAGCCCTGATCATGCACGGCACTAATCACACACACAGCCCTGATCATGCACGGCACTAATCACACACACACAGCCCTGATCATGCACAGCACTAATCACACACACACCCAGCCCTGATCATGCACAGCACTAATCACACACACAGCCCTGATCATGCACGGCACTAATCACACACACAGCCCTGATCATTCACAGCACTAATCACACACACCCAGCCCTGATCATGCACAGCACTAATCACACACACAGCCCTGATCATGCACAGCTCTAATCACACACACAGCCCTGATCATACACAGCACTAATAACACACACAGCCCTGATCATGCACAGCACTAATCACACACACAGCCCTGATCATGCACAGCACTAATCACACACACAGCCCTGATCATGCACAGCCCTAATCACACACACAGCCCTGATCATGCACAGCACTAATCACACACACACAGCCCTGATCATGCACAGCGCTAATCACACACATACACACAGCCCTGATCATGCACAGCACTAATCACACACACAGCCCTGATCATGCACAGCACTAATCACACACACACACACACAGCCCTGATCATGCACAGCACTAATCACACACACAGCCCTGATCATGCACAGCACTAATCACACACACAGCCCTGATCATGCACAGCACTAATCACACACACACACCCAGTCCTGATCATGCACAGCACTAATCACACACACACAGCCCTGATCATGCACAGCACTAATCACACACACAGCCCTGATCATGCACAGCACTAATCACACACACAGCCCTGATCATGCACAGCACTAATCACACACACACAGCCCTGATCATGCACAGCACTAATCACACACACAGCCCTGATCATGCACAGCACTAATCACACACACAGCCCTGATCATGCACAGCACTAATCACACACACAGCCCTGATCATGCACAGCACTAATCACACACACACAGCCCTGATCATGCACAGCACTAATCACACACACAGCCCTGATCATGCACAGCACTAATCACACACACAGCCCTGATCATGCACAGCACTAATCACACACACAGCCCTGATCATGCACAGCACTAATCACACACACAGCCCTGATCATGCACAGCACTAATCACACACACAGCCCTGATCATGCATGGCACTAATCACACACACAGCCCTGATCATGCACAGCACTAATCACACACACACACACAGCCCTGATCATGCACAGCACTAATCACACACACAGCCCTGATCATTCACAGCACTAATCACACACACCCAGCCCTGATCATGCACAGCTCTAATCACACACACAGCCCTGATCATGCACAGCACTAATCACACACACAGCCCTGATCATGCACAGCACTAATCACACACACAGCCCTGATCATGCACGGCACTAATCACACACACAGCCCTGATCATGCACGGCACTAATCACACACACACAGCCCTGATCATGCACAGCACTAATCACACACACAGCCCTGATCATGCACAGCACTAATCACACACACACCCAGCCCTGATCATGCACAGCACTAATCACACACACAGCCCTGATCATGCACGGCACTAATCACACACACAGCCCTGATCATTCACAGCACTAATCACACACACCCAGCCCTGATCATGCACAGCACTAATCACACACACAGCCCTGATCATGCACAGCTCTAATCACACACAGCCCTGATCATACACAGCACTAATAACACACACAGCCCTGATCATGCACAGCACTAATCACACACACAGCCCTGATCATGCACAGCACTAATCACACACACAGCCCTGATCATGCACAGCCCTAATCACACACACAGCCCTGATCATGCACAGCACTAATCACACACACACAGCCCTGATCATGCACAGCGCTAATCACACACATACACACAGCCCTGATCATGCACAGCACTAATCACACACACAGCCCTGATCATGCACAGCACTAATCACACACACACACACAGCCCTGATCATGCACAGCACTAATCACACACACAGCCCTGATCATGCACAGCACTAATCACACACACAGCCCTGATCATGCACAGCACTAATCACACACACACACCCAGTCCTGATCATGCACAGCACTAATCACACACACACAGCCCTGATCATGCACAGCACTAATCACACACACACAGCCCTGATCATGCACAGCACTAATCACACACACAGCCCTGATCATGCACAGCACTAATCACACACACACAGCCCTGATCATGCACAGCACTAATCACACACACAGCCCTGATCATGCACAGCACTAATCACACACACAGCCCTGATCATGCACAGCACTAATCACACACACAGCCCTGATCATGCACAGCACTAATCACACACACAGCCCTGATCATGCACAGCACTAATCACACACACACAGCCCTGATCATGCACAGCACTAATCACACACACAGCCCTGATCATGCACAGCACTAATCACACACACAGCCCTGATCATGCACAGCACTAATCACACACACAGCCCTGATCATGCACAGCACTAATCACACACACAGCCCTGATCATGCACAGCACTAATCACACACACACAGCCCTGATCATGCATGGCACTAATCACACACACAGCCCTGATCATGCACAGCACTAATCACACACACACACACAGCCCTGATCATGCACAGCACTAATCACACACACAGCCCTGATCATGCACAGCACTAATCACACACACAGCCCTGATCATGCACGGCACTAATCACACACACACAGCCCTGATCATGCACAGCACTAATCACACACACAGCCCTGATCATTCACAGCACTAATCACACACACAGCCCTGATCATGCACAGCACTAATCACACACACAGCCCTGATCATGCACAGCACTAATCACACACACAGCCCTGATCATGCACAGCACTAATCACACACACACAGCCCTGATCATGCACAGCACTAATCACACACACACAGCCCTGATCATGCACGGCACTAATCACACACACAGCCCTGATCATGCACAGCACTAATCACACACACAGCCCTGATCATGCACAGCACTAATCACACACACACAGCCCTGATCATGCACGGCACTAATCACACACACAGCCCTGATCATGCACGGCACTAATCACACACACAGCCCTGATCATGCACAGCACTAATCACACACACAGCCCTGATCATGCACGGCACTAATCACACACACAGCCCTGATCATGCACAGCACTAATCACATACATACACACAGCCCTAATCATGCACGGCACTAATCACACACACAGCCCTGATCATGCACAGCACTAATCACACACACAGCCCTGATCATGCACAGCACTAATCACACACACAGCCCTGATCATGCACAGCCCTGATCACACACACAGCCCTGATCATGCACAGCACTAATCACACACACACACCCAGTCCTGATCATGCACAGCACTAATCACACACACACAGCCCTGATCATGCACAGCACTAATCACACACACACAGCCCTGATCATGCACAGCACTAATCACACACACAGCCCTGATCATGCACAGCACTAATCACACACACACAGCCCTGATCATGCACAGCACTAATCACACACACAGCCCTGATCATGCACAGCACTAATCACACACACAGCCCTGATCATGCACAGCACTAATCACACACACAGCCCTGATCATGCACAGCACTAATCACACACACAGCCCTGATCATGCACAGCACTAATCACACACACACAGCCCTGATCATGCACAGCACTAATCACACACACAGCCCTGATCATGCACAGCACTAATCACACACACAGCCCTGATCATGCACAGCACTAATCACACACACAGCCCTGATCATGCACAGCACTAATCACACACACAGCCCTGATCATGCACAGCACTAATCACACACACACAGCCCTGATCATGCATGGCACTAATCACACACACAGCCCTGATCATGCACAGCACTAATCACACACACACACACAGCCCTGATCATGCACAGCACTAATCACACACAGCCCTGATCATGCACAGCACTAATCACACACACAGCCCTGATCATGCACGGCACTAATCACACACACACAGCCCTGATCATGCACAGCACTAATCACACACACAGCCCTGATCATTCACAGCACTAATCACACACACAGCCCTGATCATGCACAGCACTAATCACACACACAGCCCTGATCATGCACAGCACTAATCACACACACACAGCCCTGATCATGCACAGCACTAATCACATACACACAGCCCTGATCATGCACGGCACTAATCACACACACAGCCCTGATCATGCACAGCACTAATCACACACACAGCCCTGATCATGCACAGCACTAATCACACACACACAGCCCTGATCATGCACGGCACTAATCACACACACAGCCCTGATCATGCACGGCACTAATCACACACACAGCCCTGATCATGCACAGCACTAATCACACACACAGCCCTGATCATGCACGGCACTAATCACACACACAGCCCTGATCATGCACAGCACTAATCACATACATACACACAGCCCTGATCATGCACGGCACTAATCACACACACAGCCCTGATCATGCACAGCACTAATCACACACACAGCCCTGATCATGCACAGCACTAATCACACACACACATCCCTGATCATGCACAGCACTAATCACATACATACACACAGCCCTGATCATGCACAGCACTAATCACACACACAGCCCTGATCATGCACAGCACTAATCACACACACACAGCCCTGATCATGCACAGCACTAATCACATACACACACACAGCCCTGATCATACACAGCACTAATCACACACACAGCCCTGATCATGCACAGTACTAATCACACACACAGTCCTGATCATGCACAGCACTAATCACACACACACACCCAGCCCTGATCATGCACAGCACTAATCACATACACAGCCCTGATCATGCACGGCACTAATCACACACACACAGCCCTGATCATGCGCAGCACTAATCACACACACAGCCCTGATCATGCACGGCACTAATCACACACACAGCCCTGATCATGCACAGCGCTAATCACACACACAGCCCTGATCATGCACAGCACTAATCACACACACAGCCCTGATCATTCACAGCACTAATCACACACACAGCCCTGATCATGCACGGCACTAATCACACATACAGCCCTGATCATGCACGGCACTAATCACACACACACAGCCCTGATCATGCACGGCACTAATCACACACACACAGCCCTGATCATGCGCAGCACTAATCAGACACACAGCCCTGAACATGCACAGCACTAATCACACACCCAGCCCTGATCATGCACAGCACTAATCACACACACAGCCCTGATCATGCACAGCACTAATCACACACACACAGCCCTGATCATGCGCAGCACTAATCACACACACAGCCCTGATCATGCACAGCACTAATCACACACACAGCCCTGATCATGCACAGCACTAATCACACACACAGCCCTGATCATTCACAGCACTAATCACACACATACAGCCCTGATCATGCACAGCACTAATCACACACACAGCCCTGATCATGCACAGCACTAATCACATACACACAGCCCTGATCATGCACAGCACTAATCACACACACAGCCCTGATCATGCACGGCTCTAATCACACACACAGCCCTGATCATGCACAGCTCTAATCACACACACAGCCCTGATCATGCACAGCGCTAATCACCCACACAGCCCTGATCATGCACAGCACTAATCACACACACAGCCCTGATCATGCACAGCACTAATCACACTCACACAGCCCTGATCATACACAGCACTAATCACACACACACAGCCCTGATCATTCACAGCACTAATCACACACACATGCAGTCCTGATCATGCACAGCACTAATCACACACACACAGCCCTGATCATGCACAGCACTAATCACACACACATGCAGCCCTGATCATGCACAGCTCTAATCACACACACAGCCCTGATCATGCACGGCACTAATCACACACACAGCCCTGATCATGCACGGCACTAATCACACACACAGCCCTGATCATGCACAGCACTAATCACACACACAGCCCTGATCATGCACAGCACTAATCACACACACAGCCCTGATCATGCACGGCACTAATCACACAACCAGCCCTGATCATGCACGGCACTAATCACACACACACAGCCCTGATCATGCACAGCACTAATCACACACACATGCAGCCCTGATCATGCGCGGCACTAATCACACACACAGCCCTGATCATGCACAGCACTAATCACACACACAGCCCTGATCATGCACGGCACTAATCACACACACAGCCCTGATCATGCACAGCACTAATCACACACACAGCCCTGATCATGCGCAGCACTAATCACACACACCCAGCCCTGATCATGCACAGCACTAATCACACACACATGCAGCCCTGATCATGCGCGGCACTAATCACACACACAGCCCTGATCATGCACAGCACTAATCACACACACAGCCCTGATCATGCACGGCACTAATCACACACACAGCCCTGATCATGCACAGCACTAATAACACACACAGCCCTGATCATGCACGGCACTAATCACACACACAGCCCTGATCATGCACAGCACTAATCACATACACAGCCCTGATCATGCACAGCACTAATCACACACAGCCCTGATCATGCACAGCACTAATCACACACACAGCCCTGATCATGCACGGCACTAATCACACACACAGCCCTGATCATGCACAGCACTACTCACACACACAGCCCTGATCATGCACAGCACTACTCACACACACAGCCCTGATCATGCACAGCACTAATCACACACACCCAGCCCTGATCATGCACAGCACTAATCACACACACAGCCCTGATCATGCACAGCACTAATCACACACACAGCCCTGATCATGCACGGCTCTAATCACACACACACAGCCCTGATCATGCACAGCACTAATCACACACACACAGCCCTGATCATACACGGCACTAATCACACACACAGCCCTGATCATGCACGGCACTAATCACACACACAGCCCTGATCATGCATGGCACTAATCACACACACACAGCTCTGATCATTCACAGCACTAATCACACACACATGCAGCCCTGATCATGCACGGCACTAATCACACACACAGCCCTGATCATGCACGGCACTAATCACACACACACAGCTCTGATCATGCACAGCACTAATCACACACACAGCCCTGATCATGCACGGCACTAATCACACACACAGCCCTGATCATGCACGGCACTAATCACACACACAGCCAACCCTGATCATGCACAGCACTAATCACACACACAGCCCTGATCATGCACAGCACTAATCACACACACACCCAGCCCTGATCATGCACAGCACTAATCACACACACAGCCCTGATCATGCACAGCACTAATCACACACACAGCCCTGATCATGCACGGCTCTAATCACACACACAGCCCTGATCATGCACAGCACTAATCACACACACACCCAGCCCTGATCATGCACAGCACTAATCACACACACAGCCCTGATCATGCACGGCACTAATCACACACACAGCCCTGATCATGCACGGCTCTAATCACACACACACAGCCCTGATCATGCACAGCACTAATCACACACACACCCAGCCCTGATCATGCACAGCACTAATCACACACACAGCCCTGATCATGCACGGCACTAATCACACACACAGCCCTGATCATGCACGGCACTAATCACACACACAGCCAACCCTGATCATGCACAGCACTAATCACACACACAGCCCTGATCATGCATAGCACTAATCACACACACACCCAGCCCTGATCATGCACAGCACTAATCACACACACAGCCCTGATCATGCACAGCACTAATCACACACACAGCCCTGATCATGCACGGCTCTAATCACACACACACAGCCCTGATCATGCACAGCACTAATCACACACACACCCAGCCCTGATCATGCACAGCACTAATCACACACACAGCCCTGATCATGCACGGCTCTAATCACACACACACAGCCCTGATCATGCACAGCACTAATCACACACACACAGCCCTGATCATGCACGGCACTAATCACACACACAGCCCTGATCATGCACGGCACTAATCACACACACAGCCCTGATCATGCACGGCACTAATCACACACACACAGCTCTGATCATTCACAGCACTAATCACACACACATGCAGCCCTGATCATGCACGGCACTAATCACACACACAGCCCTGATCATGCACGGCACTAATCACACACACACAGCTCTGATCATGCACAGCACTAATCACACACACACACAGCCCTGATCATGCACAGCACTAATCACACACACATGCAGCCCTGATCATGCACGGCACTAATCACACACACAGCCCTGATCATGCACGGCACTAATCACACACACATGCAGCCCTGATCATGCACGGCACTAATCACAAACACAGCCCTGATCATGCGCAGCACTAATCACACACACAGCCCTGATCATGCACAGCTCTAATCACACACACAGCCCTGATCATGCACAGCACTAATCACACACACAGCCCTGATCATGCGCGGCACTAATCACACACACAGCCCTGATCATGCACAGCACTAATCACACACACATGCAGCCCTGATCATGCACGGCACTAATCACACACACAGCCCTGATCATGCACGGCACTAATCACACACGCACAGCCCTGATCATGCACGGCACTAATCACACACACAGCCCTGATCATGCACGGCACTAATCACACACACAGCCCTGATCATGCGCAGCACTAATCACACACACACACACAGCCCTGATCATGCACGGCACTAATCACACACACAGCCCTGATCATGCACGGCACTAATCACACACACAGCCCTGATCATGCACGGCACTAATCACACACACACACACAGCCCTGATCATGCACGGCACTAATCACTCACATGCACACAGCCCTGATCATGCACAGCCCTAATCACTCACACGGTATCCTTTTAAAATAGCTCATTGTTAAGAGCGAGTGGCTTGGAGCTGCATTAAGTAGGTCGCTGTGTTGAAAAGGGCAACATGAGAATCTCAAATCACCTCTTGTTGGTGAGCTCTACCAGGGTTCCACTTGTGCAGTTAGAGTTCAATTTCGTTTCCTCCTCCTATTAAATGCGCTTTGACGGGATACACTACAGCAGTGCAGCTTCTTACTGTGTGAGGGTAGTACTCCTCCACTCACTATATTCCTGAGACACAAAGCACAAAAAACAGAAAAGCACAAAACCGCCTCTAAGTGTATTATTAGAGACTTTCAAAATCTCCCCCACAAGTGTTCCGGTACTTACTAGATAAAGAGGCTTTATCTTGCCTCTACGTATGTGAACAGGCACTGGCTATGCCCAGGCTAGCGATACTTCAGATCTGTTCCCAGCTTCTCAGCCTTCAAATGGAAACCATACCAAAAGATGTAAAATGGTACAAATAACATATTTATTATAACATCAGTATAATCAAGTAAAGTTGCCTGATAATAACCCTTTCTGTGCCGAAAGGGTTAATATGCATATTTTTTTATCGGTCAGCAAAGCTAAAGCAGTTAATTATTAGAGGCAAGGCAGTGGACACCGTGCTTGATTATACTTTTTTTTCCCCAAACCAACCCCGCAGGTGATCGCTCTGTTAAAAGAAGCGACATGAAAATCTTGCGCTGATATACAGAGCGAGATTCTCATGTCGCCCTTTTCAACACAGTGACCTACTTAATGCGGGTGCAAGCCGCACACTCTTAAAAATGTGATATATTAAAAGTGAACCCAGGCATGCAGCCCTATTATAAGACTAACATCCACAGCATTGCAAAGCAAGCATGATTCAGACTTGTTCTTGGTATTTAATCCTTTGAGTGCCAGAGAGTATTGATACCCTAAAGGGTTAAAGGAACTGTAAACATTTTTAATGAAAAATATGTATATTCTAGGAATTGTCCTGTTGAGTAAAACAAGAGTACTTCTGTTGCTGAGAGATGCATATTTACAGAGTAAATACAGTTTAAACAAGTGTGGGGGGGTTTGTTTGTTTGTTTTTTTACATTAAAAGTGCCCTCTACTGGACAGATTCCAGTTAGTTATTCTGTTGCATTCTCTGGGAGAGGTGAATCACTGACAAATAGTTCTCCATAAAATGTGATAGAAATTGCTGAGTCATATCCTGTCAGTTACAAATTTCAGGAAGTAATCACACTAATTCACTTACGGATGTCACCGTTGTGATCGCTCCCGGGCTACGTCTCTTCCTCTTTCGCGGCGGCTCTTCCGGGTTGCTGAAGAGATCGGGTTGCGCATGCGCAGATCTCCTCCGCCTTCAGCCTGGCGGATGCACATGCGCCGAGCCCGGCGCTCTATTGGCTAGTCCTCCTCCTATTCCCTTGCGGCTCCCAGCCAAGCCCCTCTCACTCACCAGGCCATTGGTCAGCCCTGGTATTTAAATGGGCTGCCCCAGGCATAGGGCGCCCGTTCCATAAGTTAGTGTTCTGGCTAGGTTCTGGGCTCTGGACCTCTGCCTGTCAATTACAGATCAGCATTCTTGTCCTCCGCTCCTGGTTTTGACCTTTGGCTCTGCTCCTGACCACCCTAGATCTCCGCTCCTGGTTTTGACCTTTGGCTCTGCTCCTGACCACTCTAGATCTCCGCTCCTGGTTTTTACCTTTGGCTCTGCTCCTGACCACCCTAGGTCTCTGCTCCTGGTTTTGACCTTTGGCTCCGCTCCTGACCTCACTTGAACTCCGCTCCCAGCTTGAACCTCGGCTTCGCTTGACCATTCCTGTTGCTCAGCCCTCATTGCTTGGTATCTCGCCCGTCCTGCTGGCCTGGTTTTCCAACGGTTCCTATCCTGATTGCACCCCGGCTCAACTGGGGTGGAACAATCTGGTTTCGCGACCAGCACCTTTAGACAGCTTCGGCTGCAGCAAAGGAGTACCTGGCACACCGTCACCGCTCCCAAGCTTCGCACCCCAGCTCCACACGCTAGCACCGTAACCTGAGCCGGCACCCCACGGATCCCTAGCAGCTGGGGTCGTGACACGGATACTTTGAACGGTTATAACTTTTGAATAAAATAACTGACAGTGGTAGGAGTTTCCTTGTTTTAGTCAGCAGGAAAAGCTCTAAAATGTATAGGTTTTCATGAAAAAACGTTACTGCTCATTTAAATAATGTCTGTGTCGGTGCAAGTTAAAGGGATAGTAATACTTTGTTTTATCTTTAATTTATTTTGTAGGCATTAAAAAAACACGAAGAACGATATATGTCTTATCTCTCAAACCTTTATGGTTTGAGAGATATTCACAAGCAAAGTTTCCCTCCCACCCCTTTTACCTAGTGTAAGCCATCTCTTCTCAGATGTGGAATCCAGTCCATAGACCAGACAGATAACAGCAGGGGACAATCTTCTTCCTATGAGAACAATGAAAGCCCTGCCCTCCTTGACAGGTTTTTCAGCTTTTTCCCTAATCTTAATTGAAGATTGTCCCTCTCTGCAGTCTCCCTGGGCACCTCCCTTCTGATCTGGCTGAGCAGTGTTACATCAGTAAAAGGGACGGGAGGGGGAGACTTTGTCATTGAATTACTCTTGAACTACAACTCTGACAGAATTGAAATAACACTCTCCAAAGTCCAAATACTATGATGATTTATTAGAGCTGCTTTTATTATGAAACATTACTGTCCGTTTAATCAAAATTGTCACATGTTATGTGAGTGAATGGGGCCCAGTCTCATATTTTGCCCATGGGCCCAGTAGGTTCTAATTTTGCAACTAGGGGAAGGGAAAAATGGAACAATTAGCCCAATTAAACATAATGATTTTTTTTTCTTAACAAATACTATGCTGTTGTTTCACCACAAAATTGGTTATGTTTTCTTTATCAATATGCTCCACAGACACTCCTAGACTGCAGGTAGGGGGTGCTATCACCACTGAAAATGGAAGTAAGAGAAGAACTGAAATAGCTGATTTAATCTGCACGCACAGAATGAAAGGATAAGGAATCCCCCAGGTAAATACATTCTTGTTTTCTACTAAAAATGGACCTACCACCATTGCATTTTTTTTGCATTTTCAAAATTTTCATTCAAAACTACCTATATTTCATGTTAACCAAAAGTCCAGCAGATGTATAGTTTTGGTGATATTTACATTTTTATTTCTAGGAAAAGTGAAAGTCTCCTTGTAAAGCATATAACTTAATTGGCATATGAAGCATCACCGAAACCTTCATTAGGATATGAAAAGTCACTGATACTGCACTGTCACCTCAGCATACTGTACCAAGTATGAATATCTCCTTAACCCCTTAAGGACCGGCGTGCACATGCGCGGCCGGCACTTGAGGGTCACAGGGCTTTTTTTTTAGAGATTCCGGTTCAGGGGTTCCGGAGCGGGCGTGCAGCCGCGCCGGGAGCCCTGAACTCCATGACGTACCAGGACCGTCAGTGGTCCTTAATTGCCAGACCGCCGTGACGGTCCTGGTACGGCAATGGTCCTTAAGGGGTTAACTGTACATTTGCTGGTATTTTGAATAACATGACACGTAGACAGTTTATGAAGTGGATATTTCACGTTTGATGTTTGTGCTTGAATGTAATTAAGCAAGGCAACTCATGTATAAATAGTGTAGTTATTTAAAAAAATAAAACGCTTGTAATAAAAAAAATGCTTTAAAAATGCCCTGTAGTGGCCATATTTCAGATAGTTATTCCGTTGCATTCTATGGGAGAGCTGAGTCACTGGTAACAGTTCTCCATAGAATGTTGTAGTAACAGCTTAGTCACTTCCTCTCAAGTTGAACTTTCAAGATGTACTGACTTTGTTACTCACTTCCCAACAGTTTGAACTATTGAATAAAAAAAACTTGCTGCAGCTCTTGTTTTATTCAGCTGAAAATAACATAATTAGGATAGTTCTGGAATATACTGTACCACAGGGGGGTTGTAAAACAGAATCCCTACATTTATATTGATTTAAATGGTGCCTTCAAGCTCTTGAATACTAGAGAGTGGGATCCATTTAAATCACTTAGAATTTATATTTGTCCCCTGTGATGATATTGGTTTGCCCTTGAATTACCACAGTTCTTCTATGTACATCAGAATCATTAGTGTAACTGTCCAGGACCAAAAATGTGATGTAAATCTCACAGACAAAAGCAGGCTTTGTGAAAACTCTTTTGGGCCTAGTTCAACATTCATTTATTCCAGCAACCTTCACAGAACAGATATCACTGTATTCTATGTTGCAATTTACGTTGCCAACTTTTACAGCTACACTCATTTTCAATGGCAACCTTGTTTTGCCAGAATGTTTTGCAACAAAGTTGCTGCTACAAAGTCACTCTGGTGAACTAGGCATTATACCCCATTATTTGTACTTAGTTTCAGGAAATTTTCAAAGTTTCCGAGGGAAATGTCCACTGCTTTGTGAGTACAGTAAATAAAAGACAACATCACTGCACTAATTTAACCTTCCTGTAAACCTGAGCCAGAACAATACATGTGTATTTTATGATCTTCTCTCTGTAATAACAGCTCAATTTACAGAAAAACATTAAAGGGATAGTAATACTTAAAATGTAAAAAAAAATATGTTGTAGGGTTTATCCCCCTGAGTAAAACAAGAGTACTCCCACTGCTGAAAGGTGTTTCATTCAAAAGTTATTAATTTTCAAAGTTGAATTTTTTAGGTGCAATATCACAGTGTCCTGAAATTGTACAGTGGCGCTGTTGCTACATGATCCTATGGACAGCTCTGGTCCCGGGACCATAAATCTCCATAGGATGGTGTAGCAACAGCGCCACTGTACATTTTAAGGCCACTGTGATATTGCACCTAAAAAATTCAACTTTGAAAATGAATAATTTTGAATTAAACACCTTTCAGCAGTGGGAGTACTCTTGTTTTACTCAGGGGAATAAACCCTACAACATATTTTTTTTACATTTTAAGTATTACTATCCCTTTAATCTCACCCCAAGACATTGTACACTGAGGATTCATTTTGTTTATTTGTGGTGTAAAACATCTCCGTTCTACTGGGAGAAACTGGGGAAAAAAAGATTAAAAGTTACTTCTTCTGTTGATATCCAGGATATACTTGAAAACTAGAGAAATCTCAATTTATCCGTCCTGTTAAAAGATTTTCTAAATAAAATATCTGAGGACTTTATATAGTAACATAGCAACATAGTTGATGATGCTGAAAAACGACTTGCGTCCATCAAGTCCAGCCCATGCCAAGTCACCCCTGTTGATCCAGAAGAAGGCAAAAAAATCCCCATTGGAGCCATTTCCAATTTAGCCCCAAGTAGGTAAAAAATTCCTTCCTGACTCCAAAGATGGATCCCTGGATCAACAACCTATCTGCAATGAAGACAGCTGTCATAGTTCTGAATATTGTTCTGTGCTAGATAGGCATCCATTGCTTTTTGAAAGCAGTTACAGTATCTGCAAGCACAACATACAGAGGCAAAGAATTTTATAGCTTTACTGTAAAAAATCCCTGCCTTTGTTTTAGTGAAAATCACCTTGCCTCTAGTCTTAATAAATGAGCTCTCATTCTTAGCTCAGCTCTTGGGTAAATAATTCACTGGATAGTTCTTTGTATTGACTTTGAATATATTTGTACATATGTAATCCCCAGTGGCAGAGCCAGAAAGATTTTAGGGCTCCTTATCCTAACTGGAAGCAATAAGGAGCAGCAATCTTTTTTTTAATTAAAAATATGTTATAAAACTGTTGAGTGAGTTTATATAGAAAATTGGGCTAACATTCAATTTTCAGGACAAGCTTTCAAGAGTAACAGTTTGTCATGAAAACTGTAGGTTAGGCCAATAAAAGAGGTTTCATTACATACTGCGATAGTCATTCAAGGGATAGTAATGTTTCACAAAACAGCAGCTCCAATCTTTATAGTATTTGGGCCACGGAGGGTGTTATTTCAATACTGTCAGAGCTGTAGTTCAAGAGTCATTGAATGATAAAGTATCCCCCTCCCGCCCCTTTTACCTAGTGTAAGCCACCTCCCCTCAGATGTGGAATCTGGTCCACAGACCAGACAGCTCACAGCAAGGGTCAGTCTTCTTACTGTGAGAATAATGAAAGCCCTGCCCCGTTGACAGCTTTTTCAGGTTTTTCCTCATGATCACTGAAGATTGTCCCTCTCTGTGGTCCATCCAAACAGTCTTGCTGCTCTGAGGTGAGCAGTGTTACATCAGTAAAAGGGGCGGGAGGGGGATACTTTATCATTCAATTACTCTTGAACTACAACTCTGACAGAATTGAAATAACACTCTCCATGGCCCAAATACTATGAAGTTTAATTGGAGCATCTTTTATTATGAAACATTACCATCCCTTTCATTTGACATCTATACCACTGGGCTAACATGGCTAGCCTTAATTAAATATAAATACATATACACTACCGTTCAAACTTTTGGGGTCACTTCAGAAATTCCCTTGTTTTGCATGAAAACATACATCAAATAAGTTGCAAAATGAATTGGAAATACAGTCAAGATGTTGACAAGGTTAGAAATAATGATTTTTAAATTACATAATAATTGTGTCCTTCAAATCTTTGCTTTCGTTGAAGTACCCTCCATTTGCTGCAAATGTAGATATCCCGTTAACCCCTTAACGACCGGCCATGCAGGCACGTTGCTGTCACTAAAGGACCACGGAGCATTTTTTTCTTATTTTCCGATCCGACTCAGGGCTCCCCGAATGGCGTGCAGCCGCGCAGGGAGCCCTGAAATCCATGGCGGTCCTGGTACGTCATGGGTCGTTTAGTCACTTTTACCCATGACATACCAGGACCGTCAAGGGTCGTTAAGGGGTTAAAAAAGGTAGTAGGTGTTGGTGCTTCTATGATGTCTTTGGGTGAAGACTTGATGGCCAGGACTGCGACAATTTGTGTCTCATGCTGATATATTGGCCATCTCTTTGTTTGTGTCAAGACCTTGGGACTGTCTAGCAGAGTTAAAATAAAAACGGGTACAAAAATAAGCAAAAATAGTACTGGCACTTTGTTTTAAAGAGTATCACATGGATTTTACTTTCAAAATAGATTTTGTTGGGTCAGGTGAAATCTAAAACCTGTAAGAACTGTTTTTTAAATGTCAACTTCTCCAAACATGATGACTGACTGGGTGCTGTGTTGTATACTGGGGATATCCCAAACACAGATATTTAGGCAGAATCTGTGCATTTTCAAAGAATCAGATCGTTCACTTTTCTTTGTTAAACATCAGTGGAAAAGGAACACCACTTACCGTAACGCCTTTATTACCTGGGGTCTTCAAGGCACTGAGTGGCAGTGAAAATCTTAATGCCCACCATGAATCAGTTGTTTGTGGACACTGCCCCCAACTGGATTTCGGCTCTGCTACAGAGCCGCAGGCTGATATCCGGATTGGGATCTCCTGCTGTCAGCTAGACGCTGACGTCAGGAGAAGGGGAGGGAGGGGGGAGCTTTGATTGTGAATATCTCTCAAACCATAGCAGTTTGAGAGATGCGGTTTGTGGCAATGAGATGCTTTTTTTACCCTCTACAAATCTATAAAACATTTTTATGGGAATTACTGTCCCTTTAAGGAGCATGTTGCCCTATAACTAATGATTGGGGGGCAACTTTATCTGGGTGGTAGTTCTGCTTTAAAACAGGAATATGTTATGTTTTCATCCTTTCCATCTTTCTCTCCTCAGGTATATTTTAACCACTCACATCTTGAATCAACTCCCTGCTTCATCTATCTCATCTGTTTATTAATTATCCATTTTCTTGGTTTGTTAATTTCGGTGTACTTTCTTCCCCTGTATCCCATCCTTTGCCTGTGGTCTGCACTGGTAGTTTGTTATTGCATATAGGTGTGAAAGAGCTTGTTAAAGGGATAGTAATGTTTAATAATAATAGCAGCTCTAATTATTCATCATAGTATTTGGGCCATGGAGAGTGTTATTTCAATACTGTCAGAGTTGTAGTTCAAGAGTAATTGAATGATAAAGTATCCCCCTCCCGCCCCTTTTACTGATGTACCACTGCTCACCTCAGAGCAGCAAGACTGTCCGGATGGGACTGTCCGGATCACAGTGAGGGACAATCTTCAGTGAGCATAAGGAAAAACCTGTCAAGGGGGAAGGGTTTTCCTAATGTTCACAGTAAGAAGATTGTCCCTTGCTGTGAGCTGTCTGGTCAAGCGACCAGATTCCACATCTGAGGTGAGCAGTGTTACACTAGGTAAAAGGGGTGGGAGAGGGATAATTTATCATTCAACTACTCTTGAACTACAGCTCTGACAGTATTGAAATAACACTCTCCATGGCCCAAATACTATGAAGATTAATTGGAGCTGCTGTTTTTGTGAAACATTACTATCCCTTTAAGCTACTCTGATCAAACATTTCATTAGGATTTGATTTGTTAATTAGCCAATCTCAAACTGCCTCATTTGAATAAGAGTCCTATATCAAGTGTCATGGAGTAACATAGGAATAACATCACTGACAAGTACAGATATGGTAAAACAATGATCTTTATTAGGAATAGCACAATAATAACATAAATAGCACTTCCCCAACCTTCAAAGGGCCAGATATGAGGACAGTGACAGGACAGGTTAGGACAAGGACAGGATCACCTGACTGGAGGCAGATAGAGTACCACTCTGACTGCCGGTAAGCTCTAGTAGCAAGGATGGTAGTAGCTACTAGTACAGGAGCAGCTGTAATGCCTCTGGAAACAGAGGGAATTTCCCCTAGAACGCTAGGGTGACTGGACAGGCAACAGAGGCTGAATCTCCCCTAGAACACTAGGGTGACTGGACAGGCAACACAGGCAGAGTCTCCCTAGAACGCTAAGGTTACTAGACAGCCAACAAAGGCAGAGTCTCCCTAGAACGCTAAGGTTACTAGACAGCCAACAAAGGCAGAGTCTCCCTAGAACGCTAGGGTTACTAGACAGGCAACAGAGGCTGAATCTGCTTAGAACGCTAGGGTTAGTAGACAGGCAATATAATAAGCATGACCTGTTTTTCCTCTCACTGTCTACCGTTACTGGCTCTAACTGAAACTTAGCTGTCTCATTCTGACACTGCTTTAAAGGCAGCAATCTCTCCTTCATTCACTCTCCACACCCAACAAGACATGGGGGAGGCGTGGGACTGCTACTCTCTAAACGCTGCCATTACAAACCACTTTCTGCCCCACCTCATTCTGCTTCTTCTCTTTTGAATTGATTGTTTGTATTTTTACTCCTGTCTCTCTTCTGGTTGCTGTCATCTATTGTTCACCAGCATCCACATGTACACCTTCATATTTTCTTTCTGACTTTGAATCATGGTTTTCCTTTTTCTTGACATCAGACACCCACTCCCTTCTTCTGGGGAACGTCAACTGCCATGTGGATGATCCCTCTGATTCCTGGACAGCCTGCTTTCTCTCTCTTTAACATCTACTTTTGGACTATACCAGTGGATGGCTTCTAGTACTCACATGGTGGGTCATTAGTCAGGCTGTGTACTTTCTGATTTTAATATCTCTCCTTTTCCACTATCTGATTACCACCTTGTAAGATTCAGCTATACTCATACTTCATTTGCAACCCCCGCCACCTCTCCCCACTTTACATTCAATCTCAAGTCCCTCAATCTCACTGATTTCCCTAGCTATAGGACTTTTATCCATTCTCAGTAATGCTGACACTAACCGCCATGTCAATACATACAACTCCATCTAGTATTTCATATTGAACCTGCATGTACCGCTCTCTCTCCACCGCTCCAGTAAAAGTACACTACCGCCGTGGCTTACTGAAACACCAGCTTCCCTGATTCCTATACCTGTTTAACTGAACATCTCTTGAGGAAGTCGGGCTCGCTGGCAGATTTTATCCACTACAAATCTCTAATTTCCTGCTTTAACTCTGCTCTATTCATGGCAAAAAAACCCCAATACTTTTCACAACTGATTCACACGCATAAATCCAACCCCGCCATCTCTTTTCTACTTCTGACTCCCTCCTCCACCCTCCATCTGCCTCCGTCCCAAACTCTAAACAACTTCAAAACTTTGCCGACTTCTTCAAAGCCAAAGTAGATTCTATCCGGGAAGACGTACCCCCCTTGTAAAAATCCTCCTATACTCCCCTGTTCTCTTCCTGTCATTCTGAACTCTTTCTCACCAGTCAACGAGGAGGAATTGGCTAATCTGCTATTCTTCTCTCACTCCACTACAGGTTCATTTGATTGACGTCCTTCTCACCTCATCCACTCCCTCCCATACCCATACTATTACAGATTTGTGACTCCTCCTTTGCCTCTGCTACTTTTCCTGATGACTTCAAACATGCCATAGTGACACCTATCTTCAAGAACAATTCCCCTCCCAGCACCACACCTTCTAGGTATTGACTGGTTTCTGTCTCTGCCTTTTGCCTCTAAGCTTTTAGAACGCCTAGCCTGCTCTCTCCTGATTGACTTCCTTAATGCACAAAACCTACTTAGTCCATTACAATCTGACTTACACACGGCTCATTCCACAGAAACTGCTCTCACAAGAGTTGTCAATGATCTACACATTGCCAAGGTTAACTATCCAATACTTATCCTGCTTGATCTCCCAGCTTCTTTTGAGATTGTCGATCATGCTCTCCTCCTCCAAATTCTTTCTTCCTTAGGAATCCATAGTTCTGCCCTAAACTGGCTTTCTTCTTATCTAACTAACCAATCCTTCAGTGTCTCCATTGCCACCTCTTTGTCCTCTCCTATCCACCTCTCTGTTGGTGTTCCCCAAGGTTCTGTTCAAGGACTGCTTCTGTTCTCTCTACACACAATAACACTTGGCGAACTTATTAACTCATTCAAACCTAAATATCACCTCTATGCAGACGACACCCAGCTTTACTTATCTGCACCTCAAATTACTCTTGATATTCAATCTAAAGTCTCAAATTGCCTCTTGGCTATCTCAGACTGCATGGCTTTTATACACCTCAAATTCAACATGTAAAAAACTGAGCTACTCCTCATTCCACCTAGGCCTCTCCCAGTAGTGCCCTTCCAGGTGACAGTAAATGGCATTACTGTAAATCCTGTGTTGGCGGCACGGTGCCTATGGGTTGATAATTGACGCTGTCCACTTTTTTTTGTGTAACATAGCAAAACTCCACCCCTTCCTCTGTTCCTCCACAGCCATAATTCTTGCATAAGGACTTATACTATCCCTCATGGACTACTGTAACTTCCTCTCTGTTCTTCCTGCCTCCCAACTCCATGCACTTCAATCATTACAGAATGCTGCTGCACAAGTTACCTTACTGTCACATAGGTTTGTCCCTGCCCCTCTTCTCTTCCATTTACATCAATGGCGGCCCATTAAACCCCAGGTTTCTTAAAAGTCTTGCTTCTCTCATTCAAGACCCTCCTATCCTCTACCCCTTCCTACATTTCCACTCTGATCTCCCTCTATACCCCATTCCGGCACCTACGATCAACCGATGACATTCTTCTCTCAGTTCCTTTTGTGTCTACAGCTTGCTTCGTCTCAAACTCTTTTCTCTCATTGCTCCTTATCTGAGGAATGCTCTACCTCCCAGCCTGCGCCACTGCACCAAGTCTCGTTTAAGGTGATCCCTCCTCAAAGCTTCAACAGGCTAGAAGGCACTGACTTCATACATCCAAGGCTCTTATAATTTACTTATTTATGTTCCCCTATCCTGACCAGAAATTGAACACTGAATTCCGTCCTTGACCCTTATGTTCTCTGTATGTCTCCCTTTACCACTTTAGATTGTAAGATTTCAAGCAGGGACCCCATTTCCAGGGTTTCATTTTCCTAAGCACTTGCCACCCTGTATTGTCCAAACCCTTAAATTGTAAAGCACTGCATACACTTGTGTGTGCTATATGTAAACATATTCTTTCAGTCATTCATTCATATTTATGAGGAAACCAGTGAAAATGTTGAGTCCTTGTAGGTAGAAATTGAAGCTAATTGTGATGTAAAAATTTAAAAAAATGAATAAAAGGGGTGATGTTGGGTATATGCTATAAACCACCAACTATTGCTGAGTGATGAGGCCCAACTATTATTGCAAATGACAAAAGCTGCAAATCTTGGGCATATTATAATTATTGGAGATTTTAACTACTCCGATATAAACTGGAGTAATTAGACCTGTCTCACTGCTAAGGGGAGCACATCTGTGTGAATTCTTAGTGATAGCTACATGTCACAGATGGTGCGAATCCCTACAAAAAATAATAATTTACTGGACCTAGTGATAAATAATATGGACATGAGCGTCTTTATTAAAGTAGGTGAACATTTGGGAAACTGATCAAAACATAATACAAAAAAATGGTAGTGCAGACTGAAAAAGAACAAGATACACGGCTTTACTCACCCAGCAGCCTAGACAGAAATCCACTGCTCCAAGGATAACCAGAAACAGGCCCAGACTGGCCATCGGGCATACCGGGCATTTGCTCGGTGGGCCGGTCCGGGCGTTTAAAAAAAAAAAAAAAAAACGAACGCCAGCCGCCACCGCGCCCCCATGGGCTGCTCAAAAAATAAAAATGGGCCGCTCAGCCTTAAATGCCCGGCCATATTTTTTGTCCCAGTCTGGGCCTGACCAGAAATAATGACCATAAAAATACAGAAGTCTAGGAGAGACAAGAAGTAATTTAATAAAAGTTTTGAACTTGTTCCATCAAATTAAACTATTTTTTTCAGTGATAATTTTTCTTTAAAAGCGAGAGCACTGGACTATAAAGCAGAACTTTCATGTATTTTAATGTGCCCCCCCAAATAATTTGTAATAAATAGCATTAAAGGGATAGTAATACTTAAAATGTAAAAAAAAATATGTTGTAGGGTTTATCCCCCTGAGTAAAACAAGAGTACTCCCACTGCTGAGAGGTCTTTCTTTCAAAAGTTATTAATTTTCAAAGTTGAATTTTTTAGGTGCAATATCACAGTGGCCTGAAATTGTACAGTGGCGCTGTTGCTACACCATCCTATGGAGATTTATGGTCAACTGACCAGAGTTGTCCATAGGATCGTGTAGCAACAGCGCCACTGTACAATTTCAGGCCACTGTGATATTGCACCTAAAAAATTCAACTTTGAAATTTATTAACTTTTGAATAAAACACCTCTCAGCAGTGGTAGTACTCTTGTTTTACTCAGGGGGATAAACCCTACAACATATTTTTTTTTACATTTTAAGTATTACTATCCCTTTAAGCATATCCACACTTGTATTATCTTTAGCAAGTCTGGCATTATTTAGAAATTCAGCTTTTTTAGAGACTCCCAGCAGACTGCAGTGCAGGTATCTTGCCGAAGAGGCATCTGTACGTCCGCACTGTCCGTCGCTGTCTGTTCTATGATTGGCATGGGGGACTTGCATTGTACCTTAAGGGACAGACAGCACATGTGCACACTTGCCTCTACGTTAAGATCCCTGATCATTGGTAAGACCTCACCTTGAGTATTCAGTTCAGTTTTGGGCACCAGTTCTGAAAAAGGATATACTAGAACTAGAGTGGGTACTGCGAAGAGCAACAAAATTAATCAAGGGAATGGAGGACTTGACATATGAGGAACGACTAGACAAAATTGGTTTATTTACTGTAGAGTAAAGATGACTAAGAGGAGACTGTATCACATTGTACAAGTATATAAGAGGTCAATACAAGGATCTCTGTGGTGAGCTATTTATTCCAAGGCCTGATCAGGTGACCAGGGGACACCCCTTGATATTAGAGGAAAGGAGGTTTATACTTCAGCAGAGGAAGGGGTTTTTTACAGTAGGGTTTTACCTATTGCAAAACAAGACAAGGAGTCGACGGTATAGTTATTAAGAACACCTTTATTAATAATAATAATAATAAGCAAATGCAAGTAAGTATGACAGTACAAGCAGAGGGTGACTGGAAAGGCTAGAGACTCTATCAGCAATAGGAGCCTGCCGACGGGTCAACCACACTGCTGGAGACTAGGCCGAAGCCAACTGGTAGTCTCAGGAATCGAAGAGAACGCAACACTGAACCTACAGTCTGCTGTAAGGGGCAACAGAGAGATTACTGACTCAAGCCTGCAGTCAGTAGGGAAGAGCTCATCTCTAATAAGGATGGCAACAATGGAGACTACTGACTCACGCCTGCAGTCAGTAAGGCCGGAGTCTGCCAGGGCCCCAGGTCTGCATCAGTATGGATGTCTGTAGGTAATGGAGCCACTAGCGGAGTAAACAGACAGATCCACAAGTCAGCACCAGCTAGGATAAGTCAGCCAGAGCCACAGGTCTACACCAGATAGGATGTCCACTAGGAGTAAGCTACACTGGGAGGATAGTTGGACAGAGCCCCAGGTCAGCACCAGAATGGATAGTCATACAAGCCAGGGTCATTCACGGAGTGGGTAGTCAGCCAGAGCCACAGGTCTGCACGAGATAGAATGTCAACTAGAAGTAAGCTACACTTGGAGGATAGTTGGACAGAGCCCCAGGTCAGCACCAGAATGGATAGTCAGATAAGCCAGGGTCATACATGGAGCGGGTAGAGCCACAGGTCTGCACCAGGTTGGATGTCAAGACAAATGGAGCGCACAGAGAGAATGGTCAGACAGAGCCACAGGTCAGCATCAGAATGGATAGTCAGACAAGCTGGGTCATACACAGGATACAGGAACCACTGGAACTAGAACTGCTCAGAACAACAACCTTTAGGGTAACTGATACACAGGCCCATAGAGGTTATAAAGGAGTAGGAGAAGGCGGGACCAATTAGGTCCCCCAGGCTGGGCCTATAACAGGCGTCCAGGCAAGTGCCTGATTCATGATGCCAGTAACAATGAACCAGACGCGACCAGGCTGCAGGCAGACAGGGACGCGGCTAGTGATGCCGGAGCGTCAGTCCAGAACCCTGCTCCTGGCCAAATGCCGCAGGCCAAGGTAAGGCACTGTGACACACTGTGGTATGAGGCAAAGGTTGAACTTGATTTACTTGTGCCTTTATTCAACCTAATTTACTATGTTACTATGTTAGAAGAAGTTGCATTTCTAAATAATGCCAGACTTGCTAAGGATAATACAAGTATGGATATGCGTATTGCTATACTAAAAAAGATTTGGGGGGGCACATTAAAATACATGAAAATTTTGCTTTAAAAAAATGAGATTGGTAAGTTGATAAATGAGGATAAGGAAAAGGCTGATATTCTTAAAAACATTCTATCGGTATATACCAGGGATCAAGAAATGGTAGAAAAGCTGAATAAAACATGTACAACTATACTATTATCAGTTATAGGGTTAACATAAGAAGTGGTTAAGGGAAGACTGGACAATATGAAGACAGACAGAGTACCTGGTCCTGATGGCATACATCCAATGGTCCTTCAGGAACTAAGTGCTGGATTCAGTTGCGGGAAATAAATGTTACCTCCTGTTTTATAAACTAATTTCCTGGGGAAACCTGTAGATAAAAGCAGAGATAAAATTAGCACCTGTAATTGAATCCAGCCCTTTGTCCACAAGCTTGGTGCCACAAGACTGTTGCTTTTATATGAGATGGGAATTAAAACAGAACCTGGGAATTATAGACCTGTGAGTTTGACCTCTGTAGTGGGGAAATTGCTTGAAGGATAATAATGGATTATGTTCAGCATTTCACTGCAAAAAATAGAATTATTAGCAGAAATTCACATGGTTTTATGAGGAATAAATCTTGCCAAAAAAATCTATCGAACTCCTATGAAGAGGTAAGCAGCAATCTAGATAATTGTGAAGCAGGAGAAGAAGTTTATCTAGGTTTTGCAAAGCATCTGATACAGTGCCAGACAGGAGGCTGCCCAATAAAATAAGGAAACTGGGTCTAGGGGATAACGTTTGTAACTTTGTACAAAACTGGTTGAAGGATAGGGAAAAGTGTGAAGTATATTTTTTAAAATTTTCCATTCTATTTAAAGTTGACAGTGGTGTGAGGGCTTCGTACTTGGTTCGCTGCTTTTTAACATATTTATAAATGACCTGGAAATAAATATTGAAAGCAAAATTTCAGCATTTTCAGATGACACTAAATTATGCAAGGTAATGAATTCAGAGAAGGATGTTTGTTCTCTACAAAAGGATTTACATAAAATGACAGATTGGGCAAACAAATGGAAAATGACATTTATTGTATGAAAGTGTAAAGTTATGCATTTGGGATGAACAAATAAGCGTGCTACTTATGAACTTAATAGCATCATTCTAGATGACTTATTGCTAGGGAAAGATCTTGGAGTACTTGAAATCTGTAAATGGCAATAGTGATCAGTGTCAAACAGCAGTATCAAAAGCAAACAAAACACTGTTCTGTGTAAAAGCAGGTATTGAAGCAAGAGTGGATAACATAATTTTGCCACTGTACAAATCATTGGTAAGGTCTTACCGGGAATATTCAGTACCGTTTTGGGCACCAGTTCTTAAAGGGGAAATACCACCCCGCAATAACTTTACATGAATTGAGTCTTCATCTGGCGACTAGCTGCTTAGTAGCGCTAGTCGCCAGAAATATTACCTGGTTTGAAAGATTTAGCAGTTTTTCGGAGGCTCACAGTAGCAAGAAGCACGGACATCCAGTCATAGTGACGTCCGTGCGCCTGCGCCCGGCCGGCTCCAAAAGGGACTGACAGCGCAGGCGCACAGACGTCACCATGACGAGATGTCCGTGCTTCCTGCTACTGTGAGCCTCCGAAAAACTGCTAAATCTTTCAAACCAGGTAATATTTCTGGCGACTAGCACTACTAAGCAGCTAGTCGCCAGATGAAGACTCAATTCATGTAAAGTTATTGCGGGGTGGTAGTTCCCCTTTAAAAATTATATTCTAGAACTGTAGAACGTACAGAGCAACAAAATTAATTAAGGAAATGGATTTGAAGTGTGAAGAACGTCAAGAAAAACTTGGTTTATTTACTTTAGAGAAAAGATTCCTAAGAGGGGATCTTGGTACTTCATTTAACCCTTTGAGTGCCAGAGGGGTATACTGGCACTCAAATGGTTAAGTACCGTAAAATCTCAGGTATAATACGCAGGTGTATATTATGCCTAAGATTTTAGGGGAAAACAAGAGTGCCTATGTATAATACGCACCCTTGTTTTCCCCCTTACTACAAAAAAATAGGGGCAGCAGACATCTTCCCTGTGTTTCCCTCCCCCGGCGCTAACCGCTTTGAAGATGACCCTTTCTTTGTGCAAGTGAACTTCCCCAAGATAAGAGAAGGCAAAACTTCTTCCAGGTAAATGTTCCCTGCGGGCGGCATGCTAGCACTTGCTGCCCGCTTCCTTCAATGGGCTTTTAGGACCTTCCGCCTCCAGCCAATGGTAATGGCCTGTGTGGGCATTACCATTTGCACTTCGGCCACTTTATTGTATATATTCTAGTATTTTGATGTTTCTGGTAGAGAAATATTTGTTCAGTTAAGCAACCGTTACACATATAGATTATATATATCATTACAACTTACAGTTAGGCTCAGTTTGTTAAGGTATTCACTAAATCTCTGCATATTCACTGTATCTTTAGTATTTCATTTTCTGCTATTTCTAGTAGATAGGTAAAGTGAGAAGTCCTCCTTGTTTTGTGTTTGTTCAAGCAGCAATATATCAAAGTTATAGCGAGTTATAGGTTAATCAAGGACTGATTGCAGAACCTCTGGCTACAGCAATCAGGAACATATCGTCTATAACAGAGCTGTCCAAAATCAGTCCTCAAGGGCCACCAACAGGCCAGTATGTAAGGATTTCCCTGATTAATCACAGGTGAGTTAATCAGTGGGTCATTCATTGTGACTGACTCACCTGTGATTAATCAGGGGAATCCTTACATCCTGGCCTGTTGGTGGCCCTTGAGGTGTGAACATGGACACCCCTGATCTATAATACACATATAATATATACATTGTGGGGAGTGCTAAGGGATCAAATTTTAACCCGTTAAGGACCTATGACGGTCCAGGACCGTCATGGGTAGAATCCACTTAAGGACCCATGACGCTCCTGGACCTTCATGGATTAAATTATAGCAGCGCGCCTCTGTGCACGCTGCTATCATTAATTCCAGGCTGAGATTGAGTGCTCTGGTCCCAGAGCGTTCAGTCTCAGCCACTTTCACTAGTGCCATGTCACCCGGCATTTAGAATGAATGAGACAGTGTGATTTACACACTGTCTCTGTGTCTCCCCTGTGCCTGTCTGTCCCTTACGATGAAAGTAAGGGACAGAGAAGCAGAGAGGAGACACCTACTGGTAAAAAAAAAATCAGCAGCTGGGGGTATTAACCCCTTCACTGCTGTGCTGGAGGCTGGCTGAATGCAGGCCCATTTCTGACCTGCTCAAATAAACCTTTTTTTTTTTTTTTTTTTAAACACAACACTTTTTGTTTTTTTTTACAAAATAAAAATGTTATTAAAAAAAAAAAATTAAATTAACAAAATTGGGAGTATGATTGTTGTGGAGCCATGTAATACATTTATACACACCGCCAAATGTCATCAATAAAAAAGTGGCAAAAAAGGGTGGGAAAAATGGACATGGGCATTTTCACCCGGGGGGACAGTGCCCATTTGAAACTACCCATTTTGTAGGTATGACTGACCTTTCATACCTTTCATGCAGTCTCCATAAAATTTTAACCCATTGTGCCCATTGTGCCCAAATGATCCAAGGAGAAAAAAAATGGTGTTTTTTTTACAATTTTTTATGGTTTTCTTTAATTTTACTAAAATAAATGGTGCTCTATCCATTTAAATGTGGTATCAAAAGAAAGCCCTATTTGTGCGTAAAAAAGATATATAATTTTCTTTGGTAAAATAAAATACTTAGAGGGAAAACACTGTTGAAGAAAGACATAGTCTAAAAGGTCAGAATTACTCCGGTTCTTAAGTGAAATCCACCTCAGATTTTCCCAGTCCTTAAGGGGTTAAATTTCTCAGGGTCATTTTGTTTTGAAAGTTCCTAAGTATGCAGATAATAAACTGAGAGGTTTTTGTTACTTTTCTGGCCAACAGCATGTGTAGCTTGCCCACCAATGCTGAGGCACCTAAGATTGGGCATGTGTCAGTCTGCCTCAAATTCTAATCATTTCCCATCTTGACTACTGTAACTCACTACTAATTGGCCTTCCTCTCACCAGACTAACCCCATTACAGTCCGTAGTGAACTTAGGGTGACCACATTTCTGTTCTGCCATTCCGGGACATGTGGTCACCCTAGTGAGTCCCGCGGCTGAGGCTCCATCCGGCACTGACCATCTTTCTGAGGCTGACACAGAGTAAGAGTTCCCCAGTGGGAACAGCCTCAGAAAGATGTTTAGCGCCGGCGGGAGCCTCAGCCGCGAGACTCACTCACAGCACCAGCATACCTGCTCCATTCCAGCTGTCTTGCATGCACCAGTCCAGCCAGCCAATGAAATGTATTTGCTATATGGTCCTCATTGGCTGGCTGAGCCAGCCAATGAGGACCATATAGCAAATACATTTCATTGGCTGTCTGGACTGGTGCGTGCTGCGCTATGTAGGTAGGCTGTGGGTGCCGGCTTTGTTGCTCCATTCCGGAACTCTTTGTTGTCCCGATGGGGGGTGACCCGGGATGCGGGACACAGACTTACAATAAGGGACAGTCCCGGGCATTCTGGGACGTGTGGTCATCCTAAATGAACTCTGCTGTAATACTAATCTACCTCACTCGCTGCTTCTCTAACTCCACTCCCCTTTGCCAATCCCAACACTGGATCCCATTAGCATATAGAATTAAATTCAAAATTCTGGTGCTAACTTACAGAGCCCTTATTAACACAGCACCCCCCTATATTTTAGCTCTCATTTCCAAACACACTCCCACTCACCATCTTCACTCTGCACACGACTTTCTCCTCTCCGCAGCTCTTATCACATCCTCCCACTGCCACCTACAGGACTTCTCCTGTACTGCACCTGAGCTCTGGAATTCCCTCCCCCGCCCCATCAGACTCTCCACCAGCATTCAAACGCTCACTGAAAACTCACCTCTTCAGGGAAGCCTATCAACTACCTCCATAAACATTATCATCAAGATTTCCCTTTGCTTACTGAAGTTTGGCCCTCGCTGCAGTCGCCCTGACCAGCCTGCTTCTTCTGAGTGATGTGGGAAGAAGGAGCGGGCGGTGGATCTTCAGTGCTTCGAATCTTTTGAACTACAAAGAAGTAAGCGCTTATACACAGCGCAATACGCTCTTTATAATATACATAAGACTTGGGCAACTAATTATAAATAGACATGACTATCACTTTAAAGGGATAGAAATATTTCACAAAAACAGCAGCTCCAATTAAACTTCATAGTATTTGGGCCATAGAGAGTGTTATTTCAATACTGTCAGAGTTGTACTTCATGAGTAATTGAATGATAAAGTATCCCCCTCCCGCCCCTTTTACCTAGTGTAAGCCATCTCCCCTCAGATGTGGAATGCAGTCCATAGACCAGACAGATAACAGAAGGCGACAATCTTCTTCCTATGAGAACAATGAAAGCCCTTCCCCCCTTGACAAGTTTTTCAGGTTTTTCCCTTATCTTAATTGAAGATTGTTCCTCTCTGCAGTCTACCTGGGCACCTCCCTTCTGATCTGGCTGAGCAGTGTTACATCAGTAAAAGGGGCAGGAGGGGGATACTTTGTCATTGAATTACTCTTGAACTACAACTCTGACAGAATTGAAATAACACTCTCCAAAGTCCAAACACTATGATGATTAATTAGAGCTGTTTTATTATGAAACATTACTATCCCTTTAAGTTAATTACAGGCACTGCACAAGCACACGCACTGTATAAACCTCTATCAGATGTAGGTTACCTCTCCCATCTCGGTATAAGTACTAGTACACCCATATATCTGAGTGCTGCGCCAGCCTGAGAGAGAGACCCATATCTGAGCGCTGTGCCAGGCTCTCTCTCCCTTTCTTTGCGCACAGAATAACAGCTAACTACAACTCCCATCATCCCCAGCCTGGTGCAGTGCTCTGATATGTAGCTGCACTAGTACTTCTAATGAGATGAGAGAGGTAACCTGCATCTGATAGAGGTTTATACAGTGCATGTGCTTGTGCAGTGCTTGTAATTAATTTAACAAGGACAGAAAACATAAATGCGAAGCGAGATGGAGGTTTCTGGGTTGAAGCAACGTTTAATGCTGAAACATGAGAATCTTGTGCTTTTTATGCAGGGTGAGATTCTCATGTCGCCCTTTTCATCAAGGCGACTTGGTCATTGTCCCTTTATGTCGCACGCTCTTTTTCGTGCAGTATTTTCAAAGCATACCCTTCAAAGTGGAAACATTTGATTTATAAAGAAAGTCCATCTGGGTATGTGTTTGGAAAGAGGTGCCTATATGCAGGTTGTGACCCCTAAGCTGTAAATATTTAACCTTTTGAGTGCCAGAGGGTACACAACGCATTGCATAGCAATGCGTTGCGTACCCCCTGGCACGCAAAAAGGTTAAAATAGCGGAATGGATAAAGGTGAAATGCCACCCAGTTTGCCACCCTAAGTTTAGACCTATTCGGTTTAAAGTGATAGTAATGTCTCACAAAAAAGCAGCTTTGATTAATCTTCATAGTTTTTTGGGGCATGGAGAGTGTTATTTCAATACTGTCAGAGTTGAAGATTAAAGTATCCCCCTCCCGCCCCTTTTACCTAATGTAAGCTGCCTCCCCTCAGACGTGGAATCTTGACGAGAGAGCTCACAGCAAGGGACAATCTTCTTACTGTGAGCATAAGGAAAACCCTGCCCTCTTGACAGGTGTTTCAGGTTTTTCCTTATGATCACTGAAGATTGTCGCTCTCTGAGATCCATCCGGACAGTCTTGCTGCTCTGAGGTGAGCAGTGTTACATCAGTAAAAGGGGCGGGAGGGGGATACTTTATCATTCAATTACTCTTGAACTACAACTCTGACATTACTGAAATAACACTCTCCATGGCCCAAATACTATGAAGATTAATCACAGCTGCTTTTTTTGTGAAACATTAATATCCCTTTAAATATATAGGCTTAGTTCACATGTGTGAGTTAGTTACTGCAACTTTATTGTAAAATGTCACAACAGCAAAGTTGTCATTAACCCTGTGAGTGCATTTAAATAACACTCTCCACGGCCCAAATACTATGAAGATTAATTGGAGCTGCTTTTTTGTGAAACATTACTATCCTTTTAAATATATAGGCTTAGTTCACATGTGTGAGTTAGTTACTGCAACTTTATTGTAAAATGTCACAACAGCAAAATTGTCATTAACCCTATGAGTGTGCTGAAATAACACTCTCCATGGCCCAAATACTATGAAGATTAATTGGAGCTGCTTTTTTGTGAAACATTACTATCCCTTTAAGTCTAAGTATGTCACTTTATGTAAGACTAGATTTTAGGCCCTGCGGAACAGAATTTTTACAGAGGCTGACGTGAAGTACTGAGAATTTAAGTATATAGAACACCAGTTCATTTTTAGGTGTTAGTAATCCTTTAAGGTTATATTGTTTCAAGTGGTCTTCTTGTAGTGTACTATTTCACTCTCATATCTCTGTACGCACCACCAGATAATGCAAGTGTCAATTCCCCTGCCCAGCAACTCAATCCTCAAGATCACTTGAAGATACGGTGAAGCGCCAACTTATAGGTAACTCAAGAAGAACTGTGCCTAGAAGGTGCCATGCTGTTTAGCTATGGTTCAATTCCACCCTGCTCTATCCAGTTACTGACTATGTTCGGCACCTCTAGAATGAGGTCTTTACAGGCTCTTAAAGTGAAACTGTCACTTTGTAAGAAATAAGTGATTTCGAATGACCTTTCAAAAGTAACTGTATTTATGTCGGTAGTTTTGAATTTAACCCTATGAGTGCCAGAGGGATAGGCAACGCATTTCAAAGCAACGCGTTGCGTACCCCTCTGCCACTCAAAGGGTTAAAGCCTTAGAGCTATTTAACTTCATTTGCTTGTCAGTTAGTGCAACTCTGGCACACTACTTTCCATCCCAGCTGTCACTTCCTTCCAGAAATTACTAGCTGATTTGCATAAACAAATAAAGGTAAATATCTAATAAACTATTGTATGAAATTAAAAAAAAAAATGGCTAACAAATATATAGACGCTTTTGAAAGCTCTGTCCGAATAACATATTTGTTGTAAAATAGCAGTTCCAATTTAAGACCATATGCATAAATATTCTGGAGCTCCATAGAGGATAAATTAAATTTCCCCAAATCCTTACAGATTTAAAGGATGCTGTTAATCCTTCGAATGCTGAAGAGGTCCATGGGCAGATTGTCCTATCGGGGGATCAGGCATCCCCCGGTGGGCCGCTAGATCATGGGCCGGTGGGGGAGATCAGAGGATCTCACCTCACTGTCCCATGATATTTTGAAGGAGAGGTCTGTGTCAGAGCGCCAGGATATTTTGAAGGAGAGGTCTGTGTTGCCACAAGCACTCTCTGTGACAGCCTTCGCGTTCTTTGTTAATGCAGAGCGCCAGGATATGACATAATATCCTGGCGCCTGCTCTCCCATTCCGCACAAGGACCACAAGGGGGCGTCGATAGGTACGTCGGTGCAGCTAGAGGCAGGGATGGGCACAGACATTTTGGGGGGCAGGGGCTCAAATGAAAAAAATGGCACTTCTCGATAAAATCGGACTGATTACTTTTTTATTTTTCTGTTAAAAGGGCACAAGGGCACTTCGGACAAAAAGGGCAGGTGCTCAAGCCCCCCTTGGTGTCTATGTATGCACGTGCCTGCCTAGAGGGCTGCTTTAAAAAAAAAAATGCCCGGGCTGGTATTCCCCTACAATCCGCCCCTGAAGAGGTCACAATGTGGTGAAAACTTATGCCATTCCTGAGGGCGAAAGCCCAATTCTGAGGGATAGTAATACCTGTAGTAAAGTGCAGCTCTGAGTCTTTTTTACTCTATTTGTAGCACTATATTTCAATACTAACAGTCATGTAGTTCAAATGCAATTGAATGAGAAAGGATCCTCCTCCTGCCCCTGTCCCCTGCATCACTCTGCCTCAGTCTGGTCTGGATGGAGAGCGGCGAGGGACAATCTTCAGAAAGTATAAGGAAAACCCTGTTCCCCTTGACAAAGAAGGGCAGGGTTTTCCTTATAATTACTGAGTAAAGATTTCCCTCGCTGCAGTGGTGTAATTATAGGGGTCGCAGGGGTCGCACTTGCGACCGGGCACGTCACTATAGGGGCCCAGCCTCCCCATGCGACCCCTTCGCCTGACACCTGCAATTAAGTAATGCAGAGCTCTGGGGCTCTGCATTACAAGAATGCCGGTCTGCCAGAGGGAGATCAGTATTCCCTCCGGCAGACCAGCACTCTCGTGATGCAGAGCGCTGGGAGATGACATCATCTCCCAGCGCTCAGCATTACAGAAGAGGACCCCGTGGGAGAAGAGGTCTGTGCAGAAAGACCTGTCCTCTGCCACTGGAACACCAGGGAGGTAGGAGATTTAGGGGTAATGTGGAAGGGGCATTGTGGAGATGGGGGCATTGTGGAAGGGGCAATGTGGAGATGGGGCAATGTGAAAGGGGCAATGTAGAGATTGGGGCATTGTGGAAGGGGCAGTGTGGAGATGGAGATGGGGGAAATGTGGAGGTGGCCAATGTGGTCGGGGGGCCCATGGCAATTCTTGCACCAGGGCCCCGTGGCTTCCAGTTACGACCTCTGGCTCCCTGCAACCATCCAGTCCCACGAGCAGATTCCCCAACTGATGTGAGGCAGCCAGAAGGGCCGGGAGGGGTATCCTTTCTGATTCAATTGCTGTTGAACTACAAGCCTGATAGAGCTGAAATATATAGTGCTACCTGCTGAAAATAGAATAAAGAAGACTTAGACCTTCACTTTTATAGGTATTACTATCACTTTAAAGAAGCAGTAAAGTGTTTTCTATGAAAAACTATACGTTATAGTGATTCTTTTCAGATTCCCTCATTAGTAGGTGTCAGAAACAGCACTACCTGGTGGCCACAATAGGACATTGCAGCTTATTTAAAAAAGGTTTAATCTGTAATTACTTTTTAATTAACCCCTTAAGGATCAGTGGTCCAGGGCAGTTACCTTCCCTTAAGGACCGCTTTGATCCCTGCCGACCTGCCGGTACACGTGACCTGTTATGCGTACCGGCGCGCCGCTTTGAGGCCTGAGAGAGATTGCTCCAGTCTTGGAGTGATCAATTTTAGGCCCCGTTTTTACTTACAGCGCTCCCGGTAGAGCGTTGTAAGTAAAAAGTACGTGACGTGCTATGACTGTCACTGGTCCTTAAGGTCATAGCACGTCATGTAGTCCTTAAGGGGTTAAAAAGTCTCCAAGCACTGGGAATACGTTTTTTTGTTGCTCCTTAAAATCAGTGGGAATTTGTTATACACCCCATATTGTGCAGTTGGTATACCTTGGATTTAATTCTCTTTTCTCTGTACATACAGTGCAGTCCATAAGTGTTTGGATTTGAAATGAAACAATGACTAAAGACTATGGACCATATGTTCAAAGAAGTAGTGAAGTAGCTTTTGTCATTTGTAACGACTTTTCAAAGTACAGCGTCGTTGGGATCATTAATATTTTCAGAGAGTGTCGGTTGTGATCAGAAATAGAAATATATCGTTTGTCCTGACTGAAATTGTCGTATGTAACGACAAAAAAAGTCTTGCCTAACGACAAAAATGTCTTAAAAAATGTCTTAACTAACGACAAAAATGTCTTAATTAAAGACTAAAATTCTTACATTCAGAACACATTCCCTCCACTTTTTTCCTTAACGTACAAATTTTGCCTTTTGTAAGACATTTTTTTGTCGTTAGTTACGACAAATTTTCTTTTCCTCTATATGACACTGGAAAGTAGTTTAACTCCACCCCTGCCCCGCCCCTTTGCCCGTCAATTCTGGAGTTGTGTCGTACACAACGGACATTACTAGTTTTTTGTCGTATACTCTATAGAAAATATGTTGTTCATGCACACAATTACTTAATTTTGTCTTTCATATGACTATTTTTGTCGTCATCCCTTTGAACATACGTTCCTATATGTTCAAAATAAAAGTGGAGATGTTCTGGGGGAAACCATTAACACTGTGCGTGGGGGAGGACTCAAAATTTCCATTGATTTAAATTAGTATTTTAACCCCTTGAATGCTAGAGGTCGCTGGAGACCTCTCTAGCATTCAAGGAGTTAAAATCCCCATTTTTTTTTTTTAGTATTTCCCTACAGTGCAAATGTTTTGCCCGAGAACGCCTCCACGTTTCTTTTGATCATCCTAAATAATAATTTGATAAAACGTGTGTAACGACACAGTCATGCACAGTAGAGACTGCTGCACGTACTGCAGTCATGCGCAGGGACGTGCACAGACATTTTGGGGGGCAGGGGCTCACTTTTCATATTTATTTATTTATTTACTAGTTGAACAGCCCGTTACACGGGCCACAGTGCCTCTGGCAGCCGGTCGCGGGGCAGTCACGCGCGGTAGAGACTGCCTGCGCCTCTGCTGATACAGAGCTGGACGCTCCGAGCCGGCGCGGGCAGTCTGTACTGCGCATGTCCGGCGTTACACACAACTTAGCGAATTATTATATAGGATTTATTTATTTGTTAAAAGGGCACGAGGGCACTTTGGACAAAAAGGGCAGGTGCTCAAGCCCCCCTTGGTGTCTATGTGTGCACGTGCCTGGTCATGCGCAGTAGAGACTGCCCGTGCCGCGGCTGATACAGAGCTGGACGCTTCTTTGGAGCGTCCAGCTCTGTATCAGCCATGGCGTGGGCAGTCTCTACTGCGCATGACTGCCCCGCGACCGGGTGGCAGTGGCATTGTGGCCCGTGTAACGGGCTCTTCAACTAATGGTTCTAATAGGATAAAGTGCAAACTGTCAGCTTTAATTTGAGGGTATGTACACCATAAACTGTATTAGAATGACAGTCCTTATTATACATAACCGCTCCATTTTAGGCAAACAAAAGTACTTGGACGCAGTCGACATGTTTAGTACTTTGTTGTAAATCCTTTGCCTGAAGCCTGTGACCCATAGACATCACCAGACTCTGGGTACCTTCCCTGGTGATGCTCTGCCAGGCCTGTACTGTAGCCATCTTCAGTTCCTGATTTCTTTTCCCTTCAGTCTTGTCATCGGCAGTGTATTCAAGGGACACTAATGTCCAATCATTTTTTTTTCTTGTTTTGTAGAATAAAAAATAAATAAATTATGTGGCACAAATCCCATGTCTCAAAACTTTACAGTTTGAGAGATATTCACATCTAAAGTTCCCCCCTCCCTCCTCTTTCTCCTGACGTCAGCGCTCTGCTGACAGCAGGAGATCCCGGTCCTGGGACCAGCCGGCGGCTCTTCAGCAGAGCCGAAGTAGAGATATTTGAAAAGAATTACTTAATTGGAACGGTCTACAAAGTGTGCCTGGTGTGCAAGCACACTTAGTAGACCTTTCCAATGAAGTAATTCTTTTCCAATATCGCTGTTGCGGCTCTGCTGAACAGCCTCCTCATGTCGGCCAACATGGATCTCCTTCTGTCAGCTTCGCAGCTGACATCATGAGAGGGGGAACTTTAGATGCGAATATCTCTCAAACCATAAAGGTCTGAGAGATGGGATTTGCGCCACATAATTTATTTTTTTTTAATCTACAAAACAAGAAAATATTTTTTATTGGACATTACTGTTCCTTTCATGTTGGGTGATTGACTCGTACAGTCAAGGACATTCTACTTTTTGACCTTGAAATCACCAGGGGTGCTTTACCAGCATGTTTGGGGTCATTGTCCCGCTACAATGAGCTTTGAGACTTTTGGATGGAGCTGAGCAGATAAGATGTTTCTGTACACTCCAGAATTCATCCTGCTGCTGCTGTCAGCAGTTATGTCATCAATAAAGACAATCTAGCCAGTTCCAGTGGAAGCCATACGTGTCTAAGCCACAACACGACCTCCACCATGTTACACATATGAGGTGATATGCTTTCGATCATGTGCTGTTCCTTTCTCCACACTTTCCCCTTTCCATCACTTTGGTACAAGTTTTCTTTTCATCTATCTGTAAGACTTTGTGGTAGAACTCTACAGACTTTTTATTTAGTTTTTAGCCAACAGGAACCTGGCCTTTCTATCCTTCAGACTTACCAGTGATTGCATCTTATGGTATACCCTCTGCAGCTGTGCTGGTGTAGTCTTCTCTTATGGTACTCTTTGACTCTTCTATGCCTATATCCTAGAGCAGTGGTTCTCAGCTCCTGTCCTAAGGACCCACTAACAGGCCAGGACTTAGGGATTTCTCTGCTAGAGCACAGGTGTGGTGATCAGAGGTTCATTCACATTGATTAACTCACCTGTGTTCTAACAAGGAAATCATGTGATCAGAGGCTCAGTCACATTGATAACTCACCTGTGCACTAACAAGGAAATCATCACATCCTGGCCTGTTAGTGGATCCTGAGGACAGGAGTTCAGAAACACTGACTTACAGAGTGTTCACAATCTGTTGAACATCAGTTGAAACGGGGGTTTTCGTCACAAGTATCAGCCTTCTTCTGCCATCCAATACCGTGGTCTTCTCTAGTCTACTAGGTTTTTTGCTATGGCTGAGCCCACCTGTGTGTTCTTGCTTCTTAACAAGGTACCACGCAGCTGATTTCGACAAAACTCATTTTTGGCTATGTTTCTGATCAATTTAAACCGGAACTACCTCCCGACAAAATCTTTAGCTTAACTAAGTCCCCATCTGGCGACTAGCTGCTTAGTAGCGCTAGTCACCAGAATAATTACCTTATTTAATAGATTTCTGCTCTCTTCTATGGCTGACAGTAGCACGGAGCGCGGACATCTTGCCATTGTGACATCCACGCGCCTGCCCTGTCAGTCCCAGCCGGGGCCAAATGGCTCCTAGCAATGCCTCCTAGACCCGGCTGGGACTGACAGCGCAGGCGCGCGGATGTCACAATGGCAAGATGTCCGCTCTCCGTGCTACTGTCAGCCATAGAAGAGAGCAGAAATCTATTAAATAAGGTAATTATTCTGGTGACTAGCGCTACTAAGCAGCTAGTTGCCAGATGGGGACTTAGTTAAGCTAAAGATTTTGTCGGGTGGTAGTTCCACTTTAATCTTATTTATTCCAGGGGAAGGTGCACTAAGGCTGGAATTCATCAAATACGCTGCTCTTCGCTGTGATCATTGATGGTTACCTTCGGGTATTCATCATTGATTTTGCGTGTTTCCCTGCTTTGCGTATACGAAGTAGGGAAACTTGCATAAACTGGTCAGTCATGCGAAAAACACATGTATATGCATAAGAGAAAATGTGTATCTGTGTGTTCGCCCCGTGAATTCAAATGGGATTCTCCAGCTTGAAGCTAACGGATCACATTTGCGGATCTATCTGGCCATCGCTTATTGAAGAATAATCGGTGGCCAGATACAACTCGAAAGTTGCTGAATGGACAAATGGTTAATATGCAGAGGAATCCTCTGATTTTCCCTCGTATTGATGCATTCGTACCTTGATAAATCCAGGCCTAAAAGAAGTGATGAAGAGAAGATAACTTCTTCAGTGATATTACTGCTCCAATTACTATGTTATTCTATGGAGCCTATGCAGTTGAGACATCTTAGTGCATTGGCACCATATAATAACACAGGAACTGGAGAAATTATCACACTGGACAAGTCATCTTTCTTATCCCCTTAGTGCATCTCCCCTGGTATTGAAAAGTGCTATGAAGCAACGCTGTAGTATTGAATGGTTAAAAGCCTCTTTTAAACCTTTATGGACGAGGTGGGTGCATAACACTTTGTGAGGCAATGCGCTGCACACCCCTCTGGTTTATATACGTTTAAAGGGATAGTAATACTTCATTATTACTATCCCCCATGTTGTAGCCCTTAAAATTCTGAATTCAACAATAGCAGCATCATCTCTCAAACCTTTATGGTTTGAGAGATATCCGCTTTCAAAGTTCCCTCTCCCCTGACGTCAGAATTCTATCCGACAGCAGGTGAATCCGGTCCCGGGACCGGCAGCGGCTCTCGGCTAGAACGCTGACGTCAGGGGAAAAGCCAAAAAGAGGGAAATTTGAAAGAGGATATCTCTCAAACCATAAAGGTTTGAGAGATGCCGCTGGTATTGTTGAATTTAGAATTTGAAGGGCTACAACATGGGGGATAGTAATAATGAAGTATTACTATCCCTTTAAAGGAGCACTAAACTTTTTTTATGAAAACAAAAAACAAGGGTATTCCTTTTACTGTGAGTTCTTTTACTTAAATATTATAACTATTTATATTGCCAGAAAGTGAGCAACAGTGTGATGACTTTCTGAAAGTTCAAACTAACAGGAAGTGACTCAGCAGTTTGTATCACATTCTATTGCAAACTGTTTGTCGGTGACTCACCTTTCTCAGAGAATGTAACAGAATCATTAATTGAAATCTGACCACTAGAGGACACTGTTAGTGTAATAATCTAACAAAATTACAGTTTAAACTATAATAATGCCTGAGATTTGAAATTTTCCAACAGTGGGAGTACTATATCAGTGAAAGCCCTACAATATATGTTTTTTTTCATAACAAATGCTTACTGTTCCTTAAATCAATGATCATTTTTTTTAATTTGCTCCAGAATTGCTCGTCTTTCACTTTTCTTATATGGCGCTTTGAAGACTTGGGGGTGGGGGGTGCAGTGCAGAAAGTTGATGCAAACATTCTCCATAAGTAAACAAATTAAAATTACCTTTGATTTAGGTTTACTTTTAAAAGTTCTCACGTGAAAGATTGTGAGACCACATAACACATTGACCATGTCGCCATAATAAAAATGGCGACATGAGAATCTCGCACTGCAAGGCAGCGTAAGATTCTCATGTCGGGTAGAGAAAGGTCGCATACCAGTCTTGAACTGTCAAAATAAAAGATTTAACCCTTTGAGTGCCAGAGAGGTAACCAACGCATTACAACCTCCCGGGCCACAGCCGGCTTCCATGATACAAGGATGTGGAGTCTGTGAGTCTTCAGTGAGGATGGGCTGCAGGGCACATCATGTGAGGCTGTTGGGGTCAGAGGTTGCACAGCTTACAGGTTTCCTCCTAACATGGAAGCCGGCTGCGGCCTGGGTGGTGCAGGATGGGAGCCTGGCAGAGGGCGAGATTATGCTTCCTGCTGTGGGGTCCATGTGACACAGAGCAATATACCAGAGCACTCAGTAAGTGAACTACAAATAAACTACTTATTAACTTATTGATAGTCTGCAATCAAATCCTATATAATAATTTGCTAAAATGTGCATAATGCCGCAGTCATGCTCAGTAGAGACTGCCAGTGACAAGGCTGATACAGAGAGGGGCACTCAGAAGGAGAGTCCCGCTCTGTATCAGCCGCGGCGAGGGCAGCCTGTACTGAGCATAACTGCACCGCGACCGGCTGGCAGTGGCACTGTGGCCCATGTAACGGACTCTTCAACTAGTATATATAAACAGGTAAGGGGGCAGAGAGCCGGGCAGCGCTGGCATTCATATAATTTCCTTCTTTGCATAATCATGTAATGGGAGCATTAGGTTGCCAAAAAGTACCCATTGGAGAACTGATAACAACCCTTTGAGTGGCAAAGAGGCACCCAATGCATTGCATTGCAATGCAATGGGTACCTCTCTGGCACTCAAAGGGTTAAATCTTTTGTTTTGACAGGACCGGTTTGCGACCTTTCTCTACCCCCCATTAAAATAGAGACGTGAGAATCTCGCACTGCAAGACAGAGCGAGATTCTCACGTCTCTATTTTAATGGGGGCAACATGCTCAATGCGCCCAGTAGTCGCATGCTGTTTTGCGTGCAACATTTTAAAAGGATACCGATTTAGAAGGGGGCTTTAGCCATCTGAGTCTTCGAAAGGTCTCCAATGCATTGCGAAGCAATGCGTTGGGAGATCTCTCTAGCATTGAAGTAGGTAAAAGCCACATTTAAATGAGTGGGGATTTGGGGGATTTTTAGTCATACCCTGTGGCGAGCTGGCTTGCTCCGGATTAAGACTGTAATAGAAATCTTTAAATAACAAGGAGACTGCTAGGAAGAGATTCCCGTCTCCCATTACAACATTCATCCGCTCTCCTTTTATTTATTTATTTCCAACTCAATGCAATCCCCCCCCATGGGGATGCAAGCCAAATGTGTGACTAAGAAGAGAATTGGCGCCACCCAGACACCCCTCTCATCGTCATGGGTTAAATATGGGTATGGGAGATCCTGGAGAGACCACCTGGCTCCTAACCATCCATAGGATATAATTTTTCAAAGGCCAGTGCATGCCTGTTACCTCTCACCCTCCCAGAAATTTTCTTAACTCCTCTGACACCAAAACAAGGGGCTTGGCACACATTTAGGATCACTGAGCTGCATGCCCATCTGTCTCTTTGGTGGCTAATTAGAAAAGAAAGAAGGAATGAAGACTGTTCATGGGCATATTAACTCCTTGCGGTGCTAGGAAGTTCAATGTGATTTTAGACTTCTGGCACTCGAGGGTTTAAAGGGACAGTAATGTCCCATAAAAACCTGTCCAATAAAAACTCTAGCCTGTGTTCTGGTCTCCAAACGGGACGGATTCCTTTACACTCTGCTATTTTTTTATGGCAAGACATCTATTTTAAAGGGATAGTAATACTTCGTTTTAACTTTATTTAATTTTGTAGGCATTAAAAACACATGAAGAATGATATAAGTTTTATCTCTCAAACCTTTATAGTTTGAGAGATATTTACAAGCAAAGTTTCCCCCTCCCGCCCCTTTTACCTAGTGTAAGCCATCTCTTTTCAGATGTGAATCTGGTTGCTAGACCAGACAGATAACAGCAGGGGACAATCTTCTTCCTATGAGAACAATGAAAGCCCTGTCCCCCTTGACAAGCTTTTCAGGCTTTTCCCTTATCTTGATTGAAGATTGTCCCTCTCTGCAGTCTACCTGGGCACCTCCCTTCTGATCTGGCTGAGCAGTGTTACATCAGTAAAAGGGGTGGGAGGGGGATACTTTATCATTCAATTACTCTTGAACTACAACTCTGGCAGTATTGAAATAACACTCTCCAAAGTCCAAATACTATGATGATTAATTAGAGCTGCTTTTATTATGAAACATTACTATCCCTTTCAAACTAGTCACCATGCATTCATTGCTATTGCTATTATCTGAAAGTTCTTCTTTAAGAAACACATAAACTGAAGTTTAAACAAACATTAATGTGAGTTTCATTTCTGTAGAGCAACATTATACACTTAATATACACCCCACAAAGTCTGAGTGGGAAAGAGGGACAGAGGGATTTGGGTCTAAAAGAGGGACACTTGGGAGGAATGACAATGTATAGTTTTGTACTATCCTGACTAGTAGGGGGGAACGTTACAATTTCTGATATAGTTGCCATATATATTAGTATTATTTACATGATCTGGAAGCACTTCTCTCTCCCTGACGCCTTTACATGTTTTTGAAGCGGAATTTTCACCTTTAATACACCGTGTCTCCTTTGATTAGTCTAGTAAAATGGTTTGTAGACGTCAGGGTTTTTTTTGGAGATATTCACTCTCAAAATCAGACTTCATGTAGCCACTTTAGCATTCTGCGGCACGTCGGCATAGGGTAACGTCGGCACATGGTAACATAGGCACAGGGTAACGTCGGCACAAGGTAATGTCGGTACAGGGTAACGTCGGCACATGGTAACATAGGCACAGGGTAACGTCAGCACAGGGTAATGTCGGTACAGGGTAATGTCGGTACAGGGTAACGTCAGCACAGGGTAATGTCGGTACAGGGTAACGTTGGCACAAGGTAATGTCGGTACAGGGTAACGTTGGCACAGGGTAACGTCAGCACAGCGGAGCAGGACTTCCCAGTCTGAAATTCTCCTCCCTCCCAGCTCTCCCTGGGAGCACGTTCATGCTTCCCTTTGTATTGATATGCATCACGTCAATTGTAACCAGTCCCTGGGGGTCCAGTGGAGTGGCAGGAGAGACGGGCTGCCGCGACGGCCTCCCGCGCTGTCCTCTTCTGTAATGCAGAGTGCTGGCAGATGATGTCATCTCCCAGCGCTCTGCATTACTAGAGCGCCGGAGGGAGATTGCGACGCCAGGAGGAGGGGGTCACAGGGGGCAGCCGGGCCCCTGGAGTGACGGACCCGGTTGCGACCCCTATACTTATGCCACTGTGGGGTGGTAGTTCCACTTTAAAGCAGAACTTTCACGTTGTATAACATTTGGCGACTAGCTTCATAATACTTCTATTACCTCTCAGAAGTACTCGATTCTAAAGTTATCCTTAATCTTCAGAGACCAGAAGTCAGGCATCAGCGCAGACATCTTGTCTTAGAGACATCCACGTGCCTGTGTTGTCAGTCCTGGTCTCCTCTAAGAGGCATTGCACTTTGCCGAAAGGCACCGAAAGGGACTGACGGCGCAGGCACAGAGGCGGCACTAACCTGGCCGTCAGTCTCTGAAGATTAAGGATTAGTTTAGAATCGGGTACTTGTGATATCTAATAGAAGTATTATGAAGCTACTCACCATATGCTTAATTATTGGAGGGCGATGTTATACAATGTGAAAGTTCCATTTCAGTATTCTGTCGTGGAAAGGAGTGGTCCAGTTGGGTAATTAACTGCCTTTGCAGTCACAACACTGGTTGCGACTGGAGAAAACCTGGTTCAGTTTCCACACAGTGGCTCAATGGTTAGCACTGTTGCCTTGCAGCACTGGGGTCCTGGGTTCAAATCCCACCAAGGACAATGTCTGCAATGAGTTTGTATGTTCTCACTGTGTTTACGTGGGTTTCCTCCCACACTCCAAAAAACATACTGATAGGTGAATTTAGATTGTGAGCCCCAATGGGACAGGGACCAATATGAGTGTTGAAGCGCTGTGTAATCTGTGTGCGCTGTATAAATAAAGGATTATTATTGTCAGCTCCTTGTAACCTTCAGGCAAATCACTTTTTTTCCCTGTGCCTCAGGCACTAAAACTCATAAATTGTGAGCTCAATGGGACAGGGACTTGCTGTGCCTGAAAATGTTTGTGTACAGTGCTGCTTACAAGTGGTGGCACTTTATAAGAATTAGATGGTATCCTCCTGGTTAATATACAATGATAGCACTTATTTTTGAGATCTGGTAATTTCTCATTTAGGTTTCAAAGTAGAAAATAAAATGCAGAATCGTGGGTTTAAGGAAATTAAGTATATGTGATAGGAAATTAACTCCCCATACTCATTTTAGTTAATTGGGGGAGACATTAACATCCCCATTGTTTTAAACAACTTTAACCTCTTGAATGCCAGAGAGTTACGCAATGAATATTCATTCATTTGACATTAATTACACGTGTGTGTATATATCTATATCTAACCTAATATATAATAATCATACCTGGGAACTTTCAAGATGAGCTGACCCTGAGATCTTTGAAATATTAACCCTTAAAGCTTCCCATACTGTAGATTTTATGCGATATGTGCCTGCTTGCTCTAACACAGAGGTGCTCCTGTCAGTGTGCGAGGGACCTTTAACATGGTACAGTTTAGATAACTCACTGCCTGAACACAAACAAGACAAGCAGGACATCTCCCACTGTCTGTACTAATGGCACCAGTTTAGAGGCTAAGGAAACATTTAACTGGGGAAATTCATATAGTAGGTGACACAGACCTCTCTCACCCTGAGAATTTGGCCATTCACCCTGAGATTTGAGACAAAACCCTGAGAGTTCCCAGGTATATGATAATAATTCGCTAGGATGTTTGTCACGATGCAGTCATGCTCAGTAGAGACTGCTCACGTTCGGCCACTCTCTACTGCGCATGATTGCATCTCGTGAGGCTTCGAAAGTCTGCATTGTGTGGAGCAGTGAGGTAGCGGCCTCTTAACCCTTTGTGTGCCAGAGGGCTACGCAGCGCATTGCAAAGCAATGCTTTGCGTACCCCTCTGGCATTCAAAGGGTTAACATTACTCGGACCTTGGCCCGTGTATACGGGCTTTTAGACTTTATATATATACTAATTGAAGAGCCCATTACACGGGCCACAGGGCCACTGACAGCCGGTCGCGGGGCAGTCATGCGCAGTAGAGACTGCCTGCGCGGCGGGTGATACAGAGCTGGACGCTCTGTATCAGCCGCGGGACGGGCAGTCTCTACTGCACGACTGCAGCATGCCCAGCAGTCGCTACTGTGCATGACTGCGTCATTACACACGTTTTAGCGAATTATTATATAGGAGGATATATATATATATATATATATATATATACACACACACACAATAAACGCTTCTAGATTATGTATCTTCAGTACACTATACTGTACAGTATATACTGCAATAGGAACCTATGGGCCTTATTCATCAAACTAAATAGCAATTGTGGAGCAAACCTGCTGTACCATGGGGGAATACGATATACTATCAATTTAAATGGGATTTTAACCATTTGAACGCTAGATATGATATCACAGTCTCTGAATGATATAATAACCTATTAGCAGGAGGAAGAGGACTGCACCGATCCCTCCTCCCTACCAGACAGGCGGTGCATAGTGGCAGGGGCACAGTCTGGCTTTCAGGGGGCAGTACCAGGTGGTCCCAGTGCAGACTGTGTGTGTAGCTGCTGCTGGGAGGATAGGCTAAGGGGATTTCCAAAGGAAGTGAGTGCAGCGTGCTTACAGGTCCCGCCCCTATGGAAAGTCCCTGCTCACAGCACAGACGGGTTTCTTATGGCAGCTGTATGGAACGGATCAATGTCGATTTGAGCTCAGCATCTCTACGGAAAGAGAGAGGGATCCTCCGGTACTTCCGGAGTACAGCCCGGTACCGGTCCCGGGATTCAGGTCACCCAGCAGCAGACCGTGTGCCAGGCCAGGTTGCCTCCCTCATTGACACAGTCCTACATGCACAGTGAGTACCCCACTTGTGTACAACGCTGGATCCCCGTGCTGTACCCCTAAACCTTACCCCTGAAATAGTCACCCGACAATGCAGGTTCTCTTTTACACATGTGGGCGGAGCATATGTTAAAGAGGCAGTGACCCTGTACAGGGATTTTGTTGGCCGGTTCCTGTCTTTGTGTGTATGTGGCTTTTTTTGTTTTTAACCCTCTGAGTGCTAGAGAGGTATCCATCTCATGGCTTTTGCACTGCGTTGGACACTTTTCTGGCACCCAGATTGTTCAAAACATCTCTAGTATTAGAATTATTATTAATCTTTTTATGATAGTGCTGCCAAATTGTTATTGAAATTAATGTTTTATTATTATACATGTTTTTAAACCCTTTGAGTGCCACAGAGAATGCGTTGGATACTTATTTGGCACTCAAAGGGTTGGAGACATCTCCAGTATTAGAATTTATTTTTGTATAACTGTGCTGTCAACTTATTATTGTTTTATTTTTGATACACTTTTTTTTTTTAACCCTTTGAGTGCCAGAGTGCAAACCAATGCATTCTGTACCACTCTGGCACTCAAAGGGTTAATGGAAATAGTGCTAGATTCCTACAGTAGTCTGCTAGTAGGAATGACAGTAGGTGTGAAGTTTGGATGACAAAGGAATGTTAACCCCTTTGGTACTAACATGCAAAGGTGATGGAAATTGGAGTCTATTGGCGCGATGCAAGAAACGTTCGCATCAGATAAAGGCATTTTTGAGCGCAGATAGATTTTGTGCATATTCTAATCCAGGAAGCTAAATACCGAAACGCTTCTTGAATTGCGCATGAAAAATTCCATTTTACGACAACAGTACACAGACGTATAAATTCATTCGCAATAGCAGTTCTTGCATTAGGTGCGTTTCGCTATTCCACTCACACAGATTCGTTAATATTAGCCACGCCCACAAAAAATAAATATACGCAGCCGTCCGCTAATCTTGAATTTTCATGCGCAATTCAACAAAATCATGCACAAATCTATTTCCTAGTGGTTTTCACATGGGAAATAGTGATTGTGCTCGTTTCCTGCATCGCGCCATATGTACCACATACCAAACTGGATTTTGTTTGTTGTTCCATTTCTTCTTTTAACTCGTTGAAGAGGACAGGAGAATACAACAATTTGCAACAAAATAATTATTCTGGGGTCCTGTGAACCCACCCAGTGAAATGTCTGCAATGTTTTGTTTTTTTTTCACAATATTTTAATACAGGATGTATAAATAATGTATTTTGGAATTAACAATTGCATTCTAGATGCTAGAAGTTGGGTATGTTGTAATTTTTTTGCCAACATTCTTTTGTTCAATCCATGTGACTTTTTCATCTTTTTTTTGTAGTGAGGAGTTCTGTAAATAGCACAATATCTGTGATTCATAATTTGTACTAGTACAGCCTCTGTCTGTGACTCACTTGGAAGCTGCAGCGGGTTGATGCAGTAGGCAATAGGCAAGTGTATCCAGTTTTTTATCTAGTTCGACTGATATAATCTGTTTAAAGCTTTCTAAAATGATTTTAATCCTAACTGTATTCTTATGTGTCATGGATAGCATGAGTTTTCAATAATTTGGGTCTATGGAATATTAGACTGAAGATATAAGGGCATGTGTGTGTACTAATAAGATTCCACGCGGTAATGTGCACTAGAACTAATTCCATAGCTCTGTGCTGGTCTAATGCCAATTTGCTAAACAACTTGTGTCAAAACTCTTCCCTTCAGTGCCGTTTGTGCCAAGTGGTGGGTAGTGTGGAGGTGTGTGGTCTTTTGTGTTGTTCTTTTTTCTCAGCATCTTGTTTAACGGTTAACGCTATATACTGACAGGTAGCAGAGGAAAGTGGCATGACTTTACTCTATTTAACTGCATGTGGTGTAGGGGAGGTGTTCAGGGCCTTGCTTGCATTAACCCCTTAGTGTCAAATGATGTACCAGGACCATCATGCCGGTCCGGATGTTAAGGACCAGTGACGGCTTTGACATGTTATGGAATTCTGGGATGGCAGTGCAGATGCGCGCCGCTCTGCCATCCCAGAATTCATTGAAAAAAAAAGCCAAAAAAAAAGCAGTATAGTCCTTAATATGGATTGGGTGTTCGTTAAGGTGAACCCTTTGAGTGCCAGAGCAATGCGTTCCATACCCCTCTGTCACTCAAAGGGTTAAAGGTGAACTCTCACCTCTATAAAAGTTCTAATCATCACAATCTTCCTTTAGAGTTAACCTGTAATCTGTTTTTTTTTTTTTTAATTTATAATGCAGGATATGTCGAGATTTAACATTTTAAAAATGAGCCGGTGACATCACTTCAGGACAGTCTGTGGGTCAACTCTGTCCTGCAGCCAATCTTCGCCTGTTCCCCTCCCCAAGTAGCGCCTCGTTCTCACCTCCTACTTTGATGGAAGCTTCCTCCATGTGAGCTGGATCAGTCTCATTGGCAAGAGAGCGCTCCAGCTCACGTGGAGAAATCCTCCATCATCGGAAGAGGTGAGAACGAGGCGCTACTTGGGGAGGGGAAGAGACGAAGATTGGCTGCAGGACAGAGTTGACCCACAGACTGTCTTGAAGGTGACGTCAATGCTCATTTTCCAAATGTTAAATCTTGGCATATTCTGCATTAAATAAACAAACAACAACGGATTATAGGTTAACCCTAAAGGAAGATTACAATGAGGAGAAATTTTATAGAGGTGAGAGTTCCCCTTTAAACACCAGAGGAGAGAGAGTTGTTCACCTGTCTGGTTCATAAGGGGATGAAGCCTTACTGATGATGTGTGTACACTAGTATACACTGAAGGGTGAGTACTCTCTATTGTATACTCTCGAAGTGAAGGTGCAAAAAGTTGGAGGATAGTATAAGAGTTGCTGCAGGTGGGGTTTTGTATATGACTTTCACTGTTTATATCCTCTGGCAGCCAATGCCCAGCTGAGAATGATAACAACTGTAGTTCAACAGCAGTTGTAAAGCCACAACATACCCACATCTATGTATGTATATAGCGCCATACATGTACACAACACTTTACAGAAATCATAATATTACAGTACAAAAATACAGATGAGGGTGAAGAGCACCAGGCTAAAGTGTGATCATTGCAATGTGTGTGTGTGTAGCAAAGGGAATCCAATATTAGGAAGGGGACTCAGAGAGTTTACAATCTAATTAGTAATCATGACACATACAGAGACAGGAGCAGGAGGATCGTAAGTGGAAGTCAAGACTTTAGTAAGGTAAGTGCAGGATGATTCTAACACATCAGTGTGCACAAGGAGGATATTGATACTGCGATGCCTCTCTGAGTAGGTGGGGTTTTCAGGAGATGCTTAAAAGTGATGAGTGTGGATGACTGGTGAATGGTGATAATAAGGATGTTCCAAAGTAGGGTGGCAGCCAGTGAAAATGGTTGCAGTTGAGCGATGGTTTGAGTTGTGTAAGGCAAATCCTTGAGAAGAAAACAGGTGACTGGAAGGGGTGTAGCAGGAGATAAGAGCAGAAATGTAAGAGGTGCCAAAGAAGAAACTGACGTAAAGGAGAGGAGAAGAATTCTGTAAGTCTTACTACACCTAATGAGTAACCAGTAGAGGTATTTCAGGAGCAGGTGAGAGGGAAAGGCGCCTGGGAGCAATCCTAGGTATTCTTGCAGCTGAATTTAGAACATACTGAGTGGAGAGAGAGATGAGAGGCAGGAAGACCAGAGAGTAGAATGTGGCAATAATCTAGTATAGAGAGAATGAGGGCCTGGAGAACTGTTTCGGGTGGCATACAGAGGCTCTATATTGGCAGTATTTTTAAGGAAGAAGCGTGGGTTATGGTGGCAGCTTGAATATGGGGGGGGGGAGGGGAGAATGTCCTAGAATCGAGTAGAACACCCAGACAGAGTTCTTTGGTTACAAAGTGTGGATGGTGAAATTGTCAATTGTGATGGAGGAAATACGAAAAGTTCTGTCTTAAAGGGATAGTAATACTTCGTTTTAACTTTATTTTATTTTGTAGGCATTAAAAAAACATGAAGAATGATATAAGTCTTATCTCTCAAACCTTTATGGTTTAAGAGATATTCACAAACAAAGTTTCCCCTCCCGCCCCTTTTACCTAGTGTAAACAATCTCTTCTCAGATGTGGAATGCGGTCTATAGACCAGACAGATAACAGAAGGGGACAATCTTCTTCCTGTGACAACAATGAAAGCCCTGCCCCCCTTGACAAGTTTTTCAGGTTTTTCCCTTATCTTAATTGAAGATTGTCCATCTCTGCAGTCTGCCTGGGCACCTCCCTTCTGATCTGATCGGATACTTTGCTTGTGAATATCTCTTAAACCATAAAGGTTTGAGAGATAAGACTTATATCGTTCTTCATGTTTTTTTAATGCCTACAAAATAAAGTAAAGATAAAACGAAGTATTACTATCACTTTAACCATATTGAGTTTAAGATGGCTGTGGGCCAAGCATGATGAGATTGCCATGAGACACTGAGAGACTTGAGACTGTACAGTCGGAGTGAGATCAGGTGAAGAGAGTGATATTAGAGAGTCATGCACGCACAGAAGGTAATTAAAGCGGAACTTTCACCTATTAATAAGTCGCCATGCATTCATTAAGCATATGGTGACTAGCTTGAAAATACATATGGCAGATTGTAAAGAAATCTTTTCTCTTTGGAAACTGATGGGTAGGTTAGTGCAATCTGAACGCCTGTGCCGTCAGACCCTTCTGGCGGTTACCATGTGGCACGCTGCAGTGCTTTACAGGAGACCGGGACTGATGGTGCAAGGATGCAGACAAGATGTCTGTTCTGTTACCTGGCTTCCGGTCTCCAAAGGGTGAAGATTTCTTTAGAATCTGCCACTATTATAGTTAAGACATGTATTTTCAAGCTAGTCGCCATATGCTTAATGACTGCATGGCGACTTATTAATAGGTGAAAGTTCAGTTTTAAAGCCAAGAGAAGAGATAAGGTCACTGTGTGAGAGGGCGTAGAGAAGTGGTCCCAGGACTGATCCCTGTTGTATATCCACTGAGAGGTCATGGGGAGAAGAGAATGAGTTAGCAAAAGAAATACTGAAAGTACTTTTTGAGAGCTAGGAGCAATGCATTCTAGAGCAGTGTCACAGATGCCAATAGTTTATAGTGTATTGAGTAGGACTGTGTGAACAACCGTGTCAAAGGCAGCAGAGAGATCTAGTAGGATTAGTATACTGACAGGGCTTATAATTTGAAGTCCTTTGCTGCTAACCAGACCTGAAAAGTTACTCGCCACTGCAAGCCAAAACATACCCACCAGGGCTGAATTTCTACTCGCCAGGGCTAAATTTTCACTCGTTAGTGGCGAGTGGAAATTTTGAGCCCTGGTGTATTGTATTGTCCTTTGCTGTGTATAGATCATTAGTAACTTTTCTTAGGGCTGTTTCTGTGGAGTCGTAGGAGCGGAAGCCTGACTGTAATGGGTAAAGAAGAGATTTGGAATTGAGAAAAGAGATTGTGTGAGACTACATGGGGGGGTTATGCACTAAGGTGTAATAAAGTGAGTGTATGTGTGGAGGTGACTTCTCCAGTTCCTATGTTATTCTATAGACCCTATTCACTAAGATTTCCAAAGCTGGCTCCATAGAAGTCATCTCCACTTTATCACCTCTTTATCACACCTTAGTGCATCTCCCCCAGTGTGTCCCAAGATCTTGGATGCAAAGGGCAGGAGGGAAACTGGATGGCAATTTGAAAGGCAGATGGGGTTGAGGGAGGCTTTTTTGACTGTTGCATGTTTGAGTGAAGAAGGAAAGTTGAGGAGTTAAAGGGATAGTAATACCTAAAATGTAAAAAAAAATATGTTGTAGGATTTATCCCCCTGAGTAAAACAAGAGTACTCCCACTGCTGAAAGATGTTTCATTCAAAAGTTATTAATTTTCAAAGTTGAATTTTTTAGGTGCAATATCACAGTGGCCTGAAATTTTACAGTGGCGCTGTTGCTACACCATCCTATGGAGATTTATGGTCCTGAGACCAGAGCTGTCCATAGGATCGTGTAGCAACAGCGCCACTGTACAATTTCAGGCCACTGTGATATTGCACCTAAAAAATTCAACTTTGAAAATTAATAACTTTTGAATGAAACATCTTTCAGCAGTGAGAGTAGCCTTGTTTTACTCAGGGGGATAAACCCTACAACATATTTTTTTTTACATTTTAGGTATTACTATCCCTTTAACACCTTAATGACCCTGGAAGTGCCAGGACTGTCACGCCGGTTCCAGCACTTAAGTACAGGTGAGAGTCCTGGCACGTCATAGAATTTAGGGATCCCCGCTCCCCGGAATCCATTGCAGCAAAAAAAAAAAAGCCCCATGGTCCTTAGCTGTCAGCAGCGCACTGTGTCGGCCGGTCATTAAAAGGTTAATGATATTAGTAAGGCTGGGAACAAGAGTAGCTGCACAAGCCTTGATGATGAGGTGAGAGGGCACAAGATCACTCTACCTATCCCTCTGTCCTTTCAGTTCAAAATCTTTTTGTTTTAAATGGGATTTATAACCTGGAGGATGATAGAGAGAACTCTGATACATTACAAAGCAATGATCTGGACCTCTCTAGCATTCAAGGGGTTAAAATCCTGATTTTAATCAATGTAACTATTTATTTGTCCTCTCTTTTTGAGTTTGGTTGCTCTAAATGTCTATTCTTATATAAAGGCCCACAATATTAATCATCACCGCACACCCGCAAGTCAGGGGTTCAGATTAACACTTCTTAATCACAAGTGGATGTCATTGTGACTGATCTGAGTTTAAGAATGGATATCCATAAAACCTGACCTGTTAGTGTGTCTACTGGATTGAGATTGAGAATCCTTGTATTTGACCCTTTGAATTCAAGAGAGGTGTGCAACGCATTTCACAACCCTCTGGCATTCAAAGGATTACACTTGAATAAAGTCCATAATGTGCGCATACCTCCCAAGTGTCCCTCTTTAGGAGATATTAGGGATCCATACCTCCCAACTGTCCCTCTTTAGGAGATATTAGGGCAACATACCTCCCGTGTCCTTCTTTAGGAGGGACAGTCCCTCTTTGAGACCCAAATCTCGCTGTCCCTCTTCCCCACCCTGGTGTCCCTGTGTTTAGGAGATCAGACTGTGTGGTATGTATAGAAGTGTATTACCCTGGTGTCCCTGTTTTTAGGAGATCAGACTGTGTGCTGTGTATATATGTGTATCACCCTGGTGTTCCTGTGTTTAGGAGATCAGACTGTGTGGTGTGTATATAAGTGTATCACCCTGGTGTCCCTGTGTTTAGGAGATCAGACTGTGTGGTGTGTATATAAGTGTATCACCCTGGTGTCCCTGTGTTTAAGAGATCACATTGTGTGGTGTGTATATAAGTGTATCACCCTGGTGTCCCTGTGTGTAGGAGATCAGACTGTGCGGTGTGTATATAAGTTTATCACCCTGGTGTCCGTGTGTTTAGGAGATCAGACTGTGCGGTGTGTATAGAAGTGTATCACCCTGGTGTCCCTGTGTTTAGGAGATCATACTGTGTGCTGTGTATTTAAGTGTATTACCCTGGTGTCCCTGTGTTTAGGAGATTGGACTGCGTGGTGTGTATATAAGTGTATCACCCTTGTGTCCCTGTGTTTAGGAGATCAGACTGTGTGGTGTGTATAGAAGTGTATCACCCCGGTGTCCCTGTGTTTAGGAGATCAGACTGTGTGGTGTGTATATAAGTATATCACCCTGGTGTCCCTGTGTTTAGGGGATCAGACTGTGTGGTGTGTATAGAAGTGTATCACCCTGGTGTCCCTGTGTTTAGGAGATCAGACTGTGTGGTGTGTATAGAAGTGTATCACCCTGGTGTCACTGTGTTTAGGAGATCAGACTGTGTGGTGTGTATATAAGTGTATCACCCTGGTGTCCCTGTGTTTAGGAGATCAGATGGTGTGGTGTGTATAGAAGTATATCACCCCGGTGTCCCTGTGTTTAGGAGATCAGACTGTGTGGTGTGTATAGAAGTGTATCACCCTGGTGTCCCTGTGTTTAGGAGATCAGATGGTGTGTTGTGTATATAAATGTATCACCCTGGTGTCCCTGTGTTTAGGAGATCAGACTGTGTGATGTGTATAGAAGTGTATCACCCTGGTGTCCCTGTGTTTAGGAGATCAGACTGTGGGGTGTGTATATAAGTGTATCACCCTGGTGTCCCTGTGTTTAGGAGAACAGACTGTGTGGTGTGTATAGAAGTGTATCACCCTGGTGTCCCTGTGTTTAGGAGATCAGACTGTGTGGTGTGTATATATAAGTGTATCACCCTGGTGTCCCTGTGTTTAGGAGATCAGACTGTGTGATGTGTATATAAGTGTATCACCCTAGTGTCCCTGTGTTTAGGAGATGACACTGTGTGGTGTGTATAGAAGTGTATCACCCTGGTGTCCCTGTGTTTAGGAGATCAGACTGTGTGGTGTGTATAGAAGTGTATCACCCTGGTGTCCCTGTGTTTAGGAGATCAGACTGTGTGATGTGTATAGAAGTGTATCACCCTGGTGTCCCTGTGTTTAGGATATCAGACTGTGTGGTGTGTATAGAAGTGTATCACTCTGGTGTCCCTGTGTTTAGGAGATCAGACTGTGGGGTGTGTATATAAGTGTATCACCCTGGTGTCCCTGTGTTTAGGAGATCAGACTGTGTGGTGTGTATAGAAGTGTATCACCCTGGTGTCCCTGTGTTTAGGAGATCAGACTGTGTGGTGTGTATAGAAGTGTATCACCCTGGTGTCCCTGTGTTTAGGAGATCAGACTGTGTGATGTGTATAGAAGTGTATCACCCTGGTGTCCCTGTGTTTAGGATATCAGACTGTGTGGTGTGTATATAAGTGTACCACCCTGGTGTCCCTGTGTTTAGGAGATCAGACTGTGTGGTGTGTATAGAAGTGTATCACCCTGGTGTCCCTGTGTTTAGGAGATCAGACTGTGTGGTGTGTATAGAAGTGTATCACCCTGGTGTCCCTGTGTTTAGGAGATCAGACTGTGTGATGTGTATAGAAGTGTATCACCCTGGTGTCCCTGTGTTTAGGATATCAGACTGTGTGGTGTGTATATATAAGTGTATCACCCTGGTGTCCCTGTGTTTAGGAGATCAGACTGTGTGATGTGTATATAAGTGTATCACCCTAGTGTCCCTGTGTTTAGGAGATCAGACTGTGTGGTGTGTATAGAAGTGTATCACCCTGGTGTCCCTGTGTTTAGGAGATCAGACTGTGTGGTGTGTATAGAAGTGTATCACCCTGGTGTCCCTGTGTTTAGGAGATCAGACTGTGTGATGTGTATAGAAGTGTATCACCCTGGTGTCCCTGTGTTTAGGATATCAGACTGTGTGGTGTGTATAGAAGTGTATCACTCTGGTGTTCCTGTGTTTGGGAGATCAGACTGTGTGATGTATATTTAAGTGTATCACATTGCTCCACAGCACTAAAACTAACAGTAATATCAGTGTAAACTTCAGTATATGTTTTTATAAATTAGTCGGTGTAAATAAAATACAGTGGTCTTGTTCTAAATCATATATTCAGTTAAATAAAGAGCTGCCAGTAGGTCATGGAATAACCTAAGAATTCTCAGTAATGCCCAGCCTACCAGCCACTCTGACAGCAACACCCCTGAAACAAACGTGTCCCTCTTTGGCTATTTGGAATGTTGGGAGGTATGTGTGAGGGTGTAAAGAGACATGCATTGGGATAGAAAAATTGTGCAATAAAGAGGTGAATTGGGCCTTTGGATCAACAGAGGTGTTTTGGCATGGGATTGACTTGACAGACACATGTCTTTTTGTTTTCACCCTCCTCAGCTATGTTACTATGTTGCTTTCAATTTATTTATTTTTTCATGCCTGATCATGAGTGAATTTGCAGTTGTTTTGTCTGCCACATTAGCATGCATGTGCTCATTACACATTTACGTTCAACACACAGACACACATTCACTCATACACACACTCTCACTCATACACACACTCTCACTCATACACTCTCACATACGCGCACACACACACGTCCATATACATACATGCGCGCACACACAAACACACTCACTCACTCACGCATACACACTTACACACACACACACACACACACACAGTCTCTCTCACCCATACACACTTACACACACACTCACACACTCTCAAACATTCACCCATACACATTTCCATACACATACATACACACTTACACACACACATACAAACACACACACAGTCTCTCTCTCTCACCCATACACACACTTTCACACACACACACACACACACACACTCTCTCTCTCTCTCTCTCTCTCTCTCTCTCTCTCTCACTCACACACACACACACACACACACACACACACACACACAAAAAAAAAAAACACACACACACACACACAAACTCTCTCTCACTCTCTCTCTGTCTCTTACCCATACATACTTCCATACACAGATATGTGCTGGTGCACATTAGACATATAAGTATCCCATGTTTGGTTAAAATATATAAAAGGATCAGATTAAGCTATATCAAATTGTCATTTCATTGAGCACCATGTATTTCTGTGTAATGCACTGCATACCCCTCTGGCACTCAAAGGGTTAAAGGTCAGCTATCATCTGATAGTGTCCACTCTGGTGTACTTCTTTTTTCGGAGCAGTCTTGCAGGGCAAGCCATGACTGTATGGTGAGCCCCTGCAAATCAGCATACGGGCCACCAGGGGTCTAAAAAGTGATCCGTGGCGCCCTCTAGTTGATCCCACAATGGAATATGAACTGCAGGACTTCCTTTCTTGATTGACCCAGCAGTGCCCATAAAATGCTGTATGGTTGTCTTACCCAACCCCAGCAGTGTACAGTACTGGCTGCCAAAACACAGAAGTTTCTAGCTGTGAGATGCAAACTTCTGGGCTTTATCTGGCCAACTTGCTAGCCGAGGAGGACCAGTTTCTTACCCTCTAAGCCCTAGGATTTTTACTAGGCCTGATCCCATAGAAGCATGATCGTTGACTTTTAAATTACTAGTACCAATCGAAATTCATTATATGTGTGATACCGATATCGATTCCACGTTAACTCCTAGAATACTAGAGAGGTCTTCAATGTGAAACGAATTATCAAAGGGTTAATTTAATCCTTCCAGAGCTATAGGAGTTTGAAACTTACTGCGGTAAAATGTGTTGTCCATCCCTCTGGCGCTCAACTGTTACTCCCAGCCTGCTGTATTTCAGTAAATATGTGATCCTAAATGCTCTGTGGGCCTTATTCGTCAAGCTGAAGTGGTCCTTTTCTGGAGCAAACCATTTACATCACTAGGCTGAAATAAAAAAAAAGGATGTAAATCCCCATTGATTTTAAATTAGAACTTTTTTTTTTTTTTTTTACCCATTGAATTCTAGAAATGCCTCCAAAGCATTTGTTTTAGATAGAGATGCACCAATACCATTTTTTTTAAGACCGAGTACGAGTACCGCTACTTTTTTCAAGTACTCACAGATACCAATTACCGATACTTTTTTTTGCGGTCATTTGCCAGTTTTCCAAGTACCTAAAGCATATATATATATATATATATATATATATATATATATATATATGCTTTAGGTACTTGGAAAACTGGCATATATATATATATATATATATATATATATATATATATATATATATATATATATATATATATGCTTTAGGTACTTGGAAAACTGGCAAATGACCACAAAAAAAAGTATCGGTGAGTACTTGAAATATATATACACACACACCTACATACATACACACACCACCTCTTGATGGTTCCCTTTTGCCTCTTTTTCCCCCTCTTGATTCCCACCTTTTACTTCATTCTCCCCCTCTTGAGCCCCCTCTTTTTTTGCCTTGGCTTTTTCTCTCCCTTTTGATCCCCCTTTCTCCCCCTCCTTGACTCTTGATCCCACCCTTTTGCCTCTCTCTCTCTCCCTCCTGATCCCCCTCCTTTTTGCCTCTTCTTGGCCCCCCTCCTTTTGTCTCCTGATCCTTCCTCCTTTTGCCTCTTTTTTTTTTTCTTTTTCTTAGTCCCTTTTGCCTCTTTTTCTCCCTCTTGACCCCCTTTCTACCCGCTCAATGCCCCATCTTGCCTCCCTTACCCTCCTCTGCCGGGTGCTTGCTGTTGTCTCGCGAGCCCCTGCAGAAGTCAGCATCGGTGCGTTGCCATGGTAACCCACGGCAACGCTCTGACGCTACAGGAGGGAGAAAGGCGACCGGGGAGCATTGTGAGCAGCTCCCCGTGCTCCCTCACTGCAGCACCGACCCTGACACAGGGTATCGGTGCTGGCATCGGCCGCATTTGCGCGAGTACAAGTACTCGCGCAAATGCGGGTATCGGCACCGATACCGATCCCAGTATCGGTATCCGTGCAACCCTAGTTTTAGACCTTTCTAGCAAGCAAAGGGTTAAAAACCGCATTTCAGTCAGTGAGGATCTTAAACCCCGCCCCCTCATGGTGTAGTTAGGTTGCTCCTGAGTTGCATGCCATTCTCTTGATGAATAATAATGTCCTGTGATGCAATTCTTGTACAGTTCCCAGGTAATGAGGTCAGAGCGATGGTTGTGAAATACTACAAGGCACAATGAATGTGTGCGCCTGGACCCTCCTGCCTTTTATTCACTTACTGACTGGCTGGAATCTTCCCATCGTTTAATGGGATTATTTTAGTGCTCAGTACGTCATTCCAGATCACTGATACGCTGGAATTTTTCAGCTGCATTCTTTCACCTCCGCGACTAGTTGTAGGGTCAGGCTGTCTACGCTAGGCTTCTGGGGAGCTGACTCATTGACTGCTTTGAGCTGTGGGAATAGAGGGAATCACTGGGACTGTGGCCTGGATTACAGTGAAGTTGAGAATTTTTTCAAGGGTTTTCTCTACACATTTCTCCATAGACCTGGAGAAACGTGCAGATCATTTTTTTCAAGGGTTTTCCTCTGCACATTTCTCTGTAGACCTGTTGGATAAAACCAGGTGATAACGCCTATGAATGTCAATGTAATCTAGGATTGTGATGGGGTCAGTAGCATGCTTACCGTAATGCAAAAGAAAATGTAGTTAAATTCAGGGGCGAATAAATGTCCTCATTGATTCTAATGGAACTTTTAACCCTTTGAGTGCCAGAGGGGTATGCAACGCATTGCTACAGCAATGCGTTGTGTAACCCTCTGGCACTGGAATGGTTAAAGGGATAGTATGGGCAAATATTAACTAAACTGGATCTTGTAGCCGTTACAAAATAATACTAAATGCCCCCAGTCCCATCTTTATGGTGTGAGAGATATTCGGGACCAAAATTCCCCCTCCCTCCCCTTTCCCTGATGGCAGCGCTCTAGCTGATTGCAGGGGACTCTGGTCCCTGAGCATGCGGAGGCTCTTCAGCAGAGCCGAGATCGCGTTATTGATACAGAAATCCTTCACTGGAACGATCTTCTAAGTGTGCTTGCAAACCAAGCAAACTTTGTAGTGCGATTTTAAAAGGAAATACTTCATTGGAACGGTCTACAAAGTGTGCCTGGTTGTCAAGCACACTTTTTTAGATCATTTCAAAGAAGTATTTATTTTTAAATTGCGCTATTGCGGCTCTGCTGAAGAGCCTGACACGGATCTCCTTCTGTCAGCTTTATAGCTGACATCAGGAGAAGGGAAACTTTAGCGGAGGATATCTCTTAAACCACAGCGGTTTGAGAGATAGGATTTATGGCATATCGTTTATTTTTTTAACCTCTACAAAACACTAAGCATTTTTTATGGGACATTACTGTCCCTTTACCGCCCGAACAGCTGTGACCGTCCTGGCACGTCATTGGACATTAAGGGTTTGACCTTTTGAGGGGTATCCAGCATATTATGTAGCAATACACCAAGACTCCTCTGGTACTTAAAGGGTAAAATAATTGGTTACCTTTCTTATGACAAGCTGTAATATTTTCCCTGCTGAGTAAAAAGCAGGATACTTCGATTTGTTGGGAGGTTTCTCATTTAAAACTTATTACACCTCAAACATGTTTTTTACATTTTATTTATGTATTTATTGCATTTAATCAAACTGTTAGCAACAGCGCCATCTGGTGTCACAAAGACAAGCTGGGAGAGCTTGGGAATCTTTCTATAGGAGAACTTTTGATTTTAATAACTTTTGAATAAAAATTTTCCAAGCAGTGGGTGTGCCCTTGTTTTAAAAACTTTTTTTTTCTGCTCCTTCGAAAGTCAAATAACATAGAACAATAAAAATGTATGCTAAAGCTCCATATTTAACTATTTAACTGGGAGTAGCAGCCTCATAAACTTACAGCTGTTATTGTGTGTGTTCCATCCACACTTAACGTTTCCCAGCACTTGCAACGGTTGAAGCTACCTGTCCAAGCCTAATTCCCATTGGCTGTGCAGGTAGATTTGACATCACAACAGCCAATAAGAATCATCATTAGCCTTTCTGGAGCCCACAGTACCACAGGGACCTGTACAGTGAACTCTGTAAGTTTATAATACTGATAGAATTTTGTTATAGTGAGTATGTACCATAAACTCATTTTCCTATATAGTCCATCTCCTTTTCAACACAGTCCATCAGCCAACAAGCTTCAAAGCAAAAGTATTTTATGGTTGAGTGACAAGCCACGCGTACTCTGCTCCTTTCACTTGTTTTGGTCAGTGGCTAAATGACGGCTACTCAATATGTCTTTGAATGTACCAAACAGATGACAGTCAGAAGGAACCACATCACAGCTATACACATTGTCATGCAATGTTCCAATTGTCATGCAATGTTCCAACACCTTTTGAGAATATTCCTCTTTATTTGGTTTGATAGCTGGTTTCAGCTGGTCTTGAAGCATCACTCCATAGCAGACACTGTTGTGCCTGATCAAATATTTTCCCTTGTGCATTCAAAAAGTGTCATTGTCACTTTTCCCTCTGATAGTTGAGATTTGAACTTCTTTTTGTTTAATGATTTTGGACGTTTCATCTAGCATTTGCCTTCTGGAACATAATGGTGGAGCCATATCTTGTCCCAGTGACAATGAATCTCAAAAGGATTCACTCTTGTTAAAGGGATAGTAATGTTTCATAATAAAAGCAGCTCTAATTAATCATCATAGTATTTTGACTTTGGAGAGTGTTATTTCATTACTGTCAGAGTTGTAGTTCAAGAGTAATTCAATGATAAATTATCCCCCTCCCGCCCCTTTTACTGATGTAACACTGTTCAGCCAGATCAGAAGGGAGGTGCCCAGGTAGACTGCAGAGAGGGACAATCTTCAGTTAAGATAAGGGAAAAACCTGAAAAACTTGTCAAGGGGGGAAGGGCTTTCATTGTTCTCATAGGAAGAAGATTGTCCCCTGCTGTTATCTGTCTGGTCTATGGACTGGATTCCACATCTGAGAAGAGATGTCTTACACTAGGTAAAAGGGGTGGGAGGGGAAACTTTGCTTGTGAATATCTCTCAAACCATAAAGGTTTGAGAGATAAGACTTACATCGTTCTTCATGTTTTTTTAATGCCTAAAAAATAAAATAAAGATAAAACAAAGTATTACTATCCCTTTAAGACAGCAGTTTGGTTGACCTTGTCGCATTGTCAAATGGTGTTGCTGTTTCTCTTATGTTCGTCATTTTGGAAGTTATCTTGCGCAAACTTTATGAAACTCAAGTCAGTTGTGGAGGTTTTCATGAGAAGAACCATAGCTGATGCTCAGATGATGTGCCACTTCACGAATAGACACCCTTTGATTATCCAGAATCATTGCACAAATGTGTTCAATATTTCCTACTTTTAACATATTTATCCATTCATACATTCTCCACTTAGGTAATGCACTGTTTCCATGTTATACTGAAAGCCTGTGATTGATTTCTGCCTCTGGTACAACTTCAGCCCACAAAAATTATAACACTGTACTAGTCTGTATATGGAATGTAGAGTGGAAATGTTAACTCTGCTACTGTAACATTTAAACCTTATTTTTCTACCAGTGCACAAAATAATCAGCGCAGCCAACACAAGTTTTAAAATAAATCATTGTGGAAACTTTCTGATTCACGTGTGTGTGTGTGTGTGTGTGTGTGTCTGTATACACTACGTATGTACGTACGTATACATAATATGAGTTTGGGATTTTTTCATGTTCATGATTGATGCCTTTTTAAAATGTTCTTAGTGTGCTAGCTGTACAAATGATGAGATGGAACAGGCCTCTTGTGAATTCTAGAACAGTGGTGGGCTAGATGTTGCCCTTCAGCTGCTGCCAGACCACAGATCTTGGTGGTGGGAGTTGTGGTCTCGCAGCTGCTGGAGGACCCCACTTTGTCCATCCCCGCTCTAGAATATGATGACATGTTATTTTGCATGTGAAAGTTTTCCTGTGAATTGGTGGTGGGAGTCCTTACAAGTTGCCGACGTCAGAATATTAACAATTCTAGATAGATTTCTTCTCCGCAATCATGTGGGCCGGGCAGACTGTAGATTATTGCATTCATTCATGATAATTATAGGATATCAGCATTGCAGATTTGAAGAGCGTATAATTGCAAACACATTTGACTTTTACTATAATACTTTTATTGAAAGTTGAGCTGCTGAGCAAATATATATTTTAGAGGAGGGGTGGACAAAAATATAGAGAACGTCGGAGTCAGACAAAAATTTATAGGTGCCGGATGGAAGTTTTAGAAGCCAATTACAGGGTTACTGGACACAGATGGGCATAAAATATTCAAAACATTTAGAAGCCATCAGGGAAGTTTTAGGAGCCCTGGGGCCCAGCTTCTTGGGAATTTTTCACTCCTCTTTTAGACATGTGAATAACTCAAACCTGTGCACTGTTAAATGATAAAACAGTACTAATGAGAAATGGGGGAGATGTACTAAGGTGTACTGAAGAGTTGATAAAGTGTCATAAACTCTCTATGGAGCCAATGCACTGAGTTCTCCAGCTTGAGAGACCTTAGTGTGTAGGCTCCATAGAATAACATAGGAACTGGAGAGTTTATCTCACTGGAGAAGTTATCTCCTCTTTACCACACCTTCGTACATCTCCCCTGTAGTCTATAACTAAATCTCTCCCATAGAATAACATAGGAACTGGAGAGTTTATCTCACTGGAGAAGTTATCTCCTCTTTACCACACCTTCGCCTACCTCGCCTATAGGTGGAGCCGGCCCTGCACACAGTCTGACCTCCTAAAAAGAGGGACAACAGGGTGGGAAAGAGGGACAGAGGGATTTGGCCCTCAAAGAGGGACTGTCCCTCCTAAAGAGGGACACTTGGGATGTATGGTATGTATCTGCCTGTAGGTTGCATATGTCTTGTGTTTATCAGTGTGTCTGCATTTCAAACACGTGCGCCCAATGGTCATAACATGACGGGCAACGCCGTCCCATGTTGCTAGTAGTCTATAACTAAATCTCTCCCATAGAATAACATAGGAACTGGAGAGTTTATCTCACTGGAGAAGTTATCTCCTCTTTATCTCACCTTAGTACATCTCTCCCTATAGTCTATAACTAAATCTCTCCCATATAATAACATAGGAACTTGAGGGTTTATCTCACTGGAGAAGTTATCTCCTCTTTATCACAACTTAGTACATCTCTCCCTGTAGTCTATAACTAAATCTCTCCCATAGAATAACATAGGAACTGGAGTGTTTATCACACTGGAGAAGTTATCTCCTCTTAGTCACACCTTCGTACATCTCCCCTGTAGTCTATAACTAAATCTCTCCCATATAATAACATAGGAACTTGAGAGTTTATCTCACTGGAGAAGTTATCTCCTCTTTATCACAACTTAGTACATCTCTCCCTGAAGTAATTCTGGGACAAAACAACTGCACCATAGGAGAGGACAGTTCCATTGAGTTAACCTTTTGAGTTCAAGAGTGGTGTGTAATGCATTGATTTGCTTTGCTAAGAACAAGAGGTCATCCATTAAGACTAGAGGAAAGGTGCTTTCGACTAAAACAAAAGCAGGGATTATTTACAGTAAGGGAGGTAAAGCTATGGAATTCTTTACCTCGGGATTGTTATACTTGCAGATAATGCAACTGCTTCCAAAAAAACAATGGATGCCTATCTAGCACAGAACAATACTGAAAATTATGACAGATGACTTCAATGCAGATAGGATGTTGATCCAGGGAAATATCTGACTGCCATTTGGAGTCAGGAAGGAATTTTTTTACTCACTTGTGGCTAAACTGGAAATGGCTTCAGGTTTTGTTTTTTTTTTGCCTTCCTCTGAATGAACAGGGGTGTTTTTGCATGGGCTGGACTTAATGGAGACATGTCTTTTTTCAGCCTCATCAAATATGTAAGTTTTTCTCACCCTTATGGCACTCAAAAGGTTAAATAGAGTGTTTTATGTCTCCCTGTCACCCTAAGACATGTCTAGTTGGTTTTACGAGAAGTTTTTTCCTTTATTGAGGAGAGATTAGCTTGCAAAGTTCTGCTGGTGACATACGTTCTGTACACGCTGCAGGTACAGTTCTGTCCCACAGTCTGTCAATCTTCCTCTGCTCCCCTCCCCAAGTATATTACCTCTTTCCCACCTCCTCTGATGACGGAGGAGTCCGGTGTATGGCCTGGAGCGCTCTCTTGGAAATGCGTGTCCACATCATTGTACAGGCACAGACTGACCGCGTCCATGTCATTGTACAGGCACAGACTGACCGCGTCCATGTCATTGTACAGGCACAGACTGACCGCGTCCATGTCATTGTACAGGCACAGACTGACCGCGTCCATGTCATTGTACAGGCACAGACTGACCGCGTCCATGTCATTGTACAGGCACAGTCTGACCGCGTCCATGTCATTGTACAGGCACAGACTGACCGCGTCCATGTCATTGTACAGGCACAGACTGACCACGTCCATGTCATTGTACAGGCACAGACTGACCGCGTCCATGTCATTGTACAGGCACAGACTGACCACGTCCATGTCATTGTACAGGCACGGACTGACCGCGTCCATGTCATTGTACAGGCACAGACTGACCGCATCCATGTCATTGTACAGGCACAGACTGACCGCATCCATGTCATTGTACAGGCACAGACTGACCGCGTCCACGTCATTGTACAGGCACAGACTGACCGCGTCCATGTCATTGTACAGGCACAGACTGACCACGTCCATGTCATTGTACAGGCACAGACTGACCACGTCCATGTCATTGTACAGGCACAGACTGACCGCATCCATGTCATTGTACAGGCACAGACTGACCGCGTCCATGTCATTGTACAGGCACAGACTGACCACGTCCATGTCATTGTACAGGCACAGACTGACCGCGTCCATGTCATTGTACAGGCACAGACTGACCGCGTCCATGTCATTGTACAGGCACAGACTGACCGCGTCCATGTCATTGTACAGGCACAGACTGACCGCGTCCATGTCATTGTACAGGCACAGACTGACCGCGTCCATGTCATTGTACAGGCACAGACTGACCGCGTCCACGTCATTGTACAGGCACAGACTGACCGCGTCCACGTCATTGTACAGGCACAGACTGACCGCGTCCATGTCATTGTACAGGCACAGACTGACCGCGTCCATGTCATTGTACAGGCACAGACTGACCGCGTCCATGTCATTGTACAGGCACAGACTGACCGCGTCCATGTCATTGTACAGGCACAGACTGACCGCGTCCATGTCATTGTACAGGCACAGACTGACGACGTCCATGTCATTGTACAGGCACAGTCTGACCACGTCCATGTTCTTAGTCCTTTATAAAAAGTGGCAGTGTGAACTAAAAATAGCTACAGAAGCAAGCGGACTGACACTCTTTATAAAGGACTGAGCGCATGAACGCGCCGTCTGTGCCTGTACAATGACCTGGAAGTGCATTTGCAAGAGAGCACACCAGGTCATATGCCAAAATCCTCCGTCATCAGCAGAGGTGGGAACGAGGCAATACCTGAACAGAGGAAGATTGACAGACTGCTGGACAGAGCTGTACCTCAGTCTGTACAGAACTATCGTCACCAGCATAACACTGCAAGCTAATATCACAGGCAATAAAGAATTATACTGATAAAAACTGATACCAGCTTCACTACAAGGGAACTGTAAGATGAGGACAAGTTTACTAGAGGTGAGAGTTCACATTTAAAGGTATAGTAATACTTTAGTATTACAAATCCCTATATTAAAGCCCTTTTAAAAAGAAACATTTTGCCCCCAGTGTCATCTCTCAAACCTTTATGGTATGAGAGATTAACCCTTTGAGTGCCAGAGGGGTACTCAACGCATTACAAAGCAATTCGTTGCGTACCCCTCTGGCACTCAAAGGGTTAACACTTCTAAAGTTGCCCTCTCCCTCCCCCTTCCCCGTAGTCAGCATTCTAGCTGACTCAGGGAAATCCGGTCAGAGAGCATCAGGCGGCTCTGCAGCAGAGCCGCGATCTCGTTAACTAAAAAAAAAACTTTAACTAAAACGGTCTTCCACGTGTGCTTGCAAACCAAGCACAAACCAAGCACACGTAGATGACCATTTCAGTGAAAGTTTCTTTTTTATTAACGCGATCCGGCTGTGCTGGAGAGCCACCTGAAAGTCGTACGACTGTTCCCTGCAGTCAGCTAGAACGCTGACTACAGGGAAGGGGGAGGGAGAGGGCAACTTTAGAAGCATTCATCTCTCAAACCATAAAGGTCTGAGAGATGACACTGGGGGCAAAACGTTTCTTTTTACAAGGGCTTTAATATAGGGATTTGTAATACTGAATTATTACTATCCCTTTAAATCATTGAGAATCTGGTGAATGTTGATTTTGTCCAGAATAAGTCCACTTTTTCGTAGATTGGCCTCTGCATGTTCTGTCCAAACGAATGCTGGAGCGTTTACAGTCAGATAAATCTAGAAGCTGATGAGAGCTCATATTTAATGTTTGTTTTACTGTTTCAGAATAATAATTGTTTATTTTGAAAGTTCCAGAAATCTTGTTACAACATACAAATACAAATGAAAGTCAGGGCGTTTCTGGACATTGCAAGAATTAAAGTTGCAATGGGTCTTTCAATGAAAGGATTTTGGGTGCAGCAGTGATGGTAGCCATATTGCTTTCAGTCTCACTTTATGGTAGATGGCAAAATAATTCAAGACCCCCATCAGAAGATTGCTGTTATATATTATTATTGTCCTACTAGTTACAAAGCCCGTATACATGGGCTGATCCGGAGCGGGGAGCTCCAGATGGCTCACAGCCTGTCTGTGCTCCCAGCTCTGGGGCAGCAGCATAGGTGCTGGGTGACAGTTTGTCCCCACTGTGCATGTGCGGTTACGCACACAGTGAGCGACACTAGGACTTTATATTATAGGATATACTAAACGCACAGAAGCAGTCATGTGCAGTAGAGACTGCCCAACGCACACACTCTGCCCCCAGAGCAGCACAGCAGTCCAGCGCTTCATCAAGTGAGTCACCAAGCGCACTAATCCACTGTGTAATAGGAACAGGCCCAGTATCGAGCACGGCCAATGGTTGCACTACAGACCGGGGCTCACAGCACTGTGTAGGCCTCAACCCATGTTCAGGGAACAGCTGGTTTAACCCTTTTAGTGCCAGATCACTGCTTTTGCAATGCATTGCCTACCCCTTTGGCACCCAGTGGGTTAAACCAACTGCGCCACAGGGGGCAAATACAAACCCCCAATGATTACAATGGAGATTTAACTCCTTGGTTGCTAAACAGAGGTCTCACAATCCATTGGAAACCTCTATAGCTTTCTAGGGGTTAAAAGAACCATTTAACCTTTTGAGTGCCACAGAGGTATCCAACACATTGCAGTGCTCTTTGGCTCTTATGGTAATATTTTTTTTAACAAAGAGAGAAGACAGATAGCCCTGCTGTAGCACCACTAAATACTGTACCAATACTCCGTTCCCATTTTAACCCTTTGAGTACCAGAGGGTTCCTTGCCTAAAAAAGGGTTAAATATGCATTTTTCTAAGTTTTTCTGTGTCCCCTCTGGTGAAGTTGGTTTCCTCCAGTTTTTATTAGCTCAGACTCATATTGGACCAATTTTGGGACAAACGATCAGCAGCATAGGGTACACTAGACCTTCCCAAAATGCCTATTGTGCCAGTGGGGACTTTTAACCCCTTAAGTGCTAGACAGCTCCACAACGCCTCTCAAAGCTCCCTAATGTACCCTTCTATGGCATTTGAGAGAATAATATGGAAGATTTTATTGTCAGTTCTTGTGTTTTCTCAATCATTTGAGAAAATGGACAAAATGTCTTTTTGTGAACAAAATAGAGAGACTGGACAATGCACCAAATTCTGTAGTTGTTGGTCTCGTTACAAAAGACACAATTCAGAACATATTCATAGGGGAGGATTCTGACAATGAATATATATCTATACATGTATAAAGATTTACAAACCTTAAGAGCCTGTAATATGTAGTCTTAGAGGAGATTTAAAGGGACATTGTAACAAATGAGGGTGCACAACTCAAGCAGATGTGAAGGTTGTATATACACTAAAGGGAATGTGCTATTCTGCATGCACCTTGGTGGCTGTTGTGTGAAGATACTAAAGAGAGAGAGGCACTCGCTCTGAAAAGAGCGAACTCCTAGAAATTCTCCTATTGGCTTTCTATGGATGGATATTTTATCTATTTTAGAAGTACGCACATATGCATACTGAAATAAAATAATAGTCACTTTTAAAATGCAAAATAGTGAGATGTCTTAATCAACGTTTCGGTCCAAAATCTGATGTTCTGCATACACTGATACACATAGAGATAAGGACACACACTGACAAACTGATACACATATAGAGAAGCACACACACACTTACACATTGATACAGAGACTTACACACACACACATTGACACACTTATACACACACACATAGGGAACACACACTGATGCACACATACACATATAGGGAACACAGTGACACTAACGTGGAACATACATACATTGACACTTATACATGTATAGGGAACACACACATTGACGCTTATACACATATAGGTTACACACAAACACCCTGATACTTATACATGTACAGGGGTGGGGCACAAGGGGCGGTGCTAAGGGGGCGGCAAAATGAGATTTTGCCTAGCGTGGCAAAAATCCTTACACCAGCCCTCGGTGCAGCAGGGTGTGTGAAAAATGACACGAATCACGTCAAAAAGGGGCAGGGCTTGACACGAGTTGGGGGGGGGCAGGGCAGGGCTCAAAAGTGTGACACAGCTATTCAAAGAAGGCTGGGGGAGTGAGGAACACATGGAAAGAGCAGAAGTGGGCAGAGTTTCAATGTAAACGCCCCCCATCCGGAGGAATCATCCTCTGCCCCGAAGACCCAGTAAAGCAGTATCACAACCGGAGTCTCCGGAGAGTTCCCAGGGATGGTCATACAGTCAGACTGAATCCAACTCTGCTGACCCCATAGCAGCACATGAGCGCATTTTGGAGGAACGCAAAGCCTAAAAATTAAATGGGGCTCTGTTATGCCAAGTTACCATCTGTAAAAAAAAAATCTGTCTGGTACCACAGGCATAAAATATAGTCTTAATCCTCTGAGCGCCAGGGAGGTATCCAATGAATTGGAAGTATGACGTGTGGGTGTGTCCATTCATTCTTTGTACAGAAGCCATACCTGGGAACTCTCCATTTTTTACAGTGAATTACTGGGTCTTCGGGGACAGAGGCTAATTCTCTGGTGGTGGTGGGTTTCCTATGAAACTCTGCCCACTTCTCCTTCTTCCCACCCTTCTCCACCCAATTCCCACCCACTTCTCCTTCCCACCCCGTTTCTCCAACTTTCCACACACTTTTCCTCCTTCCCAGCCAGTTCCTCCCACTTCCTGTCCATTTCTTCTCCTTCCCACCCTGCTCCTCCCACTTCCCACCCACTTCTCCTCCTTCCCACCCTGCTCCTCCCACTTCCCGCCCACTTAGCCTCCTTCCCACCTTGCTCCTCCCACTTCCCGCCCACTTAGCCTCCTTCCCACCCTGTTCCTCCCACTTCACACCCACTTCTCCTCCTTCCCACCCTGCTCCTCCCACTTCTACTCCTTCCCAGCCTGTTCTGTCCACTTCCCGCCCACTTTATGACACATTCTGTTAAGCCCCGCCTGTGATTATGCTCCTCACCTTTGTGACTTAAATCACATCATTGATATCCCCCAGCGGTACCACTTCCACTGACATTAGATGATAAAGTTCCCAAGTATGCCTATTACCGTTTAGCATAGCCTAACTTCCTGATCAGGAGGTGTGCTCAGCAGTGCTTTGGAGACCTCTAACATTCAAGGAGTTAAAAATTCTTATGGCTTTAAATGGGGTTTTATTTGTGTCCTGGGGTGCAGTCTGTTTGAACAAGAATTACACACTTTTCTTAGTACACCAGCCTGAGAGTTTCAGTAGTAAAGTTAAAAGGCATGTTTGTGAACCCATATTAGTACCATCTGGCATATATTGGCAATAGTGCTTGTCTCTGGCTCCTGAATATGTTTATATTTTTTGATGCCGACTTACGGTGTGGTGGGTGTGTATCGGCTTGTCTAATAGGATTGCAGCCAAAGTAGGGTGGCGTTTGCTGTGTTTTGTGTGTAAATTACGTCTACACCAGGATGGCTAACATGTGGCTCTTCAGCTTTTGTTAGACCACAACTCCCTATCGGTGGCTGTCTAAGAAAGATGTGAGTTGTTTCCAGTAAGAGTTGGAGAGCCACATGTTGTTCACCTGTAATATTCACTAATATTGTAGCTATTTTCTTTCTTTTTTTTTTTCCACAAGAAAACGCTTGGCAAACTTGCTTCTAAACCTCAACCATTTGGACGCAGATCAAAATGAATGCTGAAGATATTTAGGAACAAGTGACATCATTTGTTTTGACACGTTTAATGGACCAGCATAGTTTTATGAGCTCTTCCAGTGGTAGGCAGGGTAACACACAGCCCAGGGGCCACATGTGGCCCTCAGAGGCTTCTGTTGCGGCCCCCACCCACCATTTTCTTTGCTGACATCGTTTTGAAAGAAGCACATGTTCCTCCAACACAGTGGGGCTGGATTACTATGGAGAACTGGAGCAATTTTGGCTGCACCATAGGGAACAAATAAAAATCCTGATGATTTAAAGGGACAGTAATGTCCCATAAAAATAATGCTTGTTTTGTAGAGGTTTAAAAAAATATATTATGTGGCACAAATCCTATCTCTCAAACCGCTATGTTTGAGAGATATTTGCTTGTAAAGTTTCCCTTTTCCTGTCAGCTGTAAAGCTGACAACAGAAGATTCAAGTTGTGGGACTCTAAGAGGCTCTTCAACAGAGCCGAAATTGCGTTATTTAAAAAGAACAGCACAAGATGTTTACACTTAAGATAATTCATCATATATAATAATTTGCTAATGTATGTTTGTCAGAAGCTGTCATGCCCAGTACAGACGTCTGTGCGCACTGCAGTCATGTGCAGTAGAGACTGCCCGCTTCCCGGCTGATAACGGAGAGGGGCGCTCCGAATTCAGACCATAGTCCTCTCTGCGTGCAGAGAAGACTGCGGTCTGAATTTGCAGCGCCCCGCTCCGTTATCAGCCACGGAGTGGGCAGTCTCTACTGTGCATGACTGCACCGTGGCCGTTGCTGCCTGGCACTGTGTACATGGACTGTTCAGCTAGTTTAGCTATAAATAGGAAGTTGATTCAGGGATAAATCTGACATTTTTTTAAGGTGAAGTCCCGCCCCCTCCCTCCACCACTTTGATCTTAATTGCAACTTGACAGTGTTTTTGCTACATTTCCTGTGAATCAGTGATTCTCAGTCTTCCAACTCCTACTTTTCTTTCACTGTTAACACTACCTTAACCCTCTTTGTATCACCAGAGGGGTGTGCAATGCAGTGCCCGGACAGTCATGGGTAAACGTTCCTTAACACATGGCACTCAAAGAGTTAAGGACCAGTGACGATCTTGCCACTTCATGGAATTCAGATGGCTGCACTCCTGCTCGGGGATCCCTGAATGCGATGCGCAAAAAAAAAAAAATTCTCAGCGGTCTTTTACTGCCGGCTGCTGGCCGCGCATACGGTTGTTAGGGGGTTAAAGGACAAATTAACATTATTTTATGAAAAATAGGTTATATTTAAATCAATAGGAATGTGCAATGATAGGAATTAGTCCTGTTTAAAGCAGGTCCTATTTCCACAAATACCCTCGTGCTCTATGGTCCCCCAGTCTCCCTACTGGTACAGGAACGGAATAGAGATAGAGTACAAAAGTTATTATTTCAATTGGGGAACTTTCTTCCTCTCTACTTTCTTGCTCCTGTCGGTGATGTGGCTATTGTCCAGCCACCTGGTCACGTGACTCTCTCAACTGTGTCAACTACAAGTACAAGACAGAGACAGCGCACTTAGGCGCCTCTGTGATCTCTCTTAATAAGGATTCCCTTCTTCCAGAAACCCTTATTTCTCCTGAGGAAGTTACTGTGAATAAAACGCGTTGGGTTATGTTAATAATATTTTATGTTTTTATGTGAATTCTAGTGTTCAGAGAGTTAAACTGGTAATTTTGAATGTTGCAGTTGGTCTCATCCAGAATCGTACCAATTTCTTTATATATCTCCCTCACTGTTTTTAAAGGGTTAGTAATGTCTTAAAATAAAAATATTGTAGATAATGGAAAAATAAATAGATCTGTGCAAGTCCTATCACTAATACCTTTATGCTTTGAGAGAGAGAACATTTTAAAGTTCCCCTCTCTCCGCTGTAAAGCGTACAGCAGGAGATTTGAGTTGGCCCACTCAAAGAGGCTCTTCAGCAGAGCTGAGATACTGAAATCTAAAAAGAACTGCTTCATTGGAACGGTCTACAAAGTGTGCTTGCAAACCAGGCACACTTTATAGACCGTTTCAATAAAGTAGTTATTTTTAGATTTCGGTATCATGGCTCTGCTGAAGAGCCGTCTGATGATCTCTGGACCAGGATCTCCTGCTGTCAGATAGACGCTGACGTCAGGGAAAAGGGAGGGGGGAACTTTAAATCCTTCTATCTCTCAAACCATAAAGGTCTGAAAGATAGGACTTGCATCGATCTATTTCTTTTTGCATTATCTACAATATTATTTCTTCTTCTTTTAAGACATTTCTATCTCTTTAATCATTCTGTCGGTCTTCTGAGTTCCTCCTGCTTATTTGTAAAGTTGTTCTCTGTTATTACGAAACGACGGACTGTGGAATGGCTATTTCAATGATGGGAATTTGTGAGAGGTAAAATATGACAGAGGAGGAAATGCTTAAAGGGAAGCGACCATTGAAGAAAAAAACTTTTTTTTTTTAGTTCATTTAAATTTAGTACTGGTTACAGTGTAAAAAAAAAAAAAAAAAAAAAAGTAAAATAAATAATTCTGCACTTTTGTTTATCTTCTTGTTTGGTAATCCTATGGTCAAGTTAACCCATTGTGTGCCAGAGGAATACGCAACACATCGGTTTGCAGTGCATTGAGTACCTCTCTGGCATTCAAAGGGTTAAGTCTTTGCATGCCAGAGCAGTGCACAGTGTTTTGATGGCATGCATAGGGCCATGCAACGGCCCTCACTCCTCCTCTTTGCCTCTGCTCCTTCCCTCCACCCAACCCCATATTTTAAAGGGCCAGTGCATTATAACTGAAGTTGTAGCCTGTAATGCTGTAATACGCTCCCCATTATATGTTAAGAATTTCAAGTTTTTTTGTTTTTTTTTTATTCAGATGCTAGCTTGGAACACGCCAAAATAGTTACCTTATTTAATAGATTTCTGCTCTCTTCCATGGGTGACAGGCAGGACGGAGCGCAGACATCTTGCCATTGTGACGTCCACTCGCCTGCGCTGTCAGTCCCAGCCGGGTCTAGGAGGCGTTGCTAGTAGCCATTTGACTCCAGCTGGGACTGACAGTGCAGGTGCGCGGACGTCACAATGGCAAGATGTCTGCTCTCCGTCCTGCCTGTCACCCATGGAAGAGAGCAGAAATCTATTAAATAAGGTAACTATTTTGGCGACTAGCACTACCAAGCAACTAGTTGCCAGATGGGGACTTAGTGAAGCTAAATATAGTGTCGGGTGGTAGTTCCGCTTAAAGTGATTTCACGCAGTTATCATTCCATGAGAAAATCTGTGAAAACAAAATCGTATTTTCTGAGGCCTGATATCTAGTCTTATGAGTGCTTTTCGGGACTGCCATCCTGTTTTCTCCAGGACTTCAATGAACATAGCAATCGTTCTAGGTGTCTAAAAAGTTCTATTGTCTGTAAATGGGCTGATATAAAGTAACACCGCCTTAGCGAATAGAAGAATGGTGGTTGCCAATCTCAATAAATTAACTACAATTAGCCCTTATCTTTCATTGCAAAGAACAGAAAAAAAAAAAAAAAAAAAATGTGTCAGATGGTGTATGCATATGGGAGTATACATGTGCATTAACCCCTTGAATGTTTTCTGGCACTCAAAGGGTTAAAAAGGCAGGTTTAGGATTATATTTTTAGAGCGACAGCATAAAATAAATGGTTGCAATTAAAACTGTTAAACCCTTTGCGTGTCAGAGCGGCACGCAGTGCATTGCTCTGCAATTTTAGGTGCTACTGTTTCTTTAATCCTTCGAGCTCGAGGCTGCAATGCATTGGATACCTTTGTGGCACTGAAAGGGTTAACGAGCCAGTATGAATTGCATTTTATTGACTGATGATTATATGTGAGTTAGCAGCCAGCGTCATGATGAGTAGGATTTATACACATGAGGAGGGATTTATGTAGGCTTTTGTAGTATTCTATGATTAATACCCATTCCTTCCTGTGTCCTATAAGTCATATTCTTCAAAGGATTACGCACCGTTCCGTTCCATCACTAGAGATAGTGTAGGTCACAGATTTTGCCCACATCTTGTTAGCTGGGTAGGTGTTAACTGGGGTGTACAGTAACTTGTTTGATTGCGTAGGTTTTCACATGTAATCATTTGTTGATGTTCAGAAGAATAAAGTTGTCTTGTGTTGGCTCCATCACGTGTTTTATTTAATTTTCGATTGCGTCCTTGAGAACTTACCCATAATTAGCTGAAAGAATTAATTATCAGAACACTTTCTTGTCTGTTTACTGTCAGGTGAGGTAATGCAGGATACATAGGAAGTGACTGAGTAGAGGAAGGTTGTTATTGGAATGATAATGGGCATGGAACCTTTTATGTTAACCCCACTGAAGTTCAGAGGGGGTGTGAAACGCGTTGCTTTACACACCTCTGCATCTCAAACGGTTAACCCTTTGAGTACCAGGGAAGTATCTAGTACATTTCTTTGCAATGCTTTGATACCATTCTGGCACTCAAAGGGTAACATGACACATTGCAGAGAGCCCAGATTATTTTGTATACATCAGTATACATGCATCCTACATTGGCTCGTAAAATTAATTCTTATCCACCCCAGATTTAATCTGAGCAGAAAATTCCAATGGCCTTTATAAGTCAGTTCTGACTGATCACCTCTTTATCACCGCTTAGTGAATCCCCCCCTGGGGTTGTAATCCAACAACAGATGGAAAGTTGCATCCTGCGATTGATATAGGTAAATGGTGCACCTACAACCCAAGACATGCATCATTGTGGTCAGACTGGTTGTAAGTCAATACGCAGTTACCGGCATTGTTGATTTTATTGGACTTTGGTTTTGTGAGATAACTGGTAGAGAATAAAATACACTAATATATATTAATGGTAAGGTTTTACTTTTAAGGGTTTTTTTGTTTATTTTTGCAGTATATATATTGTACTGTCAAAACCCTTTATGTATTTGAATTTTTCTATCATTCCAACCCCCTCTCTCCTTTCCTCCAAACTATTTATGTTCAGATCCTTTCTTGATAAGATTGTATTCTGTAAACCATTTACCAAGTAATAAAACATATAGGCAATTTCACTGTATCTGTTATGTACTTGTAGAATATTGACAGTGAAAATTAAGGGTTAATGTACCTTTTTATTCTTTGCATTTTCCTTAAAGGGGTAGTAAACATTTTGATATGGGGAAAAAAACACAAGAATGTTGTAGAGCTTTTCCTGTTGAGTAAAAGGGTATTATCAATGCTACAAGAGTGCTTTGTTCCAAAGCTATTACATTTGGAACTTGTTTTTTTATAGCACATTTCTATGAGCACTACAACCTAGTGTCCAAGCAGTTCACCTACAGTCCATTGTGTGTCTAGACCAGAGGTTCTCAACACGTGCCCTCAGTGGCCACTAACAGGCCAGGACTTAAGAATTTCCCTGCTAGAACACAAGTGTGTTGATCAGAGGCTCAGTCGTATTGATTAACAAACCTGTGTTCTTAAAAGGAAATTCTCAAATCCTGGCCTGTTAGTAGCCACTGAGGGCACGGGTTGAGAACTACTGGTCTAGACAGTAATTCTTATGCATTCTATGGGAGAGATGAGTGGCTGACTGCAGTTCTCAGTAGAATGTGACAGTATCAGTTTCATCACTTTGTGACAGTTTAAGGTGTGATAAATTTTGAATAAAGAAACTAATTGCAGCTGTAGTAACCTTGTTTTACTTGAGAGGAAAAGTCCTACAGTATATTCTTGCTTTTTTTTTTCTCTGAACAACTTTGTTGATCCTTTACATTTTATTTCAGTTAATTTCTATCTTAAGGTAGACAACACTATTTTGGCTCTGCTGAAGAGCCGTCTGGTCACATGACCAGAATCTCAATCTGTCAGCTAGAGCGCTGACGTAAGTGAAAGGGGCGGGAGGGGGGGGACTTTATAAACTTATAACTCAAAATCTACACAACTTTAAGCAATGGGACTTACATTATTTAATGTATTTTTTTTTAATATGAACAATATTAAACTTTATAAAAAGCAAGTATTACTACCCCTTTCAGTAAGTAAGTATAAGGAAAATCAAGGAGGGCAGGATTCTCCTTTGCTTACTGAAAATTGTCCCTCGCCGCTCTCCATCCAGACCACAGTTAGAGGAAGTGTGACGTGGACAGAAGGGGTGGGAGGGGGATCTTTTTACATTTAATATCTTTTGAACTACATAAAAGTAAGTTGTTAAACATAGCTCAATGTGTTAGGTTTACAGTAGAGAAGACTCGACAACGTACTTTATTGCAGATATTACTATCCCTTTAACAGACCTCTATTCTTGTACTGTACTGTACTGGCAGGCAGAAGATAAGTCTTACTGGCCTACTAGTTCATGTGTGCAAGTTAATATGGTATAAAAATCCTATATAATAATTGGCTAAATTGTGTGTAACGCCGCAACATGCGCAGTACACACTGCTGCTCGTGCTGCAGTCATGCGCAGTAGAGACTGCCCGCGCCGAGGCTGATACAGAGCTGGGCGCTCCGAAGGAGCATCCAGCTCTGTATCAGCCGTGGCGCGGGCAGTCTCTATTGCGTGTGACTGCCCCACGACCGGGTGGCAGTGGCACTGTGGCCCGTGTAACGGGCTGTTCAACTAGTAGCTTTATAAAATCACAGGAGGGCCGCACTCTGAGATCAGGTGGGCCGCATTTGGCCGCCCATGTGCTAAACCTAATTCACAGCTGAGTACAGAGTTAAGATTTAATCCAAGTTCTTATGATCTTTTGCAAATACAGCTGAGTCACAATAACTTTTTACAGATTGCAAGTAGGGGGCGCGGACTCGGCTCACTAAAAGTAGAAGGGGATAAAAGGAATGGAAATAGTTGATATAAGGTAACTATACAGAAGTGAAGTAAAAAGCAACAGGATAAGGCACACTGCTAAAATAGATCCTTGGATGTGATGGCAATGTGTCTAGCATCTAAGTCAGAGTTGGGCAACCGGAAGCTTCCCAGCTGCGGAGGACTGCAACATCCATCGTCACCCGCCAGTCATATAAGATGCCCTGTTTCCTTTATATTTTTTTTAAAGAGGAATTATAACCTTTCCAAGTCTTCTCCTCGTTGGGACAAAATTTGTCAATCATAGTGCTTCATCTTAAAGGAGCAGTAAACATCTTTTTTTTATGAAAACACGTATTTTATAGAGCTTTTTCTGCTGAATAAAACAAGGTCACTCCCATCACTGTCAGATGTTTTATTCAAAATTTATATCAGTTCAAATAATCAGGAAGTGAATTTACTGTGTTTACTTCCTGATAGGTCTAACTGACAGGAAGTGGATTTCCTGATAGTTCTAGCTGACAGGAAGTGAATTTACTGTGTTTACTTCCTGATAGTTCTAACTGACAGGAAGTGACAGGTAGTTCCTATCACATTCTATGGAGAACTGTATGTCTCTGACTTTTCTGACTTTCCTCTCCATTAGAATCTAACAGGAAATCTAATTAGAATTTCACCACTAGAGGGCACTGCTAATGTAAAAAAAAACAATGGGTTTAAACTGTAATAATTCTGGAAATATAAATCTCTCGGCAGCGGGAGTACTTATTTTACTCAGTATGAAAATCCCTACGATATATATTTTTTCATAAAAAAAGTTTACTGCTCCTATAAATAGAGAAATTCCCAGTCATCGGAGGAGGTTGGAACGAGGAGCTACATAGGGAGGGGAGCAGACGAAGATTACAGGACCTCAGCCTGTCCTGAAGTGACATAACGGGCTGAAATTTAAAGCCATGTATCGCCGTGAATGCCGAATTATATTTAAAAAAAGGATTACAGATGCATTGCAAATGAGCATTCAAATCAACCCAACTTTATTCAAGGTGATAGTTCTCCTTAATTATATATCATTATTGGTCCAAGACAAGGGACAAAGCTCTGCCTTGATTATATTCTCCAACTTCTAAATCAAAAATATCTGAAAGTATTCATTTGTATGGAAAACAAAAAGTGCACTTTATAAGCAGTTTATATTGATAGATTTAATTGGACTAAAAGCTGTATGGGTAACAGCTCCCCCTATAACGTTTACCTGACGCGTTTCATGTTATACGGCTAGCATTTCATCAGATGCCCTTCTTTTTCTGAGTTGTTGGAAGCCTGTCTTGCTTTCCTGTAAATTGGTTACTTCATCTGAGGCTGTGTACTTTATTGCTGTTCAATTACTGGATCAACCTACCACTACCACTGAGATCAGGCAATGAGCTATCTTGCCTACAAGAGACAGGTCCAGTGGTTGAAATCTGCTCTCCAATTGGCCGCATCCAATCTGGGTGCAGCGTTCATCAGAAAGCTAATAGTAATGCAGATAGAGTGCCTTACAGCATTTTCATGGTTTTCCTTCTCTACTATAATAGCTGCATACAGTATATTCTACATGCTTTTGTAAAGATGATTTATATGGTAAGTGCTGTTTTAAATATGTGATATCAAAGTGGGCAAGAGCCCACTCCATATCCACTTACCCATTGTAACAAACATTGCCAGATTTCTATTATCCTATATAATAATTCGGTAGGATGTTTGTCAGAAGCCGTCATGTGCAGTAGAGACTGCCCGAACACACGAAATGCTGGGAGTTCTGTGCTAGGAGCACTCTGTGCTTTCGGACAGTCTCTACAGTGCATGACTGCGTCAATGGTAGGACGCAGAGCAGGACCGGCCTTTTAACCTTTTGAGTGCCAGAGGGGTACGCAACTCAAAGGGTTAACATCACCCGGACCTTGGCCCATGTACACAGGCTTTTACACTAATATTCATCAAATGACTTAAAGCAGAACTTTCATCTTAAATAAAATCGCCCTGCAATAATTAAGTAGGTATCAACTAGCTTTATAATATATTACCTTTCAAAACTACCCAATTGTACAGTAATCATTTATCTTAGGAGACCGGAAGCCAGTCATCAGTGCAGACATCTTGTCTGCGCTCCTGCTCTGTCAGTCCCGGTCTCTGTTGTGAAGCATTGCACTATGCCACAAGGTACCCGGAAGGGACTGACCGCACAGGCACGAGACTGCACTAACCTGGCCATCAGTCTCTGAAGAAAAAGGATTTCTTTAAAATCAGCTACTTTTGAGAGGTAATAGTTATATTATAAAGCAAGTCGCTATTGCAGGGCGACTTTATATACAATGAAAGTTCCACTTTAATAATCCACACTAATAACTTTAACCATGTATAGTAATACAGGCTAGTGTTGTTAAGGATGGGAATGCACTATCAATCAGTAAATCCTGGGGTTTGCTGGAGAGCCACAGGTTGTGAAAATGGATTTCTTCTGCTAAAATTGATACTTCTTGTAGCGGAATTCTATCACCTTGGGCTGTTTAGGTCACGTGTCTTCTGTGCAGCACTATGTTGTTGGAAGGTGTAGGAAGGATCGAAGAGTAAGTAAGTAACTCTGGAGATGGTTTAATACGTACAGTTATAAATCCATAATTTCAATATATATTTTCGAGTAGCTCAGTACATGTTAAATCAAGCTCAGTGAATGGCTTTTAATTTGCCATGCTGGTGCAGTGTAGGTTGGCAGATATAACCTACAGCGGGAGGTCAACCATCTAGGTACTAACCAGGCTGAGGTCTGCTGCACTTCAGACGTCGAACATGTTGGGGTGCCTTAAGGCTTGCAAGGCCATAGATCAATTTAAATCTATTATAATTTGACCTCTGTGATTTAGTTGGATTGTCCAAAAATTTCTCCTCTTTACTTAGTATATCATTCTTGCTGTTTTTATGTGAGATATAACGTTGTCTTTTTTTCTAGTAGTTACAAAGGTTTATGACTTACCTTGGAAAAGCCCAGGTTCCTGAGATCATTAATTCCAGATATGAGTGGAATGTAGTGCGCTAGCGGGAATGAACTGAGATAAAAACTCACTAACACTGAAAAGTGAACTAGGGTTATATACACAAAGTGGGTGGGACTTGATTGGAGTGGATGGGATTGGGGGATAGAGAGGCAGGGTTTGTACTTTAAATGGGAGGAGTAGAGTGGGGGGGGGAGTGACCGGAATTGGCAGTGAAGTGGGCGGAGTTACAAGAGAACTTACTGAGTCCTGAGAATCAGCCTTTGTCCCTTGGGATCCAATAATTATGGATTTAGCAGTTTAGCAGTGGGGAAGGTGCATTAAAGTTTTAACCCAGTGAGTGCATGAGAGGTACACAAATCATGGCTTTGCAATGCGTTGTTTACCTCTCTGTCACTCAAAGGGTTAATGACAGGAAAACATTGTGCACTAAGTCAATCATACTCTGTAGTGCACACTTTAAAGTTGGAGGCCAAAGCCAGTACAGCCTATTCTTCCATTCACAGAGCACTGTGTATATGTAGGTGTCATGGTTCCTGTTAACCCCATGATCCCAGGAACTGTTGTTTTGTTTACATGGTCCCAGTATGCAGTTAAAGTGGAACTACCACCCCTTCTGTAGTCTGCTCTAGGAGGCGGTGCTAGGAGCCGCACGGCACAGGAAGGTACTGACAACGCAGGCACGCAGGCTTCACTATGCAAAGACGTCTACCCTGTTTCCTGGCTGTCAGTCCAGGGAGCAGCAGGAATTCTCTATAACGAGGTAATAATTCTAGGGACTAGCACTATTGAGCCGCTAGTCGCCAGATGGGTAATTATTTGGGGGCAAGTTTAGAAAGGGTGGTAATTCCACTTTAAAGGGATAGTAATGTTTCACAATAAAAGCACTCTAATTACTCATCATAGTATTTGGGCCTTGGAAAGTGTTATTTCAATTCTGTCAGAGTTGTAGTTCAAGAGTAATTGAATGATAAAGTATCCCCCTCCTGCCCATTTTACTGATATAACACTGCTCAGCTTAGAGCAGCAGGGAGTGTCCAAGTAGATTGCAGAGAGGGACAATCTTCAATTAAGATAAGGGAAAAAGCTGAAAAACCTGTCAAGGGGGGCAGGGATTTCATTGTTCTCACAGTAAGAATTTTGACCCTTGATGTGAGCTGTCTGGTCTATGGACTGGATCCCACATCTGAGAAGAGATGGATTACACTAGGTAAAAGGGGCGGGAGGGGGATACTTTATCATTCAATTACTCTTGAACTACAGTGCTCACAGTAATGAAATAACACTCTCTATGGCTCAAATACTATGAAGATTAATTGGGGCTGCTGTTTTTGTGAAACATTACTATCACTTTAATAGGCCAAATACGATAGAACCTTAGACAGTTTTGCATTTGTGGTACAGTATTGGATCTTTTATTTATAACACAAGATATTCCAGCACAGGATATAAGCAAGAGCAGTCTTTAGTCAATATTAAAGGAAATTAAACATAAATTGGGTGAGATGTTCACAAAGTGGTGGTAACTAAAATCGTCTGTAATTAGAATAAAAAAGTTCTTTGGCCACGGTCAGTCAATTCTCAGACATGTTTCCATAATTTTTTCATCCAATTCTGCCATCTCCGTCAATGGGAAAAAGCCATTTTAAAGTGTTAGTAATGTCCACAAAAAAGTTTTTTGCATTTAGAAGAGCTTAAAAAGCTGAGCTAAATGCAAAAAAACGTATCTCTCAAACAGCTATGGTTTAAGAGATACAGGCGTTTAAAATTTGATCTCTCCTACTGACAGCTGTAAAGCTACCAGCAGGAGATCTGTGTCGGCCGACACGGAGGCTCTGCAGCAGAGCCGCGATCTCGTTATTTACCACAAATCCCTTCATTGGAATGGTCTAAAACGTGTTTGATCTCTCCTACTGACAGCTGTAAAGCTGTCAGCAGGAGATCCGTGTTGGTTATCATGGAGGAGCTTGAGCAGAGCCGCGATCTAGTTATTTACCACAAATCCCTTCATTGGAATGGTCTATGTGCTTGAAAACCAGGCACTCGTTATAGACCATTCCAATGAAGGGATTTGTGGTAAATAGCGAGATTGTGTCACTTCTCAAGCGCCTCTGTGTCGACCGACACGGATCTCCTGCTGACAGCTTTACAGCTGTCAGTAGGAGTAATCAAATTTTAAACGCCTGTATCTCTTAAACCATAGCGGTTTGAGAGATACATTTTTTTGCATTTAGCTCGGCTTTGTAAGCTCTTCTAAATTCAATAAACTTTTTTGTGGACGTTACTAACACTTTAAAGAGGTGATAAAGCAGGGATGTCTTCTCCAGTGATATCACTTATCCAGTTCCTAGGTTATTCTATGAAACCTATGCACTAAAATCTCAGTACATAGGCTCCATAGAAGTTACATCACTGGAGAAGACATCCCTGCTTTATCACCTCTTTAATACGGCTTAGTGCATCTAACCACTAGACTCTGAGAGTAGGAAATAAATATTCAGCCCGTGTGGGGCTGGATTCTATTGCAGGTGCTAATTTTATCACTGCTTTTATCTCCAGGTTTCCTCATAGACATCAGTAGGAAAATGTTTGATAAAATGTAGGGCTGCACTGATACCGATACTGGTATTGGTATCGGTGCCAATACCGGCATTTGCACGAGTACTTGTACTCGTGCAAATGTGGCCGAAGTCAGCACCGATACCCTGTGTCAGGGTCGGTGCTGCAGAGAGGGAACCCGGGGAGCTGCTCACAATGCTCCCCGGTCACCTCTCTCCCTCCTGCAGCGTCGGAGTGTTGCCGCGGGTTACCATGGCAACGCTCTGACGCTGACCTCTGCTGGAGCTCGCGAGAGAACAGCTAGCACCCGGCAGTGGAGGGTAAGGCAGGAAAAGGGGGATCAAGAGCAGGTGGTGAAAGAGGCAGAGAGGGGGGTCAAGAGGAAGAAAAAGAGGCAAAAGGAGGAAGGATCAGGAGGCAAAAGGAGGGGGGATCAGGAGGGAGAGAGAGAGGCAAAAGGATGGGATCAAGACTCAAGGAGGGGGAGAAAGGGGGATCAAAAGGGAGAGAAAAGGCCAAGGCAAAAGGTGGGAATCAAGAGGGGGAGAAAGAGGCAAAAGGAGAGAATCAAGAGTCAAGAGGTGGTGTGTGTGTGTGTATATATATTTCAAGTACTCACAGATACCAATTACCAATACTTTTTTTTGTGGTCATTTGCCAGTTTTCCAAGTACCTAAAGCATATATGCTTTAGGTACTTGGAAAACTGGCAAATGACAGCGAAAAAAAGTATCGGTAATTGGTATCGGTGAGTGCTTGAAAAAAGTATCAGTACTCATACTTGTTCTTAAAAAATTGATATCGGTGCATCGCTAATAAAATGGGTGTTAACATTTATCACCTGCAATGGAATCCAGCCCCTACCTAGTCTGTCCATTTTTTTATTTTGAAAACTCAAACTTTATTTGGTCCTTGGTGTTGTTTTATGTTCAGGGCAGTCTTATTCCTATCAAATGCATGATTACATTCCATCACTATTAACCCCTACCACTTCTGTGGTTCCACTTAACTACTACCCTCTCAGTGAAGTAAAATTTTATTACATTAGATCTAAACCTGTGTCCCTCTAGTTTTAGACTATGGCCTCTTGTCCCAACATTTTTTTTCTTTGTAACGTACTTCCCTCCTGTACTTTGTTGAATACCTTCCGTACATTTTTGAGTGGATACCCCTCTAGCACTCAGTGTTAATATATGCCTGATGCATGACTGGATAGGAATGAGTGCCCCTGGCCAGTGTATCTCTCTCTCTCTCTCTCTCTCTCTCTCTCTCTCTCTATATATATATATATATATATATATATATATATATATATATATAACAAAATCCAAATGTTTGGGCACTCTCTAAATTAAACAGTCATGTGCCTGTATGCCAACCAGAAATAGAAGATGTATAAATGTCTTTAAAGAAACGACAGCTCTCATAGGACTTGACTGATGATCAAAACTTGTGCCTTTTAATGACCTCCGTTTCAGTCCTCACTGGGGTGTTGGTAGCCTTGACAAAGACCCCAATGAGGATCGAAACTTTTTTCATTAAAGAGCACAAGTTTTACTATGTTAAAGCCTGTCATTCAGTGGGGCCTGGGTCATGCAGAAGCGTTTCTGTTCCTCCGCATGGCGGCGGGGGAGGGGGACAGCAGAGGTATTGCGGTGATCCCTGGAGCATGCCGCTCTACCGCTGCTTTCTCCTCCACCACTGCTGCTTTCCCCTTCACCACTGCTGCTTTCCCCTTCACCACTGCTGCTTTCCCCTCCACCGCCATGCACGCACAATTTGCTAGGAGGCATTGCTCTCTGTGTCTGTGCATGTTACGCACACAGGGAGCCACACATCGCAGCAAATTATATATATATATATATATATATATATATATATATATGTCTTATAAGAAGCACTCAAGCTTAAGAGAACTTTTGCCTGGGTGCTCTAGATCCAACCATACGTATACACAAGTTTCCAATATGGAGAAAGCACTCACAGGACTTCTAAATCGGTGCAAAGATTAGGTGAAATTTATTCAAAGGATGAAGGTTACGGAGATTCTTTGAATGAATTTTACTTATTCTTTGCACCGATATAGAAGTCCTGTGAGTGCTTTCTTCATATTGGAAACATATATGTATATATTTAATATACGGCACTCGCAGATTTTCATTAAGTTGTGAAATGATGTTACATATTTATTGGAATCTACGTTTCGGCTAACAATGTAGCCTTTATCAAGATTACGACAGTATAGCAGACCTCCTCCTTAAAAACCCTTATCCGAAATTCAAATGTGAAAAGAGCGCCAAAAGACCGGCGTTCCTAATTAGACAATCTGTGAACCAATGATTCAATCAGTGATGTAAATAATAATGATTGTCCTGTTAAGTGTGAGCAGTTAAAATAACATCAGTATACATCAAACTTAAACAATCAACATCACATAACTGTACACCAGACTTAGACGCGATCCCATAAATACTTCTGGGACCGGTTCCATGATTGGTGAGAGTTATACCGCAGATTGAAAAAGCGGAATCCCTGTTGAACACCAAAAAAATCGGAACAGATCAACCCGTTCCCCAGCAATCTAAATGGCCAAAATAAAATGACCCATATACATGTATGTCATAATAGTATAGCAACTAATTCAAAATATATCAGAGTATATCATAATAGTATAGCAAGAACTGCATGAATCTCTGGTTTCCCACACCTGCAATTACTGAAACCTCAAATATTTTATATGACTTTTTTCTAACTATTATTTGCAAGCTGCATAGATAGTGTCACTCTCATTATTGTTTGTGAAAGGGGAACAAGTGGTTCTTAATTTGTGTATTAGATCAATTTAGCTAGGTAGCTGTCCATTATACAACAGCCAGGTATATCTATCTACATATATGTTAACATTATAATGGCATTTCCTGTATATAATTATCTTTACACAAGCCTGCCTCTAGGTCATACCTCTTCATGGAAAAAAGGCTTCAGTAGATCTGAATGAGTAGTAAGGGACATACGTATTTACCAGTATCAATCAGGTTATAAAAAAGAAAAAAATAGCAATGCTCCACAAGATAGATCAAGCATGTCCTGGGGTCAGATGTTGCCCACTAGCTAGTAAACTGTGTCCTACAACAGCATTTCAGCCCTTTGGGTCTCGGTTCCATTTTAGTGCTGCTTGGTGTTACCTCCTAGAGCAGGGTGGGCAATATTTGGCTTCCAGCTGGTGGCTACTTGAGGATCATGGGAGCTGAAGTCTCCAGCAGCTTGAGAGTCAAAGGTTGCGTACCCCTGTTTAGACCTAAGCTAGACATTGGGCTCATTAGTACAACAGCCAGTGAAGCAAGAAACTAGGTACATATTTATACCTTTCAACATTTCAAATGTCCCATGAGGGACTCTATTGGTTTAGGTGTGTGGCTGGTGGGTGGGACATTGCCAAGAATTTTTAGGTTATTTTATAAACTACGGGCACCTCGTTGTGAATAAATGATTTAGAGCAGTGGTTCTCCACCGAAGAAGAAAAAATGGAAACACGCTTCAACACCATATAATATTAGCATAACATCTCCATATACTGTTCCGGTTCTCCAGACACGGAAAGTGTAACAATGTAGCAATATCAAAGATTTGGTAGCACACAGACATAAATATGAGTACGTTGGACATCCATGTATTTAAAATCCACCGAACTTTATTCCAATATTTCATAAAAATTCAACATGTGAATGCACATACACCTTGAGTCCATGAATAAGCGCTCGATAGCGCGAAACATGTTGGGCTTATGAGCCTCTCCTGTAGAAGTCCTGTTTTACGCTTCCTCTCTACCCACCGTTTGTTACGTATGTGCATTCACATGTTGAATTTTTATGAAATATTGGAATATTCGGTGGATTTTAAATACATGGATGTCCAACGTACTCATATTTATGTCTGTGTGCTACCAAATCTTTGATATTGCTACAGTGGTTCTCCACCATTTTTGTCCAGGGCACCCCTCATGCTCAATTTAAATTCTTCAGGGCACCCCTAACATTTTAAATGTGACTTGTCAAGGGCATAATGAAAGGTACACTTAAAGGGATAGTATTGTATCATTTTTAAAAAACATAATCTTGTAGCCATTAAAAAAACAACTCAAACGATGCAACCTTTATGGTTTGAGAGATATTTGCAGTTAAAGTTCCCCTCTCGATTCCCTTTCCCTGACGTCAGCGCTCTATCTGATTGCAGGAGAACCTGGTCCCAGGACCGACGGAAGCTCATCATCAGAGCCGAAATACCGCAATCTAAAAATAAATACTTAATTGGAACAGTCTACAAAGTGTGCTTGCAAACCAAGCACACTTTGTAGACCTTTCCAATGAAGAAGTTCTTTTTAAATATCGCTATTTCGGCTCTGCTGAAGAGCATTCACCAGTCCTGGGACCAGATTCTCCTGCTGTCATCTAGAGCGCTGACATCAGGGAAAGGGGAGGGAGGGGGGGACCTTTAACCATAAAGGTTTGAGAGATGGCACTGGCAACATTTGAGTTATTTTTTTAATGGCTGCAAGATTAGTTTTTTAAATTATACAATACTATCCCTATAAGTAATATATAGTTATTCTTAGGTCTTACATTCAGAAGAACAAAAAAACAAATATGTATAAACAATTCCATAAATATTCATCTAAAACTCAAAATTTTTTGTCAGGTTCTTCATAGGAAACAAGGCACACCCTAACTGGATGTCCATGGCACACAGAAGTGCCACGGTGCCCTGGTTGAGAATCACTGTTTTAGAGCAAGATCAAACTATTTTATTTACACCGACTAACGTATAAACACAGATATACTGACGTTTAAAGGGATAGTATTGTTATTATTTCACAAAAATAAATATTATAGATATTCTAAACATGAAAGTGCTATGTCCCATTGCTTGAACTTATATAGTTTGAGAGATCTAAGTGCGTCAAGTTCCGGTTTCCCAGACCACCTAGCTGAGAAAAATAGAATCCGGTCGCAGCACCATCCTGCGGCTCTTCAGCAGAGCCAAAATAGCGCAATGTAGAAAGAACTACTTCATTGGAACTGTCTATGTGCATCTGGTTTGCAAGTGCACAAGTTGTAGACCGTTCCAATGAAGTAGTTCTTTCTACATTGCGCTATTTTGGCTCTGCTGAAGAGCTGCAGGACAGTCCCGGGACCGGATTCTGTTTTTCTCAGCTAGGTGGCAGACGTCTGGGAAACCGGAACTTGACGTGGTTCGATCTCTCAGACTATGTAAGTTTGAAAGATGGGAGATAGCTCTTTCTATTCATGTTTATAATGTCTACAATATTAATTTTTGTGAAATTATAGCAATACTATCCTTTTAACCCCTTAGTGACAGCCATGTGCGTACAGGGCTGTCACCTTAACGCCCGTCTAAAAATTTTTTTTTTTTTTACGAAATTATTCCGGAATCCCTGAACGGCGTGCAGCCACATGGAGACCCGGACTTCCGGGACTTACCAGGTACGTCCTCTGTCACTAAGTGACAGTTTTTGCGGGACGTACCTGGTAAGTAAATTGTCGGGATGGGGTTAAACAAACATTAACCCCTTTGGCCATCAGTTAAGGACCACGGGGCATTTTTTTTTTTTCACTACTGAAAAAAGAGGGACATCAGGGTGTGAAAGAGGGAGAGGGATTTGGGTGTCAAACAGGGAACATTTCTGGAGCTAACCAACTGTTTTTCACACTTGAATGCTATAGAGGTCGCTAATGCATTGCAGAGCTGGCATTCAAGAGCATAACAGCCCTTTTGATTCAACGGGAATCTGTGGAATGTTTGTTCTTTACAATACCGTTGATTTGCTCTAGAATTTCTGCTGGGATTCCGCAATACAGACCTTTTCATTCTGCACATTCAGAGCAATGATAAAACACGCGCATTTCTTGTTATTTTAGAAGCTGAACAAGCAAGCTAAATCTTTCTTTTTGCCTAGAGAAGACAGACTCCATTCAACCTCTTAAATTTTGCAAAGTGGAACAGATCTTTCGAGAAACGTTTTAAGATCAAGTTCCTGCATTGATGGGCCCCTTATCGTTTGGTATCTGTGGTTCCAGACAGTAGTCTGTAATTCAGGTGTACAAGCGATACCCCTTCTCCGATTCTGGCCCACATTTGCAACACGGAAAAAAAAAATTCACAAGCTTGTTTGTTCGTTCATTATCAACATTGGGTCTTATTAATCTGGCTAAGGAGGAGCATTGCATATCCCTCTGGCACTCAAAGGGTTAATTAAGGCTTTGAGTTGTGAAGCAATTCATGGCGGCACCTCTGTGATTCAGTGAGGTAAAAGCCCTATGGAAATTTGTGGAATTTTCATTTCCCCCGCTACAGTCAGGGACGGATTTTCCAAAAGGCAGAGTAGGCATCTGCGCCGCCCGCCGCATGATAAGGTCTGTGCCTCACAGACCTGTATCTGCTGAGCTCCACTGGCTCTTTAGTAATGCAATGTTGAGATGATGGGGCAATATGAGGGCAATGTAGAGCTGATGGGGGCAATGTAGAGCTGATGGGAGGCAATGTGAGGACAATGTGGAGCTGATGGGGGCAATGTTGAGATGATGGGGCAATATGAGGGCAATGTGGAGCTGATGGTGGCAATATGGAGTTGATGGGGGCAATGTTGAGATGATGGGGCAATATGAGGGCAATGTGGAGCTGATGAGGGCAATGTGGAACTGATGGGGGGCAATGTTGAGATAATGGGGCAATGTGAGGGCAGTATGGAGATTTGGAGCATTGTGGAGATGGCCAATGGGGGGGGGGGCACTTCAGATTTCTGTGTCTACAGGCTCCTGAGATGTAAATCCGGCCCTGGCTACAGTGCAGTTGGCTTGCTATCACATTGGTCTCTTTTCAGTTTATGCGTAAGGTCCATTGTCAGACTGACATTTTTTTTTAGATCTGTTGTATTAGTAGAGTGGCATACGGAAAATTAGGAAAGACACTAAAAGCACTTAAACACCATAATAAATAAATATTGCATATAAAAATATTATACTACAAGGATCCCAAGTGAATGAAATATGAAGCGCAGCTACAAATGAGTTAAAAAGCTATGTGACAAAACCCTATTTTTTTTTTTTTTTATTATTTTTTTTTTTTTTAAACAAGTGAATACATTGGTATAATATATACTGTATACAGGGTTCACATTTACATTTAATTAGTTTGAAGCAGCGCAGGATTCTCATCTGTCATAGGAAAAAATGTTTGTTTACTCATCACTTTGTGGCTGGGAGCCATAGACTTCTCTACATTGAGCTAGCGGCCCGTAGACTGCTAAGGCCAGGTTAGAAAAACCGTCCCTATTAGTCTATGGGGACTGCGGACGGCGCCCTCGTGATTCCAAACTTGCAATTCAGTCACCATTATGTGATAAGTGGGAGACTACAGCTGGTCACTTTTCTAATCCCTGTTTGCCTGTCCTGCTGATCCGCCAGGGCTCACAAAGCAACCCCAGCAGGTCTGCTCCCACTGAACACAGGGTGATCACACGTCCAGGAATGCCCGGAACTGTCCCTTATTGGGGGTCTGTGTCCCGCATCCTGGGTCACCCCCCTCCGGGACAACAAAGAGTCCCAGAATGGAGCAACACATACCAGTCCAGCCAGCCAATGAAATGTATTTGCTGTATGGTCCTCATTGGCTGGCTAAGCAAGACAGCTGGGATGGAGCATACAGCTGAGGTTCCCGCCGGCGCTGACCATCTTTCTGAGTCTGACAGAGTAAGAGTTCCCACTGGGAACACTTACCCTGTGTCAGCCTTAGGGTTGCCACCTTTTCTTCAAAAAAATACCGGCCATGGCATTCCCTCCATAGACAACAATGGAGAGAAGCCAATTTTTTACCGGCCTGCCGGTAAAATACCGGCTGGGTGGCAACCCTAGTCAGCCTCAGAAAGATGGTCAGCGCTGGCGGGAGCTCCAGTCGCGGGACTAGGGTGACCACATGTCCCGGAATGGCAGAATGGAAATGTGGTCATCCATCCTAACTGAACAACATCAATGGAAAGGGCATCACGTGACATTTGCCTTATAAAATATGAGGTTCCATGTGCTGTTTTCCAGCAGTCTGGGGGCAGCCATTTTCCTTGAGCTTCTCACTTCCTGCTGTGTCTCGGTACAGCAGTGTACACTCTCCTGACCAGGAAGTGCAGAGTGCAAAGATAAATGTTTCAGTTTACAATCTGATAAAGACTCACGACAGTTATAAAACATAGATTTTGAGTCAGATCAGAACAGCCTGGCTCGTCTAGTCTGCCTATTTTCCCATCTAATTAAAACAGACACTCTTACATACTTCTCAGAATAGACTTATGACTATCACAGGCATTTTTTTTAATTCCCTGACAGTAATTGTCCTTACCAATTCTCCTGGGAGGCTGTTCCATAAGTCTATAACCTGTTCCTGTAAAGTAGTACATAGCACATCAATTCTGTGATTTCCATCCTCTCGCTTAAGATCATGAGCTCTTGTTTGGGATATATTCTGTTTAATCCCCTTGTTCATGACGAGGAGACATTGTTACCTAGATGCAGACTTGAACAGAGATTGCTATATAGAGAAACCTACAGATATAATGCACTAATTATATATGTGTGTGTACCTGCTGTGTGATGGGCACGCACCTAGTTCAAGCAGAACTATCACCCCAAATAAAGTCTCCCCCCAATAATTATTCATATAACGATAAGCTAGAAATAGTAGTATGATCCAGCATAAGTACAGAGTTATTAAAGGGATAGTAGTGTCCCTAAACATGTTTTTCTAATTTTGTAGTGCTTAAAGGGATAGTAATACTTAAAATGTAAAAAAAAATATGTTGTAGGGTTTATCCCCCTGAGTAAAACAAGAGTACTCCCACTGCTGAAAGGTGTTTCATTCAAAAGTTATTAATTTTCAAAGTTGAATTTTTAGGTGCAATATCACAGTGGCCTGAAATTGTACAGTGGCGCTGTTTCTACACGATCCTATGGACAGCTCTGGTCAATTGACCATAAATCTCCATAGGATGGTGTAGCAACAGCGCCACTGTACAATTTCAGGGCACTGTGATATTGCACCTAAAAAATTAAACATTGAAAATTAATAACTTTTGAATGAAACACCTTTCAGCAGTGGGAGTACTCTTGTTTTACTCAAGGGGATAAACCCTACAACATATTTTTTTTTACATTTTAAGTATTACTATCTCTTTAAAAAGTGGAGTTTAATGCAAAAAAAAGTATCTCTCAAACCGCAGTGGTTTGAGAGATGTCTTCGTTCAAAGTTTGACGTCTCCTGCTGACAGCTTTACAGCTTGTCAGCCGACACGGAAGCTCTGCAGCAGAGCCGGAATTGCGTTTTTTTAAACAGAATGACTGCATTGCAATGGTCTACCGAGTGTGCCTGGTTTGCAAGCACAGTTAGTAGATCATTGAGATGCGGTCATTCTGTTTAAAAAAAAACACGATTCCGGCTCTGATGCAGAGCCTCCGTGTCGGCCGACACAGATCTCCTGCTGACAGCTTTACAGCTGACAGCAGGAGACGTCAAACTTTGAATGGTATCTCTCAAACCACTGCGGTTTGAGAGATACGTTTTTTTTTCGTTAAACTCCACTTTTTAAGCACTACAAAATCAGAAAAATACGTTCAGGGACATTACTATCCATTTAATAACTCTGTATTTATGCTGGATCATACTACTATTTCTAGCTTATCGTTATATGAATAATTATTGGGGGGAGACTTTATTTGGGGTGATAGTTCCACACTGCTGTGTGATATGCACCTTTCTTGTTAAGTTAAATTGGACCTGTCACTGCTGTGTGATAGGCACCTGTCTAGTTAAAGGGATAGTAATACCTGAAAATAAGTTTATTTTATATTGTAGCCCTTAAAAAACCATGGAAAATGATATAAGTCTTACCTCCCAAACCTTTATGGTTTGGGAGATATTCAGAAGTAAAGTTTCCCCTGGAGTGATGTCATTGCTCCACCCTTCAGATTTGGAATCCGGTCGCCCGACCAGCAGTGCCTCTCCAGAAGTGCTGAGATCATGATCTTTAAAAAGAATTTCTTCATTGGAATGGTCTACAAAGTGTGCTTTCAAGCCAGGCGCACTTTGTACACTGTTCCAATGAAGTAGTTCTTTTCAAAGATCGTGATCTCGGCACTGCTAAAGAGCTGTCAGTTGCTATGTGGACTGAATTCCAAATCTGTCCACTAGATGGCAGACTTGGCTGAAACAGCAAGGAAAAGTGAACTATACTATATTTTACATATGAATATCTCCTAAACCATAAAGGTTTGGGAGATAAGACTTATATCATCTTTCATGGTTTTTTAAGGGCTACAATATAAAATAAACTTATTTTCAGGTATTACTATCCCTTTAAAGGGATAGTAATACTTCATTTTAACTTTATTTTATTTTGTAGGCATTAAAAAAACATGAAGAATGATATAAGGCTTATCTCTGAAACCTTTATGGTTTAAGAGATATTCACAAACAAAGTATCCCCCCCCCCCCCGTTCAACCAGATCAGAAGGGAGATGCCCAGGTAGACTGCAGAGAGGGACAATCTTCAATTAAGATAACGGAAAAAGCTGAAAAACTTGTAAAGGGGGGAAGGGCTTTCATTGTTTTCATACAAAGAAAACTGTCCCCTTCTGTTATCTGTACTGTCATACAACCAGACTCACATCTGAGAAGAGATGGCTTACACTAGGTAAAAGGGGCGGGGAGGGGAACTTTGCTTGTGAATATCTCATAAACCATAAAGGTTTGAGAGATAAGACTTATATCATTCTTCATGTTTTTTTAATGCCTACAAAATAAAATAAAGTTAAAATGAAGTATTACTATCCCTTTAAGATAAAGTTGACTTGTCACTGCTGTGTGATAGGCACCTACCTAGTCAAGTTACAGTGGAGCTGACACTGCTCTGTGACACACCTGCCTAGGTAAGTTAAAGTGGAACTGTTACTGTTGAGTGATGGACACCTCTCTAGTTAAATTAAAGTGGAACTGTTAATGCTGGTTGATTGACACCTGCCTAGTTAAGTTAAAGTGGAACTGACACTGCTGGGTGATGGACACCTGTCTAGTTAATAAGTGGAATTGTCACTTTGTAACAAATGTGATTTTGAAAGAGCTTTTACAGTCACCTACCTGTGGCTGGTCCTGAAGGGGTTAAGCAATAGTTTGAGTTATTTACCTTTATTTATATGACAGTTTATGCGAATCACAGAATAGTACCGGCAGGCATGCCAGCTGAACACTAACATTCCACAGTGCTCTCCCTCCTGCCTGCCACTTCCTGCCGGCCAGGACGAGCTCATTTGCATGAACTGACAAAACAATAAAGTTAAATGTCTTGTAAACTCTTGTTTGCAATAAACGTGGCTAAGGGAAATATAGGGGATTTTGAAAGCTGTTTCAGAACAGCCTGTATCAAAGTGAAAGTTCCACTTTAATCTGTTAAACAAATTAAGAATTACTGAAAATTTCCCTTTAAAAGGAAGTGTCAGGACACGTGTATTAGCGATCTGTTTCCTAGCGTTATATTACGGTTATTATCTGGATGTACTGCTGAGGGAGGGGACGTGTGTGTGAATTTCATGTTTTGTCCTGTACTAACCTATGGAACGAGTGGGGGAATCCCAGATTTGAATTCCTGTTATCTATTCAACCTTTTGAGTGCCAGAGCGGAGCGCAATGCATTGCGCACCGCTCTGGAGCTCAAAAGGGTTAACCCCTATCAGTGCCACAGAGGTATCTGCTGTATCTTGCTGCAGTGTGTTGGATACCTGTCTGGCACTAAAAGAGTTAACACAGTAAGAAGGGGAAGCGGACATTTGTATTTATTTACTCTATGGATCTAGGGCCATATTTACAAAGAAACATAGGCTCAATTGTGGAGCAAACCAACTACATCACATGGGGGGTGAAAAAAATAATCCTATTGATTCGTATGGGGCTTTTTAACCCATTGAATGCTACAAAGGTCTTGCAATGCCTTGGAGACCTCTCTAGCATTCAAGGGGTTAAATGCCCAATCTTAATCATGGAAATGAAGGGGGGAGGGATTATTGGTCCCCTGTTGTGGAATTGGTTTGCCCCTGAAATGTTCCTCTTTTACTTTGGTGGTTAATGGTTTACTATCATAGTGTCGCATCTATTCGGCCGCGTCATTCATGGTGAATGCGCCATTCGGAACGACGTGAAATGTAGAATTTGCGACACTTTAAGATGCATAACTTTAATTGCGACACTTTAAATGACGTGGACGAATACATGTGTCATTTTATGACGCAAAACTTTACATGCGACACTTCAAATGGATGCCGTGGTTAATGATGGTAATCATTAAAGGGGAACTAACTTGTCTTAGTAATAACCCTCCACTTATTTTACTATGGCCCGAAAATCCTAAAGGCCCCAGTGAATTTGAACCTTCTGCCTTTATTAAAATGATAACATCTTCAATCCGTCCTGGGTGTCAGGTGCATGGATACAGACATGACAGTTGCTTGTAGTTTTTAACCCCTTGAGTGCCAGAGGCATTGTGTACCCCTTCCTCTAAAGGAAGAAGCCTGGCCATCTGTATCGGCAGAAGTAGGATCTCTACCTAACGCGATAATTGTGCTGTCTAATATGACTATTGGTAAGCTTATCGCTATATGGCTAATTGTATGTATGTATGCTATGTGTATATGGCTAAATTATGGCAATGCATTGCGTACCCCTCTGGCACTCAAAGGGTTAACCATTTACATGCCAGAGGGGTACCCAATGCATTTCTTTGCAGTATGTTGGGCAGCCCTCTGGCGCTCAGGGGTTAAAAGCCCCATTAAGGACCAGAGAGTTCTGCAATGCATCGGTCCCTTGCAATGCGTTGGATACCTCACTGGCACTCAAAGGGTTAAATAAAATGGGATGGTGTTTTTTTTTTTTTTTAAACTAGGGTGCAGTTGGTTTAGTCCAGAAATCGCTCAGACTTTCCTTTTTAACATAGTATTTTATTTTCATTTTAGTACACGAGCTCTCCGAGCTTGAAATAGGTAACCCTTGCACCAAAAGGGTTAAAAAGGCAGTTATGAAAATATATTTTGTAATTATTTCCCTGCTGGGGAACACAAGGGTACTCTCACTCCCACTGCCAGAGATTTTTCCATTCCATTTTTTTTTTTTTTCTTCTTCAATTGAGTTGCAATTTTCCATTGCTGTCACCAGGTGGTGCTGTTACTACTACAATGGAAAGCTGTAATCTATGACTCAAGCCCTTCTGTAAAGTGTACTATAAAAAGAACAACAGTTGGCTCTGTTGCTAACCGTTTGAGCTGCAATAACTTTTGAATGAAAAACTGCCTAGAGGTGAGAGTAGTACTGTTAGATTAGACATCAGGGAAAGAGCTGTAACCGAAATAAGCAGCCTTCACCACACCAGCTGCTGGGGACTCTAGACTGTAAGCTCTCACCAGCAGGGGGCCTTCTGATCCTTCTGTTCTCCACATTTGATTTGTACTATTTAATACCACTGTACGTGTATTTCCTATTGTCCAGCGCTGCGGAATTAGTTGGCACTATATAAATAAAGAATAATAATAATAATTAAAGGGCAGGGATACATAACATTCATCACACCGGCTTTTGACTTGTACAGGCCGGTGGGACAACGTGATGTAAGTAACGTTTATTGATCACTTTTTTCGAGAACAACATTATATCCGGTGTGAAGCTCTCCTCCTGTGTGAACCTCTCCTCCTGTGTGAACCTCTCCTCCTGTGTGAACTTCTCCTCCTGTGTGAACTTCTCCTCCTGTGTGAACCTCTCCTCCTGTGTGAAGCTCTCCTCCTGTGTAAAGCTCCCCTCCTGTGTGAACTTCTCCTCCTGTGTGAAGCTCTCCTCCTGTGTGAAGTTCTCCTCCTGTGTGAAGTTCTCCTCCTGTGTGAAGCTCTCCTCCTGTGTGAAGCTGTCCTCCTGTGTGAAGCTGTCCTCCTGTGTGAACTTCTCCTCTCCTCCTGTGTGAAGCTCTCCTCCTGTGTGAAGCTATCCTCCTGTGTGAACTTCTCCTCTCCTCCTGTGTGAAGCTGTCCTCCTGTGTGAAGCTGTCCTCCTGTGTGAAGCTGTCCTCCTGTGTGAACTTCTCCTCCTGTGCGAACTTCTCCTCCTGTGCAAACTTCTCCTCCTGTGCGAACCTCTCCTCCTGTGTGAAGCTGTCCTCCTGTGTGAAGCTGTCCTCCTGTGTGAACTTCTCCTCCTGTGTGAACTTCTCCTCCTGTGTGAACCTCTCCTCCTTTGTGAAGCTCTCCTCCTGTGTGAACTTCTCCTCCTGTGTGAAGCTCTCCTCCTGTGTGAAGCTCTCCTCCTGTGTGAACCTCTCCTCCTGTGTGAACCTCTCCTCCTGTGTGAACCTCTCCTCCTGTGTGAAGCTCTCCTCCTGTGTGAAGCTCTCCTCCTGTGTGAAGCTCTCCTCCTGTGTGAACCTCTCCTCCTTTGTGAAGCTCTCCTCCTGTGTGAACTTCTCCACCTGTGTGAACCTCTCCTCCTGTGTGAAGCTGTCCTCCTGTGTGAAGCTGTCCTCCTGTGTGAAGCTGTCCTCCTGTGTGAAGCTCTCCTCCTGTGAGAAGCTCTCCTCCTGTGTGAAGCTGTCCTCCTGTGTGAACTTCTCCTCCTGTGTGAACTCTCCTCCTGTGTGAAGCTCTCCTCCTATGTGAACTCTCCTCCTGTGTGAACTCTCCTCCTGTGTGAAGCTGTCCTCCTGTGTGAACCTCTCCTCCTGTGTGAACCTCTCCTCCTGTGTGAAGCTGTCCTCCTGTGTGAAGCTGTCCTCCTGTGTGAAGCTCTCCTCCTGTGTGAAGCTCTCCTCCTGTGTGAACCTCTCCTCCTTTGTGAAGCTCTCCTCCTGTGTGAACTTCTCCACCTGTGTGAACCTCTCCTCCTGTGTGAAGCTCTCCTCCTGTGTGAAGCTGTCCTCCTGTGTGAAGCTGTCCTCCTGTGTGAAGCTGTCCTCCTGTGAGAAGCTCTCCTCCTGTGTGAAGCTGTCCTCCTGTGTGAACTTCTCCTCCTGTGTGAACTCTCCTCCTGTGTGAAGCTCTCCTCCTATGTGAACTTCTCCTCCTGTGTGAACCTCTCCTCCTGTGTGAACTTCTCCTCCTGTGTGAACTCTCCTCCTGTGTGAAGCTCTCCTCCTGTGTGAAGCTGTCCTCCTGTGTGAAGCTGTCCTCCTGTGTAAAGCTCTCCTACTGTGTGAAGCTGTCCTCCTGTGTGAAGCTGTCCTCCTGTGTGAAGCTGTCCTCCTGTGTGAACTTCTCCTCCTGTGTGAACTTCTCCTCCTGTGCGAAGCTCTCCTCCTGTGTGAAGCTGTCCTCCTGTGTGAAGCTGTCCTCCTGTGTAAAGCTCTCCTACTGTGTGAAGCTCTCCTCCTGTGTGAAGCTCTCCTCCTGTGTGAAGCTGTCCTCCTGTGTGAACTTCTCCTCCTGTGTGAAGCTCTCCTCCTGTGTGAACTTCTCCTCCTGTGTGAACTCTCCTCCTGTGTGAAGCTCTCCTCCTATGTGAACTTCTCCTCCTATGTGAACTTCTCCTCCTGTGTGAAGCTGTCCTCCTGTGTGAAGCTCTCCTCCTGTGTGAAGCTCTCCTCCTGTGAGAAGCTCTCCTCCTGTGTGAAGCTGTCCTCCTGTGAGAACCTCTCCTCCTGTGTGAACTCTCCTCCTGTGTGAACTCTCCTCCTGTGTGAAGCTGTCCTCCTGTGTGAAGCTGTCCTCCTGTGTAAAGCTCTCCTACTGTGTGAAGCTCTCCTCCTGTGTGAAGCTCTCCTCCTGTGTGAAGCTGTCCTCCTGTGTGAACTTCTCCTCCTGTGCGAAGCTCTCCTCCTGTGTGAAGCTGTCCTCCTGTGTGAAGCTGTCCTCCTGTGTAAAGCTGTCCTCCTGTGTAAAGCTCTCCTACTGTGTGAAGCTCTCCTCCTGTGTGAAGCTCTCCTCCTGTGTGAAGCTCTCCTCCTGTGTGAAGCTGTTCTCCTGTGTGAACTCTCCTCCTGTGTGAACTTCTCCTCCTGTGTGAACTCTCCTCCTGTGTGAAGCTCTCCTCCTATGTGAACTTCTCCTCCTATGTGAACTTCTCCTCCTGTGTGAACTTCTCCTCCTGTGAGAAGCTGTCCTCCTGTGCGAAGCTCTCCTCCTGTGCGAAGCTGTCCTCCTGTGTAAAGCTGTCCTCCTGTGTAAAGCTCTCCTACTGTGTGAACTTCTCCTCCTGTGTGAACCTCTCCTCCTGTGCGAAGCTCTCCTCCTGTGCGAAGCTCTCCTCCTGTGTGAAGCTCTCCTCCTGTGCGAAGCTCTCCTCCTGTGAGAAGCTCTCCTCCTTTGTGAAGCTCTCCTCCTGTGCGAAGCTCTCCTCCTGTGAGAAGCTCTCCTCCTGTGTGAAGCTCTCCTCCTTTGTGAAGCTGTCCTCCTGTGTGAACTTCTCCTCCTGTGTGAAGCTCTCCTCCTGTGTGAAGCTCTCCTCCTGTGAGAAGCTCTCCTCCTGTGTGTGTGTATTTTGGTTTGGTTTTCTTCAGTGTGCTGAGCCATGGAGTGTTCCTTGGAGTGATTGAGCTCCCTAATAAAGGCTATCTGTGTGGAGGCAGAGAGAATATCCTCCATAGGTTAACATGCTACTTAAAGGGATAATAAAGTCCCCAAAAAAGTATGTTCTAAATGGTAGCTGCACTAAAAAAACATTTAATGTGCTTAATCCTTTTCTCAAACCGTTATGGTTTGAAAGATGTAAGAAAATAAAGACCTCCGCTCCCTCCCCCTTCTCATGCGTCCTCTGTACAGCAGACGTCATGAGATCCTGCTTCCGGGACCAGACGGCGGCTCTTCAGGAGCGATGTCATCTGGCACACAATGTAGACCATACTGATGAAGTAATTATAGTTAGATATCCTGAAGAGCCACCTACAGTCGGGCGACCGGATTCTGCCTCTGACAGCTTTACAGCTCATCAGGCAGAAAGGGGAGGCAACGGAGGACTTTATTTTATTATTTCTCTCAAACCATAACGGTTTGAGAGAAGGGATTAAGCGCATTAAGTGTTTTTTTTAGTGCAGCTACCATTTAGAACATACTTTTTTGGGACTTTACTATCCGTTTAATAAGGAAAAGTAGTATTATTGGAATGTGACTGCATCGATCTTCCATATTGTGTTGTATGATACACTATGATGCTCTCCCCCCTTCTTGTCTTTGGGTTTTTGATCACTTCAGCTTGTAGGGGCTGATGGGAGTTATAGTCCGTGACAACTGAAGTGGAGAAGGTTGCATTCCCCTGCCCCTTAGGATATATATTTTCATTAAAAGGTTTATCGCTACTTTAAGAATTCCCCCACTGAAGCAAATATGAGCAAATCAGAATTAGCACTTGTTTAAGCCTTTGGTGCCTAGCCCTGTGTGCTTGTCTGTACCTTGGTGTAGTCTATAGGAGCTGAAAGCGTAACACTCCTGTGCTAAAAGGGACAGTAATGTTCAAAATAAAAGCAGCTCCAATTAATCTTCATAGTATTTGGGCCATGGAGAGTGTTATTTCAATACTGTCAGAGTTGTAGTACAAGAGTAATTGAATGATAAAGTATCCCCCTCCTGCCCTTTTACTGATGTAACACTGCTCACCTCAGAGCAGCAAGACTGTCCGGATGGATCACAGAGAGGGACAATATTCAGTGAGCATAAGGAAAAACCTGTCAAGGTGGGCAGGGATTTCATTGCTCTCACAGTAAGAAGATTGTCCCTTGCTGTGATCTGTCTGGTCTATGGACTGGATTCCACATCTGAGGGGAGACGGCTTACACTAGGTAAAAGGGACGGGAGGGGGATACTTTATCATTCAATTACTCTTGAACTACAACTCTGACAGTATTGAAATAACACTCTCCATGGCCCAAATACTATGATGATTAATTGGAGCTGCTTTTATTTTGAAACATTACTATCCTTTTATTTGGGCTTTAGATATTCTGCATGTATAATATGTAAAGTCAAATTGCCTATATTTCTTTTTTTTTTTAAATGTTCACTTTTATTTGTTACACTTTTATATCTGTTCTGAGGTCATTGCATTTCTCAATCTAGGGAATTTTCGGTGTGACAGAGGAAGTGGGGATATTTGTACAATGTTGCAGTTTCCCTGATTGATCTGTGTCCTATACCGACAGTTTTCTACATTGTTTCACTTGATTTTTTTTTTTTTTTTCATTTTATCTTTTTTATATTATTGCACTATGTCTGCTTTTACAGCCCCACAGTATGTTTTTTGAAAAAATTCAGATAATAGTGTAAAAAAGAAAACTGCAGAATCCTATATTATAATTCGCTAAGGATGTTTGTCAGAAGCCATCATGCGCAGTACAGACTGCCTGTGCCGCGGCTGATACAGAGCAGGGAGCTCCAAATTCAGACCGCTTGGTCCCAGGAAGGTGCGCAGAGAGGACTACGGTCTGAATTTGGAGCACCCCGCTCTGTATCAGCCGCGACGGCAGTCTGTACTGGGCATGATTGCAGCGCCGCCAGTGTTGGCCCGTGTACACAGGCTTTAAAACTAGTTTGAAAATAAATAAATAAAAGTATAGGTAATTTTGCTTTGCAGAATATGTAAATTCAAAATAAAGTGTTACTATTCCTGTAACCCTTTGCAATGCATTGAATACCCCTCTGGTACTCAAAGGGTTAAGACTAGCCAATGGGGAGCGGGTTAATTTACCTAAGCTCCAGCTGTGATCAACCCTAAGACCCCATATGCAGACAAAAGGACCAGACTGCTGCAGCCCTGATTTAGTGCTGGGCGAGCCAAAGGAATCCACTTGTAACCACTAAATCAAACCCCGCCCTCTAGTGGTAGAAATGTAGTTTGACGCACTGTACTAAAATCTTGGATTTTTAATTATTTTTCCATTGAGCAATCACAATTGCAATCTGTCATAATTGCATAAAAAGTAAAGATATTTCACTTTCAATTTGAAAGAATAAAATATTATTGCTTAAACATTTACAAACTTTCCACAGAGGAAGTGGCATTCAGATTACTAGGCAGGTAATCCCCTTTCCTACAAGCGACTGATATGAGTCTCTGTCATTTGTGCCACTGTGGATTGTGTGAACACACCTCGAGGATGTATTTCTGAACTATTTTTGTGAAAAAGAAATATCCAATAGGATTCGATAAGTCTTCAGATTTATTTACTGGTTAACGTGACCTCGGTGAGTACCAACATGCACTGTGTTTGCTTGCTGTTTTAACAGTTCTAGAGACGTGTCCAATGCATTACTACTTTCAGTGTGTTGGAAACGTAACTAGGAGCCAAGGGAAATGTCTTAACCCTTTGTGTGCCAGACAGGTAGCCAATGCATTGCAATGCGTTGGCTACCTCTCTGGAACTCAAAGGGTTAACTGTGTGTGTGTGTGTGTTTGTAGAGGACCGATCACCCCAAGATCCATTTAGTTAACTTTAACCCTTTGAAAAAGAACTGTTCTATCAGATTCTTTGTAATATAAATAGTTTTGAAAACATGAACCTTTACCCGTTGTTGTCACAGTTTGGCATTTTATTCTAATTTGTGTCGGTGCTGGGCTAATATTGTCATACACTGTGCTATATGTATCACCGAGACCACAAACTAACTGGCATACTGTGCATTGAGCTGGTGCACTGTGTCATCAAAACGTAACCATTTGAGTGCCACTTAGTGATCTAAGTTTACAAATCGGAGCCTTGCACAAGAAACGTTGAACCTCTTAAAGGGGAACCACCACCCCGCAATAACTTTACATGAATTAAGTCTTCATCTGGCGACTAGCTGCTTAGTAGCGCTAGTCGCCAGAAATATTACCTGGTTTCAAAGATTTTCTAGTTTTTCGGAGGCGGACAGGACCAGGAAGCACGGACATCTTGTCATAGTGACGTCCGTGCGCCTGCGCTGTCAGTCCCTTTTGGAGCCGGCCGGCAAGATGTCCATGCTTCCTGCTACTGTCAGCCTCCGAAAAACTGGAAAATCTTTGAAACCAGGTAATATTTCTGGCTACTAGCGCTACTAAGCAGCTAGTCTCCAGATGAAGAATTAATTAATGTAAAGTTATCGCGGGGTGGTAGTTCCCCTTTAAGCCCGTGCCATACGTGGTATGCAATGCGAGGCATTCAGAAGGTTAACGTTCATTTTCAATCAATTTTGGGCATTACTAACCCTTTAACCCTTTGAGTGCAATGCATTGCATACCCCCCCGACACTCAAAGGGTTAAACCTGACTGAAGAGCGGAAGTTCATTTCAGCCCTCTCTCTATCCATCTCTTTCTCTCACTCTCTCTCTGTCCATCTCTTTCTCTCTCTCCCTGCCTCTATCCATCTCTCTCTTTCTCTATCCATCTCTCTCTCTTTCTCTATCCATCTCTCTCTCTCTCCATATCTCTCTCTCTCTCCATCTCTCTCTCTCTCCATATCTCTCTCTCTCTCTCTCTCTTTCCATCTCTCTCTCTCTCTCCATCTCTCTCTCTATCTCTCTCTCTCCATCTCTCTCTCTCTCCATCTTTCTCTCTCTCCATCTTTCTCTCTCTCCATCTCTCTCTCTATCTCTCTCTCTCCATCTCTCTCTCTCTCTCTCTCTCTCTCTCTCCATCTCTCTCTCTGTGTCTCTCTCTCTCTCCATCTCTCTCTCTCTGTCAGTCACCCAAAATAACAGCGGAAAGAGAGTAGCTGAGTATTTTTTTTATATATATAAACAGGCGTCCATATACATTACCGTCAAAATGTTATTTTCCGCTGTTATAAAGTGTGAACTTTGTTTTTAACCCCTGATGTTAATAGTAAGAATATTATGTCCAGCCAGTGAGTGCAGGATAAAGCTATTAAGGACAACCATATCAGAGCTATTTCAGGAGTTACCTGTTGTCTGAACACATACCGGGAAAAATGTATATAAATGGCTGCAGAAAAAATATACCCTGATTTAACTCTTTGAGTGTCTGAGAGCTATCTAACGCAGTAGGTTATGGAATATATTCAATCTCCCCAACAGTAACTGTATCACAGCTTTGTTGGATGGAATTGAATCTTTGAAAACATGGGAATAAGGTGCAGTTTCAGCTTTTATTTGTTTTACCATCCATGGGCAGTTGTCGCTATAATTCATTAGAACAAACTGACTTTAACCCTTTGAGTGCGCTTTTATTGTGTCATACTCTAGCAGTCAAAGGGTTAACCCTTCACTGGCATACTCTTATTTCAAAAAGGAGATTATATATATATATATATATATATATATATATATATATATATATATATATATAATATAAATAAATAAATAAATATATGTGTATTCATATAAGCAGATGAAGACTGAATGAATAAACCACTCCAGTAGGTAAATCTCTCAGTAGGCTATGAATTCCCCTGTACTGTATTATAAAACCCAACGCATCTTCAGTCAGGCTTAAATACCAACGTTTTCCCTCTCTTTTTCTCTTTGTTTCTCTTGGGGCAGGGGGTAACAATTTTTAAAATCTAAAATGGTCCTATAAATCTGGGCCTAGATTATGCAGACCAAAATTAGCCATTTTGATGGTCCATTACTGGAAAAAGCCTTGGATAGACAAGGGAAGTTTGTAGCATAAGACACTGTCTTCATTTGCTGCACTGCTGTTCCACATAGGCGATAAGTGTCTTGTTTGATAAACCTCTTGCAGTTAATAGGAACTTTCTATACAGCCTTTGAGACCCTGTGAGATTTTAAAGTGAAACTTTCACCTTCCAGAAAGTCATTGAGATTTAAATTGCATACCTCCCAACATTTCAAATGGCCAAAGAGGGACACTTGTGTTTTAGGGGGTGTTGCTGGGGGAGTGGCTGGTGGGAGAAACATTACCAAGAATTTTTAGGTTGTTTCATGATATTTTGACACCTATTTATGTAACTGAATTAATGTTTTATCATAAGACCAAATTATGTTATTTACAGAGTATGATTTATAAACACATCTAATTAAGTTTAATCAAGCATTAATGTGAGTTTTATTGCTGTGGAGCAATGTGACACACATTCCACCGTCTGACCTCTTAAAAAGAGGGACACCAGGGTGGGAATGAGGGACAGAGGGATTTGGGTCTCAAAGAGGGCCTGTCCCTCCTAAAGAGGGACACTTGGGAGGTATTAAATTGTGATGTGCTATAAAGCTTCAATTAGTTAATCTTTTTTATTTACCCATTATGGGAAAGGCGATATTAGATTATGAAGAATTACCTTCTGACTTTACAAGGCCGATCGATGCGGTACAGTTCGGTACTCTAGGCCGGGCTCTCCCCAGCGAGGGTCCAGGTCATGGAGTCAAAGTGCGAGTGTTTCACTATATAACACACGCCAGTCCGCTTGCCAGTGTAAATATAGCCCCAAAGACAAGCGGACTGGCACTTTTTATATAGTGAGAGCTCATGAAAGCACTTTCACTTTGCCTCCCGGACTCACATTGGGGAGAGCGTGCCAGGTCACATGACTCTTTGGGGTGCGCTGAGGGAGGAGGAGGGATCGAGGTACAAGAGGGGAGGTGGAGGAGAGGTGATGGACAGTCCTAAGGTACTGAGCTGTACCGCAGCGATCAGTCCTGTTAAATCAGAATTCTTTATTATCCAACTAGTATAAAAGCCCATGTACACGGGGCAAGGTCCGGGTAATGTTAACCTTTTGATTACCAGAGAGGTACGCAGCCATTGCTTACCTCACTGCTCCACGCGATGCAGTCCAGCATCACCTCGCTCAGGCGATGCAATCGTGCGCAGTAGAGCCTGCCCAACACTCTCTACTAAGCATGACTGCATCGTGACAAACCTCCTAGCGAATTATTATACAGGATATCGCCGTGCCCATAATGATAAAATAGAAAAGATTAAATAATTGAAGCTTTATAGCACACCACAATTTAAATCGCAATATGGGAGGTGAAAGTTCCACTTTAAATGTCTCACAGTTCATTCACATTGCATGATCAACCCAAGAGATGTGGAGGTAACAATTAGAACACCAAATCGTATCTCTTGCTGATCACCCAGGGTGAGTAGTACAGCTTCCACGCAAGAAGATGTTCTTGAGGGCAACTGTCATAATTCTAGTTGACCTTTTAGCTGTCATGAATATATCATGTGTAAGCAGAATTCAGTTCTGGAGGCATCTGTGGTAGGTGTTTACCACATAGACCTGGATTGCATTTGTAGTTGATAACTTTATCAGGCGTCTTATTTACAAACGTTTCCATAGACTCTAGTCAGAAACTGTTAGTTAAAAATGTATCATTTGAATGGAATTAAAGACTAAATTAGTAACGTAACTAAATGCACAGATCTAAACAGTGACATGTCAGAGTGGACAGCTGTTTTACTAACAAAGGAATAGCATGTTCTGTGTGGCTGATTTGAACGGATAGTAATGTTTCATAATAAAAGCGGATCTAATTAATCATCATAGTATTTGGACTTTGGAGAGTGTTATTTCATTACTGTCAGAGTTGTAGTTCAAGAGTAATTTAATGATAAAGTATCCCCTTCCCGCCCCTTTTACTGATGTAACACTGTTCAGCCAGATCAGAAGTGAAGTGCCCAGGTAGACTGCAGAGAGGGACAATCTTCAATTAAGATAAGGGAAAAACCTGAAAAACTTGTCAAGGGGGGCAAGGCTTTCATTGTTCTCATAGGATGAAGATTGTCTCCTTCTGTTATCTGTCTGGTCTTACAACCAGATTCCACATCTGAGAAGAGATGGCTTACACTAGGTAAAAGGGGCGGGAGGGGAAACTTTGCTTGTGAATATCTCTCAAACCATAAAGGTTTGAGAGATAATACTTATATAGTTCTTCATGTGTTTTTTAATGCATACAAAATAAAATAAAGATAAAACAAAGTATTACTATCCCCTTAAAGTGGAACTATCATGCTTACATAAGTTATCCTCAATTAAAGGAGCAGTAAACTTTTTTTTATGAAAAAATATATATTGTAGGGATATATTGAGTAAAATAAGGGTACTCCCACTGCCGAGAGATTTATATTTCCAGAGTTATTACAGTTTAAACCCATGGTTTTTTTTACATTAGGAGTGCCCTCTAGAGTGCTGCCATCTTGCCAGCGTTCAGCGTGAGAGGCAGCGTTCAGTCTATGTTTGTGTGTCAATCATTTATGACATCCGTCCCCTTCTTACCGTGGCATGTGTCACGCGCAACTCTTTTTCAGGCAACTAACTAGTGGGGCGGGCATGTGGGAGTCACTTCAACAATAAGGAGAGATTGTACGCTCAGGGCCGGATTTACATCTCAGGAGCCTGTAGGCATACATTGAGGTAAAGTCAATAGCAGGTGAAAATTCCCCTTTAAAGGGTTTATTAGGCCCAAGCACTTGTCTGCTTCAGTTTGAAAAAAAGAAACAAACAATCAAAACAAGTAACCTAATTGATGAGAATGAAAAAAGACATGTTTCATATCACTCCTGTTAATCCAGGGGAAGGCAAAAAATCACTGTTGAAGCCATTTCCAAATAAGCCCCGAATAAGTAAAAAAAAATATATATATTTATCCTTTTTGAAACCCTAAAAGACAGTCGGATATTTCCCATCCTATCTGCTTTGAAATCAGTTGTCATCATTTTCTGTATTGCTCTAAGCTATAAAGGTATCCAGTATGCTTTTGAAAACATCTACAGGATCTACAAACACAGCCTCCTAAGGCAAAGAATTTCACAACTGTACTGCCCTTATTGTAAAAACTCCCTGCCTTTATTTTAGTCCAAGGAGCCTTCCCTCTAGTCTTAATGGATGATCTCTTGTTTTTTTTTGTTCAGCTTTTTAAAGGGATAGTAATGTCGCTTTAAAGGTTGCTTGCAAAGTCTTCTCTATGTTAAAAGTAACGATTGCACTATGTCTAATACCTTACTTGTTTGTAGTTCAAAAGTTATGAAGCGATAAAGATCCCCTGCCGCCCCTTTCTGGCAGCCTCCTACTAAATCTGAAATCTGTTTGTGCCACTCGACGGCTGCACCGAGGGACAGACTTCAGTAAGTAAGTGTAAGGAAAATCCTGCCCCCCCCCCCCTTGACGAAGGAGGATAGGATTTCCCTTTGCTTACTGAAGTTTGTCCTTCGCTGCATCCATCCTGACCAGTCTGCATTTTCAGCATGACGTGCCAGAAAGGGGCGAGCGGTGGATCTTTATCACTTCATAACTTTTGAACTACAAACAAGTAAAAACTTAGATATAACAGAATATGTTACTTGTAACATACAGAAGTCTCGGCAAGCAACTTTTAAAGTGACATTTCTATCCCTTTAACCCTTTGAGTTGTTATTTCGGTTTTAAAATCCTTTGAATGCCTGAGCTGTGCGTTGCCTGCCCCTCTGGCATTCGAAGAGTTAAGTACACGGCGATAGGGTTGGCCATGGGAGCCATCAGCATCTCTTTACTGGTAAGGTAACTAACAAGTGAGCAGTGTGGATCAAACATTATCTTGGAAAAGGCAACCGTCTCTTTATTTGAAAGCTTTTAAATTCCAGTAATGATATTGATGTGGGAAACATAGCGGAAAATAGATGTAAATTAAAGGACACCCATGAGCAGTACACTTAATTAGATGTGAGTGTGAAATTCCATCTAATGAAAACCTAAGCTGTTAACTTATTTGCTGCGAAAGCACTTGTGCTGGGCAGTCTGCGGCTCTCCAGCTCTTGTTGGACTACAACTCCCATTAGACTGAGCTGGCCATAGTCCAGCCCTGCTTCAGAGCAGGAACTTCAGAGGATACTGTAGAAAAAGAAAGAAACAGAAGGAGCTCCTAGTGTAACACTCTGCAGAAAGTTAACCCTTTGAGTGCCAGAGGGGTACGCAACGCATTGCTTTGCAATGCGTTGCGTACCCCTCTGGCACTCAGAGGGCTAAAGCAATCAATCCCCTTCACCGAATGGAGTATTACTCACAAGAGATGTGTCCAGTCAGACACTTATGTGTTGGCTGGAAATAAGCGCAGGAGGGATTATCACTGTGCCGACAGCAGTATCTCTTCGTTCCTGCAGCGGGCAGCTCCCAGATCATCCACAAGGACCTAATTCATAAAGGACAATGAAAAGTAGGGGAGCCCAATAGTGCCTGGTCAATGTAACACCAACAAAGTGTGAAATAATAATTTATGTACTCACAATAGTTAGCGGCTGGGAAAAAGCTTGTACTCGGACCCAACTAGAAAGCCTGCAAATACATTTTTTTTTTACAAAAAAAGAGAGGGCGCAAAAGCTCTAAGTGTAAACCGTTTTAAAAGTCAATATTATTTATAACCACCTCCACCATTGTGCTTCACACTTTTCTTTTCCAGCTTTAAGCTGGGAAACATGTTGGGCCTTTTTGGAGTACAACCAGCCGGTCGTGGGGCAGTCATGCGCAGTAGAGACTGCCCGCGCCGCGGGTGATACAGAGCTGGATGCTCCTTCAGAGCGTCCAGCTCTGTATCAGCCACAGCGCGGGCAGTCTCTACTGCGCATGACTTCAGAAGTGCCCAATTTTGGAGGGCAAATATCTCCACTACCAGGCGACTTGAAGAACACACACACACAGGACTAATAATAATAATAATAATAATAATATCAAAGTATTTTACCAGGAAGAATACATTGAGATCGTCTCTCGTTTTCAAGTATGTCCTGGAGTATAGATATTATTACCCAATTTAATGGTGCTCATTTTATCTACCTGGGATGGATAAAAGGCTGAGTTGTGACCCTGTTGGGACTAGAACCTGTGACCCTGAGACGTAACACTCCAGCATGCCTGGGAACGTCTTGGTTGGGGCTACCTGAAGGAGATCCCTCTGGTGCCGATGAAGGGAGAGAAATGATGCGATTTGCATCATAATAGGGGCGGGGCTTAATCACGATTGGGCGGTGGGACTTCTAAAGCAAAATAAAAAAATAGCTTGAATAGACTGGAGAAGGAGGAGAAGAGGGCGGGGAGTGGGAGGGACAGGGCGGGATTATGAGCACAAGTGGGCAGAGTTTCATCAGAAACTCCCCTCATCCAGACTCTGCCCTGGAGACCCGGCAATTCAGTGTGAAAACCAGAGTCTCCGGGGCGAAACCGAAGAGTTCACAGCTATGCCCACCAGAACTTGTTGCGCTTTCCTCTGGTTCTCAAGTGGTTAATTAGGCTCATGAGCTCTTACTGTTACAGTGTGAAAAAATTTACAGCAACTGTCATGTTCCCCTCCATGGGCAGCACATAGAGGACTAATTGAAGATGTTATCTCTTGACTAAAGGCACAGTGACAAAATTAATTGGGGTCTTTGGGATTATCTGGAGGTATTGTTAGGATGTGTTAACCCTTTGAATGCCAGATGTGTGTGCAATGCATTGCAAAGCCTCTGACACTCATAGGGTATACTCTACTTTATTTATTTTGAACACACTAGTAGCGATTTATTTCTATAGATATTTTACCTGTAAAGGTATTTCACTTATGTCCTGCCCCCATTTATGCTGGGTCTGCCATTCATTTTTGCTTCCACCAGTACAAACATTGGGGGAGATTTATAAACGTGGATTTAAGCAAAAAGAAGTGTTAAAATGACTGTAACAGTGTCTTCAATAGTTATAAAAATAATAACACCAGTTTAGGAGGACTGTACACCATGAAATATATATTTTTTTAAATGCAGTAACGACATTTGTAAAAAGTTGCACTGTGAATTTATAAAGAAATGTTGCTGTTTGCGGCCGTTTCGCGACGGAATTTTCAACAGAATCTTAATTCCAGGTATATACTGTCCTTAAAGGGATACTAATACTTAAACTGTAAAAAAGATATGTTGTAGGGTTTATCCCCCTGACTAAAACAAGGGTGCTCCCACTGCTGAGAGAGATTTTATTACAAAATTATAACAGCTCAAACTTGAATTTTTTAGGTGCAATATCACAGTGGCCTGAAAATTTACAGTGGCACTGTTGCTACACCCTCCTATGGACAGCTCTGGTCTGTAGACCATAAATCTCCATAAGATGGTGTAGCAACAGCGCCACTGTAAATTTTCAGCCCACTGTAATATTGCACCTAAAAAATTCAATTTTGAACTGTTATAATTTTTTAATAAAATATCTCTCAGCATTGGGAGTACTCTTTATCACGCTTTAGTGCATAGCACCCAAGGTGTGGATGTACTGTTTAAAGAGGAGATGACCTCTCCAGTGCATATGTTGTACTGTAGAGCCTTTGCACTAAGTTCTCTCCAACTGGACAAATCATGCATAGGTTCAGTGGAATAACATAGAGACTAGAAGGTTTGTCACCTGTAGTGCCTAACACACCAGGATCCAAACTGCTGCAAATGAAATGTATCTTTAGGGAATATCATTTAAACAGAACTATCAATCAAAGTGCCCCCCAAATCATTGTGCACATAGCTATAAGCATATCCATACTAGTATTATCCTGAATAAGTATGGTGTTATTGAGAAATCAACTCATTCCAGGCAGGCATCTTGCTGTACTGGCATCTGTGTACCTGTGCCGTCAGTCCCTTCCTGTACCTTAAGGTACAGTGCAACTCCTCCTCACCAATCCCAGAGACCAGGATGGACAACTCAGACTCACAGATGTCTCTTTGGCAAGATATCTGCACTGATGCCCACCTGTTCATCTCGCAACGAGTTGGATTTCTCAATAATGCCGGACTTATTCAGGATAATACTAGTATGGATATGCTTATCCCTGTATCCATAATAATTTACTACTGAGCAGGACTGCTTCTGACAAACATCCTAGTGAATTATTATATAGGATGTGTTGCAACATTTTCACATCTTTAAGTATGATCGCCATACACTGAAGGAAGTTACAATTTGTAATATATTGTTTGTCTTGGTTTGTCAGCAGGCTGGGGAAATGATTTTTGTGTGAATTTCTGGTTTCCTGGTTTAGGAAGTTGCATTCTGAACACAAAGCGATTTCAGCACCGAAAAAAGTACTGTAAAGCAGGGCCTGCAATAGTGTAAGCCTTATTCACAAAGGAAAGATGGGCAATTAAAGGGTTAGTAATGTTTCAGTAACAGTGAAGCTACGATCCTTCCTTATGCTTTATACTATTGCTCCGTTATGTATTATATCATAAATTGTCCCCCTTCTGTCCCTTGTGCTGACATCATGCATGGTGCCGGCGAAACTGAAGGAGGATCGCAACGAAGGGCAGATTTCTTTCAGTATAAGGAAAAACCTGTCCTCCTTTGTCAAAGAGGGCAGAGTTTTCTTGATACTGAAGGATGAAAGACTGTCCCTCATTGTCATCTGTCCAATCAAGCAACCGGATTTCTGATCTGAGGGGAAGTGGCTTCATATACTGTAAAGGGGCAGCAGGGGGGACAATTAAAGTGCCCCCAAATCCTTAATAACATAGCGATAAGCATATAAATACTGTTTTTATGCCAAATAAGTCCGGCATTAGTGAGAAATACAACTTTTTCGGCGGGCATCGGCGAGCAACAGAGCAGACATCTTGCAGAAAAGGCATCTGAGACTCTGCGCTGTCCGTCCCGTTCTTCTCCAGGATTGGTGAGTGGAGTTCCTTGGTACCTTAAGGTACCGGAAGAGACTGCCTGCGCAGGTGCAGAGAGCGCCTACATCAAGATCCGTGCTGCTGATGCCTGCCGAACGAGTTATATTACTCAATAATGCCAGACTTATTCAGCATAATAAAAATATGTATATGCGTATCGCTATGTTAATAAGGATTTAGGGGGCAATTTCATTTTGATGATCGTTCCGCTTTAATAATAAAATATCAGAAGAAATAGAGCGATTTCAACATTAGCGACGTAACTGAGCAATAGTACAAAGTATCAGGAAGGATCGTAGATACACTGTTATTGAAGCAGTACTAATCCTTTAAGGAACATACCGACTACACCATAGAGGACAAATGAAAATGACCAGAATTTCCATCGATTTAACACTTTGAGTGCCAGAGAGGTAGCCAACTCTTTGCGTTGGCTTCCTCTCTGGCACTAAAAGGGTTACATAGAATTTTTAAGCCCCAAGCATACTAGAGACAAAGCAATATGTTAGAGATGTCTTGAGCATTCAAAGGGTTAATCCTTTCATGCTTTTCAGAGTTGCAATTACTGTACCCCTGCTCCTTCATATGAAGCTCAGTGGCACTTTGTCACGCTGTCTCCGGAACAGGCAACGTTCCAAAGAGAGTTGTAATAAATTTCCCATTTACTGTAGCCTTTCATTGTTGCCATAGATACCTGAATCAAGTGTGACTACCTCCACATTACCGGATTAAGGATAAAACTACCCTCCTATATAATTTTTCAAAACTGAATCTAATAAAGTGATTTTTTTTTTTTTTATTATTTGAAGCAACTTTATTAAAGAAGTTACACCTAATAACTGCTTCTTTACATTTAAAAACAATGTTTAACTGTATATACATTTTTTAGTATGTGTTTATGTGTGTATACATAATGTTTCTCTATTTGTGTAAATACTTAACCCTTTACTGTAAGCTCTCCGGGACATACTTGAAAAGGAGAGAAATCTCATTGTATTCTTCCTGCTAAAACATTTTTCTAAATAAATAAAAAATATTTTAAATTCATATACATTAAAGGGATACTAATACATCATTTAAACTTTATTTCCGAGTATTAAGTACAAGGTTTTTTTTAATAATAGCACTATGGGCCATATGTTCAAAGAAGTAGCGAAATAGCTTTTGTCGTTTGTAACGACTTTTCAAAGTACAGTGTTGTTGGGATCATTAATATTTTCAGAGAATGTCGGTTGTGATTGGAAATATGTCGTTTGTCCTGACTGAAATTGTCGTATGTAACAACAAAAAAAAGTCTTAACTAACAACAAAAATGTCTTTAAAAATGTCTTAACTAACGACAAAAATGTCTTAGCTAAAGACAAAAATTCTCACATTCAGAACACATTCCCTCCACGTTTTTTTTAAAGTACAAATTTTGTCTTTTGAAAGACATTTTTTGTTGTTCGTTACGACAAATTTTCTTTTCTTTTATACAACACTGGAGGATAGTTTAGCCACGCCCTTGCCCCGCCCCCTTTCCCGTCAGTTCTGGTGTTGTGTCGTACACAATGGACATTACTAGTTTTTTGTCGTATACTCTATAGAAAATATGTTGTTCATGCATTCAATGACTTATTTTTTATCTTTCATACAACTTTTTTTTGTCGTTATCCCTTTGAACATACGGAGATATGTATATTAACTCACTGATTTGTAGTTCAAAAGTAATTGAAGCTGAAAGGATCCCCTGCCCGCCCCTTCTGCCCGTCTCCCCTTAGAGCTGAAATATGGTCCCCAGACCGGACGGATGCAGCGAGGGACAAACTTAAGTCAGTAAGTAAAAGGTAAACCCTGCTCCCCCCTTGACGAAGGAGGGCAGGATTTTTCTTTGTGTACTGAAGTTTGTCCCTCACCGCTCTCTGTCCGGACTAGACAGAGAGGATCAGTGATGCAGGTAGAAGGGGCGGGAGGGATAACCTTTCCACTTCAATTGCTTTTTAACTACAGATCTGTGAGTAAATATAGTGCAATATGTAAAAAAAAAACCTTGTACTTAATACTCAACAGTAAAGTTTAAATTATATATTACTATCCCTTTAAAGTGATAGTAATGTCTAAAAAAACTTTTTTGCATTTAGAAGAGCTCAAAAAGCTGATCTAAATGCAAAAAAAGTATCTCTCAAACCGCTATGGTTTAAGAGATACGGGCGTTTGAAGTTTGATTTCTCCTACTGACAGCTGTAAAGCTGTCAGCAGGAGATTCGTGTCGGTCGACACGGAGGTGCTTGAGAAGTGCCGAGATCTCGTTACTTACAAGGAATCCCTTCATTGGAATGGTCTAAAACGTGTGCCTGGTGTTCAGACACGTTTTAGACCATTCCAATGAAGGGATACCGTGTAAGTAACGAGATCTCGGCACTTCTCAAGCGCCACCGTGTCGACCGACACTAATCTCCTGCTGACAGCTTTACAGCCGTCAGTAGGAGAAATCAAACTTTAAACGCCTGTATCTCTTAAACCATAGCGGTTTGAGAGATACGTTTTTCTGCATTTAGATCAGCTTTTTAAGCTCTTCTAAATGCAAAAAAGTTTTTTTTAGACATTACTAACACTTTAAATCTAGAAACCAAAATAAATCTTACTAGCCCTGCGACTTGCACAATGTATCTAAAATTGGAACTAACTGGCAAATGATGGAAGGTGCCATGTTTTTTGACATGCCAGACCTCCTGATTTTAAGCCACACCACATATGCAGAATATCCAATCTGTGACAATGTAGCAATCGGGGAGAAGTTCCAGTTGTCTGACGCATGAGCTCTTACTTGGGCAGTGCATATTTACCTCGTAATTTTTATTCAGTCAGTTGTTGCATTTGAAATGTAAAAAATGGCTACGTGCGCAGTTGGCTAAACAAGTAGCAGGTGAGTGTTAGTGACTTGGAAATTTTTCCACGTGGCCTAATTTGATGAAAAGATTTGTAAATACTACAGTAGTCTAATGTACAAGTAAATGTGAGTTTGTTAGGGTTTTTTGTACCCTTAAAATGGCTTTTGGCAAGTGCATTCCTTTAATGTAACCGTGGGACATACTATAGTTTACTTACTGTGCTCCAGCATATTTTGCTGTGTTGTGTCCACAGTGGGTTAAAATACAAGCTCGTTATGCAAGAGATCTATAATAATTGGTGCAGCGGGATTCCCCTTGTCAAGCAAAAGCAGATATATTTCCGATACTTCTTGCATTACCTGTCAGATAAAAAAGAAATCTGCAGTGTTTTGTGGTCTTCTGTCAGTGCTGAGATATCTTACCAATTATATTTCCTGGTATTGCAAGAAACACCCATTAGCAATGTACTTAATGAGCAACTAACATGAGCGGATAATGACAAATGTTGAAGTTCAGTGTTTTACTGGTTAGTTGCTGTTACACTCACTCTAAGCAGCAGATTTATAAAGTGACAGCTCTCGCTGCGTAAGTCCTCCCTGAACTTAAAGGAGCAGTAAACTTTTTTTTATGAAAACACATATTTTATAGAGCATTTCCTGCTGAATAAAACAAGGTCACTCCCATTGCTGTCAGATGTTTTATTCAAAATGTATAGCAGTTCAAATAACCAGGACGTGAATTTACTGTGTTTACTTCCTGATAGTTCTGACAGGAAGTGACAGGCAGTTTCTATCACATTCTATGGAGAACTGTATGTCTCTGACTTTTCTGACTTTCCTCTCCGTTAGAATCTAACAGGAAATCTAATTAGAATTTGGCCACTATAGGGTACTGCTAATGTAAAAAAACATGGGTTTAAACTGTAATAACTCTGGAAATATAAATCTCTCAGCAGTGGGAGTACCCTTATTTTACTCAATAGGAAAATCCCTACGATATATATTTTTTCATAAAAAAGTTTACTGCTCCTTTAAGGGAGAAGGGGCAACTGATGATTCCTGTTGTTTGTTGTGATAACAACATACCTCCCAGCATTTCAAATTGCCAAAGACGGACACTTGTGTTTTATGGGGTGTTGTTGGGGGCGTGGCTGGTGGGAGGGGCATTACCGATTTAATTTTTAAGCTATTTCATGGCCTATTGACACCTCCTTGTATAATCTAATAAATGACTTATAACAAGGCCAAAGTATTTTATTTACACAGACTAATTTTTAAACATATATACTAATGTTTAAACAAACAATAATGTGAGTTTTATTGCTGTGGAGCAATGTGATACACTTATATACACACCACACAATCTGATCTCCTAAAAAGAGGGACATCAGGGTGGGAAAGAGGGACAGAGGGATTTGGGTCTTAAAGAGGGACTGTCTCTCCTAAAGAGGGACACTTGGGAGGTATGTAACAAACTTCCCTGTTCAGCCAGTAGAAATGAGGCTGCCACTGGTAGCTTCATCTCTTGCAGGAGTTGGAACAGAAAGTTTGGGGCTGAGTTTACAGTAAAATCTGAAAGTTTATAATGTCGCTATTCACACAGAAGGGAGGGGTAGCATTTCATTTATAAACTACTGGGCTTTAATGTGTGTTTTTTATTGTTTTGGGGTTTGTTTGTTTTAGATCTTCTTTGACCCTTTGAGTGGTTACATCAATGTTTCTATTCAAGTAAGGTTGCAACCTAGCCAGTAAAATACTACAGTACAAAACCTTCTTTAATAACCCCTTACTTACCTTCCTGTGTCCAGAAAATACTAATTTCCCCAGCAAAAGTTGCCCTAGTGTCATGGTTCAAGAGGTAACATTTTCAGTTAGTACTGCATGTCAGATCTATGGAGGCGGACATGTTGGTTTCTGGCAGTTTTTTCAAAAGTAAGCAGTCAGAGGACATGAGTCAACTTAACTCTGTAAAAGAAACAGAAGGGGTGTACAACAGAATGCGATTCACACAGCGTCACTGATTTCCCAATAGGCAGAGTAGGCAGCTGCTTAGAGATTCAGATTTTGAGGGGCGGTGCTTCAGCTTTGCTGGCCACACCCACATTCTGAATTGGAAATGACATCCAGGACTGGCTTAAAGGAGCAATATTTTTTTTTTTTAATATATGAAAAATATATATTGCAGGGCATTTCATGTTGAGTAAAATAAGGGTACTCCCTCTGTTGAGAGATGCATATTTCCAGAGTTGTTACTGTTTAAACAAGTCTTTTTCTACATTTGCATTGCCTCTAGTGGTCAAATTCTAGTTAGTTATTCTGTTACAATCTAATGGAGCGGAAAGTCAGTGACTTGCAGTTCTCCATAGAATGTGATAGAAACTGCTGAGTCACTTCCTGTCAGTTAGAACTTCCAGGAAGTAAATGCACAGTAAATTCACTTCCTGGTTATGTGAACTGTTATAATGTTTGAATAAAACAAATGACAGCGATGGGAGTGATCTTGTTTTACTCAGCAGGAAAAGTCCTATAACATGTAGGTTTTCATAAAAAAAAATGTACTGCTACTTCAAGATGTAATCTCTTGTACCAGTTATGAGTGGCAAAATTCATAGGGATCATTAGGCATACCTGACCATAATAAGCATTCCTGGGAACTTTTTGTTGAGGATTCCCCTGAAAGAGGAATTCCACGTTGCCACTGGGGGAGAAAAATGATGCGATTTGCTTCAAAAAGGGGCGTAGCTTAGTCATGAGTATGGGGTGGGGATTATGAAGTGAGGGGAAAAACTATAACGATTAGTCTGGGGAAGGAAGGGAAGAGAGCGGGGAGTGGGAGGAACAGACTGGGAAGTGGCAGACACTCTCCCCACATCCAGAGGATCAGCCTCTGCCCCAGAGACCTGGTAATTCAAAACCAGATTCTCCGGGGCAAATCCAGAGAGTTCCCAGTTATGATAATAAATGGGGGTTGCAATGTTTTGGACACCTCCCTGGCACTCAGAGCGTTAAAGGCATAGTAATGTTTCACAAAAACAGCAGCTCCAATTAATGTTCATAGTATTTGGGCCATGGAGAGTGTTATTTCATTACTGTCAGAGTTGTAGTTCAAGAGTAATTGAATGATAAAGTTTCACCCTCCTGCCCCTATTACCTAGCGTAAGCTGCCTCCCCTCAGATGTGGAATCTTGTCACTTGAGCGGACAAGTCACAACAAGGGACAATCTTCTTACTGTGATCATAAGGAAAACCCTGCCCCCCTTGGCAGGTTTTTCATGTTTTTCATTATGATCACTGAAGATTGTCCATCTCTGCGATCCATCCGGACAGTCTTGCTGCTCTGAGGTGAGCAGTGTTACCTCAGTAAAAGGGGCTGGAGGGGGATACTTTATCATTCAATTACTCTTGAACTACAGCTCGCACAATATTGAAATAACACTCTCCAAAGTCCAAATACTATGAAGTTTAATTGGAGCTGCTTTTATTGTGAAACATTACTATCCCTTTAACTCTTTTGAGTGCCAGAGCAATGTGTTGCATACCCCTCTGGCACTCAAAGGGTTAAGTTAATCTGACAGTTACAGCCTTTGAAGTGCTCTTCAGATAACCATCAGTAATTTGAGAATATCTGGCTGAGAGTAAGTACAATTTGTGTTTTTATCCAGTACAGAGGAAGTAACTTTTTTTTTTTTGTCTTTTCTCCCATTTCTTATAAACTGAAACTTCTTAGATATTTCATATTGTAGAGTAAATGTTTCTGTTTATATAAAACGTATTTTTTTTTTGTTATATACTAGGGAAATTTGAAATCATAACCTCATAGTGATTTGAATCATCAAATGATAACATAAGCTGTTATCATTATGACTGAGCTATATTACCAGAAGTTCTTTTTTTAATTTCTGTTTTGAATAACCCTTTGAGTGCCACAGGGGTACACAACGCAGTGTTTTGTAATAAATTGCGTACCCCTCTGGCACTCAAAGGGTTAAAGGGATAGCAATACTTAAAATTTACTATACTGCATCTTGTAGCCCATTAGGCTGGACAAAAACTCCCATCATCCCCCGGCAGCCAATGACTGGTAGAGGATGATTGGAGTTGTAGTCCAGCCCCAGCTTAAGGGCCTGACGTTGCCTGCCGCTGGTCTGCCTCGTGTATGACATTCAAGTGGTGGAGATTATAAGATTGTATAGACTAACAAGTGCTTCACACCTCTGTGTTAATGAACATTTCCTTGTTCCCTGGACTTTGATCTAACCCTATGTATTTCATATCTAAGCAGACTGGATGTTTACTAAGTTAATTGTGGCTCAGTGGTTAGCACTGTTGCCTTGCAGCGCTGGGGTCCTGGGTTCAAATCCCACCAAGGACAACATCTGCAATGAGTTTGTATGTTCTCACCGTGTTTGCGTGGGTTTCCTCCGGGTACTCCGGTTTCCTCCCACACTCCAAAAAACATACTGATAGGTGAATTTAGATTGTGAGCCCCAATGGGGACAGGAACCAATATGAGTGTAAAACGCAGCGGAATCTGTGTGCGCTATATAAATAAAGGATTATTATTCCCCCCCCTTGCACTGTGTACTCAAATAATGTGTTTTAAATATATGTCCTACTCTTTAAATTATAAATGCAGTGTTATTCCTGCTTTACTTGTTAACCTGTGTCTGAAGAAGGTGCCTTAGTGTCCTGAAAGCTTGCACTTTTCTATGTCCTCAGTTAGCCATTAAAAAAACATCACCTTTATATCACTCTTGTGAGTTTTTTTGCTACAAAAATACACCGAATCCCATCTATTCAAGTGGTGGGAAATTGTTACACAGAGAGACCTTTTGTAAGAGCACAAACTCAGCCTACCTGCTGAAACGGAAACCGCGTGTGCGTGGGCTGATCAAACCGTGTCTGACTTCAAGGGATATTGAGCAAGTTTCACCCATCTCGTCCTCTATAGAAGCATAAGATATTCGGCTGTATACGCTAAAGCCGGGTTAGACTTTCCTAAGGTGTCCACATATCCCTTAAATTCAAGGATGCTTGTCAAAATATCATTATCCAGGACTGTAAAGGAATCACTGGAACCCTGCGCGTGTGTTTGTGTGTGTGTGTGTGTATAAAAGTGTCCCTGATTTAACCTTTTGAGTGCCAGAGGCGTACGGAATGCATTGCTTTGCCATGCATTCAGTAACCCTCTGGCACTTAAAGGGTTAAAGTGATAAGTGATTCCTTTGTTCTGCTGGATATTTAGTGCTTCAGGGGAGTTGATTTTGGCTGGGGGGGGGGTTCTCATTCAGAAAATGGAAGAGTTTTCAGGCAAACCAACCGTATCGTAGGAAACAATCCCCTAAATTCCCAATTTCCTGTTGATATAAATGGGGCTGTTTACCCCATGAATGCTACAGAGTTCTCAAATGCAGTGATTTACAATGCATTTGGGACCTCTCTAGCATCCAAGTGTTTAAAAACCCCATTTAAATTACCGGTCAGTTTTGTCCACTATGATGCATTTGGAATGCCCTAGAATTGTTCCATTTTTCCTAGTACATCAGCATCAAAGTGTTTGTCTATAGTGGGTAGGTTTACTTATTGGAGTATGTGGCTTCCAGGCATTGGCGACATCTCTAGCATCCAAGAGGTTAAAGTGCAGTTGTCATGTTTTACTAAGTCTCTTCCATAAGTCTCTCTGTGTCAGATATCCAAGCCAAACACAGATGGTCTATATGCATTGTGTTTACTAAGTGTCTTCTATAAATCTCTCTCTGTCGGATATCCAAGCCAAACACAGATGGTCTATGGGAACTGCTTTTAATAAGTCTCTTCTATAAGTCTCTCTGTGTCGGATATCCAAGCCAAACACAGATGGCCTATGGGAACTGCTTTTAATAAGTGTCTTCTATAAGTCTCTCTGTGTCGGACATCCAAGCCAAACACAGATGGTCTATATGCATTGTGTTTACTAAGTGTCTTCTATAAATCTCTCTGTGTCGGATATCCAAGCCAAACACAGATGGTCTATGGGAACTTCATTTACTAAGTCTCTTCCTTAAGTCTCTCTGTGCCGGATATCCAAGCCAAACACAGATGGTCTATGGGAACTTCATTTACTAAGTCTCTTCCTTAAGTCTCTCTGTATCGGATATCCAAGCCAAACACATATGGTCAATGGGAACTGCTTTTACCAAGTCTCTTCTATAAGTCTCTCTGTGATGGACATCCAAGCCAGACACAGATGGTCTATATGAATTGTGTTTACAAAGTCTCTTCTGTAAGTCTCTCTGTGACGGATATCCAAGCCTGACACAGATGGTCTATATGAATTGTGTTTACAAAGTCTCTTCCATAAGTCTATGTCGAATACCCAAGCCAAACATATATGGTCTATGGGAACAGTGTTTACTAGGTCTCTTCCATGATTCTCTGTGTGTGTATTTAAAGTCTGAGCTGCAATATCTTTTGTATAAAACACCTCTCAGGAATGGAAGGACCCTTGTTTTAGGAAGATAAACCCTGCAATATATATTTTTCTACATAGTAAGCATTACTATCCCTTTAAGGACCAGATAAATGTGCAGCTGTGCTTTTAAATGGTTAATGTCTGTTAACCTGAGTATTTATTGGCCACTAAACTTGACATATCTACCCACCTCCCCTCTCTTCCCTGTTTTTTTTTGCCATATGTGGCAGGCGCTATTTGAAATAATTCAACATTCCATATTAGTATTTGTGCCAGGGAGTTGATATAAGATGAGTGCCATCTGGCAGTCCGGCTTCCTTTACCATGCCCCCGGGATATGAGACTTGCAGCCTTCTCAGCGCTCAAATCTGCATGCGCATCTGTACAGCTGTTTGGGCCCTTTAAGAACCATCAAGGTGTACACTTAATTACATCTCAATTCATTGTGCATGCTTCTGTTCCTAAAGGGTTAAAATAGCATTGGCAAAAAAAAAAAAAAAAAAATGTAAAACATTTTTGTTGCCAAATAAGTGTTAAGCACATGGTAGAACTGAGGCAATATGTGCAACAGTGAAATGAAGAAAGTGCGTGATGAGTGGAATTAGCAATAACCTCTACTGTACGCTTCTTTTCCTGTTGTTTTTCCTTAATATATCTTACTCAAAAATGTTTGTCTTAATATATTGCTAAATTGACTTTTTTTTTTCTCCCAACATTACCCATTATATTCTTTATACTTGATGGCTAAGTATACAAGCCGTTGGAATGTAGCAGTGATGGTACTAGCACTTATTAGAACTGCTCTGCATTTCCCCTTTGATCTAGATTACGAACTGTGTGACTAATATTCGAGCATGTAGTGTCTGGCAGACGTGATTGGCTAATGCCCACTGAGTCATCCTTTCTTTGGAAGTTGTGATGAGCAGTGCAGCGACCAATGCCGCCTGCATGATCAACCTAAGTAGTGGTTCTATAGGAACAGGGAAGTTGCAGCAAGTTGGAACAGTGGCATCACACGAGGCAGTAGGCTGTCCACAGTGGCAGCTGTTAGATGACAATGGGGGAGATGTATAAAGAAAACTTTCTTAGTGTATGTGTAAAGGGTTACTAATGTCTAACATTACTAAACCCAAATATTGCAGGTATTCAAATAATAAACTTAATGGGACAAGTTCGATCTCTTAAACCTTTATGGTTTGAGAGATATAAGCACTTAAAGTTGCTCCCTCCCCTTTTCCAGACGTCAGCATCTAGCTGACGTTGTGAGATCCCGGTCCCAGACCGGCCGGCAGCTCTTCAGCAGAGCCGAATGAGCGATGTCGAAAAACAAATACTTCAGTGGAGTGGTCTGCAGAGTGTGCTTGCAAACCAAGCACACTTTGTAGACCGTTCTGGTGAAGTATCTGTTTTTAGATATCACTCATTCGGCTCTGCTGAAGAGCCGCCTGAGTCGCATGACTCGTTAGCAAAAGGGGGAAACTTTAAGCGTTTACCTCTCTCAAACCATAAAGGTATGAGAGATCGAACTTGTCCCATTAAAGGGATAGTAATATTTCGTTTTATCTTTATTTTATTTTGTAGGCATTAAAAAAAACATGAAGAACGATATAAGTCTTATTCTCAAACTTTTATGGTTTGAGAGATATTCACAAGCAAAGTACCACAGTCTGTCATTCATCCTCTGCTCCCCTCCCTCGATCCAGCCTCCTCCAATGACAGAGGATTTCTGTCTGTAAGCTGGAGTGCTCTCATTGGCCAGAGACCACTCAAACTTACATGCCGAAAGCCTCTGTCATTGGAGGAGGCTGGATAGAGGGAGGGGATAGAGGCAGAGTGACAGACTGTGGTACAGAGCTGGTAACAGCAGTCTGCCCAGAAGTAAGGAACAGGATAAGGTTTACAAGTTGAGTGTCGGCCAAATAACGATTTTAAAGGGATAGTAATGTTTCATAGTAAAAGCAGCTCTAATTAATCATCATAGTATTTGGACTTTGGAGAGTGTTATTTCAATACTGTCAGAGTTGTTGTTCAAGAGTAATTCAATGACAAAGTATCCCCCTCCCTCCCCTTTTACTGATGTAACACTTTTCAGCCAGATCATGAAGAATGATATAAGTCTTATCTCTCAAACCTTTATGGTTTTAGAGATATTCACAAGTAAAGTTTCCCCTCCCGCCCCTTTTACCTAGTGTAATCCATCTCTTCTCAGATGTGGAATGCAGTCCATAGACCAGACAGATAACAGAAGGGGACAATCTTCTTCCTATGAGAACAATGAAAGCCCTTCCCCCCCTTGACAAGTTTTTCAGGTTTTTTCCCTTATCTTAATTGAAGATTGTCCCTCTCTGCAGTCTACCTGGGCACCTCCCTTCTGATCCGGCTGAGCAGTGTTACATCAGTAAAAGGGACAGGAGGGGGAGACTTTGTCATTGAATTACTCTTGTACTACAACTCTGACAGAATTGAAATAACACTCTCCATGGTACAAATACTATGATGATTAATTAGAGCTGCTTTTATTATGAAACATTACTATCCCTTTAAGGTACAATGCAGCGCCTCCTAGAGGAGACTGGGACGGACAGTAAGGGAGTGCTTATGTCTCTAAGCCAACATGTCTGCGTTCAAGCCTGGCTGCCGGTCTCAGTAGAAAAAGAGGGATTACTTCAGAACGTGGTACTTGTGCCCGATAATAGCACTGTTAAGAAGCTAATCTCCATATGCTTAATTATTGGGGAATGACTGTATATAGGATGGTAGTTCCACTTTAAACATACACTAGGAAAGCTTTTTAGACATCTCCGCCTATAGACTTCCATTAAGAACAGGCTATACCTGCATTAAGATTTCATGATCAAAACTGCCTTTATTTTTGGAGCAATTAGTGGATTTCTTTATACATAAGTTGCAACACAGTTCTTATTTGGACAAGACCATTTCTACTCCACTTTTCAAAAAAGAAGTCAGTGAAAAATGTCCCTAAACGTTTATACGTATCCTTATGTCACTTTAGTACAGTTTTACAGTCTCTTTCTTTCTTATTCCAATTTTATAAATCCCCTCCAACGTGTTCTATCTTCTGGTGATCACCGTAGTGTTAGAAACACGGATCTAATGCCTTTCTTGTGACCAAAGCCCTAAGTGGAAGCTTCCATCAGCTGCATATTAATCTTCACGCTATTGTCATAGCTTTTATAAGGCGTCACTGCGGGACTGAGAGTCATCGAAGTGACCACTAGGGAGTGCAGGTACATTTGATTGGCTGGTGTTCTGTATTCCCGCATTAAGAGACTGACTTTGGCAGTGGGAGTTGCAGCAGCAAAGTATTCACAAGTGTTTATCGCCTGCTGCTTCATATTCTGTTGACCAGGTTATAGGAAGTAGAGATGTACCGATACAAATTTTTTAAGACCAAGTACGAGTACCGATACTTTTTTCAAGTACTCACTGATACCAATTACCAATACTTTTTTTGTGGTCATTTGCCAGTTTTCCGAGTACCTAAAGCATATATATATATATATATATATATATATATATATATATATATATATATATGCTTTAGGTACTTGGAAAACTGGCAAATGACCACAAAGAAAAGTATCGGTAATTAGTATCAGTGAGTACTTGAAATATATATATAGACACACACACATATACATACACACACCACCTCTTGATTCCCACCTTTTGCTTCATTCTCCCCCTATTGAGCCCCCTCCTTTTGCCTTGGCTTTTTCTCTCCCTTTTGATCCCCCTTTCTCCCCCTCCTTGACTCTTGATCCCACCCTTTTGCCTCTCTCTCTCCCTCCTGATCCCCCCTCCTTTTGCCTCTTCTTGGCCCCCCTCCTTTTGTCTCCTGATCCTTCCTCCTTTTGCCTCTTTTTTTTTTTTTTTCTTTTTCTTAGTCCCTTTTGTCTCTTTTTCTCCCTCTTGACCCCCCTCTCTGCCTCTTTCACCACCCGCTCTTGATCCCACTTTGCCTGCCTTACCCTCCTCTGCCGGGTGCTTGCTGATCTCTCACGAGCCCCTGCAGAGGTCAGGGTCGGAGCGTTGCAATGGTAACCAGCGGCAACACTCCGACGCTGCAGGAGGGGGAGAGGTGACCGGGAAGCATTGTGAGCAGCTCCCCGGGCTCCCTCTCTGCAGCACCGACCCTGACACAGGGTATCGGTGCTGGCATCGGCCGCATTTGCGCGAGTACGAGTACTCGCGCAAATGCCGGTATCGGCACCGATGCCAGTATTGGTATCGGTGCAACCCTAATAGGAAGATTTCTTCTCCTAAAAATATTTGCAAATAAGCATGAAAAGGTTCCCGTACCTTAATAGAACATAAAGGAACACTAATGCTTCCTAATCCTAAACCCCTATTTATACTAAAGGGGAATTATACCAGTGGAATAAAACGCCCTTCCTTTTTTTTAACAATAGTGTGGGGGTTGACCTAGAGGCTTGAACAGAAATTGCTATATATAGGAACTGCAGATATAATGCAAAAATATATAGATAGACATATTTGACCTCTGTTTTCCTAGTTCCCTTTTTATCTGGATGGGAAATTGTAGTGAAACCTATGAACATGTTCTTTATGGATCTTTTCCCAAAGCTTTAATTTTAATTAGTACTTGACATTGCGTCTGTGGAGGTGGACACAATCCTTCCTTCCTAAGGTCTCCTTCCTGCCCAAGAAGACATTGGTGGGAGGAGTTTGGAGGGCGTGTCTTTGAGTGTGGCTTCAGTGTAATATGTCTGCCTCCATAAACACAAGATCCGGTACTATTTAAAAGTAATAATTTTTGAGAACAAATCCATACAGAATTGATTCATAATAGTTATTAGGATTCTTTTCCAAGATTAAGGTAATTGGTGGGTAACTATTAGAATGTAATACTGTTTCATTAAAGTTGAACCATCATCAACCCTATGTTGAGCCCCAAATCCTAATTATAATGGTGTTATTCATATATGTACTAGTAATTTCAAGAGTAAATGCAGCATTAGTGGAAAAATAGAAATTTTTAGGCAGACAGGAATCGAGAAACAGTGCAGACATCTTGCAAAGAAGGCATCTCTTGAGTCTGCGCTGTCCATTCCCTTCTCCTCCACGACTGGGGAGTTCAGTGCCTGGTTACCTTAAAGGGATAGTAATACTTTGTTTTAACTTTATTTTATTTTGTAGGCATTAAAAAAACATGAAGAATGATATAAGTCTTATCTCTCAAACCTTTATGGTTTAAGAGATATTCACAAGCAAAGTTTCCCCCTCCCGCCCCTTTTACCTAGTGTAAGCCATCTCTTCTCAGATGTGAGTCTGGTTGTATGACCAGACAGATAACAGAAGGGGGACAATTATTCTTTATATGAAAACAATGAAAGCCCTTCCCCACTTGACAAGTTTTTCAGCTTTTTCCCTTATCTTAATTGAAGATTGTCCCTCTCTGCAGTCTACCTGGGCACCTCCATTCTGATCTGGCTGAACGGGGGGGGATACTTTGCTTGTGAATATCTCTTAAACCATAAAGGTTTGAGAGATAAGACTTATATCGCCCGACAGACCTGACGTCCCAAATGGCTAGACAGCAACACTGTACCTCTCAGACTTGAGACCAGGTACACTCTTTCCTAGTCTCCAATGGCTCTAAACACTGTTGTCTTGATTACAGGTTAAAATACAGGCTACGCCCTAAGATGTCTAAAACTACACATGCGTATGTGCTTGGTTATATAACACTGCATATAGGAAATATCTCCAACTGCCTCTCATAAACATTACGTGGCCTCACAGTGCCTGCCCCTCTGCTGTTGCTAATCTAATGCAGAGCATTAACCCCCAACTGACCGTGAGGAGAACACCAAAAACCATCCCTTACAGTTCTTCATGTTTTTTTAATGCCTACAAAATAAAATAAAGATAAAACGAAGTATTACTATCCCTTTAAGGCACCGAAAGGGACTGATGGCGCAGGAGCAGAGAGCGCCTACTTCAAGATCCCTGCCAATGCTTGTCTGCCTAAAATGTTCTATTTTTCACTAATGCCACAATTATTCTTGAGATTACAAGTACGTATATGCATATCGCTACTATAATTAGGAGTTTAGGTCCAATATAAGGTTGATCATAGTTCCGCTTTAAACTGTTAACGACCAAGGGGGGTTCACAACACATTGCACAAGCCTATGGTCTTTGAAGTGTTAAAGGGATAGTAATACTTCAAAATTACTATCTCTTATATTGAAGCCCTTAAAAAACTGAATTAAATACCAGCAGCGGCATCTCTCAAACCTTTATGGTTTGAGAGATAGCCGCTTTTAAAGTTAGCTCTCCCCTGACGTCAGCGTTCTTGCTGCAGAGGGGAAATCCGTTCATTGAATCAAGCAGAGGCTCTTCAGCAGAGCCAGATTTCGTTATAGAAGAAACAATCCTTCACTAAAACGGTCTTCTACGTGTACTTGGTAACCAAGCACACGTAGAAGACCGTTTTAGTGAAGGATCTTGTCTTCCATAATGAGATCTCGGCTCTGCTGAAGAGCCTGCGCCGGTCCCGGAACCGGATTTCCCTGCTGCAGCAAGAACGCTGACATCACGGGAGAGGCAGGGGAGAGCGAAGTTTAACCCTTTGAGTGCCAGAAGGGTATAGAATGCATTGCATAGCAATGCATTCTGTACCCCTCTGGCACTCAAAGGGTTAAAAGTGGCTATGGTTTGAGAGATGCCGCTGATGGCATTTAATTCAGTTTTTAAAGGGCTTCAGTATAAGGGATAGTAATTTTGAAGTATTACTGTCCCTTTAATAGTTCTTTGAGGGAACGTTTGCATTTATATCTGTGAATGTTCATGCAAATTCAATTCGTTGTTAATGGGTTTTTTTAACTTATTGTTTGCTAGAGAAGTCTGCAACGTATTGCGCGGCAATCCATTGCAGATCTATCTAGTGTCTAAGGGGTTAAAACAAATCTATTTTAAGGTTGCACGGTAAATTATGACTAATCCTGTACATGAATATGGTTTAATGTGGCGAAACCGGTGCTCTGTTATGGATGTAATTAACTTGATATGGAGACAATGTAATTGATTAGCATGCATTACACAGATTGCACATTCATGTTTTCTCTCCCTCATTTATAAAAACAATACAGCAGATAACGATCCTTATTCGCGATCGCCCTTAACAACAAGAGCAATTTGTAGAGTAATTTTTAAGAATAGATGCAAAGTTCTATAAATCCTGATGAAAAAAGATCTATCAAAGCCTGTTTTTATCAGTGCAATTTTCAACAATAACAGGGAAGTAAGATTCGTTAAGTGATAAAGACTGATTGGGGAAATCAAAATTGTTGACCCTTTTGGTGCTTTAGCGGTCTTCAACATTTTAAATTAAATACAATATATTCATTACCTGATTACATTCATTACATGATTAATTAGAGCTGCTTTTATTATGAAACATTACTATTCCTTTAAATCACAACATCTATAGCTCATGGATGTTTCAGAATAGGTTCCGTTTAGGTAATCAGTCTTCTGTTAAGAGTCAGGTTTTATTACATTTTGCATTCTCAGTTGTGCTAATTCAGATCTGGGAATAATACTTAAAGTGTTAGTAATGTCTGAAAAAAACTTTTTTGCATTTAGAAGAGCTTAAAAAGCTGATTTAAATGCAAAAAACGTATCTCTCTAACCGCTATGGTTTAAGAGATACGGGAATTTAAAGTTTGATTTCTCCTACTGACAGCTGTAAAGCTGTCAGCAGGAGATCTGTGTCGGTCGACACGCTGGCGCTTGAGAAGTGCCGGGATCTCGTTACTTACACGAAATCCCTTCATTGGAATGGTCTGAAACGTGTGCCTACTTTAAACGTTTAAACGCCCGTATCTCTTAAACCATAGCAGTTTGAGAGATACGTTTTTCTGCATTTAGATCAGCTTTTTAAGCTCTTCTAAATGCAAAAAAGTTTTTTTTAGACATTACTAACACTTTAAACATTCATAGTATTACAACCCTTAAAGACCCTGTTGTTTGGTTTTGATGTTGGATCCAATGTGTATGCTGTAAATATTACCGGTGATGGGACGACACCTTTTAAAGGGATAGTAATGTTTCAAAATAAAAGCAGCTCCAATTAATCTTCATAGTATTTGGGCCATGGAGAGTGTTATTTCAATACTGTCAGAGTTGTAGTTCAAGAGTAATTGAATGATAAAGTATCCCCCTCCCGTCTCTTTTACTGCTGTAACATTGCTCACCTCAGAGCAGCAAGGTGGTGTCCATGTGGATCACAGAGAGGTACAACCTTCAGTGAGCATTACACTTAAAAGACGCCCCAGCTGTCACATTCCCACCTTTGCTATGTTTAACATTAACCCTTCGAGTGCCGAAGGGGTACGCATTGCTTTGCAATAGGTTGCAGACCCATCCTGGCTCAAAATAAAAGCAGCTTCAATTAATCTTCATAGTATTTGGGTTGTGGGGAGTGTTATTTCAACACTGCCCAAGTTGTAGTTCAAGAGTAATTGAATAAAGTATCCCCCTCCCGCCCCTTTTACTGATGTAACCCTACTCACCTCAGAGCAGCAAGACTGTCCGGATGGATCACAGAGAGGGACAATCTTCAGTGAGCATAAGGAAAACCTGTCAAGGGGGCCAGGGTTTTTAAGAAGATTGTCCCTTGCTGTGATCTGTCTGGTCAGGTGACCAGATTCCACATCTGAGGGGAGGTGGCTTACACTAGGTAAAAGGGGCGGGAGGGGAAATAGCAAAGTGTTACGTACCCCCAGGCACACAAAAAGGTTAAAATAGCGGAATGGATAAAGGTGAATAATCCGCCCAGTTTGCCACCCTAGGCTTAGACCTATTCGATTTAAAGTGATAGTAATATTTCACAATAAAAGCAGCTTTGATTAATCTTTAGTTTTTTGGGGGCATGGAGAGTGTTATTTCAATACTGTCAGAGTTGAATATTAAAGTATCCCCCTCCCACCCCTTTTACCTAATGTAAGCTGCCTCCTCTTAGATGTGGAATCTTGACCAGAGAGCTCACAGCAAAGGACAATCTTCTTACTGTGAGCATAAGGAAAACCCTGCCCTCTTGACAGGTATTTCAGGTTTTTCCTTATGCTCACTGAAGATTGTCCCTCTCTGAGATCCATTCGGACAGTCTTGCTGCTCTGAGGTGAGCAGTGTTACATCAGTAAAAGGGGCGGGAGGGGGATACTTTATCATTCAATTACTCTTGAACTACAACTCTGACAGTATTGAAATAACACTCTCCATGGACCAAATACTATGAAGATTAATTGGAGCTGCTGTTTTTGTGAAACATTACTATCCCTTTAAAGCGGACAGTCTGCTGACACAGGGGTTAGTAATGTGTCATTTACTGTAACATTTTAACGTAATCCAAGGATGTCTAGTCTGTTGCAATTGTTAAGATGTCCCTAAGAAGACTTCCCAGCATGATGTGGGGATTTGAAACCATTGTTAATTTTTTCTTTTTTTTTTTTTTAAACAGACACTTTTACCTACTTACAACTTTGGCTTATAATCAAAATTAGAGATAGGTATACTTGTCAGCTTTTCAAACTAAATTTCCATTATTTCTTTGTTTATTCCCTATTGTACAGCGCTGCTGAATGAGTTGGCTCTATATAAATGAATAATAACAGACATTTTTCCTTCTGTAGTCTAATTACATATCATCACTCGTGGTCCATAGTACTGTGTACAAAGATACCAGCAGAATAACCTTTTGAGTGCCAGACAGGTTTTCCGCATATTCCCCTGCAATGCATTGATCAACTTGCTGGTAGTTAACCCTTTGAATGCCAGAGGGGTACACCACGCATTGCTTTGCAGTTCCTGCCTTTTCCACATCTGTCATGCGTGGAGATCTATGCATTGGATGTACTGTATTGCCCTGCGAGGACCTTGAGGTATTGCCATTGACTAAGGTGCAAAGGTCCTCACAGGGGATTGCTGGATTTGCCGCCCGTTGTGCAGACTCCGGAGAGGGTGAATGGAAACAGGGCAGGCAAGATGGAAGCCAAGCATGCCACCCACTGCGCACAGATAATAGCTGACTCCGAAAGGGGTGAGTGGAAGCTGGGCAGTGGATTGCACCAGGGCAGCACATCCTATATAATAATTCGCTAAATCGTGTGTAACGCTGCGACATGCGCAGTATACGCTGCTGCAGTCATGCGCAGTAGAGACTGCCCACGCCGCGGCTGATACAGAGCTGGGCGCTCAAAAGGAGCGTCCAGCTCTGTATCAGCCGCAGCACGGGCAGTCTCTACTGTGCGTGACTGCCCCGTGACCGTGGCACTGTGTTCAACTAGTTTATAAATATTTTGGCTTTTTTTTTTTTTTTCCCCTACTCGCGTATGATACACCCCCCCTACACACACTTCACAATTTGGTCACTCCATCTCCATCTCTTATTGGTTTTCCGTGGAGAGCTTGAGCTTGAAAGATTTCTAGCTATAACAATGACTCAGATGGGGTTTTTAATACCTCAAATGCTAAACTGGTCTTCACAGTGGTCTTCACAGTGAAGGGGGAAATAGTATATTCACATTAGGTCATCACTTCAGAACTCACCACCCTTTAGGAGGATAAAATTACTTTTTATATCAGTGGGAACACGTGTATTATTCCCCTGCAGTGCAGTTGGTTTGCTCCAGAATTTTTGTGCATCTTTTGGTTTCCCAAAATGAAAATCAGTAGTAAGGGAACCCTTACTTAGGCCATATGTGACATCCACTAATGAGGTCACCTAGAACCTTTCTAATTGACTCCACTATGCAAATTTATGGTGACAAACAAACATCTTGACTCTTGTCTTGTTAATTATTGGTAGAATTTCTTAATGAGCCCCTGGAAGGGGAAGTGTTTGTTATTGATGTACATTCTTCTTTGGTATCTCACAGTGTTCTTCTCAGGAAGTTGATAAGGGTTAAGAACAAGCTTGGCAGAGGGCTCTGATTGTGAAAGAGGTAAAATCCATTCCTCTGAATTTATGTGTAGCCTCTTGGTTCTAAGATGGAATTCCCCTTTTAAAGGGATAGTAATACTTGCAAATTACTAATCCCCATATTGTAGCTTTATTAAAAAGAAACTTATTGCCCCCAGTGTCATCTCTCAAACCCTTATGGTTTGAGAGATGATAGCGCTCAAAGTTCCCCCCTCCCTCCTCCTTCCCTGACTGAACGCTGACTACGGGGGAAGCTGTCGTACGACAGTCATATGTGCATCAGGCGGCTCTGCAGCTGAGCCGAGATCGCATTTATAAAAAATAATTATTTCACTGAAACTGTCTTCTACGTGTGCTTGGTTTGCAAGCACACGAAGAAGACCGTTTTAGTGAAAGATTTATTTTTTATAAACGTGATCTCGGCTCAGCTGCAGAGGCGCCTGATGCAAGTAATACCGGATATCCCTGCAGTCAGCATTCAGTCAGGGAAGGGGGAGGGAGGGGGGAACTTTGAGCGCTATCATCTCTCAAACCATAAGGGTTTGAGAGATGACACTGGGGGCAATAAGTTTCTTTTTAACAAAGCTACAATATGGGGATTAGTAATTTGCAAGTGGATGTTGGGACCTCTCTAGCATTCAAGGGGTTAATCTTGATTTGAATGAGAGAGGACAAATATGAGTGGACCTGTCACTTTGATTCAAGTTTTTGTAGATTTGAAAACTTAATTAACCCCTTAACGCTCGCATGCTGTGCTATAACCGTCACCATTTTTGCGTTAAGGACAATTGACGGTCATAGCACATCACGTACATTTTACGGGAGCACTGTAAGTAAAATTGACCGCTCCGAGAGTGGAGCGAGCTCTCTCAGTCCCCAGCGCGGCGTGCCGGTATGCGTCACAGGTCACATGTACCGGCACGTTGGAAACATCAAAGTGGTCTTTAATGGAATGCTAGTCCCCAGTGCCGTAGACATTAAGGGGTTAAAAACTGCCTATATGTTAGTTAAAACATTAGCAAAGGAGATATTATAGATGTTACGTATGCTCGTTGTGGTACCCATGCAATATCATTGACGTTTCATATGCTAATTTAGCGCTGCAGAATGAGTTGCCACTATGTAAAGAATAATAATAATTAAACTTTTTCAGTGATGTTTCATATTCTAATTAAGCCTTTTCAGTAACATTTAATATGCTAATAAAGGAATTCAGCCATGTTTTATGTCAGTGGTTCTCAACCTTTCTAGTGCTGCGACGAGACCCCTAACAGTAAAATTATTTTTGTTGCTCCTTCATCGCTGTAATTTTGCAACTGTTATGAATCGAAATATAAATATCTGATGGTTTTAGGCGACCCCTGGCAAATCGTCATTCGACCCCCAAAGGGGTCCCGACCCACAGGTTGAGAACCACTGTTTTATGTGCTAATGAAGCGCTGTGGTGCGTCAGAAGACTTTCACTTTTGCCAGAAATAGAAGGGTGACTGTTTCATAAACGTTATATCTGCTGGACTTTTGGCTAACATGAACCATAGGCAGTTTTGAACGAAGTTATCAAATATTTTAAAAATATTCATAGTGACAGGTCCACTCATATGCCTGCAATCGCACGTAATTTTGTAATAGTTTTCATATCTTGCTAGACCTTAAAGCACCGTGCCATGATGGTGTGTTGGTTTTGTCACCCTTACCGAAAGGTAAGCTACTGAGCTGTTACCTTTCACATGGAAGACTATGAGCACATTAGAGTCCAGTAGGCTGTATCTTTACTGTGTTCCTACAGCTGTAAGGCTGACCTGCGTGGTGGTTTATGGCCCCGTGGCAGACCTTTCACACGAACGTTTTGTCTCAGTCAACCATGACTAGGTGATGCAAACGGGTATCAGCAAGTAATATGTAGTTGGTTCTTAAAGGGATAGTAATGTTTCACAATAAAAACAACTCCAATTAAGCTTCATAGTATTTGGGCCATGGAGAGTGTTATTTCAATACTGTCAAAATTGTAGTTCAAGAGAAATTGAATGATAAAGTATCCCCCTCCCACCCCTTTTACTGATATAACACTGCTCACCTCAGAGCAGCAAGACTGTCTGGATTGATCATAGAGAGGGACAATCTTCAGTGAACATAAAGAAAAGGGGACAGAGTTTTCCTTATGTTCACAGTAAGAATATTGTCCCTCGCTGCTACCTGTCCAGTCAAGAGACCAGATTCCACATCTGAGGTGAGCAGTGTTACACTAGGTAAAAGGGGTGGGAGGGGGATACTGTATCATTCAATTACTCTTGAACTACAACTCTGACAGTATTGAAATAACACTATCCATGGCCCCAATACTATGAAGATTAATCGGAGCTGCTTTTTTTGTGAAACATTGCTATCCCTTTAAGTGACGTGGCCCTCAATCCCACCTGCAACAGTATTGATGAGGAAATGCCGGAGTAAGGCAAATTCATAACACGGGTGACAACGTCGGGGAGGCTTCTACAGTTCTGTCTCCCGTATGAAAATATCCTAAAAGATTACTAAAACATCCTAATAACACACCCGTACCTTAATCTGAGAGAAAAATGCTAATGGATGTTTGAATCCGATTTCTGTCTGTCTGTTTATTCTTTAACCCTCTGGCGCTCAAAGGGTTAATTCAAACTGGGTATAAGGTCTATGGAAAGAGACATGATTGTTTTTATAGGCCTTAACCCCTTAAAGTGGAACTACCACCCAATAATAAGGTAGCATCACATCATTGTCCATCTGACGACTAGCTGCTCAGTAGCGCTAGTCACCAGAATTCTTACCAGATTAAAGAGAAATCTCTATTCTTCACTGACTGAGAGTAAGACGGAGCGCGGACATCTTGCCCTAGTGATGTCTGCGCTGTCAGTCCCAGCCGGGTCTAGGAGTCATTGCTAGGAGCCATTTGGCTCCGGCTGGGACTGACAGCGCAGGCGCATGGATGTCACTAGGGCAAGATGTCCGCGATCCGTCCTGCTGTCAGGCCATGAAGCATAGAGATTTCTCTTTAATCCGGGAAGAATTCTGGCGACTAGATGGGCAATGATGTGGTGCTGTCTTATTATTGGGTGGTAGTTCCGCTTTAACATCTCTGGAAGTGCCATGGTATTTCGTGATCACAGCGCTCTGTGATCAGCCGGCCTGCCAGCCCCAAAAAAAGAGCGAGCTGTCCTCAAGCACACCCCACCCCCGGACCACACGGAATCTCAAACCCCTCCCATTGAATTGCTGCTCTTTTGACTTGGTAAATCTATCCCACTCAGTTTCTCTTTTCTGTACATTTAGATACTCCGGGGGTTAATATCGGATTGTGAACTAGCCGCCTTGGAGGGACGTGATCCGGCACTTGATATCATTGTTGGAAGTGATTTGGCAGATAGAGTTTGTGTATACACATTACTCTCGGGATAATATCAGCAGCTTTAGAAATGGAACTGTTCAAGTGCTGTCATAGAAATAAATAATCTCATTCCTTTTCTAGATAATCGTTGTTACTGTTGTAATTGAAAGCCGGACTTATGCATCTTTCTTGCTTGCATTTCTGAAAACTGAAATACGTGGAGGTTTTTAACAAAGAGCCATCTCCCTACTACATTTCCATGACTGCGTTCTAAACTTTCCTTCTTTTGCATTTCACTGGTGACCTCATCGCTGCGGAATAGCGTTGGCCGACCCAAATATGATTGGCAGCTGCCCACAAGGGTCAACCATTGATTTGAGGTTGCGATAAGCATCGGAAAAATTGTCACAAATGAACCATATGAAACAAAGAAAAATTCCCCAAATTGTTAACCCTTTGAGTGCCAGAGGGGAACGGAATGCATTGCAAAGCAATGCATTCCGTACCCCTTTGCCACTCAAAGGGTTTTAAAGGGATAGTGATGTTTCACAAAAACAGCAGCTCCAATTAATCTTGGGCCATGGAGAGTGTTACTTCAATACTGTAGTTCAATGTTGTAGTTCAAGAGTAATTGAATGATAAAATATCCCCCTCCTGCTCCTTTTACCTAGTGTAAGCCGCCTCCTCTCAAATGTGGAATCTGGTCTCTTGACCGGACAGGTCACAGCAAGGGACAATCTTCTTGCTGTAGTATAAGGAAAACCCTGCCCCGCTTGACAGGTTTTTCCTTACGATCTCTGAAGATTGTCCCTCTGCGATCCATCTGGACAGTCTTGCTGCTCTGAGATGAGCAGTGTTACATCAGTAAAAGGGGGGAACGGGATACTTTATCATTCAATTACTCTTTACCCTTGTACTACAACAATGTCAGTACTGAAATAACACTCTCCGTGGCCCAAATACTATGAAGATTAATTGGAGCTGCTTTTATTGTGAAACATTACTATTCCTTTAACACTTGTAACCCCTGAAAAACTAGGCTGTTTCCAATACAGTATGAGGCATTCAAGGAGTTAACACTTTGAGTGACAGAGGGGTATGCAATGCAATGATATAGTAATACCTAATTTGTAAATAAATAGATAAATTAAAAAATAAAATGTGTGTGAATATATATATATATATATAGTATAAAATATGGTTTATCATCATGAGAAAAACAAGGTACTCCCACTGCTGAGAGGTGTTTTATTCAAAAGTTATTACAACTCAAACCTGATTGTTTTAGGTGCAGTATCGCAGTGGCCTGAAGTTGTACAGTGGCGCTGTTGCTACACCATCTTATGGGCAGCTCTGGTCAGTTGACCATAAATCTCCACAGGGGGATAAACCATTCAACATTTTTTTATATTTTAAAAATTACTATGCATATGGCCATTTATATGTTGCTTCTATAACAGCTTGCCGTCCAAGCCTCCATTCCACTAGGTAGAGGCCATGTTAGCAGTGTGCAATAGAACAGAACAATATTATGTCATTTTGTTTTTCCAGAATACTGAATGGCTACTGTTCTTTGATTAATCTCCACTGGCACAGAGTTTATCAAAGTGAGGCTTGAACAACAGCCTTCTTGCTTTTCTTTTGTACATTTGGCCTTGTGTATGTCACTTCTATAACAGCTTGCTGTCCAAGCCTCCATTCCACTGGAGTAGAGCAATACTATGTAGTTTTGGTTTTCAATATACAAAATGGCTGCTGTTCTCTGATAAATCTGTCTTTGACTCAAAGTTTATAAATGTGAGGTTTGGGCAACAGTCATGTTGATTACCACAAAAATGGTAAATGTCTCAGGCCCACAGACTTCTCATTGGTCATAATTGTAGCTTTCTGCTTCATTTATTAAACTTAGATAAACATTTCAAAGGCTGGCTTGATCATTTTAACCTGTTGAGGATCGAGGGGTGGGCAGTGCAAATCGTTGACTGCCCCTTTAGTTCTCAAGGGGGTGCCCTTGTGCACAACTGTCGTTTCTTTCCTCAGTTGACATTTATTGTCTTTCTTTGGCAGAATTTAGCCACTATATCATGGAAGCTGGCAAAAAGACCGACCCCCCTGTGTCTGTGCAAACATTATCACAGAGAGCCAACCCAGATCGCAGCCTCGCAACAACCATTTATGTGCCCGAGCAAGGAGGATATAAGGAGAAGTTCTTGAAGCTCGTGGAAGAGAAATACAAATGTGAAAAGTGTCGTTTGGTGCTGTGTAACCCCAGGCAGACAGAATGCGGACACCGCTTTTGTGAAACTTGCATGAATTCATTACTAAGGTGAGGTTGTTTTAGATTTATGTTCATCCGTTGAGGTCCAGAGGGTTGAGTAACACGTTGCTTCACAATTAATTGCATTTCTCTGTCGTCCAATACAGGTTACTGGTAACTCTGGGTAGGCGATCCACCCCTTTAAGTAGACAGGAACAATTCTAGAAGTGTATGCAGGGGGCGGAGCCTACCTTCCCTCCTTTGCTGCAGCATACAACCCCCCCTCCCCCATGAATCATTTACTATTGGTCTTAATGCTTCAAAATGGCCCCTTTCAGTTGTGGAAACACTGTCCACATCCTTTAACCCTTTGAGTGCCAGAGGGGTACGCAGCGCATTGTTTTGCAATGCATTGCGTGCCCCTCTGACATTCAAAGGGTTAACATACGTTTACTTTTCCTCTCAGGCAAGGGAGAATGTTGCCATCGTAAACCTTTCGAGCATTATCGGCAGTGCTCTCCCTGTCATTTGCCTGTCCCTTTCCTCCTTTGGTGTGTCTATACAGATGCCTGCAAATTTGTAGCAGGCATCTGTATAGACACACTGAAGGAGGAAAGGGGCAGGCAAATGACAGGAAGAGCAAGGAAGGAGCAAGCCAGACAACAAATACACATTAAAAAGTAAAAGACTGAGCCTACAGTTGTTTTTGCTTCCATTTTCATATGGAAGCATAATGTTCTGACATGATAGTTCGACTTTAAAGGGAAAGTGTAGATATTAAGGCAAGGTCAATTTTTCAGTTCTAGTTGAAGAGCCCGTTACACGGGCCACAGTGCCACTGCCAGCCGGTCTGTCTCAGCCTCATCACAGGCAGTCTCTACTGCGCATGACTGCATCGTTACACACGTTTTAGCGAATTATTATATAGGAGGAGAGGATACTTTTTTATAACAAAGTGTACCTTTCTAAGTGTCCATAACGTTGTAGTCTTTGGGTTATTTTATTTTAAAGTGTCCCCCTCCCACCCCTTTTCCATACATCACGCTGCCTTCACTCAGAGCAGAAAGCTGGTCCAGATGGTTTGAGACGAGGGACAATCTTGTGTCAGCATAAGGAAAAAATTCCCCTGCTTTGTCAAGGGGAACAGGCTTTTCCTTATACTGATAGACACAAGATTGTCCCTTGTGACAATCTGGTCAAACAACCTGATTTCAGATCTGAGGGAAGGCAGCTCGAGAGGTATGGAAAATGGACGGGAGTGGGACACTTTAAAATAAAATAACACAAAGACATTTAGAAAGGTACACTTTGTTATAAAAAGTATATTGAATAATCGACCTTGGCGTAATTAGTCTGAAAATGGTCTTACCCCATGGTCTGTCAAAACTCAGAAGGATAACCTTAACGACCCTTGACGGTCATAGAACGTCAAGGGTCGATTTGACTGAACGACCAATGACATACTATGACCGTCATCGAATTCCGGGCTCCCCCCGCGGTTGCGCGCCGTTCGGGGAGTCCGGAATGCAACGGAGCAATAAAAAAAAAATGCTCCGTTGTCATTCAATCGCGTCCGGGTCCGGATTCCCCGGTCGTTAAGGGGTTAAAGGGATAGTAATGCTTAGTTTTATCTTTACTTTATTTTGTAGGCATTAAAAAAACATGAAGAACGATATAAGTCTTATCTCTCAAACCTTTATGGTTTAAGAGATATTCACAAGCAAAGTTTCCCCCCTGCCCCTTTTTCCTAGTGTAAGCCATCTCTTCTCAGATGTGAATCTGGTTGTAAGACCAGACAGATAACAGTAGGGGACAGTCTTCTTTGTATGAAAACAATGACAGCCCTTCCCCCCCTTGACAAGTTTTTCAGCTTTTTACCTTATCTTAATTGAACATTGTCCCTCTCTTCAGTCTACCTGGGCACCTCCCTTCTGATCTGGCTGAACGGGGGGGGTGGATACTTTGCTTGTGAATATCTCTTAAACCATAAAGGTATGAGAGATAAGACTTATATCGTTCTTCATGTTTTTTTAATGCCTACAAAATAAAGATAAAACGAAGTATTACTATCCCTTTAAATTTTTTTGCATTCTGTTCCACTGTCTCCTTCAAAGGCAAAAGGCAGTCTTAAAATTGGGCATTGGTTTAATCTACTATCATACTGTATGGTATTTTAAAGGGATAGTAATACTTCAAAATTACTATCCCTTATATTGAAGCCCTTTAAAAACTGACGTCAGGCGAGAGGCAGGGGAGAGCGAAGTTTAAAAGCGACTCTCTCTCAAACCATAAAGGTTTGAGAGATGCCGCTGGTGGCATTTAATTCAGTTTTTAAAGGGCTTCAATATAAGGGATAGTAATTTTGAAGTATTACTATCCCTTTAATAAAATGTATCTTCTTCTAGCTGTGTTTTTTTTGTTATTTATGTCATTTTTCCCAACAACATAAAAAAGTTGTAATTTGAAGAAAAAGACAGTTTAAACTACATTAGTGAAAAAAGTGTCACTTGTCATCTTTTCTTCATTTTAAACTTTTTACAACATATTTAAAAAAAAAATGAGAGGTTTACTTCTGGAAATACCGTCCTCCTTTTACTACCAACCCACAATCCTACTTTTTTTCATTACGAAATTTTCAAATAACTAGCTTAACTAATTGCCAGATTTTAACTCTCTGTTCACCGGTATCCTTTTAAAAAGTCGCATGCAAAATAGCGTGCGACTACATGGAGCAGTCATCTTGTTGCCTTGATTAAAAGGGCGACATGAGAATCTCACATTGCAGGATAGTTCCAGATTCTCAAGTTGCGCCTTGAAATGGATCCTCCAAGTCCCATCATCCTTAGCACCTGATTTACAAAGCCCAGAGCTGAACAGCAAATAAACGGAACTAACTAAATTGAAGAAACCCGCTTGGAGAACTTGCAAATGCATAGAGTTACTTAAAGGGATAGTAATACTTAAGTATTACTAATCCCTATAGTAAAGTCATTTTAAAAACACATGTATTGCGCCCAGATTCATCTCTCAAACCTTTATGGTTTAAGAGATAATCGCTCCTAAAGTTGCCCTCTCCCTCCCCCTTCCCTGAAGTCAACGTTCTAGCTGACTGAAGGGAAATCCTGTCTTATGATCATCAGGCGGCTCTGCAGCAGAGCCGCGATTGCGTTAATTAAAAAAAAAAATCTATCACTAAAACGGTCTTCTACGTGTGCTTGCAAACCAAGCACAAACCAAGCACACGTAGAAGACCATTTCAAGTGAAAATTTTCTTTTTTATTAACGCGATCGCGGCTGTGCTGGAGAGCCTCCTGAAAGTCGTACGACTTGCTTCCCTGCAGTCAGCTAGAACTCTGACTACGGGGAAGGGGGAGGGAGAGGGCAACTTTAGGAGCGATTATCTCTCAAACCATAAAGGTTTGAGAGATGAAACTGGGGGCAATATATGTATTTTTAAAATGACTTTAATATAGGGATTAGTAATACTTAAGTATTACTATCCCTATAATTGAAGTGTAGATTATACATAGAACAGCACTCAAGTAAGCCACTCCGGCCTCTCTCTCACCTTCTCTACATGCTGAATGACAGGGAGGAGCGGAGCACTCAGAGAAGGGGAGAGATAGGCCGGAGCGGTTTACTTGAGTGCTGTTCCATGTACAATCTACGCTTCAGTTAAAGGAGCAGTAAACTTTTTTTATGAAAACACATATTTTATAGAGCATTTCCTGCTGAATAAAACAAGGTCACTCCCATCGCTGTTAGATGTTTTATTCAAAATTTATAGCAGTCCAAATAACCAGGAAGTGAATTTACTGTGTTTACTTCCTGATAGTTCTAACTGACAGGAAGTGAATTTACTGTGTGTTTACTTCCTGATAGCTCTGACAGGAAGTGACTCAGCAGTTTCTGTCACATTCTATGCAGAACTGTATGTCTCTGACTTTTCTGACTTTCCTCTCCATTAGAATCTAACAGGAAATCTAACTAGAATTTGACCACTAGAGGGCACTGCTAATGTAAAAAACCATGGGTTTAAACTGTAATAACTCTGGAAATATAAATGTCTCTGCAGTGGGAGTACCATTATTTTACTCAATAGGAAAATCCCTACAATATATATTTTTTCAAGAAAAAAGTTTACTGCTCCTTTAAGCAACTGTATGTATTTGCAAGGTCTGCAAGCAGGGTTTTATTACTTATGTCCCATAGTTATTTCAGTTCAGATAGTTCAGTTTATTTGCTGTTCAGCTCTGGGCTCTGTAAATCGGGTGCTAAGGATGATGGGACTTGAAGGAGCCGTTTGAAGGCGCGACTTGAGAATCTTGCGATGTCCTGCAATGTGAGATTCTCATGTTGCCCTTTTAATCAAGGCGACATGATGACTGCTTCCTGTAGTCGCACGCTATTTTGCATACTTTTTAAAAGTGAAGCAATCTAAGCTGGTTTTAGGGAAGTATTAGGATGGTAGAAAATTCATGTCATGTGAAACTTTTTATTCTTGTCAACAGTTCATCCAATCCACAATGCACGGCTTGCGAAGAAATCATCATTAAAGACAAGGTAAGGATCTTGCTCTGTACCTACATGTACAAATTCTTTATTAAGGACAGTAAAGTAGATTTATAAAACTGTACGTAGTACCTTTTTCAGGAACTGTCCTTTAGTCATGGCAACTGGAGATAACATCAGGGCTGACTCATGAATAATTTAAGGCGTCTTTATAAATGTGGTGTTATTAGTCTGACATTAACGCCTGGAATTCTTAACCCCTTAACGACCCATGACATACATGTACTTCACGGGTTGTAGGTCCCTAAAGGACCAGGGATGTACATGTATGTCATGGAATTCCGGACTCCCCGTGCGGCTGCACGCAGTTCAGGGAGCCCGGAAACGGAAGAGAAAAAAAAAAAAAAAGGTCTGTGGTCCTTAAGTGCCGGCCTTAAGGGGTTAAGGACAACATATACCTGGCATTAAGATTCCGGTGAAAATTCTGTTGCAAAATTGTTGAAAGTAGCGACATATCTTTCTAAATTCGCTGTGCAACTTTTTTACACACGTTGGCGTACAGCCCTCCTAAACTGGCCTTCTTAATTTTATAACTATCGAAGACACACTTACAGCCATTTTAGCGCTTCTCTTTTTTTTTGCTTAACCCTTTGAATGCCAGAGGGATACTCAACATATTGCAAAGCAATGCGTTGTGTAACCCTAAAAAAAAAAAAAAAATATATATATATATATATATATATATATTTGTTTGCTATAGGTTACGGCTCATTTCAGTATCAGTAAATGTTTATGTGGGCGTGGTTTAGGGGTGAATGGAGGTGTGACTGGGCGGAGCTAGAGGCACCTGTGATGCCTTTGGGGGTTATGTACAAAGGTGTGATAAAGTGGAGATGACTTCTCCAGTTCCTATGTTGTTCTTTGGGTTTTGTGCACTAAGGTCTCTCAGGTTGGAGAAATCTTAGTGCGTAGGGTCCATAGAACAACATGGGACTGGAGAGTTTCATACGAGAGAAGTCATCACCTCTTTATCGCACCTTAGTGCATCTCCACCTTGGTTTGAGGCGCCTGACATGTAAATCCGGCTCTGCATTTATTATATACTTCACAGCTGGGATTAGGGCCTGAATATACAGCAGTAAAAAACGTTGGGTGGCTCAGTGAGGCTGATTTAATACAAACTAGAGTATTTCTGGGGCAAATTAAAATCTGCCACTTTCATTTAAATGGGACATTTAACCCCTTGAATGCAAGAGAGGTCTCCATCGCATTGGGAATTTTTATTTGTTCAGTATAGCACAGTTGAATTACTCCAGAATTGTTCCATGTTTGCTTAAAGCTCCTTACAAATCAATGGAAATGTTTTATTTGTCCCTGTAATATAGATGGTTTGTGCCCCAGAATTTCTCCACTTTTTCTCATTACACCAACCGCAATGACAACTGTAGGTTCCCTGTGGGCACATATTGCACCCCAGTACCACTGCTGTCCAACAGAACAAGGCAAAACTGTGGAAGAGCGCTACTCTGATGGACAGAACATTGTTACCAAATATAATAAACTAGTGTGAAAGCCTGTGTACACGGGCCAAGGTCCAAGGCGTTGCATACCGCTCTAGAACTCAAAGGGTTAAGCAACCGCTGCCTCACTGCTCCACGCAATGCAGTCTTGCGTCGCCTCACTCACACAATGCAATCATGCGCAGTAGAGACTGTCCGAACGTGCGCAGTCTCTACTGTGTATAACGGCTTCTGACAAACATCCTAGCGAATTTTTATATAGGATAGGTCCAGACTGGCAACATAGGGCTTTACATACAAGAGCATCGCAGGTCTAAAATTCTCTGTCCGTGCAGGACACACACCCCTGGGCGGCAATAAGGGAGGAGTTATGCCCCAACAGGTAGAGGGCTGTGGGTGGGTCTTTGATAGGAGTAGCCGGGGGGCGGGGGGCGAAGTCCTTTGGCCACTCCTGTCAAAATCAATGCAGTAACTTACTCCCTTTTGCTGGGCCCATTGCCACTACATGATACCCTCCCTCGCTCTCTAACCCTCTATTTAACCCTCTATTTACAAGCTTCACACTCTGTTCTGACCCTTCCTCCCAATCTCCCTTTCACTGTCGTCCAATACAGGTCACTGGTACTCTGGGAGGCGTAAGTCCCCTTTAATAGGCAGGAACAACTATGCAAATGATTTGCAAGGGGCGGAGCCTCCCCTCTTACTTAAGCCACCTTCTGGCCAGAGCCACTTTAGATTGATTTGTTCCTGGTGTGCTTGCACACCAGGTAGAGAACATCTATGCATCTTAGTATTTTATTATTTTTTATTCAAATATGGAATACCACCATTAGGAGGGTGACCATGGCTGTGAATTGCCCTCTTTAAAGTGGCTGGTGCAGCTTCCAGGGATTTTCTGTGGACCTTATGCCCTGAAGAGGGGACAGCTTGTGTTAAGCAGCTCCCCTATTGGGGAATTTACCTCTGGTTCTTTCCCTCCTTATCATGGTCACCTGAAGACAGAAGTCCAGCAAGGAAGGTGAGTCACCCATTGAGTGCTGAAGGTCCACTTGTCCCCACAGTGTCCCTTTGATGGGCTTGTATTTGGGAGTTTTAATACACTCCAGCACTCATAGGGTGTTTCTATTGCATTATTACTGTTTTATGCAATTTATGTGGTATTCTCTGGGTTTTGGAGCTTTGAGTATTCATTTATTTCTGTTTCTCATGTGTTTCATGCTTGTTTGGGCACTTTTTAATGTTTTACTAAACTTTAATAAAAATGGTGTTCCGCGCCTTTAAGCGCGGCTTTTTCCCGCTCAGACGCAAGGGCTCCTTTACTCTCTATGAGAATTCACAGTGTGGGACATATCTCTGGAACCGCTTGTCACAGCAACTTCAGAGAGGGCTCATTTTAATGCTAGGCTCCTGCTCTATCATCCGGAATGTGTTTTATTTATGTGGGGTGTTCAGGGGGGCTTCGGGCACTGTTTGGGGTACTTGTAAGGAAAAACTACATTTCCCATGAGCGCTTGGTTCGCGCTCGTTTCTGATTGGCTGTCATGACGGCCGCCATTTTGTGGTACTTTTCCTAGGCGAGTACACTACGCAGGGACCGAGCCTTCTCTCTCCTCAACAGATTAACCCTTCGCTGGCCAGATAAGTCCGTTTTTAGAACATTTCTGGGGTGAAACTTTAATCTTTTACACTTTTTCTGGGTGATAGTGTTATTAGTGGGGTATATTGACGCTGTGAGCATGTCTACTTCACTGGAGCTAGGGGCTAGACCCAAGTCTAAGGAGGATGGGGGGTCTGCTACCCCCATGGCGTTTTGCTCCTCTTGCCACATTGGGCTGGATGGCGATAATGTGGGGGATCTATGCCCTAATTGTACTGGTCAAGATAGCAACCCTGGGCTTCCCAGCCACGCTATTGAGCCATCTTGGGTGAGGGAGTTTAAAGCTGCCACTAGGGATCTTAGATCCACGCTTCAACTCTTTCCCTCTCAGATACAGGGGGCTCTCCAGGTCTGGCAGACCCCCTCTACTATCAGGACCTCCCTGCCTAAGCCACAGGGAGCTCCTGATATCACTGATTCTTCTGAAGAAGAACTCTTACAGGATTCTGATGCTGAGGAACGTACTGTTATTGAATCTAACAGGTCCATTGGGGACCCCTATGAGTGTGACCCTGAAGTTTCGGCTGAGGGTCTGATCAGAGCGGTTCTGAATACGCTCAACCTTCCTCTGACTCAGGAATCCACTTATGATCCTACTGATGTTTTTCAGAAAAAGCCATCTAAACCAGTTGTTTGTTTTCCAACTAACCCTACTCTTGCCCGTCTGGTCTCTGAGGCATGGAAGAATCCTGATAGGTCTTCCTCTGTCTCCAAAAAGTTTGCTAAACTTTACCCTTTTCCTGAGGCGGAGCTGGCAAAATGGGTTCATCCTCCCAAAGTGGATGCTCCTGTGTCTAGACTATCCAAATCTACCACTTTGGCTGTCTCAGATGCCTCTGCCTTGCAGGACTGGACGGATAAGAAACTAGAGCTCTCTCTTAAGTCTATTTTTGCCTCCATTGGCACAGCCATGCGCCCCGCTTTTGCTGTGGCATGGGTTAATAGAGCTATTGCGGCCTGGACTGAACGACTGACTGAAGCAGTTCGCCAGGATGCGCCGGTATCTGAACAGTTGCAGCTTCTTGCTAATATCACTGAAGCTCAGAACTATGTTGCTGACGCTGCTTTTGATGCTGTGCGCATGATGGCGAGGGCCTCCACTTCTTCTGTGGTGGCTAGACGCGCTCTTTGGCTGAAAATTTGGTCTGCTGATACAGCCTCTAAGAAAGCCTTGCTTTCCTTGCCCTTTCAGGGGAATTTGCTTTTTGGGTCTGAACTCAAAGAAATGATCAGTGAGGCTACTGGCGGTAAAAGTACTCTTCTACCCTCCGTCTTTAAGAAAAAGTTTCCAGCCAAACGCAATCGGTCCTTTCGTTCCTTTCAGACTGAGACACGCTCCTCGGCCCAAACGGGTCCTCCCACTACGCGCTCCTCCTCCAAGCCCAAACAGTCCTGGAAGCCCAAAGTTGCCTCCAAGGCCAAGACCTCCAAGACTGCTTCGGCATGACTCGCCGAACCCGGGTCCGCATCCGGCTGTAGGCGGTCGTCTCCGCATCTTTCGCCGGACTTGGGAGGAGTCAGTGGCGGACCCATGGGTTCTTCAGGTGGTGTCAGAGGGATACAGGATCCCTTTCTCTTCCCTTCCTCCTTTTCGGTTCCATTTTACTCGTCCTTCTCAGGAACCCACAAAAAGGCGTCTGTTCGACGACGCTATTCAGGATCTCTTGGACAAAGAGGTCCTGGAGGCGGTTCCTCAAGGGGACACAGGTTCAGGATTTTATTCCAACCTGTTTGTGGTAGCCAAAAAGGACGGAGGAGCTCGTCCCATTTTGGATCTCAAAGATCTCAATGCCTATGTGGTGACTTCCCACTTCTGCCAGGAGTCCCTGCGCTCTGTGATTGCAGCAATGTCTCCAGGGGAGTTTCTTGCCTCCCTGGACCTTCAGGATGCTTATCTTCACATCCCTATTCATCCAGAGAGCAGGCGGTATCTCAGGATTGCCTGCCACAGGGGACACTTTCAGTTTGCAGCGCTCCCCTTTGGGCTGACTTCAGCCCCTCAGGTCTTCCAGAGGGTGTTGGGCTCCTTGATAGCGGTGCTCCATCAGGATGGGATCAGAGTGACCCCCTACATGGACGATCTCCTACTGAAGGCCTCCTCAGCGGAGCTTCTCCACCAGCAATTACAGATGTGCATGCACACCCTGAACCGTCATGGCTGGATCCTGAATCTGGACAAGTCGGACTTGATTCCATCTCAGAGGCTTCTGTTCCTGGGTCTCCTGTTCGACACTCGCCAATGCATGGTGTTTCTTCCAGAGGACGTGGCTCACCAGATAGCCGTCAGAGTGGCTGGGATTCTGGACATGGACGAGATTCCAGTACCGAAGTTGTCGTCCTTAGTGGGGAAGTTCATTTCCACAATCGAAGCAGTACCATTTGCCATGGCCCACTCCAGGGATCTTCAGAGATTCGTGATCCAGACGTGCAAGAATCATCCAGATCATCAACATCTGTCTGTTTCTCTTCCTCCTCATGTCGAGTCGAGTCTGCACTGGTGGTTAGATCTCTCTCATCTCCTGAAAGGGAAATCCTTTCTAGTTCCTCTTTGGACCACAGTCACTACGGATGCCAGCCTTCGGGGCTGGGGTGCAGTCTGGGGTCGCTTCAGTGCTCAGGGGAAATGGGGTCTGGAGGAATCCATGCTCTCCATCAATGTTCTGGAACTTCGAGCTGTCCGGCTGGCCCTGAGGCACTGGGAGTCTCAATTGACCGGTCTTCCGATCAGAGTGGAGTCCGACAACGCCACGGCGGTGGCTTACATCAACAGGCAAGGCGGCACAAGAAGCGGTTCCGCCTGGTGGGAGGTCAAGGATATTTTGTCTTGGGCAGAAGATCACGTGCCTGTCATCTCTGCAGTTCATATTCCAGGCGTGGACAACGTCATGGCAGACTTCCTCAGTCGTCACACCGTCGACAGCGGAGAATGGGCTCTTCACCCAGAGGTGTTTCACATGCTCACTCAACGGTGGGGGATGCCTGTGGTGGATCTGATGGCTACCAGACACAACAGGAAGGTTCCGGTGTTTTGCTCCCGGTTGAGGGACTCCCTTGCTCTAGCAGTGGATGCCTTGTCGATCCCTTGGGACTTCTCCCTGGCTTACGTCTTCCCTCCTCTTCCTCTATTGATCAGAGTTATCCAGAAGTTGAAGAGAGAACGTTGTCCTGTCATCCTGATTGCTCCAAACTGGCCTCGCCAGTCCTGGTTTCCGGAGTTGTTGGCCATGTCAGTGAAGGATCCGATCCCACTTCCAGCCCGTCCGGACCTACTCCTTCAGGGGTATCTGTGGAAGGAGGATGTTCACTCTCTCCATTTGATGGCATGGCGGTTGAATCCTCGATTCTAGCAAAGAAAGGCTTTTCTCCTTCTGTGGTATCGACTATGCTCAGTGCTCGTAAGCCTGTGTCTTCCAAGATCTATCATCGCATATGGTCAACTTTCGTGACATGGTGTTCTGACAAGAAGTTGTCCCTTGACTTCCATCTTCCCACTGTCCTGGCCTTCTTGCAGGACGGTGTGGATAAGGGGCTCAGTCTGAGTTCCCTCAAAGTTCAGACTTCTGCCTTGTCTGTGTTTTTCCAGGAAAGGATTGCTGTCCTTCCTGATGTGAAAGTCTTCTTCCAAGGTGTGACTCATGTTCAACCTGCCTTTAAGAGTCCTGCTCCCCAGTGGGATCTCAATTTGGTGCTGGGAGTTCTACAGCGACCACCGTTTGAATCCTTGGCTTCCATTCCATTACGTCTTGTGACTTGGAAGATGGCCTTCCTTTTGGCTATTGTGTCAGTGCGCCGGGTGGCAGAGTTACAGGCTTTGTCTTGTAAACCTCCTTACCTGGTGTTCCACAAGGATAAGGCTGTGCTTCGCACTACCAAGGAATTCTTACCCAAGGTTGTGTCCGAGTTTCACATCAATCAGGAGATTGTGGTTCCCTCTTTCTGCCCTAATCCTTCATCTGACAAGGAAAGAGATCTCCATCTGTTGGATGTGGTGCGTTGCCTCAAGTTTTATGTTCATCGCACCGAGTCTATCAGGAAGTCTGACGCTCTATTCGTCATGACTGAGGGGCCTAGGGCAGGGAGACCGGCTTCCAAAGTTACCGTTGCCTCTTGGATTAAGGCTACCATCCGTGAAGCCTATAAGTTGAGGAATAAGCATGTTCCCTTCCGGGTGACTGCCCATTCCACCAGATCTATTGGGGCCTCTTGGGCCTACAAGAATCAAGCTTCTGCTGATCAACTGTGCAGAGCGGCCACTTGGTCCTCTGTGCACACTTTTTCAAAGCACTACCGAGTTGATGTACTGGCGTCGGCTGATGCCAGTTTTGGAAGGAAGGTCCTGGAGGCAGTCTTGCCTGTGTAGGTCTTCCGCTCTGTGATCCTTAGTGCTTCCTTACTGTTGAGCCCGGTTGGCTCTAGTTCCGTGTGCTGTGTTAGTTCAGGGATTGTTCCCTTGGTTGGTGTCCGTTGACACTTACAGTTTGGGCTATGTTATCAACTGGTCATAGCAGTTCTAGTGACTTGGGCCTTGCGCCTGGTCCTTGCCTTACTTCCCGCCTCTGGATCAGCTCAATGTTTGTACATCCCAGAGTACCAGTGACCTGTATTGGACGACAGTGAAAATAGGATTTTAGTCTTACCTGTTAAATCCTTTTCACTTAGTCCATACAGGTCACTGGTCTCCCACCCTGTCAAGGGACCAGTCTTGGCTCTCCTGTGGCATCCAGTGGGAGACCGTTCGGGCATGCTCACAGGAGTCTTTCTTTTTGCTTACCTGAGGTCAGTTTTAGGGTCTCAGATCAATCTAAAGTGGCTCTGGCCAGAAGGTGGCTTAAGTAAGAGGGGAGGCTCCGCCCCTTGCAAATCATTTGCATAGTTGTTCCTGCCTATTAAAGGGGACTTACGCCTCCCAGAGTACCAGTGACCTGTATGGACTAAGTGAAAAGGATTTAACAGGTAAGACTAAAATCCTATTTTCGCCCCTTTCCCAGTTCTCACTTTTGCCAGTCCCACTCCTCCCACACTTTTACCCCCTCCCTCAGTTCTGATGATTTACATCCATCTCCCTTTCACTGCTTCTCCTCCACCTTCCTGACTCACTCCCTTTCACTGCTTCTCCTCCACCTCCCGATTCCATCCCTTTCACTGCTTCTCCTCCACGTTCCTGACTCCCTCCCTTTCGCTGCTTCTCCTCCACCTCCCTGACTCCTCCATTTCACTGCTTCTCCTCCACCTCCCTGACGCACTCCCTTTCACTGCTTCTCCTCCACCTCCCTGACTCCCTCCATTTCACTGCTTCTCCTCCACCTCCCTGACTCCCTCCCTTTCACTGCTTCTCCTCCACCTCCCTGACTCCCTCCATTTCACTGCTTCTCCTCCACCTCCCTGACTCCTTCCATTTCACTGCTTCTCCTCCACCTCCCTGACTCCCTCCATTTCACTGCTTCTCCTCCACCTCCCTGACTCCCTCCCTTTCACTGCTTCTCCTCCACCTCCCTGACTCCCTCCATTTCACTGCTTCTCCTCCACCTCCCTGACTCCTTCCATTTCACTGCTTCTCCTCCACCTCCCTGACTCCCTCCCTTTCACTGCTTCTCCTCCACCTCCCTGACTCCCTCCATTTCACTGCTTCTCCTCCACCTCCCTGACTCCTTCCATTTCACTGCTTCTCCTCCACCTCCCTGACTCCCTCCATTTCACTGCTTCTCCTCCACCTCCCTGACTCCCTCCCTTTCACTGCTTCTCCTCCACCTCCCTGACTCCCTCCATTTCACTGCTTCTCCTCCACCTCCCTGACTCCTTCCATTTCACTGCTTCTCCTCCACCTCCCTGACTCCCTCCCTTTCACTGCTTCTCCTCCACATTCCTGACTCCTCCCTTTCACTGCTTCTCCTCCACCTCCCTGACTCCTTCCTTTCACTGCTTCTCCTCCACCTCCCTGACTCCCTCCATTTCACTGCTTCTCCTCCACCTCCCTGACTCCTCCATTTCACTGCTTCTCCTCCACCTCCCTGACTCCTCCATTTCACTGCTTCTCCTCCACCTCCCTGACTCCCTTCATTTCACTGCTTCTCCTCCACCTCCCTGACTCCCTTCATTTCACTGCTTCTCCTCCACCTCCCTGACTCCCTCCATTTCACTGCTTCTCCTCCACCTCCCTGACTCACTCCATTTCACTGCTTCTCCTCCACCTCCCTGACTCCTTCCATTTCACTGCTTCTCCTCCACCTCCCTGACTCCTCCATTTCACTGCTTCTCCTCCACCTCCCTGACTCCCTCCCTTTCACTGCTTCTCCTCTACCTCCCTGACTCCTCCATTTCACTGCTTCTCCTCCACCTCCCTGACTCACTCCATTTCACTGCTTCTCCTCCACCTCCCTGACTCCTTCCATTTCACTGCTTCTCCTCCACCTCCCTGACTCCCTCCATTTCGCTGCTTCTCCTCCACCTCCCTGACTCCCTCCCTTTCACTGCTTCTCCTCTACCTCCCTGACTCCTCCATTTCACTGCTTCTCCTCCACCTCCCTGACTCCCTTCATTTCACTGCTTCTCCTCCACCTCCCTGACTCCTTCCATTTCACTGCTTCTCCTCCACCTCCCTGACTCCCTCCATTTCGCTGCTTCTCCTCCACCTCCCTGACTCCCTCCCTTTCACTGCTTCTCCTCTATCTCCCTGACTCCTCCATTTCACTGCTTCTCCTCCACCTCCCTGACTCCCTTAATTTCACTGCTTCTCCTCCACCTCCTGACTCCCTCCATTTCACTGCTTCTCCTCCTGCTCCCTTCCTTTTGCTGTTTCTCCTTCCCCTCATTTTTACTTCTTCCCCTCCCTCCCTTTCCTTGCTTCACATTGCTCTCCTTTTCACTGCTTCTCCTCCCCCTCCCTCTCCTTCACCTCTTCTCCCCACTTTTGCTGCTTCCCCCCACCTTCGCTGCTTCTCCTCCCTTTCACTGCTACTCCCCCACTTCCCTTTCACTATACAAGTCTAGTTGTTTTAAAGAGAATTAAAGGGATAGTAAGACTTAAAATGTAAAATATATGTTTATAATATATATCTTTTACATATTAAGTCTTACTATCCCTTTAAAATCTGACTGTATGCTGTACTGATCATCTTTCCTTACTATAGACCGTTTGTGAGAAATTAATCTTTATGCTTTGATGGCGCAATGTGACACCCCAGCCTTGTTCCATTGGTAATTACAGAACCACACGTGCACTGCCCATCACCCCATCCTTGTTCCACTGGTAATTACTGAACCACACTTGCACTGTTTATTATCCCATCCTTGTTCCATTGGTAATCACAGAACTACACATGCACTGTTTATTGCCCCAGCCTTGTTCCACTGGTAATTACAGAACCACACTTGCACTGTTTATTACCCCATCCTTGTACCACTGGTAATTACAGAACTACACATACACTGTTTATTGCCCCAGCCTTGTGCCACTGGTAATTACAGAACCACACTTGCACTGTTTATTATCTCATCCTTGTTCCATTGGTAATCACAGAACTACACATGCACTGTTTATCACCCCATCCTTGTTCCACTGGTAATCACAGACCTACACATGCACTGTTTATTGCCCCAGCCTTGTTCCACTGTTAATCACAGAACCACATGTGCACTATTTATCACCCCAGCCTTGTTCCACTGATAAATACAGAACCACACTTGCACTGTTTATTACCCCATCCTTGTTGCATTGGGAATTACAGAACTACACATGCACTGTTTATCATTCCATCATTGTTCCACTGGTAATTACAGAACTACACATGCACTGTTTATCACCCCATCCTTGTTCCACTGTTAATCACAGAACCACACGTGCACTATTTATCACCCCAGCCTTGTTCCTCTGGTAATTACACAACCACACATAAACTGTTTATCACCCCATCCTTGATGTATTGGGAATTACAGAACTACACATGCACTGTTTATCATCCCATCCTTGTTACACTGGGAATTACAGAACCACACATACACGGTTTATCATCCCATCCTTGTTACACTGGGAATTACAGAACTACACATGCACTCTTTATCACCCCATCCTTGTTACACTGGTAATTACAGAACTACACATGCACTGTTTATCATCCCATCCTTGTTACACTGGTAATTACAGAACCACACATACACGGTTTATCATCCCATCCTTGTTGCACTGGGAATTACAGAACTACACATGCACTCTTTATCACCCCATCCTTGTTCCACTGTCTGCTTTTACTTCTATTTATTCTGTGGAACCCTTTGTACTTCAGGGATTCCTGGGGGTTTCACAAAACATATTTTAAGAACTACTGCATTACAGCGTTTATATACCAGATTCCTTCATGTCACTGTCCCATGGGGATGAGGAAGACAGCAGCGTTCAGGATTTGCTAAGATGCAGCCTGCTATGCACTTGTCTCACTGGCTTCTGTTATAGCGTTCTGTCAGTGACTGGCGCCAGCGTGGGAGGGCTGGAGTGGAAAAACATGATCAGTCGTAGGACACACAGCAGAGACCTGGAATTATAGGAAAATGGTTAACTATTCCACTACTGCAAAGGGTCCCTGCGCCACTAATAACCCGTCTGAGTGTCACTCTGCTCCTACACAAATATGAAGAATATGGTGGGCATAGAAGTACTGACACGTGGAAATTAAAGGAGCACTAAAAATGAATAATAACCCCCCACACGCACATACTTACTTTACTATGTCTAGAAAATCCTAATCGTCCCAGTGAATTTTGTCCTTGTGCTTTTGGTCAAGATAAAGTTTACAATCAGTCCCAGATGTGATGTCCATGGAGGCGGACATGACAGTTGCTGGCAGGATCACAAGAAACAAACTTTCTGCAAATGTATTCTTAACCCTTTAAGGACCAGAGGGGCATGCAGCTACTAGAGGGTTGAAGAATGGGACGAGCCAGAAGAGGGACAGAGGAGAGAGGATGGGATTAGGAAAGGTACTGAGTGAAGGATTAGCAGGGTCAGTTGAAGAGAGGCTTATTTGGAGAGGGATTGAAGGAAGGGTGGGGGGATATTCAAATAGGAAAGATGTGAAAAGAGGACATAAAAAAATGGGAGGACGGGGGGAAAAGACTAGAGGAGGGATGTGGGTATATGGGGCAGACAGACGAGGAAATGTGAAAAAGAAGGGGGATGGGAATAAGGGTCAGAAAGGAGGAATGTAGGGAAAGAACAGAGTAGGGATGGAGATAAAGAGTAGGAAAGGTGGAAAGGACAGAGAATGGATGGGATATGGGTCAGAGAGTAGGAAAGGTGGAAAGAAAGGACAGAGAATGGATGGGATATGGGTCAGAGAGTCGGAAAGATGGAAAGGACAGAGAAGGGATGGGATATGGGTCAGAGAGTAGTAAAGGTGGAAAGGACAGAGAAGGGATGGGATATGGGTCAGAGAGTAGTAAAGGTGGAAAGGACAGAGGAGGGATGGGATATGGGTCAGAGAGTAGTAAAGGTGGAAAGGACAAAGGAGGGATGGGATATGGGTCAGAGAGTAGTAAAGGTGGAAAGGACAGAGGAGGGATGGGATATGGGTCAGAGAGTAGTAAAGGTGGAAAGGACAGAGGAGGGATGGGATATGGGTCAGAGAGTAGTAAAGGTGGAAAGGACAGAGGAGGGATGGGATATGGGTCAGAGAGTAGTAAAGGTGGAAAGGACAGAGAAGGGATGGGATATGGGTCAGAGAGTCGGAAAGATGGAAAGGACAGAGAAGGGATGGGATATGGGTCAGAGAGTAGTAAAGGTGGAAAGGACAGAGAAGGGATGGGATATGGGTCAGAGAGTAGTAAAGGTGGAAAGGACAGAGAAGGGATGGGATATGGGTCAGAGAGTAGGAAAGGTGGAAAGGACAAAGGAGGGATGGGATATGGGTCAGAGAGTAGGAAAGGTGGAAAGGACAGAGGAGGGATGGGATATGGGTCAGAGAGTAGGAAAGGTGGAAAGGACAGAGGAGGGATGGGATATGGGTCAGAGAGTAGGAAAGGTGGAAAGGACAGAGGAGGGATGGGATATGGGTCAGAGAGTAGGAAAGGTGGAAAGGACAGAGGAGGGATGGGGATATGGGTCAGAGAGTAGGAAAGGTGGAAAGGACAGAGGAGGGATGGGATATGGGTCAGAGAGTAGGAAAGGTGGAAAGGACAGAGAAGGGAAGGGATATGGGTCAGAGAGTAGGAAAGGTGGAAAGGACAGAGGAGGGATGGGGATAAGGGACAGAGAGAAAGCGGTAGAAAAGAAGGAGGTGGGATGTGGGGACATCGGAGGGTTGAGGATAAGGGTCAGAGAGAGAGGAGGAATGGAGATACTGTGTAGAGAGAGGAGGGATATGTACAATGAGCAAAGATGGAGGGACTGGGAAAGGCTATAGGAGAGATGGGGATAAGGGGCAGAGAGAGGGGGATGGGGGAAAGGACAAAGGAGTGTTGGGCATAAGGCACGAGGGGGCAGGGGAAATTACCCTGATACAGACCCAAACAAGAAGTCAGAGGTGTGAGAGTTGGGCAGGGGAATGTGCAGGAGAGGGAAGGGTGTCAGTTCAGGCAGAGATGGAAGGGACACAGGGAAGGTGCAGGAGAGGGAAGGGTGTCAGTTCTGGGAGAGATGGATGGGACACATGGAAGGTGCAGGAGAGGGAAGGGTGTCAGTTCAGGGAGAGATGGAAGGGACACAGGGAATATGCAGGAGAGGGAAGGGTGTCAGTTCAGGGAAAGATGGAAGGGACACAGGGAAGGTGCAGGAGAGGGAAGGGTGTCAGTTCAGGGAGAGATGGAAGGGACACAGGGAAGGTGCAGGAGAGGGAAGGGTGTCAGTTCAGGGAGGGATGGAAGGGACACAGGGAAGGTGCAGGAGAGGGAAGGGTATCAGTTCAGGGAGGGATGGAAGGGACACAGGGAAGATGCAGGAGAGGGAAGGGTGTCAGTTCAGGGAAAGATGGAAGGGACACAGGGAAGGTGCAGGAGAGGGAAGGGTGTCAGTTCAGGGAGAGATGGAAGGGACACAGGGAAGGTGCAGGAGAGGGAAAGGTGTCAGTTCAGGGAGGGATGGAAGGGACACAGGGAAGGTGCAGGAGAGGGAAGGGTGTCAGTTCAGGGAGGGATGGAAGGGACACAGGGAAGGTGCAGGAAAGGGAAGGGTGTCAGTTCAGGGAGAGATGGAAGGGACACAGGGAAGGTGCAGGAGAGGGAAGGGTGTCAGTTCAGGGAGAGATGGAAGGGACACAGGGAAGGTGCAGGAGAGGGAAGGGTGTCAGTTCAGGGAGAGATGAAAGGGACACAGGGAAGGTGCAGGAGAGGGAAGGGTGTCAGTTCAGGGAGAGATAGAAGGGACACAGGGAAGGTGCAGGAGAGGGAAGGGTGTCAGTTCAGGGAGAGATGGAAGGGACACAGGGAAGGTGCAGGAGAGGGAAGGGTGTCAGTTCAGGGAGAGATGGAAGGGACACAGGGAAGGTGCAGGAGAGGGAAGGGTGTCAGTTCAGGGAGAGATGAAAGGGACACAGAGAAGGTGCAGGAGAGGGAAGGGTGTCAGTTCAGGGAGAGATAGAAGGGACACAGGGAAGGTGCAGGAGAGGGAAGGGTGTCAGTTCAGGGAGAGATGGAAGGGACACAGGGAAGGTGCAGGAGAGGGAAGGGTGTCAGTTCAGGGAGAGATGGATGGGACACAGGGAAGGTGCAGGAGAGGGAAGGGTGTCAGTTCAGGGAGAGATGGAAGGGACACAGGGAAGGTGCAGGAGAGGGAAGGGTGTCAGTTCTGGGAGAGATGGATGGGACACATGGAAGGTGCAGGAGAGGGAAGGGTGTCAGTTCGGGGAGAGATGGAAGGGACACAGGGAAGGTGCAGGAGAGGGAAGGGTGTCAGTTCAGGGAGAGATGGAAGGGACACAGGGAAGGTGCAGGAGAGGGAAGGGTGTCAGTTCAGGGAGAGATGGATGGGACACAGGGAAGGTGCAGGAGAGGGAAGGGTGTCAGTTCAGGGAGAGATGGAAGGGACACAGGGAAGGTGCAGGAGAGGGAAGGGTGTCAGTTCAGGGAGAGATGGAAGGGACACAGGGAAGGTGCAGGAGAGGGAAGGGTGTCAGTTCAGGGAGAGATGGATTGGACACAGGGAAGGTGCAGGAGAGGGAAGGGTGTCAGTTCAGGGAGAGATAGAAGGGACACAGGGAAGGTGCAGGAGAGGGAAGGGTGTCAGTTCTGGGAGAGATGTTTGGGACACAGGGAAGGTGCAGGAGAGGGAAGGGTGTGCACTTCAGGGAGAGATGGAAGGGACACAGGGAAGGTGCAGGAGAGGGAAGGGTGTCAGTTCAGGGAGAGATGGATGGGACACAGGGAAGGTGCAGGAGAGGGAAGGGTGTCAGTTCAGGGAGAGATGGAAGGGACACAGGGAAGGTGCAGGAGAGGGAAGGGTGTCAGTTCAGGGAGAGATGGAAGGGACACAGGGAAGGTGCAGGAGAGGGAAGGGTGTCAGTTCAGGGAGAGATGGAAGGGACACAGGGAAGGTGCAGGAGAGGGAAGGGTGTCAGTTCAGGGAGAGATGAAAGGGACACAGGGAAGGTGCAGGAGAGGGAAGGGTGTCAGTTCAGGGAGAGATGGAAGGAACACAGGGAAGGTGAAGGAGAGGGAAGGGTGTCAGTTCAGGGAGAGATGGAAGGGACACAGGGAAGGTGCAGGAGAGGGAAGGGTGTCAGTTCAGGGAGAGATGGATGGGACACAGGGAAGGTGCAGGAGAGGGAAGGGTGTCAGTTCGGGGGGAGATGGAAGGGACACAGGGAAGGTGCAGGAGAGAGGGAAGGGTGTCATTTCGGGGAGAGATGGATGGGACACAGGGAAGGTGCAGGAGAGGGAAGGGTGTCAGTTCAGGGAGAGATGAAAGGGACACAGAGAAGGTGCAGGAGAGGGAAGGGTGTCAGTTCAGGGAGAGATGGAAGGGACACAGGGAAGGTGCAGGAGAGGGAAGGGTGTCAGTTCTGGGAGAGATGGATGGGACACAGGGAAGGTGCAGGAGAGGGAAGGGTGTGCACTTCAGGGAGAGATGGAAGGGACACAGGGAAGGTGCAGGAGAGGGAAGGGTGTCAGTTCAGGGAGAGATGGATGGGACACAGGGAAGGTGCAGGAGAGGGAAGGGTGTCAGTTCAGTGAGAGATGGATGGGACACAGGGAAGATGCAGGAGAGGGAAGGGTGTCAGTTCAGGGAGAGATGGAAGGGACACAGGGAAGGTGCAGGAGAGGGAAGGGTGTGCACTTCAGGGAGAGATGGAAGGGACACAGGGAATATGCAGGAGAGGGAAGGGTGTCAGTTCAGGGAAAGATGGAAGGGACACAGGGAAGGTGCAGGAGAGGGAAGGGTGTCAGTTCAGGGAGAGATGGAAGGGACACAGGGAAGGTACAGGAGAGGGAAGGGTGTGAGTTCAGGGAGGGATGGAAGGGACACAGGGAAGGTGCAGGAGAGGGAAGGGTATCAGTTCAGGGAGGGATGGAAGGGACACAGGGAAGATGCAGGAGAGGGAAGGGTGTCAGTTCAGGGAAAGATGGAAGGGACACAGGGAAGGTGCAGGAGAGGGAAGGGTGTCAGTTCAGGGAGAGATGGAAGGGACACAGGGAAGGTGCAGGAGAGGGAAAGGTGTCAGTTCAGGGAGAGATGAAAGGGACACAGGGAAGGTGCAGGAGAGGGAAGGGTGTCAGTTCAGGGAGAGATGGAAGGAACACAGGGAAGGTGAAGGAGAGGGAAGGGTGTCAGTTCAGGGAGAGATGGAAGGGACACAGGGAAGGTGCAGGAGAGGGAAGGGTGTCAATTCAGGGAGAGATGGAAGGGACACAGGGAAGGTGCAGGAGAGGGAAGGGTGTCAGTTCAGGGAGAGATGAAACGGACACAGAGAAGGTGCAGGAGAGGGAAGGGTGTCAGTTCAGGGAGAGATAGAAGGGACACAGGGAAGGTGCAGGAGAGGGAAGGGTGTCAGTTCAGGGAGAGATGGAAGGGACACAGGGAAGGTGCAGGAGAGGGAAGGGTGTCAGTTCAGGGAGAGATGGATGGGACACAGGGAAGGTGCAGGAGAGGGAAGGGTGTCAGTTCAGGGAGAGATGGAAGGGACACAGGGAAGGTGCAGGAGAGGGAAGGGTGTCAGTTCTGGGAGAGATGGATGGGACACATGGAAGGTGCAGGAGAGGGAAGGGTGTCAGTTCGGGGAGAGATGGAAGGGACACAGGGAAGGTGCAGGAGAGGGAAGGGTGTCAGTTCTGGGAGAGATGGATGGGACACATGGAAGGTGCAGGAGAGGGAAGGGTGTCAGTTCGGGGAGAGATGGAAGGGACACAGGGAAGGTGCAGGAGAGGGAAGGGTGTCAGTTCAGGGAGAGATGGATGGGACACAGGGAAGGTGCAGGAGAGGGAAGGGTGTCAGTTCAGGGAGAGATAGAAGGGACACAGGGAAGGTGCAGGAGAGGGAAGGGTGTCAGTTCTGGGAGAGATGGATGGGACACAGGGAAGGTGCAGGAGAGGGAAGGGTGTGCACTTCAGGGAGAGATGGAAGGGACACAGGGAAGGTGCAGGAGAGGGAAGGGTGTCAGTTCAGGGAGAGATGGATGGGACACAGGGAAGGTGCAGGAGAGGGAAGGGTGTCAGTTCAGGGAGAGATGGAAGGGACACAGGGAAGGTGCAGGAGAGGGAAGGGTGTCAGTTCAGGGAGAGATGGAAGGGACACAGGGAAGGTGCAGGAGAGGGAAGGGTGTCAGTTCAGGGAGAGATGGAAGGGACACAGGGAAGGTGCAGGAGAGGGAAGGGTGTCAGTTCAGGGAGAGATGAAAGGGACACAGGGAAGGTGCAGGAGAGGGAAGGGTGTCAGTTCAGGGAGAGTTGGAAGGAACACAGGGAAGGTGAAGGAGAGGGAAGGGTGTCAGTTCAGGGAGAGATGGAAGGGACACAGGGAAGGTGCAGGAGAGGGAAGGGTGTCAGTTCAGGGAGAGATGGAAGGGACACAGGGAAGGTGCAGGAGAGGGAAGGGTGTCAGTTCTGGGAGAGATGGATGGGACACAGGGAAGGTGCAGGAGAGGGAAGGGTGTTCACTTCAGGGAGAGATGGAAGGGACACAGGGAAGGTGCAGGAGAGGGAAGGGTGTCAGTTCAGGGAGAGATGGATGGGACACAGGGAAGGTGCAGGAGAGGGAAGGGTGTCAGTTCAGTGAGAGATGGATGGGACACAGGGAAGGTGCAGGAGAGGGAAGGGTGTCAGTTCAGGGAGAGATGGAAGGGACACAGGGAAGGTGCAGGAGAGGGAAGGGTGTCAGTTCAGGGAGAGATGAAAGGGACACAGAGAAGGTGCAGGAGAGGGAAGGGTGTCAGTTCAGGGAGAGATGGAAGGGACACAGGGAAGGTGCAGGAGAGGGAAGGGTGTCAGTTCAGGGAGAGATAGAAGGGACACAGGGAAGGTGCAGGAGAGGGAAGGGTGTCAGTTCAGGGAGAGATGGAAGGGACACAGGGAAGGTGCAGGAGAGGGAAGGGTGTCAGTTCAGGGAGAGATGGATGGGACACAGGGAAGGTGCAGGAGAGGGAAGGGTGTCAGTTCAGGGAGAGATAGAAAGGACACAGGGAAGGTGCAGGAGAGGGAAGGGTGTCAGTTCAGGGAGAGATAGAAGGGACACAGGGAAGGTGCAGGAGAGGGAAGGGTGTCAGTTAAGGGAGAGATGGAAGAGACACAGGGAAGGTGCAGGAGAGGGAAGGGTGTCAGTTCAGGGAGAGATGGAAGGGACACAGGGAAGGTGCAGGAGAGGGAAGGGTGTCAGTTCAGGGAGAGATGGATGGGACACAGGGAAGGTGCAGGAGAGGGAAGGGTGTCAGTTCAGGGAGAGATAGAAGGGACACAGGGAAGGTGCAGGAGAGGGAAGGGTGTCAGTTCAGGGAGAGATGGAAGGGACACAGGGAAGGTGCAGGAGAGGGAAGGGTGTCAGTTCAGGGAGAGATGGAAGGGACACAGGGAAGGTGCAGGAGAGGGAAGGGTGTCAGTTCAGGGAGAGATGGATGGGACACAGGGAAGGTGCAGGAGAGGGAATGGTGTCAGTTCAGGGAGAGATGGAAGGGACACAGGGAAGGTGCAGGAGAGGGAAGGGTGTCAGTTCAGGGAGAGATAGAAGGGACACAGGGAAGGTGCAGGAGAGGGAAGGGTGTCAGTTCAGGGAGAGATGGAAGGGACACAGGGAAGGTGCAGGAGAGGGAAGGGTGTCAGTTCAGGGAGAGATGGAAGGGACACAGGGAAGGTGCAGGAGAGGGAAGGGTGTCAGTTCAGGGAGAGATGGATGGGACACAGGGAAGGTGCAGGAGAGGGAATGGTGTCAGTTCAGGGAGAGATGGAAGGGACACGGAAGGTGCAGGAGAGGGAAGGGTGTCAGTTCAGGGAGAGATGGAAGGGACACAGGGAAGGTGCAGGAGAGGGAAGGGTGTCAGTTCAGGGAGAGATGGATGGGACACAGGGAAGGTGCAGGAGAGGGAAGGGTGTCAGTTCAGGGAGAGATAGAAGGGACACAGGGAAGGTGCAGGAGAGGGAAGGGTGTCAGTTCTGGGAGAGATGGATGGGACACAGGGAAGGTGCAGGAGAGGGAAGGGTGTGCACTTCAGGGAGAGATGGAAGGGACACAGGGAAGGTGCAGGAGAGGGAAGGGTGTCAGTTCAGGGAGAGATGGATGGGACACAGGGAAGGTGCAGGAGAGGGAAGGGTGTCAGTTCAGGGAGAGATAGAAGGGACACAGGGAAGGTGCAGGAGAGGGAAGGGTGTCAGTTCAGGGAGAGATGGAAGGGACACAGGGAAGGTGCAGGAGAGGGAAGGGTGTCAGTTCAGGGAGAGATGGATGGGACACAGGGAAGGTGCAGGAGAGGGAAGGGTGTCAGTTCGGGGAGAGATGGATGGGACACAGGGAAGGTGCAGGAGAGGGAAGGGTGTCAGTTCAGGGAGAGATGGATGGGACACAGGGAAGGTGCAGGAGAGGGAAGGGTGTCAGTTCGGGGGGAGATGGAAGGGACACAGGGAAGGTGCAGGAGAGAGGGAAGGGTGTCATTTCGGGGAGAGATGGATGGGACACAGGGAAGGTGCAGGAGAGGGAAGGGTGTCAGTTCAGGGAGAGATGAAAGGGACACAGAGAAGGTGCAGGAGAGGGAAGGGTGTCAGTTCAGGGAGAGATGGAAGGGACACAGGGAAGGTGCAGGAGAGGAAAGGGTGTCAGTTCAGGGAGAGATGGAAGGGACACAGGGAAAGTGCAGGAGAGGGAAGGGTGTCAGTTCAGGGAGAGATGGAAGGGACACAGGGAAGGTGCAGGAGAGGGAAGGGTGTCAGTTCAGGGAGAGATGGAAGGGACACAGGGAAGGTGAGGAGAGGGAAGGGTGTCAGTTCAGGGAGAGATGGAAGGGACACAGGGAAGGTGCAGGAGAGGGAAGGGTGTCAGTTTAGGGAGAGATGGAAAGGACACAATGGAGAGTGATGGAATGGGAGGGAAATCCAAGGAGTGAGATGAAATGTAGAAGGAAGGTGAACAATCACTTACCTCCTGCCTCACAGGTTTGCTGCATTGTTGCTGCCACCTCCTGTGACCTCCTGAGAGCAATTCACACGGACTTACTGAGTGTGAGTGAAGCTCAGATTTACTTTTAGGAGACGGATTGGCTATGGAGATTCCCAGGGATGAAAAAAATAACCCTGCAGAAGCATTAAAATGATAGTAATGTTTCACAAAAACATCAGCTACATCCTCTCAGATGTATAATCCAGTCTCAGACAGGTCGTAGCAAGGGACAATCTTCTTACTGTGAGCATAAGGAAATCCCTGCCCCCCTTGATAGGTTTTTCAGGTCTTTCCTTATGATCACTGAACATTGTCCCTCTCTGTGATCCATCCGGACAGTCTTGCTGCTCTGAGGTGAGCAGTGTTACATCAGTAAAAGGGGCGGGAGGGGGATACTTTATCATTCAATTACTCTTGAACTACAACTCTGACAGAATTGAAATAACACTCTCCACATCCCAAATACTATGAAGATTAATCAGAACTGCTTTTTTGTGAAACATTACTATCCCTTTAACCCTTTGAGTGCCAGAGGGGTCTGCAACCCATTGCAAAGCAATGCATACCCCTCTGGCACGCATAGGGTTAATGTTAAATGTAGCACAGGTGGGAATGTGATGGCTGGGGGTCTGCAGCTGTGGATGAAGCTCTTTTAACCCTTTGAGTGCCAGAGGGGTATGAAACTCATTGCTTTGCAGTGTGTTGTGTACCCCTCTGGCACTCAAAAGGTTAAGTGTAATTTCCCCATGTGTTGGGGGTCAATGTGCGGTAGTGGGAGTAAAAAGCTCAGAAGATTGATTTGGCCTGTAGGACGTACGTTTGACGCCCCTGGATTAGGGACATAGAGGCTGGGCAGATACGGGGTATTGGCTTAGACTGGAGGAAGACATGGCCGCTCGCCCCACTTTGGAAGTAAAAAGAAAACCTTCAGTACAAGTGTGGGGACTGGGGAGTGCCTCTCGCGTGCAGTGCTGAGTTCATCTCTTCTCGTGGGTTTGTTTGTCTGAATTAGCAGAAAGCCCTGGAAAGTCCCAAACATGAGACAGAAGGCTTGTTTACACAGCAGTTCTATAGGAATGCAAATCCAGCAACGCCACCTAGGTACACAGCCAATTGCACCACATAGCACAGAAGAAAAATTCCCCAAATTATCATTAATTTAAAGGGGCAGTACAGGGTCCATACAAGACCCTTTTAAATCCTTTTTTGAACACCAGCTTGGAGACTAGGAGACCTCAGCTCCTCACTCAGCGCTTGTGGGAGATTACTTTCCTTGTTATAGAACAGGTCTTAGCAACAAGAGGTCCTCCAGCTATCAATGGACTACAACTCCCATCATACCCCAACAGCTCGCCCATCCCTGCTATAGAAGACTATTGATGATGGAATCGCTCACACAGGCTTCTGTAGAGGAGAGCACGAAATGAGGACCTCAAGCTCCTGATAGACTGCAATACCCAGTATCTCGCACCAGCCATTGGAAGTTGAAGCCTGTCATAAGCTGGAGGGCCCACTCGTGGCCTACACAGTATGGGCCCCTATGCAAAAGTTAACCATTTGAGTGCCAGAGGGGTACGCAATGCATAAATGTGTTGCATACCCCTCTGGTACTCGAAGGGTTAAAAGCGGAGCAACACGGCTGCATCACAGGGGACAATGATGAATTCCCTTTAAATTAAATACGTCTTTTAACCTCTTAAATGCTGGAAAGATCCCCAGTGCTAAATAAAAGATTGGCCATGAATCCCTGACTACCCACTAGTATGCTCCTGTGAGATTTCGGCTATGGGAAAGCGCACTGGCACTTTGAGGGCTTGAGACGTCAGCCTCGGCTCCCGTAGCGCCAAGCTGACGATCACAGACAGGAAGTAGAGACTCCTCCTCTGTAGTCTTAAGGGAGTGCCGCTGGATCAGCCATGTGACTCTGTATTAACCCCATATCTATCTGATTAGGTTAGTGGTATTCAGGGGCACATAGCCAGCAGTTTAGTTAGGTTACAGTTTTGAGGTGTACCACAACCATAGCTGGGAACTCTCTGGATCTGCCCCGGAGACTGCGGTTTTTGTAGCTGATTACCAGGACTCCAGAGACTGTAGCCGGTTCTGCGGTAGTGGGGAGTTTCTTACGAAACGCTGCCCAATTCGCTCCTTCCCATCTTGTTCCTCCCACCTCTCCTTCCCCACCCAGTTCCTCCCACTTTGTGACACTCCAACTAAGCCCTGCCCCACCTGTGAGTAAGCACCAGGGTTTAAAGAGATGAAGCCACTCTCTTTTCATTCATTAATTCTTTTGGGTTTTTCAATAAAGTGTGATAAAAAGGGACTTCTCCAGTGATCTCACTTCTCCAATTATCTATCACCAGAGAAATCTTAGTGTGCAGGCTCCGTAGAATTACATTGGAACTGTAGAAGTTATCTCCACGTCGTCATCCCGTCATACTGCATCTCCCCCCTCAGTGGCGTAAATATAGGGGTCTCTTCCGCGACCCGGCCCGTCACTCCAGGGGCCCGGCCACCCCCAGCGACCCCTCCGCCTGGCGCCCGCAATCTCCATCCGGCGCTCTAGTAATGCAGATCGCTTGGAGATGACATCATCTCCCAGCGCTCTGCATTACAGAAAAGGACCGTGCGGGAGCTCAACCCGCCAATCTCTCTCTCCTGCCACTCCACTGGACCACCAAGGACGGGGAGGTAGGAGATGGGGGCATTGTGGAGGGCCCGGGGGCCAATGTGGTCGTGGGTGGGGCCCAAAGTGGTCGGGGGTTGGGGCCCAGAGTGGTCAGGGGGTGGGGTTGGGTCCATTGCACTTCTTGCACCAGTGCCCGGAGGGTTCTAGTTACGTCTCTGTCCCCCCTTGTCTTTTCTTATACAATAGCATTCTGCCTACCAGAAAGTACAAATTAAAATGGCTTCTCCCCCATCCTGCACGTGTAGTATCATATCATTTAATTTCTAACAAGGTATGGGGCATTCATTCTTCATGTATATGTGAGGATATTTCAACAGGCTGTTTCATTAAGGAGCAACATGTATATTAGAATCATTGGACCTTATGTGTAAAAGAGTGTGGCAATTCTGGGGTTAACCAGTTGTGACATGGGGACAAATTCAATTTCCCATTGCCTTAAATTGGGATTTTAACCTCTTGCATGCTAGAGAAGTCGCAATGTATTGGAGACCTCTGTAACAAGTGGTAGGTTTGGGAATTCTAATTTGTCCCCATGATGTAATTGGTTTGGCCCAGAATAGCTCCAGTGTGCTATTATACTTAAAGGGGACCTCTAGTAAACGTGTCTTCATTTAAAAGTTCCCTTCTAGTGAAGCTGTTATCTGGTTTTATTTTTCATTATAAATCTGGTCATATGCCGGAATCTTCCGTCATCAGATGAGGTGGGAAGGAGGCAATACTTGGGGAGGGGGACAGAGGAAGATTGACAGGCTGCAGTACAGAGCTGTACCCGGAGCCTGTAGGGAAACGACATCACTGGCTTAAAGGCATAGTAATGTTTCATAATAAAAGCAGCTCCAATTAATCTTCATAGTATTTGGGCCATGGCAAGTGTTATTTCAATACTGTCAGAGTTGTAGTACAAGAGTAATTGAATGATAAAGTATCCCCCTCCAGCCCCTTTTACCTAGTGTAACACTGCTCACCTCAGATGTGGAATCTGGTTGCTTGACCAGACAGCTCACAGCAAGGGACAGTCTTCTTGCTGTGAGAACAATGAAAGCCCAGCCCCCCTTGACAGGTTTTTCAGGTTTTTCCCTTATCTTAATTGAAGATTGTCCCTCTCTGCAGTCTACCTGGGCACCTCCCTTCTGATCTGGCTGAGCAGTGTTATATCAGTAAAAGTGGCGGGAGGGGATACTTTGTCATTGAATTACTCTTGAACTACAACTCTGACAGAATTGAAATAACACTCTCCAAAGTCCAAATACTATGACGATTAATTAGAGCTGATTTCATTATGAAACATTTTTATCCCTTTAAAGTGGATCTATCACCCCTATACAAGTTGCTCTTAAATGTTAGGGTATATAGTGATTATATGGAGTACTTCATTAATTTTGTGTTTTTTAAACGCTATTTGGGCATAATTGAAGAAATAAATATTGCCATGACCCTTCTTCCGGACAGACTGCGGTTACCATCTCTGTACCACAGTCTGTCACTCTGTCTCTGCTCCCCTCCCTCTATCCAGCCTCCTCCAATGACGGAGGATTTCTGCCTGTAAGCTGGAGTGGTCTCTGGCCAATGAGAGCTCTCCAGCTTACAGGCAGAAAGCCTCTGTCATTGGAGGAGGCTGGATAGTGGGAGGAGAGCAGAGGAAGAGTGACAGACTGCAGATACAGAGCTGGTAACCTCAGTCTGTCTGGTAGTAGGGTCAGGGCAATATTTATTCCTTCAATTTCGCCCAAATAGCGTTTTAAAAAACGAAATTAATTAAGTACTCCATATAATCATTATATAACCTAACATTTAAGAGCAACTTGTATAGGGGTGATAGATCCCCTTTAACATTAGAAGGCAATATCTCCGCCAATAAAGATTTATAATGATAAATAAAATCGTATAACAGCTTCACTACAAGGAACTTTTAAAATGAAGACAAGTTTACTAGACGCAAGAGTTCCCCTTTAAGGTCAATTCTAGAGACAAATCCAGCATATTATGCCTCTCTTGTAGATATCTCTGTCATCCAAGGGATTCATTCTGTATTTAAAAGGATGTTCATATTTGCAGGTAGTAGACCGTGGGTTGCAATTTCTCCTCTAAGGATCAGCTTGTGAGGGCTTCAGGGAATTAAGGGTACAGTTCCCGTGTCTGAACAGAGATGATGTCTATCTGAATTCTAGATGCTCTAATGGAATATTTTGTATTGCAGGTGTTTAAGGACAACTGCTGCAGGAGAGAAGTACTGGCACTTCAGATGTTCTGCAGGAATGAGGCCAGGGGCTGTAAGGAACTATTGACGCTTGGTAATCTCTTGGTAAGACTAGATTGCTAGCCGGTACTTTTGGTATAATGTGAATATGTTGTGCAATCAGAGGTGCTTATTAAATATGAAGAAATAGAGGAATTCTGGAGTAGACCAACTGCAAAGTAGTGGCCAAATAAAACTCCCCATTGATTTAAATAGGGTTTATTAATCCTTAAAGCAGCAGTAAAAAAAAAAAAAAAAATATATATATATATATATATATATATATATATATATATATATATATATATATAAATACTCGGAAGAATTGAAGCACACGCTGGTCTTGTAAATGGAATAGAGAAGTTTACTTATATATCGACGTTTCGGCCAAACTAAGTTGGCCTTCCTCACTTAGTTTGGCCGAAACGTCGATATATAAGTAAACTTCTCTATTCCATTTACAAGACCAGCGTGTGCTTCAATTCTTCCGAGTATTTACACATCAGCCTTTTGATGGCACCCTGGCGTTTATCATCCTAATTGCGAGTGCTTCCATCCAAACTATGTGTATATATATATATATATATATATATATATATATATATATATATATATATATATATATATACACACACACACACAGGGCTTAAAATTTGAAGTTCTTTGCTACTAGCCAGACCTGACAAGTTACTCACCACTGCAAGCCATAGCATACCCACCAGGGCTGAATTTCTACTCGTCAGGGCTGAATTACTCAGGTGCATTCTCTAGGAGAGGTGAGTCACTGACTCAGTTCTCCATAGAATGTGATAAAAACTGCTGAGTCATTTCCTGTCTGTTAGAACGTTCAAGAAGTAATCACGCTGTAATTCACTTCCTGATTATTTGAACTGTTATAGTATTTGGATAAAAGAACTGGCAGTGACGAGAGTGCCCTGGTTTTACTCGGCAAGAAAAGCAACATATAGGATTTCATACAAAAATAAATGTACTGCTCCTTTAAGTATTAGCGAGGTTTTCTGTGCATCTCTTTTATTGAAAGGTTTAAAAGCCTTATTTAACTCCCCATTGATTGAAATTGGGCTCTTAACACCTTGAATGCTGAAAATGAGTTTCTTTGGAGACCTCCCTAGTATTCAAGGGTTTAAAATCCGAATTTAAATCAATAAATCCATATTTACATTCTATGGTGCAGGTGGTTCGCTCCAAAATTGCTCCTCTTTTTTTTGTGCATAAATCCCATTTTCCCATTCTCTTATGGCCCCTGGGAATCAAGTTGTGTTATTGGTGAATGTGGCTTCTTCAGTGCCTAGAACTCCAGACTTTGAGGGGTGGAGCCTCATCTTTTTTGCCACACCCTGATTCTGAGTTATGGGTGTGGCCAGAGCAATCCGAATGTCACTGCACCAGACATCAGCTCCTAGTTTCTGGTAGCTTAATTATTTACCAGTTTACATGCTGCTTCACTGACCATAATCTAACATATTAGATGCTGGGGTGGGTGGGCTCCAAAAGATTGCAAAGCAGCAATGTACTGGGGACCTACTTAGCAGCAGTGGGGTTAAAATCCTTTTTGTGCATGTATGTTCCAGGCAAAGTGTGTTTTTCTGTGTTAGGCAACAGGAGATGAGGCCATGGGCAGTGCCATGTGATGTGTGGGGGAGTGGCCATGGGTGGGGCTATGTTCACCTGAGATGTAAGTCCGGCCCTTGAGGAGCCCAGATTTTCTGCTGCTGGCATTTTTGCATAGATCCACTGTACATTTGTGGGTTGTTAATAATCCTACAGAAGCCGTTGGAGAAATGAATATCCTGTGAACTTGTTTCTGAAAATCCGTAACAGAAAGAAATGTCTTCTCTTTGTTTTTGTTTGCCCAGATTCACCTGAAAAGCGATTGTCAGTTTGAAGAGCTTTCTTGCCCTCGTTCGGACTGTAAAGAGAGAGTCATCCGAAAGGAACTGAGCGACCATATAGAGAAAACATGCCAGTATCGAGAAACGCTATGTAAATACTGCAAAAACCAAGTACCCATGGTAGAATTACAGGTACTTTCTCTATAGCAAAAAAAAAAAAAACATTGTTAGAAATAGTTTCCAATGGTATCCTTTTTAAAGGGATAGTATTACTTCAAAATTACTATCCCTCATATTGTAGCCCTTAATAAACTGAGTTAAATGACACCAGTGGCATCTCTCAAACCTTTATGGTTTAAGAGATAGACGCTTTCAAAGTTTCCTCTCCCCTGCTGTCAGCGTTCTGCTGTCAGCAGGAGAATCCGGTCTCTGAATCAAGAGGAGGCTCTTCAGCAGAGCCGATATCTCATTATGGAAGGAAAAATGATTCATTGAAACAGTCTTCTACGTGTGCTTGGTTACCAAGCACACGTAGAAGACTGTTTCAGTTAATCATTTTTCCTTCCATAACAAGATATCGGCTCTGCTGAAGAGCCTCAGCTTGATTCAGAGACCAGATTCTCCTGTTGGGAGCAGAATGTTGACAGCAGGGGAGAGGAAACTTTGAAAGCGTCTATCTCTTAAACTATAAAGGTTTGAGAGATGCCACTGGTGTCATTTAACTCAGTTTGTTAAGGGCTACAAAATGAGGGATAGTAATTTTGAAGTAATACCATCCCTTTAATCTTTGCGGACAAAGCAGCGTGCAACTACACAAAGCATTAAGCATGTTGCAGTGGTGAAAAGGGCGACATGAGAATCTCGAACTGCATCAATACTGCAAGATTCTCATGTCACACCTTTAAATGTCGCTTGCATCCATTAGTGCCGCATACCTGGCTGATAAAATATGACATCTCTCGAAGGGTATTCTTAGTCAAGCAACAGTGTTGCAACTCTAAAAAAAAAAATATGTGTTGTATGAAGCAGAAGTCAGTGGTATCGCTGTGGCACTTGCAGGGTTAAAACCTATTGTGCTTCTGTTTTCAGGCAAACACATCTGACTATCTTGCCAAACACATACATATATATATATATATATATATATATATATATATATATATATATATATATATTATTATTTTTTTTTTTTTTGGACAGTTATAACACTGTGGCCTGGCAAATGCCTGTGTCTTTAGATCTACAGTCTAAAGTGTAGGCTTGACTAAGAATATCCTTCTGTAGATATAATATTTAATTAGCCAGGTATACCAGCACTAATGGATGCGGGTTCTAGCAATGTTTAAGGAGGTGAAATTAGAATCGTATACTTCTGATGCAGGGCAAGATTCTCATGTTGGCTTTTTCAACATGGCAACATGCTTAATGCGCAGTGTACTTGCACACTGTTTTGTCCATGACATTTTAAAAGTGAACCATTTCCAATAACCCATTTTTGTTGCCAGAGGGAAAAAGCAATCTGTTGTTGTTTAACCCTTTGAGTCCAAGAGAGGTATCCAATGCATTGTTGCGCAATGCTTTGGATACATCTCTGGCACTCAAAGGGTTAAGGAATACTTAGCACCTCCTAAAAAGTACACACACACACACACACACACCCATTCCTTGTTACTGCCCGTGTGACTTTTGACCCCTTGCCTTTGTACAAGAGATATCATCTACAAGTAGCCCTTGATGTCATATCATCCCAGATAGACATAACAGTTGCTAGCAGGACTACTGGACCTCAAACTCCACCCACTGGAAGTTTTATTATATTAAACTGAAACAGATATGTTACTTGAACTGGCAGATTACCATGTGGAGTGGGTGGAGTTTGAGGTCCTGTAGTACTACTAGCAATAGTCACGTCAACCACTAAAGACAAGAGAAGATTTTACTGCTTCAGCAAAGGCACAAGGACTTAATTGATAGGGGCCATTAGGATTTTCTGACCATCGTAAGGTAAGTGGGAGGATTTTTATTAGGCGGCGTTAGTGTTTTGTTAATGAACACTAACAAATCTTTATAATTACCCCTTACTTAACCCTTTGAGTGCCAGCATGTGACATTGAGATACAATACGTTGGACACTCTTTTGGCACTCAAACGGTTAACTTAATCTAGGCATAAAATCATAATGACCACTGTCAATGTGGGCTGGACTGGTCCCCCAAAATGTATGTGTAAGTTGTACTTGATATCAAGATAGTGGATTTGGACAGGACCCCAAAAGCCCAAACCCCTCAGAAAAAAAAATGACACGTTCCATTCTCAATCACATGGATGTTAGAGATGTCTCCAATGCATTAATCCCTTAAGGACCAACGGTCCTGGGGGGGTGGAGTCCAGTTAATGACCAGGTAGAGGAAGTTTGGCACGCGGGTACAGGTGACTGATGAAGTGACTGCCGGCTCGCCGAACGGGGGTCTGATAGTGACTGCTCTGTTCTTGGAACGGTCAATTTCAGACCCCGCTACTCCTCACAGCGCTCCCACAGGACTGCTGTGAGTAAAAAATATGCAACACGCGAGGACCATCACCATTCCTTCAGGCAAGCATAGCAGTGACGGCCTTGATATGTCGCTGGTCCTTAAGGGATTAAAAAGCAAGGTATTAGAGATATCTCTAGTATCCATTAAGTTAATTGATATATTTTTTATTTTTATAAACTGGCATATGTAGATTTTCCCCTCTTCATCCTCTTGTCACGCAAATGGTCGCAACCTAATCCATTTCACAAGAAGGACCGTTATATCTATTCTTCATTACATTTTGACTCTCTGGTATAAGAATGCCTGTAGCTATCGTGTACAGCCCATAACACATTCTTGTTTTCTTTTTCACCCCCAGAAACATGAAGAGATGGATTGTCCGTCTGTTGTAGTATCCTGTCCTCATAAATGTAGTGTGAAAAGTTTGCTGAGAAGTGAGGTAAGTCATTTTAAGTGACAGAAAACAGGTTTTGGCTAAAACCAAGGAAAACCTGTTTGCAGTTTACTGAAATGAAAGGGGTAATATAACCTGCAATTTGCTTTTAAGGATGACTTTCCTTGGTGGGGTCTAAAGTGGAGTGATTCTGGAGCGAACCAATAGCAACATAGGGGAACAAATAAACATTCCCGTTGATTTAAATGGGTCTTAAACCCCTCGAATGCTAGATATGTTTGCAATGTGTTGGAGACTTCCTAGCATTGAAGATATTAAAGGGATAGTAATGTTTCACAATAAAAGCAGCTCCAATTAATCTTCATAGTTTTTGGACCATGGAGAGTGTTATTTCAATACTGTCAGAGTTGTAGTTCAAGAGTAATTGTATAATAAAGTATCCCTCTCCCACCCCTTTACTCATGTAACACTTCTCACCTCAGAGCAGCAGGGTGGTGTCCAGATGGATCTCAGAGAGGGACAATCTTCAATTAGTATAAGGGACAAACCTATCAAAGGGGGCAGGATTTTCATTGTTCTCATAGTAAGAAGATTGTCCCTTGCTGTGAGCTGTCTGATCTTAAGACCAGATTTCACATCTGAGGGGAGGCGGCTTACACTAGGTAAAAGGGGCGGGAGGGGGATACTTTATCATTCAATTACTCTTGTTCTATAACACTGACAATATTGAAATAACACTCTCCATGGCTCAAATACTATGAAGATTAATTAGAACTGCTTTTATTTTGAAACATTACTATCCCTTTAAAACTCCCATTTATATCAGTGGCCATTTGGGGAATTTGTTTTCCCCCATGGAGCAAATGGTTTGCCCCAAAATGACTCCTTTTCTGACATAATCATTTTATTCCTATATTCTTAGAATAATAATTCCCCATTAGACCATGAATGAGTGAGTCTCCAGTAGCTGTTGGGCTACAACTGAGGCCAGCTGAGGATGATGGGCATTGTAGCCCAACAACAGACAGACTGACCGTGAATGCTTACCATGCAGTTAAACAGATTTACCATCTGTATGTTACAATATTATGCCAACATCACAATTGGCACAGCTGGCATTTGTAGACACAGATTGAAGAACCTAATTTGACAGTCATACTCTGGTTTGATTTTACACATACTGTAAATACATAATATTTAAAGACAAAATGCATATACTAGCATTTAGGGGTTACACGCTCTGTGTAATTCACTGGTAAGTCTTATTTAACCCTTAGTGGTGCAATTGCTTCAATCTAGAATTTCATCCCCCTGACCTTTTGTAGGTACTTATTTAAAGGGATAGTAATACTTTGTTTTATCTTTATTTTATTTTGTAGGCATTAAAAAAACATGAAGAACGATATAAGTCTTATCTCTCAAACCTTTATGGTTTAAGAGATATTCACAAGCAAAGTTTCCCCTCCCGCCCCTTTTACCTAGTGTAAGCCATCTCTTCTCAGATGTGGAATGCAGTCCATAGACCAGACAGATAACAGAAGGGGACGATCTTCTTCCTATGAGAACAATGAGGGCCCTGCCCCCCTTGAAAAGCTTTTCAGGTTTTTCCCTTATCTTTATTGAATATTGTCCCTCTCTGCAGTCTACCTGGGCACCTCCCTTCTGCTCTGGCTGAACAGTGTTATATCAATAAAAGGGACGGAAGGCGGACACTTTATCATTCAATTACTTTTGAACTACAACTCTGACAGAATTGAAATAACACTCTCCAAAGTCCAAATACTATGATGATTAATTAGAGCCGCTTTTATTATGAAACATTACTATCCCTTGAAGTTTTGTGTCCCTGTTTTAAGTTAGATGAGGGTCTTGGATGGGTCAGGGTGCAGAGCAGGCACAACCTAGTTAAATGGACAGTAATGTTTTAAAATAAATGCATCTAGAATTATTCTTTGTAGTTTTTGGGCCATGTAGAGCATTATTCTCATTCTCTACGACGTGTAGTTCCAGAGTAATTGAATTGTAAAGTGTCCCCCTATCACCGCTTTTACCTGTTGTAAGCTGCCTCTCCTCAGATGTGGAATCTGGTCGCTTGACCAGACAGCTCACAGTGAGGGACAGTCTTCTGGTTGTGATCATAAGGAAAACCTGCCCCCTTGAAGGATTGCAGGTTTTTCTTGATGCTAACAGAAGAATGTCCCTCACTGATCAAGCGACTCGATTCCACATCTGGGGGGAGGTGGCTTGCAATAAATAAAAGGGGCGGGAGGGGGACACTTTATAATTCAATCACTGTGGAACTACACATTGTAGAGAATGATAATACAGCTTTCCATGGCCCAAAGACTATAAAGAATAATTGGAGCTGCATTTATTTTGAAACATTACTATCCCTTTAACCCCTTAACGACCGGGGTATCAGCACTGCAATGCGACTCAACATCCGCAGATCTTTTTTTTTTTTTTTTTTTTTTTTTTTTTTTTTTTTTTTTTTTTCCCGGTTCCGGACTCCCCGAACGGAGTGCAGCCACGAGGGGAGCCTGGAACTCCATGGCGGTCATAGTACTTCCTGGGTCGTTCAGTCAGATCGACCCTTGACGTACTATGACCGTCAAGAGTCGTTAAGGGGTTAAACAACTCTATGACCACTAGTGCGGGGGTCTTAGACTGCATTCCTAGTGGACAGAGACAGTACACGTTTTGGGGATCACCCTGCTTTTCTGTGGGTGTCAGCCATTTGCACAGTGATTTCAAATAAACCACATGTGCGAAAGCAGGGATTTGCCTTGAACGATAAGTAATGTCTCCTATAATTTATCCCCTACTTTAACTTATTATGGCCACAAAAATCCTAATGGCCCCTATGAGTTTTGCCTTTGTTCAATCAATCCTGGAGAGCGAGATGCACTAAGATGTGATAAAGAGGTCATAACTTCTCCAGTGATATCACTTCTCCATTTCCTGTGTTATTCTATGGAGCCAATGTAGTAAGATTTCTCAAGTGGGAAAGATCTTAGTGCATAAGCTCCATACAATAATGTACGAACTGGAGAAGTTATGTCTCCGGAGACATTGGGGGGAGATGAACTAAGGAGGTGATGAAGAGGAGATAACGGGGGAGATGCACTATGGAGTGATAAAGAGGTGATAAAGTAGAGATGATTTCTCCAGTGTTATCAATTCCCCAAATCCTATGTTATTCTTAGGGGCCAATGCACTAAGATCTCTACCATTTTAGTAATCTTAGTGCACTGACTCCATAAACTATCATAGGAACTGGAGAAGTGATATCACTGTTGAAGTCATCTCGACTTTTATCACCTCCTTATCGCACCTTAGTGCATCTCACCCGTTATCTCCTCTTCATCACCTCCTTAGTGCATCTCCCGCTCCCCGGACATTCTGTCAATAGAAAAGGACATGAGAGTTGTTAGCAGGATAACCTTCCGTGCCCACTGTTATCCCTTTAAAGTCCAGAGGTGTGCGCTATACATTTCTGTGAATTGCATTGCATTACGCACCTTCTGGTCCCAGGCTCATATACTCTGTCTGCTTCAGTCTGACAAAACAATCAGCAACTGTCATGTCCATGAACTGTCACGTCCACCTTCATGGACATCACATCTAGGACTGATTGTAGAAATTATCTACTGAACAAAGTTCCAAGGACAAAATTCATAGGGGGCATTAGGATTTTCTAGTCCTAGAAAGGTAAGAGAGTACCGTTATTCTTAGTAGACTTTAGTTAGTTTAAATCTGCACTGGGTCAGCCCTCTAAGAGCGCAGTTTCAATGTTAACCTGTATTCCAGCTCATATAATTACATTAAAGCGTACCTATCACCTCAAATAAAGTCCCCCAATAATTAGTCATATAGCGATAAGCTTAGAAATAGTAGTATTATCCAACAAAAGTATAGTGTCTTCTGAGACTGACGGGCAGGCTTATTGCTTTAGAGGCATCTGTGCCCCTGCGTCATCAGTCCCTTCCTGTTACCTTAAGGTACAATGCAGCGCCTCCTAGAGGAGACAATATAGATGTGCACCTATAGCACTCCACCTACTATAGCTCTGTATAATAAAATAATATAATGAACAATGAAGGAAATTACCACGATCAGGAAAAGATAAAAAGTTAATTATGTATATGGATAGTCTCTATGTTGCTGCTTTGTTCCCTGGTGTCCTCAGCGGCACCCTTAACTTTGCGTAGAACTGTAGAAAAAGATGGGAAAAGAGCATACCATCTGAGAGCAAACCGTAGATAGTGGAAACGATAGTATAAAATAAATGAATCTACTTACAAGACCATTTCTTGCAAGTATGCTCTTAACAGATAATAGTGGGTGTCACTCCAATGTCTCATTGATCCTTTCTTTTTATTGGGGCTCCAACGATCAAGCTCTGGACATACTTGTATACTGTGTTACACTAAATGTAAGACATATACAAAAGATATCCTCTAAGAGTACAACTGTATAGTAATTGACCCAGAGTTGGCCCCTTACATAGAAAACACTCACCGGATCGATGCTTGTAGTGTGTATATTTAAAGCCCGACCCAGCTTGCTACAATCCAATGGACTCAAGAAAACAATATGGAATGAATCCGGATGGACAAAGTAACAATTTTTATTATTATTATTATTATTATTAATATTATTATTATGATAGGGTGGCAATCAATAAAAATTGTTACTTTGTCCATCTGGAATAATAAAAATTGTTACTTTGTCTATCCGGATTCATTCCATATTGTTTTCCCGAGTCCATTGGATTGAAGCAAGCAGGGTCAGGCTTTAAATATACACATTACAAGCATCGATCCGGTGAGTGTTTTCTATGTAAGGGGTCAGCTCTGGGTCAGTTACTATACAGTTGTACACTTTTGTATACGTCTTACATTTAGTGTAACACAGTATACAAGTATGTCCAGAGCTTGATCGTTGGAGCCCCAAGGAAAAGAAAAGATCATTGAGACATTGGAGTGACACCCACTATTATCTGTTAAGAGCATACTTGCAAGAAATGGTCTTGTAAGTAGATTCATTTATTTTCTACTATCGTTTTCACTATATACGGTTTGCTCTCAGATGGTATGCGCTTTTCCCATTTTTTTCTACAGCCTCCTAGAGGAGACCATATCGGACAGCGCAGGCGCGCAGATGTCTCTAAGGCAAGATGTCTGCGCTGATGCCTGCCCGTCAGTCTCAGATGAAGTAAGATTTCTTATTAACGCTGTACTTATGCTGGATAATACGACTATTTCTAAGATTATCTCTATATGACTAATTATTGGGGGAGGGACTTGATTTGGGTTGATACTTCCATTTTAACGTGACTCTGTCCCTTTAACCCTTTGAGTGACGTTGCTTTGCTCACCCCTCTGGCACCCAAAGGGTTAAGGCTGCATTTTTATGCCGCAGTGATAGACTTCTATGCCTTGCTGCGCACTGGAGAAATATCTGTTCCATCCAAGGGGTTAAAAGTTCCTCGGATTGTAAATACAAATCGTAATGATAAATTGTAATTATAGTCTCCCTTTAACTGCGATTCATTTCAGGCTCCCTTTCCCTCGTTTGGTATTATTGTATTTATATTCCAAATGAAATGTATTAACCCCTTAAGGACCGGAGGTTATGGGACATTTCCGTCCCATAACGACCGCATAGGGGCACTTTGACAAGCCGGTACACGTGACCTGCCACGTGTATCAGCGCGTCACTATGGGGCTTGAAAGAGATCGCTCCGATCTTGGAGCGGTCTATTTCATGCCCTATTTTTACTTACAGCGCTCCCGGTAGAGCACTGTAAGTAAAAAGTACGTGACGTACCATGACCGTCATCGGACCTTGAATAGTTCAAGGACCGTGACGGTCCTGGTACGTCGAGGGTCCCTAAGGGGTTAAGGCAGAAAACGAACTGCTATTTCCCAAGATCAGCTACTGCAGTAGTGTGTGTGTGAATCACTTATAAACAACCCCAGGCACTCGTGTTTATTGGGCCGTCAGTGCTTGTACGCAGAAAGGAAAGCGCAAAGACTTTAGATAGTGCTAAATTATTCTGCAGCTGGTGTTAACCCCTCGAGTGCCAGAGGGGTGTCCAACGCATTGCAACAATAACGCGTTGGCTACCCGCTCTGGTGCTTGAAAGGTTAAACACAGGAATAGGGGATTTAGGGCTCAATCCAAATGCAGAAAAAACTGGAGATGGTGTTTTTTTTTAACCCATTGAGTGCCAGAGGGTTACGGAACGCATTGCAAAGCAATGCGTTCCGTACCCCTCTGGCACTCAAAGGGTTAAGTCAAGTACGCGATGCAAATGTTCCCGCAAGTAAGAAATAACGGCAGTTTTGAAAATACGATGCTCGTCGCCAAAATTTCAAACTATCGCCCATTGAGGACAATGTAAAAGCTAACACCAGAGCCATTCAGATGTTGGAGTTAGGGATAACGTGAGTTAAATTGCAGCATTTACCGAATGAAATCTAACACCTACTTTTTCAGGAGAACAGCACACAACTCAGAGTAGAAAACCACCGTAGAGGAAAACAAAACAGAGAGTTAGGGATAACATGAGTTAAATTGCAACATTTACTAAGGGAGTCCATGCAAGGAACAATAAATGAAGATATAGGTATTATTAGGTCACACAGCGGGAAGGAGAAAATCGTTCAGAATAAAACTTCCCTTAAATCTACATCATGAAACAAATATCCAGAAGGTGCATTGGTTATTTTGGGTTTTCTGAATGAACTTGATGCTTTGGGGTGCTGTGATTGGCTGTGGTGCTAGGTAATGTTTTTATCGTGTGTTTTTAGGTAAGATTTTCTATGCGACGTAGGTTTAAGATTAACGTGTATTTTGTTGGTTATCGCTCGTTAGGCTTTCTGGGTTTGGAAGATTTGAATCTCACGGTACCCGGTCTTGGTTAACTCGCGAAGGCAGTTTTTTTCTTCACGTTGGTTTTAACTCCAACATTTGGATCGAGCCCTTAAAGTGTTAGTAATGTCTAAAAATAATTTTTAATACACTTGCAGAGGTTAAAAAAATAATCGGATTAGCGCAAACCCCATCTCTCAAAGATAGAGAGATATTGGCAATCAAAGTCCCCCCTTCCCTCCCCTTCTCTTGATGTCAGCTGTAAAGCTGACAGAAGTAGATCCGTGTCAGTGACACGATGAGGCTCTGTAGCAGAGCCGAAATCATGTTATTGCAAACAAATTACTTCATTGGAAAGGTCTACAAAGTGTGCTTGCCAACCAGGCACACTTTGTAGACCTTTACAATGAAGTAATTAGTTTGCAGTAATGGGATTTAGTCTCTGCTTCAGAGCCGCTGGCTGATCCCCGGACTGGGATGTCCTACTGTCAGCTAGACGCTGACGTCAGGGAAAGGGGAGGGAGGGGGGAACTTTGATTCCGAATATCTCTCAAACCATAGCGGTTTGAGAGATTGTGTTTGTGGCAATGCAATTCTCTTTTTACCCTCTACAAATTTATTAAAAACTAGTCTAAAAGCCAATGTAAACAGGCCAAGGTCTGGGTAATGTTAACCTTTTGAGTGCCAGAGGAGTACGCAGTGCATTGCTTTGCAATGCGTTGCATACCCCTCTGGCATTCAAAGAGTTAAGCAACCACTACCTCACTGCTCCACGCAATGCGGTCCTGTGTCGCCTCACGCGATGCAATCATGCGCAGTATAGACTGCCCGAACGGAGGCAGTCTCTACTGTGCATGGCTGCATCGTGACAAACATCCTAGCAAATTATTATATAGGATGATTTTTAGACATTACTAACACTTTAATTTGGATGATGTTGCCGCAGTATAGAAGCAGAGATCTGATTGCTGGGAAACATTTTTCTGTTTTGATTCCTTCATTCTGTTGGTTTTTACACAGAAAGGGAAAGCGGGTAGGTGTATACAAGTCTCTGAAAAAAAAAAAATACATCAAATATACTCATTCTTCACTAGATACGTATTTAACCCTTTCAGTGCTAGAGGAGGCGTTCAGTGCATTGCATTGCAATGGCATTCAGAGGAATAAAGGAATAAAGTTGTAGTATGAAGAAAGAAGTTTATTTTAATCCTTTGAATTCCAGAGGGGGTACTCAAGCGGTTTCTTTATGATGCGCTCTATGGGAGAGCTTAAAGTGGACCTGTCATTTTAAAAGGGTAGTATTGCCATTTTTGTACAAACATGAATCTTGTACGCAATAAAAAATTAAACTAAATGTCCCCAAGTCCCATAAAGGTTTGAGAGATAATCAGGACCAAAGTACCCCCCTCCCTCCCCTTTCCATGACGTCTGCGCTCTAGCTGACTGCAGGGGAATCCGGTCCCGGGACCATCGTAGGGTCTTCAGCAGAGCCTAGATCGCGATCTTGAAAAAGAGCTACTTCATTGGAACGGTCTACAAAGTGTGCTTGCAAACCAGGCACATTTTGTAGACCTTTCCAATGAAGTATTTCTTTTTAAAAATCACAATTGCAGCTCTGCTGAAGAGCCTCCGACGGTCCCAGGACCGCATTCCCCTGCAGTCAGCTAGAGCGCTAACGTCAGGGAAAGGGGAGGGAGGGGGGAACTTTGGTGCCGAATATCTCTCAAACCATAAAGGTTTGAGAGATGGGACTGTGGGCATTTAGTTTAAGTTTTTACTGCCTACAAGATTCATGTTTGTAAAAAAAAAAAAAGGCAATACCTTTAAAAGAATGTTAGTTGATTTTAAAGATAAATAAGAAAAAAGTACCTATATCTCTTACTAGCCGTTTGTGATCTAAATAGTTTTTTGGGAAAAAAATAAAATATCTTTGTTAGTGTCACAGTGTGGCACTTTATGATAATTAGTTTTGAGCTGGGCCAATATTACCATACACTGTGCTATGAATGAATCTAGGTAGAGCCGGTGACCGCCTGAGTATGATGGGAGTTGTAGTCCAAATTCTGGAGAGCCACATGTTGCTAACTACTACAGTGTGTATGTGCGTAAGTATGTATGAATGTATGTGTGTGCGCCCGCAAGTATGTGTGCATCTATGTGCGAGTGTTTGTGCTCGTGTGTGTGCAGGTATGTATGTGCACGTATGTGTGCGTATGTGCATGTTTGTACGTGTGCATGTGTCTTGCTCAGCCCTGAATGTTACTATGTACAAACACAAGTTCACTCCCCTCTGTCTCTCTCTGATGTCTCTTACACACCTTGTCTCTGAGTTTCGGCTCTATGTGTCTGTGTTACTTTTCATGCATTTAAAGGAGCAGTAAACTTTTATTTATGAAAACACGTTTTACAGAGCATTTCCTGCTGAATAAAACAAGGTCACTCCCATCGCTGTCAGATGTTTTATTCAAAATTTGTAACAGTTCAAATAATCAGGAAGTGAATTTACTGTGTTTACTTTCTGATAGTTCTAACTGACAGGAAGTGACTCAGCAGTTTCTATCACATTCTATGGAGAACTGTATGTCTCTGACTTTTCTGACTTTCCTCTCCATTAGAATCTAACAGGAAAACTAATTAGAATTTGACCACTAGAGGGCACTGCTAATGTAAAAAAAAAAAAATGGGTTTAAACTGTAATAACTCTGGAAATATAAACCTCTCAGCAGTGGGAGTAACCTTATTTTACTCAATAGGAAAATCCCTACAATATGTATTTTTTTCATAAAAAAGTTTACTGCTGCTTTAATTGACAGGATAGATACATAAATGTGTTATTGGTGTGTTACACACAGTCCAACGTGTTTAAATGAGAACAAATGCTTCCTAATAACAATTTATGTCCTAAAATCCTAATGCCGCCATATGAAATTTGAACTTCTCAGATAACCTTTTCAATTAGCCCTGGAAGTCAAGTCCGTTGAGACAGGAATGACCGCTTTTTGCCCGACCACAGGAACTCAATCTCTGCTCACTTAACCCTTGAAGGACCAGAGTCGTGTTCAATGAAACGTGCACTCCACTGGTCTTTAAAGGGATAGTAATGTTTCACAAAAACAGAAGCTCCACTTAATCTTCATAGTATTTGAGCCATAGAGAGTGTTATTTCAGTGCTGTCAGAGTTGTAGTTCAAGAGTAATTGAATGATAAAGTTTCCCCCTCCCGCCCCTTTTACCTAGTGTAAGCCATCTCTTCCCAGATGTGGAATGCAGTCCATAGACCAGACAGATAACAGAAGGGGACAATCTTCTTCCTATGAGAACAATGAAAGCCCTGCCCCCCTTGACAAGTTTTGCAGGTTTTTCCCTTATCTTAATTGAAGGTTGTCCCTCTCTGCAGTCTACCTGGGCACCTCTCTTCTGATGTGGCTGAACAGTGTTACATCAGTAAAAGGGGGGGGTGGGGGATACTTTGTCATTGAATTACTCTTGAACTACAACTCTGACAGAATTGAAATAACACTCTCCAAAGTCCAAATACTATGATGATTAATTAGAGCTGCTTTTATTATGAAACATTACTATCCCTTTAAAGAGTCAAGTAGGCTCATGCACCCTGCCTGCACCAGTTTGATAAAATAAAATGCAAGCAAACAGGGGTGGCTTTCTGAAAGACAGCAGCTCATTACCTTATTTTTAGGGGTAAAAAGTACCTCCAGTCTTGGCAATAGGGAACAGAAGCACAGACTCTTATTTATAATTTACACTGGATTGTAGAGGCACAGAATAAAATAAAATATTTTAACAGGTTCTAGCTTGGAATAAAAGACACTGAAACGTTTATGATTTTAAAAATGCTGTAAAATTTAGAGCGTAACAGTGGGCTGTATGTGAATAACCTACAAATAGACGCGTGGAAGAGAGACACGCACATTTATATATTTATCATCTGCACATAATGCTTTTATTGCTAACAAAGTATATTCCGTGTTATTTATTGGACATTGCTCTGGCACTCGAAGGGTTAAAAGAAAAACCCTTAGTATGGAAATGTGTATTTTTTTTTAGGACTTTACCGGCTGAGTTCAACTAAGCTGCTGCTATTTCAGATGCGTCATTTAAAAGTTGTACAGTTCAAAACTTGCATTTTTTGGGTGAAACATTTACATGACCTTTTAACCCTTTGAGCGCCAGAGGGGTACGCAAGGCATTGCAAAGCAATGCGTTGCGTACCCCTCTGGCACTCAAAGGGTTAAGATGGCACACAGGCATTTTAAGGTGGCAGAAATGTGAATTCAGCAGCTCTTACTTGGACCTTGCTGCCATCAAATGGTAGTAACATCAATCTTCAAGCCAAACTTTCCTCATGTGTATGGGCACTCCAGGTAGGATAAAAAGGACCACTTGATAGGTGGGTGCTATGAAAAGAGCTTCCCTTTAAGCTTTCATATATAGGAAAAACTGTTGCAGTATCACGCACTACCAACGAACAAATTTGCATGACTCCATAAATAAAAACAATAAACTTTATTGGTAACTGTATGCATACCTTTGCAGTATTCTCTAGTCAACATTGGTAGTATATGGAGAGACTGGCAAATTATGGGTACAAGCAGTCAGATGTAAAGAGAGGCATCTCAGGCAGATCCACGCGTTTCGCTTTGGTAACGCTTACTCATTACCAGAGAGTACTGCAAAGGTATGCATACAGTTACCAATAAAGTTAATTGTTTTTATTTATGGACACATGCAAATTTGTTTGGTGGTAGTGCGTGATACTGCAACAGTTTTCCCTATTTTAAGGTGGCACCAAGCAGTCTAGTATCTGTAATAATTGCCTTCCTGGTGTAGGCAACAGCACCACCCTAAAATGCCAGGCCACGGAAGTATTGCACCCAGGAACTGTTAGTCTGAGCTGTAGTACATTTTGAATGACCATCTCTATTCAGTGGGCTTACTCTTCTTTAACTCCGTATCTAGTCCTGTAAAATGTACATCTTCCATACTATTCAATGCTTTCCCTTTAAGACAAGTCTAATGCCTATATGTTTAGTTCTCTGGATGTTGCACTGGTTTCTGTTGTTTGTTGTTTCTCTGTTCTTGTTTTACACCAACCTTCCCTTTCTTTTTCTCCCGTTGCAGTTGAATGCACATTTGTCTGAATGCGTAAATGCCCCAAGTACCTGTAGTTTTAAACGATATGGCTGCACTTTTAAGGTCAGTATAAGACTCCCATGTTAACACTTCACTTGCTTGTACTTAGGCTGATCGAATCCTTTTATCCTCTGAAAATTGTGTTACATACAAGGCCATAAAACATAGGTGAAAACAAACTGCCAATCAAGTACTACATACAGTAAACAGCCTCAATGGCCTACTGAGGATAATGAGAGTTGTAGTCCAACAGCAGCTGGAGGGCCACAGGCTGCCAACCTTGATTTATAAAGTGCTGAATTCACTTTGCTGTACTTTATCACTTTACAGACCAGAAGGTTCACACCCTCTCTGGTCCGTAAAGGGTTAAAGCATGGATAGCCAATATTCAGACCTCCAGCTTTTGGGGACTACAACACTAGGATGTCCAAAGACACCCAACACCCAAAACACCCATTTTCATTATTATGGTAAGAAAAATCCTAATAGCCACTACAGCATTACAGCTCAGTTCTGCATGGATTGATCCTCCAAAATGAATGTTCAATTACCACTGTATATCGTGTCCATGGAGGCCGGCATGATTCTATGTTGCAGGACTCCAGGACCCCCAAATTTCTCCCAGAGAAGGCTTCCAAAGAATACATAATTTTGAGGGTTTTATTATTGTTTTGGAGTCCTGCATGTCCACCTCAATGAACGTGATAGTAATAACCACACCTGGGAACGTTCTTGACCCAGGCCTCCGGAGGATGACTAAGGTCTGGGGTGGGAGTGTCCGGATGGTGCAATTTGCATCACATAGTGGGTGGAGTTTGATTGGGGTGGGTGGGATTTGGAGTAATGGAGGTGGGAATTACCCTTGAAATGGGTGAAGAGTGGGCAGGACAGGGCGGAGAGTGGCTGGAACTGGCAGTGAAGTGGGCGGAGTTACAAGAGAACTCACTGAGCCCTGAGAATCAGCCTCTGTCCCTGATGACCTGGTAATTAACCCCTTAGTGACCGGCCGCGCATGCACACGGCCAGCACTTAACGCCCGCCGAACATTTTTTTTTTTCTTCATTTTTTTAAACGACTTCCGGGACATACATGTACGTCTTCTGTCCACCTGGGACATCCGCTCGGGACGTACATGTACGTCCTCAGGCGGTAAGGGGTTAAAGGATCAGTAAACTTTTTTTTTAATGAAAACCTATGTTATAGAGCTTTTCCTGCTGAATAAAACAAGGTCGCTTCCAACCGTTGTCATTTGTTTTATTCAAACTTTGTAACCGTTCAAATAATCAGGAAGTGAATTTACTGTGTTTACTTCCTGATAGTCCTAACTGACATTCTATGGAGAACTGTGAGTCACTGACTTTTTTCTCCATTAGAATGTAATAGAATAACTAATTGAAATTTGACCACTAGATGGCACTGCTAATGTAAAAATATATGGGTTTAAACAGTAATAACTCTGGAAATATGCATCTGTCAGCAGTGAGAGTACACTTATTTTACTCAACAGGAAATGCTCTACGATATATATATATTTTTTCATAAAAAAGTTTACTGCTCCTTTAAGTGTAAAAACCAGAGTCTCCACGTCAGATCCGGAGAGTTCTCCGATACGGTAGATGTGAAATATTAATTTTGGAGAACCAATCCACGTAGAATTGATTTGTAATGGCCATTAGGTTTTTTTCTGTCACGATTAAAATAAATGGAGGTGTTAGTGTTCCTATATGCTAGAATATACACATTGCTCACTTTAAAGGGATAGTAATACTTAAAATGTAAAAAAAAAAAATATGTTGTAGGGTTTATCCCCCTAACACAAGAGTATTCCCACTGCTGAAAGGTGTTTCATTCAAAGTTATTAATTTTCAAAGTTGAATTTTTAGGTGCAATATCACAGTGGCCTGAAATTTTACAGTGGCGCAGTTGCTACACGATCCTATGGACAGCTCTGGTCCCGGGACCATAAGTCTCCATAGGATGGTGTAGCAACAGCGCCACTGTACAATTTCAGGCCACTGTGATTTTGCACCTAAAAAATTCAACTTTTGAATGAAACACCTTTCAGCAGTGGGAGTACTCTTGTTTTACTCAGGTGGATAAACCCTACAACATATTTTTTTACATTTTAAGTATTACTGTCCTTTTAACAATGTTCTTGTCTTCAAACGATAAACCACAGGCGTAAAATTCCACGGATCTGTATGTGTAGTGTAACTTGTGGCTGTTAATTGCCTTGTTCTCACCCGCACGTCTGTATATTCTTGTGTTGCATATAAGTTTACTTTGTTGAATAATATGTAACCCTTTGAGTGCCAGAGAGGATGCAATGCATTATATACCTTTCTGGCACTATCACCCCTATACAAGTTTGCCTCAGTGTGATCTTCATATAGCAATAACCTGTAATTGTTGTTTTGTTTTTCTTGTTTTGTTGTACAATGCATGCTACGGCAAAATATACAGTTTTAAAAATGAGCCGTGGCCTTCTGGACAGACTGCGCCGGTACAACTGGTGGAGAAATCCTCCATCATAGGAGGAGGTTGGAACACGACAGTACTTGGGTTGGGAACAGATGAAGATTGGCAGGCTGCGGTTCAAGGCTGTAACAGCAGTCTGTGTGGAAGTAAGGCCCCGGCTCATTTTTAAAACTATATTTTTTGCCATAGCAGGAATTGTATAACAAAAAAAAAAACGATTACAGGTTATGGCTATATGAAGATCGCACTGAGGCAAGCTTGTATATGGGTGATTAGTTCCCCTTTAAGAAAACATTTCTCTCCAATTAAATGTAATGCAAATGTCCCTTATATGCAACATTCCGTTGTGATTCCATTCTTGCATTCGTGCATGCTCCTAAGGCAGAACTAACATCTCCTAATAAGCCTCACTTACCTCCCTATGAAGATTGTCCTTGTGTCTTTGTTCATTTGATAACATCTTCAGTCCTGTCCAGTTATGTCTATCGTGACGTACATGAGTATTGGCAGCAGGGCCACAGGACCTCTCACTCGGCTCACTTAACTCTTTAAAGGGATAGTAATACTTCTTTTATCTTTATTTTATTTTGTAGGCATTAAAAAAACATGAAGAACGATATATGTCTTATCTCTCAAACCTTTATGGTTTGAGAGATATTCACAAGCAAAGTTTCCTCTCACTGACCAAAACGGTCAAGTCTGCCATCTAGCTGTCAGATTTGGAATCCTGTCCGCAGATCAACCGGTAGCTCTTCAGCAGCGCCGAGATCGCAAGATATAAAAATAACTATTTCATTTGAAGGGTCTAAAAAGTTTGCTTGCAAACCAGGCACAATTTGTAGACTAATCGAATGAAGTAGTTCTTCTTATATCTCGCAGTCTCGGCTCTGCTGTAGAGCCACGGCTGGTCCGCGGACCAGATTTCAAATCTGACCGCTAGATGGCAGACTTGACCGTTTTGGTCAGTGAGGGGAAACTTTGCTTGTGAATATCTCTCAAACCATAAAGGTTTGAGAGATAAGACATATATCGTTCTTCATGTTTTTTTAATGCCTACAAAATAAAATAACGATAAAATGAAGTATTACTATCCCTTTAAAGGGATAGTAATGTTTGCAATTAAGTAGATCTCCGAGTCTTCTTTATTGTAAATCTAATACTTTGCGCTATGTTATCAACTTACTTTTATGTAGCTCGCAAGATATTAAATGTAGAATGATCCCCCTCCCGCCCATTCTGGCTGCGTCACACTGCCTCTCTGTCTGGTCCAGACGGATGCAGCAAGGGACACAATCTTCAGTAAGCAAAAGGAAAATCCTGTCCTCCTTTGTCACAGGTATCAGGGTTTTCCTTATACTTACTCACTGAAGTTTGTCCCTTCCGAGACCGGATTGCAGATTCTGTGGGAGGCGGCCAGAAGGGGCGGGAGGAGGATCCTTCCACATTAAATATCTTGAGAACTACATAAAAGTAAGTTGCTAAACTTATCTCGTTGTGTTAGATTTACAATAAAGAAGACTCGGCGATATACTTAATTCCAATCATTACTATCCCTTTAAATACCAGTGGGGGTATAAAAGCAGTGTGCACCCACCCACTGTTCTGAAAGGGGTGGTAAACTGTTTTTTTTTATGAAAAAACATATATTGTAAGGCTTTTCCTGTTCAGTAAAATAATGGTACCCCCACTGCTGAGAGATGCATATTTTCAGAGTTATTACAGTTTAACCCTGTGTTTTTCTACATTAGCATTAACAATGCCCTCTAGTGGTCAAATTCCAATTAGTTATTCTGTTACATTCTAATGAAAGAAAAGTCAGTGACTTACAGCTCTCCATAGAATGTGATACAAACTGCTGAGTCACTTCCTGTCAGTTAGAACTATCAGGAAGTAAATGCACAGTAAAGTCACAGTGGTTGTTTGAACCATTATCAATGTTGAATAAAACATTCAAAATAGCAGATTCTAAAGAAATCCTTGCTGTTTGGAGACCAGAACCCAGGCTACAGCACAGACATCTTGTCTGCGTGCCTGCGTTGTCAGTCCTGGTCTCCTTTGAGGAGCACTGTAGTTACCACAAGGTAACTGGAAGGGACTGACGGCGCAGGCGCGCAGACAGCACTAACCTGCCCGTCAGTTTCCAAACGGCAAGGATTTCTTTAGAATCTGTTTTTTTTTTTTAAAGGTAAGATGTGTATTTCCAAGATAGTCACAATGTGCTTAATGAATGCATGGCAACTTAGTAAGATCTGAAAGTTCCACTTTAAGAGAAGATACATTTCTAGCAGGAGGGAAAGTTACACATGATGTACTGGTAAATAGACTAACATGCATCTCGGAGTCAGGAGGGATTATGTAACTCTCATTTTCAGGATTATATACTGTCAGAAGTTAAACTTGATTAGCTTGTGTCTGTTTTCCTGCTTAATTTTCTACTTAAAGAGATAGTAATACTTAATATGTAAAAAAAAAGATATATTGTAGTGTTTTTCCCCCCAGAGTAAAACAAGGGTACTCCCACTGCTGAAAGGTGTTTTATTCAAAAGTTGTTAGAGTTCAAACTTGAAATTTTTTTAGATGCAGCATCACAGTGGCCTAAAATTCAACAGTAGCGCTGTTGCGACACCATCCTATGGACAGCTCCTATGGAGCGTAAATCTTCCTAGGATGGTTTAGCAACAGCGCCGCTGTACAATTTCTGGCCACTGTGATACTGCACATAAAAAAAAAAAAAAAAAAAAAAAAGATCAAGTTTGGGGTTTAATAACTTTTGAGTAAAGCATGTTTCAGCAGTGGGAGTGCCCTTGTTTTACTCAGGAGGATAAACCCTAAAACATACATTTTTTTTTTACGTTTTACTGTCCCTTTAACAGTAGAGATAGCTTTACATACAAGGGCAAAGCTCCTAAGAACCATTAGGGTGTTCCAGTCAATGTAAGGAAAGTGGGGGGTTATTATTAGGACATGTTGGGTAACCTTCAGCTGTGGCTACTCCCATATCTGTTAGTATCCGCCCTCAACATACTGGTCCCAACTGTGCTGCTACTTCCCATATCTGGCACTGAGAACTCCAAATAGGCAGCTGATAATTCCTATTGGCTGCTGTGATGTCACCCCCACCTGCACAGCCAATAGGATTGCGGCTGCCACTGACAGTTTCAGCTCTTGCAGAAGTTGGGACATGGAGCTGAGGAAAGACTGGAACAGATAGGGATGTAAGTTTATAATGCTGCTTTTAATTGAGAACTAGTGCTCTTTTAACAGATTGAGTGCCAGGGAGGTCCTCACTGGCACTCAGAGGGTTAAAATTGAGAATTAAATACAGGGATAGAACGTGTCTCTCCTGTAGTTTCTTATATCTTCCTTTCTTTTTAACACTCCCACAGGGAACAAATCAACAAATTAAAGCACATGAGGCAAGCTCTGCTGTTCAGCATGTGAACCTAATGAAGGAATGGAGTAATTTCCTAGAGTCAAAGGTGACCATTTATCTGGAGTTGTCATATATCTTTTACTTCCATTTTTATATCCCGGAATATTAAAAGGATAGTAATGTTTGAACAGAAAAGCAGCTTTTCTTATTCCTGATAGTTTTTGGACCGTGTGGAGCATTATTACAATTCTGTATGATGTGTACTTCATGAGTAACTATGTTATAAAATGCCCCCATCCCGCCCCTTTTACTTGTGTAACGCTGCTCTCCTCAGAGATACAAGTCCTGATGGATCGCGACGAGGGACAATCTTCTGTGAGCATATGGAAAAACCTGCCCTTCTTCATCAAAGGGGCGGGTTTTTCATTTTGTTCACAGTCCCTCTCTGCAGTTTGTCTGGTCCGATGACCGGATTCCATACCTGTGGGAAGGCGGCTTACAATATGTAAAGGGGGCAGGAGGGGGACACTTAGTAATTTAATTACTCATGGCTGTACAGATGGAGCTCGGCATTGACTTCTTTTTGGGGATACCATAGGTAATTGTTGCCACCAGTATAGCCACAAAAATTCCTGTCCAGGAAAAGTTGCATTCAACTACGCGTTTCACACAGACCAAGTGCTTTATCAAGTTCTTGAAAAGTTCCCGGCCAGGAAAAGTTGTAGTCAGCTTTGTCAAGTTCTTGATGCATCCTTTAAAAAAAAGAACTGGGATATTAAAAAGTGCTAAGACTGACAATCTGGAAACAAAACTTCATGGAATCAGCTGTCATTTAAAGGGATAATAATACTTAATTATATCCCTATATTAAAGTCCTATTATAAATAAATGTATTGCCCCTAGTGTCATCTCTCAAACCTTTATGGTTTGAGAGATAATCGCTCCTAAACTTGCCCTCTCCCTCCCCTTCCCCGAAGTCAGCATTGAAGCTGACTGAAGGGAAATCCGGTCTTACGATCATCAGGCGGCTCTGCAGCATAGACGTGATCGCGTTAATAAAACAAAATATTTCACTAAAACAGTCTTCTACGTGTGCTTGCAAACCTAGCACACGTAGAAGACCATTTCAGTGAAAGATTTCTTTTTTATTAACGCGATCACGGCTCTGCTGTAGAGCCGCCTGAAAGTCTTTTTACTGGCTTCCCTGCAGTCAGCTAGAACGCTGACTATGGGGAAGGGGGAGGGAGAGGGGAACTTTAGGAGTGATCATCTCTCAAACCATAAAGGTTTGAGAGATGACACTGGGTGCAATACATTTATTTTTAATATTACTTTAATATAGGGATTAGTAATAATTAAGTATTACTATCCCTTTAACTTGTGGGACTTCACATCGTATGGGTATGACAGTAGTGCACTACAAAGGCAGCCAATACAAGAAACATGATAAAATATATTTATTACCACATACTAACACAATCCAATCTCACGTCTCCCCTGATGAATGTTATCATTATTAACTGAAATGTTGCATTGTATTAAGTGCTAATACATGTATTTTGTGGCATTACTTGGACCAGCTGCCTTTGGAGTGCACTGTTGCCCCCGACTGTCAATAGAGGTATCACAGATTTTGTTTTCATGAAGAATAACTGGAGCAAATCTGGAGCAAACCAATTGCACCATAGGGAACATATAAACATCCAAAGTGATTTAAATGGGGCTTTTAACAAGTTAACATTGTTGATAAGTCTGAAAACGACATGTGTCCATCAAATTCAGCCCATGCTGTATCAACCCTTGTTTATCCATAGGAACACACACAAAAAAAAAACCCAGCTAAAATAATTTCCACTTAAGCCCCAAGTGGGTGAAAAAATTCCTTTCTGATTCCAGAAAAGCAGTCGGATATTCCTTTGGATCAACATCGTATCGGCTTTGAAGCCAACTGTCATAATTCTCGGTATTGTTCTGTCCTAGATAGGATCCATTATGTTTTTGAAAGCAGTTATGGTATCTGCAAGCACAGCATCCCGAGGCAATAAATTCCATAACTTTACTGCCCCTACTGTAAAAAAAAAAATCCCTCCCTTTATTTTAGTTGAAAGCACCTTTCCGCTAGTCTTGATAGATGATTCTTTGTTTTTTGCTCAGCTTGTTGAGGAAATAGTTCCTCAGAGAGTTCTTTGTATTGACCTTGAAAGTATTTGTAAATGGTAATCATACCACCCCTTAGATGTCTCTTCTCTAATGTAAACAAACCCAGTTTGGGTAGTCTCTCTTTGTAACTCAGATCCTCCAATCCCTTTATCAGTTTTGTTGCACGTCTCTGTACTTTTTTCATTTCTGTCATGTCTTTTTTTCAAGAACTGTTGCCCCAAACTGTACTCCATATTCTACATGAGGCTTAACCAAGGCATATGTGCATCTGTAGCCCTTTTTATACAGGATAGTGCCCTACTGGCTCTTGCAGCAGCTGATTGACACTACAGACTGCTGTGTAATCTATTGTCTATCGGTTCTCCTAAGCCTTTCTCTAACAAGGATTCCTCAAGTACTTTCCCATTTAGTGTATATGTAGCAAGTGTGTTTCTGTAAAGGGTTAAAGACAGATTAAATCAGTGGAAATGAATTTGTCACCTATGGTGCAGTTGGTTTACCCCATCATAACTGCTGTTCTCTTTAGTAACATCTGTCTGACTGTGATTTCAGGTATTTTCCAACCTGACCTATTTTTTGTGATGAGAAGATGATTAAGTCAGATTTTCACCCAGCTGGAACAATAAATGTAACCTTTAATATTACTCGTGTCTGATGGGGTCTGATGTTTTGTTTTCACTTCATTTCCTCCTTCCTTTTATATGTGTGTGATTTATCTCACGGGAAATCCCAGGATCCTTGCAGACTACCAGAATAACAAACCACAATGTGCTGTGTATTTGTACAAGCAGAGGCAGGCAACAAGGAACCTGTAGGGGGGTTTCCTTACTGTCCAGCCTTCCTTATTGCTAGTATATGTATATAATATTTATTTCTATATGAAGGATGATGGTCCAGCTGCATGGTAGCAGGAGTGGCTATAATACAGGAAAAGATTAAGCATTCACAGGAATTAGAGTGAGGACAAAAGTATTATTTATTTGGCCAACATTTTGACTTAGTACCAGACCTTCTTCAGGACAGTGTGACAATCAATAGCCACCTTTACACATCCTCACAAAACATGTAATAGCTCAAAACACTGGCCAAACGAATGGCACTTTTGTCTTTACCAGAAATCCAGTGAGTGTCTTCTCTCTTTCCTGTATCTCATCTCAGTGTTCTCTTCCTTTCTGTGTATGTGTGTGTTGTAGATTTAGGATTTTTGAATATTTGCGTAGACATAATGGGATGTCTTGGGGATGGGACCCAAGTCTAAACACGAAATTCATTTATGTTTCATATACACCTTATACATATACCCTGAAGGTAACTTTATATAGTATTTTTAAGAATTTTTTACATTGAACCATCAGAAATTTTCTACTTGCGGCATTGTGTCGGCGCTTCAAAAATTTCGGATGTTTGGATTAGGGTTGCTCAATGTGCGTGTGTATGTGTATATATACTAGTTGAACAGCCCGTGTACACGGGCCACAGTGCCAGACAACAACGGTCGTGGTGCAGTCATGCACAGTATAGACTGCCAGCGCCGCGGCTGATAACGGAGCGGGGCGCTGTGAATTCAGACTGTAGTCCTCTCTGCGCATGCCCCATGCCAGTTCAAAGGTGAAACCCCATACATTTAAATCCATTAAAAGAAATATTCAGAGGCTTGGGGGGGGGAATCAATAAAGAAATGCAAAATAAAAAACTTTTAGTGACAAAGTGATTGTGTACTACGCTTGTCAGCAGTGTGTTGCACCCCTCTGTCACTCATGTTGTCTAATTATTAAGCCAGCACTATGACAGCAGTGGTGCCTTATGTATAATCATACTGGTGGCTGTGTACAGAAAATCCCCTGCATCCTATGTGAATGTGTAACTTACAGAGATAGTAATATTTCACAAAAACAGCAGCTCCAATTAATCTTCATAGTATTTGGGCCATGGAGAGTGTTATTTCAATACGGTCAGAGCTGTAGTTCAAGAGTAATTGAATGATAAAGTATCCCCCTCCCGCTCCTTTTACCTAGTGTAAGCCACCTCCCCTCAGATGTGGAATCTGGTGTCTTGACCAGACAAATCACAGCAAGGGACAATCTTCTTACTGTGAGCATGAGGAAAACCCTGCCCCCATTGACAGGTTTTTCCTTAAGATCAGTGAAGATTGTCCCTCTCTATGATCCATCTGGACAGTCTTGCTGTTCTGAGGTGAGCGGTGTTACATTAGTAAAAGGGACAGGAGGGGGATACTTTTTCATTGAATTACTCTTGAACTACAACTCTGACAGAATTGAAATAACACTCTCCATGGCCCAAATACTATGAAGATTAATTGGAGCTGCTTTTATTGTGAAACATTACTATCCCTTTAAGCCTCTGAGTGCCAGAGGGATACGGAATGCATTGCAAAGCAATGCGTTTCGTTCCCCTCCAGCACTCAAATGGTTAAGGTGCAGGAAGACGTTCCCCTCCATAGTCTAAACACACAGATCTGATAAGTGGCTTCCTCCTGCTGTTGTGGAGGATCCTCAGCGGTGCTGGCCACACCCACATTCTGAGTTGTGGGTGCGGCCAAAGCAATCACAATTTCCCTGGATTTGGATGACTGGCTTATTCACAATTAATTTCTGCCTATTAGTTAACACCTTGGATGCAAATTAATGCATTGAAAGCCTCTCTAGCAACCAAGGGAGTAAAGATATTTTTGTGCTTGTATTTTGTAGACTGTATATATTTTCTGTGCTAGACAATAGTAAGTGGGGTTGGGGGGTGGAGTCAGGGGGCGTGGGCATGGGTGGGGAAACTATACCCATTGCATGCCAGAGGGGTACACAACGTATTCCAAGGCAATGCGTTGCATACCCCTCTGTCACTCGAAGGGGTAATATGTAAATCCAATCAATTGCACGTTCCAATATTTTTGCACATTAAATTTTTTTTGGTTTGTTCCACCTCCCGCAGGTATCTATATTACAGAACGAAAGCGCGGAAAAGAATAAAAGTATCCAGATATTACATAACCAGATGTGTAACTTTGAAGTGGAAATCGAACGACACAAGGAAATGCTCCGCAATAATGAGGCAAAAATTCACCAGCTCCAGGTACTGTGACCCCCCCACCCCCCGTAGAGACTGATGTACTTAGGAGACCTGGAGCAATTCTGATCCAAAAGAAGGCAAAAAACCCCCAAAAACCTCAATACAGCAATTTCAAATTCTGCTTTGAATGGGGGGAGAAATTCCTTCTTGATTCCAAATGACAATCAGGAGAGCCCTTTGTATGGACCCGAACATATTTATATAGTGTTATCATATCCCCTCTAAGATTCTGTTTCTCTAGTGTGTAGATATTTAACTTTTCTAGCTTTTCTTCATAACTAAAACTTTCTATTCCCCTTACTAGTTTTGTAGCCCTCCTCTGCACTCTCCCTAGTTCCATAATGTCCTTTTTCAGAAAAGGCGACCAGAATTGAACAGCATATTCAAGGTGGGGTCCTACCATGGACCTGTAAAGAGGCAGAATAATATCTTCCTCCTGTGAGTCAATACCCCTTTTAATACATGCCAATATCTTATTGGTCTTTGCAGCTGGCACTGCGCGCTACTGCCAAGTCTATTGTCTTGGTTTGCTCCACAATTGCCCCAGTTCCTCTTAGTACATCAGCCTTGCAGAATTTTCTTGTGATTCTTGTCTTTTCTCTCTTGAGGGCTCTTTCACTTGGGTAACAGAACAGTAATTGCCCTGTGCTGCAATGTGCCTCCTGTCTTCTGTCACTCACATTGTCCTGAGTTCCACCTCCGATCTCATCACAAGAGGAGTGTGTCTGAGGGACGGTACACAGAGGTCACACTCAGGTTAATGTGCTAAAGAAATTCAGCAAACATGCGTAATTTCGGGGCTCACTGACTCCCTTGGTCAGGCATGACGAGCCCCCCAAAACATTGCACATATTTACACTTGTCAATAAACCTCAGGCTTAGCAAAATTTCATTTTGCACATTAACCTGAGTGTTCTCTTCTGTCTACTTTGGAATATATGTATATGGCAGTCTAGCGGGAGAGCGCCAACGTGTCTGCAATATATATATATATATATATATATATATATATATATATATATATATATATATATATATATATTTATATATAAAATAATTTATTTTTTTTTTGCATTTCACCTTGATCTTTAAATTGCAGGGATGATCTTCCATGCAATTATATATATTATTGTAATTAGTCAGGTCATGGGCCACACATTGGTGTTATATATGCCTTAGTGGTTGTTTTGAGTTACTTTTTTTTTTGCCAAGTACGGTATTTTGGTCACTAAAGGTTACTTTCTAACCATTGGACAATGCTGTTGACTTTGTTGGTTTGTTGTCTCGTGGTTTTTGATGCTATTTTGCTCTATACACTATATATATAAGGTCACTAATCACTTAAGGGGGCTGAAACGTTGACAAACAAACACACATATTCACTCTTTATGGAAGTCCTTTGAGAGCTCTTGCCCTTGATGGTGGCAACACCGCCACTATTTTTGTAATATATCTAGATAATATCTGTCTATCTCTCTCTCTCTCTCTCTATATATATATATATATATATATATATATATATATATATATATCTGTATGATTAAACAATTATATCAAACAGGTGTTAGTGATCAGCAATTTAATGCGTGGGTTGAAACACAATCATTAACTGAAACAGAAACAAATGTGTAGGTGGAATAAAACTGGGTCAGGAACAGCCAAACTCTGCTAACATGTTGAGGTTGCTGAAGACTGTTTAATATCAAAAGTCACACATCATGACTAGACGGAGCACAGCACCAAGACACAAGGTGTGTTTAGAAGTTGCCTTCATGGATTACTTGTGGCCAAAAAGCCATACCTCCGATGTGGAAACAAGGCCAAGCGACTCAATTATGCACAAAAACACAGGAACTGGGGTGCAGGAAAATGGCAGCAGGTGCTCTGGACTGATGAGTCAAAACTTGAAATATTTGGCTGTAGCAGAAGGCAGTTTGTTGTCAAAGTGCTGGAGAGAGGTACAAGAATGAGTGTCTGCAGGCAACAGTGAAGCATGGTGGAGATTCCTTGTAAGTCTGGGGCTGCATTTCTGCAAATGGAGCTGGGGATGTTATTAGAATTAATGGTCTGCTCAGTGCTGAGAAGTACAAGCAGATACTTGTCCATCATGCACTACCATCAGGGAGGCATCTGATTGGCCCCAAATGGCAATGACCCCAAACATGCAGTCAATGTCATTAAGAACTATCTGCAGCGTAAAGAAGAACAAGGAGTCCTGGAAGTGATGGTATGGCCCCCACAGAGCCCTGATCTCAACATCATCGAGTGTGTCTGGGATTACATGAAGAACTGTGGTTAGTTCTACAAGATGTTTGTAACAACCTACCTGCCGAGTTCCTTAACAAACTGTGTGCAAGTGTACTTAGAAGAACTGAAGATGTGGTCATACCAGATATTGATTTGATTTAGATGTTTCTTCTGCTCACTCACTGTGCTTCTTGTTAATTGATAAAAACTATTGTCATGTCTATTTTTGAAAGCATTCTTACTTTACAACATTTATTCACACCTGCCTAAGACTTTTGCACAATACTGTGTATGTATATGTATATATATATATATATATATATATATATATATATATATATATATATATATATGAGCATCAGCCAAACATTATTGCTCTAGCTGACAGAAGGAGTTCCTGGCTGAGGACCAGATGGCAGCTCTTCAGCAGAGCCGAAATAGCATTGTCTAGAAAGAAATACTTAATTGGAATGGTCTACTAAGTGTGTCTGGTTTGCAAGCACACTTTGTAGACTGTTCCAATGAAGAATTTCTTTCTAGATAGCACTATTTCCGCTCTGCTGAAGAGCCGCCGGCCAGTCCCAGGACCAGTATCTCCTTCTGTCTGCTAGAACGCTGACATCTGTGAAAGGGGCGGGAGGGGGGAACTTTAGAAACGTATATCTCTCAAACTATACGTTTGAGAGACGGGAAGTACAACAATTCATTTATTTTTTATTATCTACAATATAAAAGTTTGTGAAAAGCAACCATTACTATACCTTTAAAAATCAAGATGGATCAGTTCTGGAGCAAATTATCTGCCCCTTAGGGGACAAATAAATCTTCATATTTGATGTAACCGATAACTTTAACTCCTTAAATGCTAGAAAGAACTCCAGTGCATTGCTTCAAATTGTTGGAGAAACACTAAAATCCCCCATGTAAATCAATATGAGTTTAGGGAATTTTTATTTTCTCCCCATCAATGCAATTGGTTTGCTCCAGAAATGTACCTCCCTTGTGCACGGGGCCTGCTGTCAGAATGAAAGTGATGTAACAGCGTGCAGTCATCTCACTAGTTCAGGGGCCTGCACAGACTTCCCTGACAGCGCTCCTTTCTGTTATCTTTACGGGATTCTGCGTGGAGAAAATACCAAGACTGTAATCATTTAATGACCAACTACTTTTGGTTTCGGTGTTCAGCTTCCGAAAGTCCCTCAATCCCCCCTTTTGCTTTTGTCCTGTTCAATTGTGTGCCATGTATTACATATTTCACGAATGTATTGTAGGGGGTGTAATCAGGGAGCTGAGTTGGGTAACTGAGTTGGGCACAGCCTACAGGATGGCACTATGAATTTTGCCCTTATGCCTCTGTTCAAGAGATAACATCTTCCGCCAATCGTGGATGTCGTATACACGGAGGCGGACATGTCAGTTGGGGGATGAATTTTCAAACTGATATAGAAATAGAAAGAGTGCATGAGTTTACTTGATTCTTTAACCCTCTGAGTGCCCATGGGTATCCAACACATAGAAATGTAATGTGTTGGCATTCCAAGGGTTAAGGACCAGAGAGATGTGCAGTGTACTTCTCAGGCACCCAGAGTGTTAATGGGTTATGATTACCATGTGCAATGCGCAGAGTTGAGGTTCTGCGACTGTCATGTCCGCCTCCATGCACATGACATCCGGGACTGATTAACCCAACGCATTGCAATACCCCTCTGGCATTCAATGGGTTAAAGGTGGGTTACCCAAGTCACAAGGGAAACATTCACTGACTCTGGTTGGTGGAACTCCTGGACCCACTGGAATGTCATTTATTTCCCCTAAACTAAAGCAGGCAGATTGCGTGAGCCACAACATATGTCATTCATGCAGTGGGCGGAGTTTGATGTCCAGACGTCCTGCCAGCGTGGATATGACAAACAGGACCGACTGTAGATGTTATCTCTTGAGCCAAGGTTCAAATTTAATCACCATAGTAAGTGGGAGGTCATAAGGTGATGTTAGCGAGCTGTCACCCTAAGACAGGCTTAATTTATTTTACAGAGTATTAAAATGTGCCTATATGTTATATGACCCTTTTTTTCTGTAACATAAATAAGTCTGTGATTAGTTAATCCTTATGTTTGGTGGCACACTGGTGCAGTTTAAGCTAACTCCCTGTCCAGTGCCGCCCTTACCTCTTGTGTCCTTTCACAAATGCCCCCGTGTTTGGGCTCTGCCTAGATTCAGTCATAGCACAGTATATGGTAATATTGGCCCATCACATCAGCTAATTAGCATAAAGTGCCACACTGTGAGGCCCACAAATAAAGGATTATCTCTCAAAAATGTATTTAAATTACACACAAATAGCTAGTACAAACTATCACATGTATTTAATATTAAAGGGATTGTAACACTTAATATGTAAAAAAAAGAAATATTTTTGTGTTTAGGGCCTAATGGTTGGGGGACTGGAGAACCCTCTCATTCCTTGCTGCTTTCTATATCTCTATCTTTATATTCACATTAAAATTATATTTATTATACGCAAGTGATTAAATATACTCAACTTGGGAGCCTCATAAGAGACAGCACACTGGAATCACGTAAGGTGAAAAAAGTGTAGTCTACTAATTGCATCCATGCCGAACGTTTTCCGTCCTTAAAGGCCACGAGGAAGATCCTTTAACCCCTTAAGGACCGGCCAATCATGCACTCAACCGGCACTTAAAGACCACAGACCACTTTTTTCCCCCAGTTTCCTATTCAGAACTCCGAGAATGGTGTGCAGCCGCGCAGGGAACCCTGAATTCCATGACGGTCCTGGCACATCATGGGTCTTTATCGCTCCGCAACCCATGACGTGCCAGGACTGTCAAAGGGTCCTTAAGCGGTTAAGGACCGAAAATGTTCCTCAGGGCAAGGTCCTTTAAGGACTGAAAACATTCAGCATGTATGCAATAAATTGACTACACTTTTTTCACTTTACATGATTCCAGTGTGCTGTCTCTTATGAAGCCCCCCAGGGTGAGTATATTTATTCACTTGTATTGAATTTTTCTATGGGACATGCACCTATAACTTTAATTTGTTACAGGTATATTATACAGGTGTGTGCCATTGCCTATTTTTGTGATTCTTGTATTTATTTTATGGGTATGTTGTGGTGAGTTGACGCAGTAAGCTTTTCTTCTTTCTTTATCCTCCTGTGTAAAACAAGGACACTCCCACTGCTAAGAGGTGCTTTATTACAATGTTATTACAGCACAAACTTAGATTTTTTTTATGTGCAATATCTCAGTGGTCTGAAATGTTACAGTGGCGCTGTTGCTGCTGTATACTATGGACAGTTCTCTTCAGTTGACCATAAACCTTAGAATGATGTAGCCACATCTTGCTGTAACATTTCAAGCCACCGAATTACTGCACTTAAATAAATAAATTTGAATTGCAATAACTTTTGAATAAAACACTTCTCAGCAGCGGGAGTACCGTTGTTTTAGTCAGGAGGATAAACACTATAACATATTTTTTTTATTACATACTAGTGTAAAAGCCCGTGTACATGGGCAAAGGTCTGGTTGATGTTAACGCTTTGAGTGCCATTGCTTTGCAATGCGTTGCGTACCCCTCTGGCACTCAGAGGGTTAAGAGCTCGGTCCTGCTCTGCGTCCTGCCGCCGACGCAGTCCTGCACTGTAGAGACTGCCCGAAAGCACAGAATGCTCCCAGCACAGAACTCCCAGCATTCTGTGCGTTCGGGCAGTCTCTATTGAGCATGACGGCTTCTGACAAACATCATAGCGAATTATTATATAGGATTAAGTGCTACTATCCCTTTAACTAAACGTATTTTGATGAAACTGGTCTGCTTTATTAACTGAGAAGGAGACCTGTGTGACATTTGACTACAAATACTGAAACGATTTGGGGAAAATGTATCAATATTAGATTCATGTGATAAGAATTAGATGCTCATTACCCCTCTAGGCTCTGATGAGAAGAAAAAAATGCTAATGTTTTCAAGGAAATCACACGTTTCAGGTGATTGTGAAACCACTGTGTCAGAATGAGAAATTACTATAGGATGTAGTTTGGTTAGTACCCGGTTCCCTCCGGGGCATTACACACAGACAGAGGAAATTCTCTCTGTTAGTAAAAGCTTATTTCTGGATACCGTCCCGTTTCACTCTGTGTAATGAGTATTTGAGAAGACGACATTCAATTGATTTTCTGTGAAGACAAACTAAAGGTCACAAGTTAAAAGAAGTAAGATGATAGGGATTCTATATTTCACAGATGTGAATTATGCAAATGAGTCTCCGTACATCACTTAGTGGGTGCAGTAAGAGAAATGTACTCATGTATTTGTTTATTTTAATATTTTTTATATATCAGACTTATCAAGTACAATTAATTGAGGGTAACAAGAAACATGGGCTATATGAGAAGGAGAGCGTAGTAATCGGCTGTTGAACAGACATATATATGTAAAATAACAAACAAAATGAATATCTTGTAATACCTTTTTTATTGGACTAACAGAATTATGGATTGACAAGCTTTTGGGATAAACCACCTTTAACAGGAAGGGAGTTTATCCCGAAAGCTTGTCAATCCATAATTCTGTTAGTCCAATAAAAAAGGCCTTACAAGATATTAATTTAGTTTATTATTTTACATTTACATCACTGGACTAATACGGCTACAATGTTAACTCTCTCTCTCTCTCTCTCTCTCTCTCTCTCTCTCTCTCTCTCTATATATATATATATATATATATATAAAATGTCCTTCCTACCACCACCCATATTCCAATGGAAAAGATGCGGCAGAGAGAGGAAGGGGTGGCCGTTTTCAGAATCAGGCTATGGGCCATATGTTCAAAGAAGTAGTGAAATAGCTTTTGTCGTTTGTAACAACATTTCAAAGTACAGTGTCGTTGGGATCATTAATATTTTCAGAGCGTGTCGGTTGTGATCAGAAATATGTCGTTTTGTCATTGAAGTACAATTCCTGACTGAAATTGTCATAAGCAACAACAAAAATGTCTCAAATAACACAAAAATGTCTTCACTAAAGAGAAAAATGTCTTAAAGGGATAGTAATACCTTTAAAAAAATAATTAAATGAGCCCAGCGGCATCTCTCAAACCTTTATGGTTTGAGAGATATCTGCTTTCAAAGTTCCCTCTCCCCGACATCAGCGTTCTAGCTGACAGCAGGGGAATCCGGTCCCTGAGCAAGCGGAGGCTCTTCAGCAGAGCCGAGACTGCTTTATGGAAGACGAAATCCTTCAGTGAAATGGTCTTCTACGTGTGCTTGGTTTGCAAGCACACGTAGAAGACCATTTCAAGTGAAGGATTTCTTCTTCTATAATGTGATCTCGGCTCTGCTGAAGAGCCTCTGCCGGTTCAGGGACCGGATTCCCCTGCTGTCAGCTACAACGCAGACGTCAGGGGAGAGGGAAAAAAGCAAAACTTTGAAAGCGGATATCTCTCAAACCATAAAGGTTTGAGAGATGGCGCTGGGCTCATTTAATTCAGTTTTTTAAGGGCTACATGATGGGGGATAGTAAGATGTAAGTATTAATATCCCTTTAACTAACACAAAACTCTTTTAACTAAAGACAAAAATGTCTTATCTAACACAAAAACAAATATGTGTATAGGCAAGGTTCTGATTCACTGATAAGTACATCAAATCTTATGTTTCATTAAAAGAGATATTACTACAGTAGGCTTATTTAAATCAATGACAGTTTGGGGAATTTGAATTTGTCTCCTGTTTTGCACCATAATTGCTCCTGTTTGCCCTTACACAAAAGAAACCTTTGCTATAATATGTATAGCAACACTGTCCATTTAGTGGTTTGTGGTGTACTCTAATTTAGTGGGTCTTAAGTTTTTTGTTTTTTTACCATAGGCACCCCAGAGATCATAGGGCACATCTGATTTGAACTCTTTGAGTGCCAGAGGAGTGCGTTGCATGCCCCTCTGGTGCTCAAAGTGTTAAAGCTTATTTGTCAAGACACTAATGAAGGTTACATAAAAAAATAAATGTTCAAATGTTCCACAATTGCAATAAAAAAAAAAAATCGCCTTTTTTGACTAATACATTCCATAAATATTAATCAAAAACTCGTTCACATTTTTATCAAAATATTCATAGGAAAACTGGCACACTAAGCTAGCTCCCATGGGTAGGCCACAATTTGTAAATGAATGATTCACATATAGAAAGAATCCTACATTGTTGATGATTACATACGTTTTATAACTGGCTTCTTATATAATTCTGTTTGTTACAGCGAGTGATAGAAGGACAAGCAGACAAGCTGAAGGACTTAGACAAGGAAATTAGAAGCTTGCGCCAGTCTGGGGACGAGGCGGATACCATGAAGACCAGTTTAGAGTCCCTACAAACTCGTTTAAACCAGCTGGAAAGTATAAGCAAAAGCGCAGCGGCTTGGAACCCGGGTGAGTGATAAGATTTTTCCCCAGCAGAGAGGGACAATCTTCAATTAAGATAAGGGAAAAACCTGAAAAACTTGTCAAGGGGGGCGGGGCTTTCATTGTTCTCATAGGAAGAAGATTGTCCCCTTCTGTTATCTGTCTGGTCTATGGACTGCATTCCACATCTGAGAAGAGATGGCTTACACTAGGTAAAAGGGGCGGGAGGGGAAACTTTGCTTGTGAATATCTCTCAAACCATAAAGGTTTGAGAGATAAGACTTATATCGTTCTTCATTTTTTTTAATGCCTACAAAATAAAATAAAGATAAAATGAAGTATTACTATCCTTTTAAAGGAGTAGTCAAGTTTTACTGTGAAATATATAGTGTAGATATAAATAATGTTCAAATTGGTAGCACTCACTGGATGCTTGGATGCACATCAAGCAAATAAATCATACATATAAGTCTCTGGAAGCGACGGTACTCACAGGGTCTTAGTTGAAACATAAATGGTGTTTATTGGAATCAACGTTTCGGCCACGGTACATAGGTTATGTAACGCGGGCGAAACATTGATTCAAATAAACATCATTTATATTTTTCAAATAAGAACCTGTGACTGCTGTCTACCTTCCAGAGACATATATATATATATATATATATATATATATATATATATATATATATATATATACAGGGCTTATAATTTTAAGTCCTTTGCTACTAGCCAGACCTGAAAAGTTACTTGACACTGCAAGCCATAACATACCTACCAGGGCTGAATTTCTACTCGCTATTGGCTAGTGGAGAGTGGAAATTTTGAGCCCTGATATATATATATATATATATATATATATATATATATATATATATATATATATATATATATATAATATAAAATTATTTATTATGGGCCAAACATTTTTGGTCCTGCAACTGCTAGATTACCTTTGTCATAATGAATATTTACATACCCAATCATCAATCAATGAATGAATGGGTATTTGAACACTCACTAAGGCAAGTGTAACAGAACATATAGTAATATAGTTGACGAGGCTGAAAAAAGACATGCGTCCATCAAGTCCAGCCCATGCCAAAAACACCCCTGTTGATCCAGAGGAAGGCAAAAAAAAAAAAAAAAACACTGAAGCCATTTCCAATTTAGCCCCAAGTGGGTAAAAAAAAATTCCTTCCTGACTCCACATGGCAGTCAGATAGTGTAATCTAGACCTGAAGAAGGGCTGCTACAGGACCGAAAACATGTGACTAATAATAAACCTTTTCTTTTTAACTATTTTATATGTGTGTGTGTATGGACTTAGTATAATACATACACCCATAAAACTTACCCAGGTGCAGTGCTGGTAAAATAAAACTATAGCGAAAGGCAGGTACTCGCAAGGCTTCAGAAATAGTTAAAGGGATAGTAATGTTTCACAATAAAAGCAGCAACAATTAATCTTCATAGTATTTGGGCCATGGAGAGTGTTATTTCAATGCTGTCAGAGTTGTAGTTCAAGAGTAATTGAATGATAAAGTACCCCCCTGCCCCTTTTACTGATGTAACACTGCTCATCTCAGAGCAGCAAGACTGTCTGGATGGATCGCAGAGAGGGGCAATCTTCAGTGAGCATAAGGAAAAACCCTGAAAAACCTGTCAAGGGGGCAGGGTTTTCCTTATGATCACAGTAAGAAGACTGTCCCTTGCTGTGATCTGTCCAGTCAAGAGACCAGATTCCACATCTGAGGGGAGGCAGCTTACACTAGCCAAAAGAGAAGGGAGGGGGATACTTTATTATTCAATTACTCTTGTACTACAACTCTGACAGTATTGAAATAACACTTTCCATGGCCCAAATACTGTGAAGATTAAATGGAGCTGCTGTTTTTGTGAAACATTACTATCCCTTTTTAAGTATCAAGATAGGGACATATATAATATACCCATTAGCAAATCTGTACCATTATTACTCATTTTTGAACCAGTGTACTTGCTTTTTTTTCCACATAGGTGTCTTGGAGACCCAGATTAACAGACATGACCAGATGCTCAGCGTTCATGACATCAGACTGGCGGACATGGACTTGCGTTTCCAAGTGTTAGAAACAGCGAGTTATGGAGGAGTGTTGATCTGGAAAATCCGAGACTACAAAAGACGAAAGCAAGAGGCGGTTGCGGGAAAGACACTGTCATTGTACAGCCAGCCCTTTTACACTGGATATTTTGGCTACAAGATGTGTGCTAGAGTTTATCTCAATGGTGACGGCATGGGGAAGGGCACACATTTGTCATTATTCTTCGTGATAATGAGGGGCGAGTACGATGCTTTGCTTCCTTGGCCTTTTAAACAGAAAGTGAGTCTCATGCTAATGGACCAGGGACCATCGCGCCGCCATCTAGGAGATGCATTCAAGCCTGACCCAAACAGCAGTAGCTTCAAGAAACCCACAGGAGAAATGAACATTGCTTCCGGATGCCCAGTCTTTGTTGCCCAAACAGTCCTAGAGAATGGGACGTACATTAAAGATGATACGATTTTTATTAAAGTCATAGTGGATACGTCAGATCTACCAGACCCTTGATACCAGATAGTCAGGTGTGTTCTAGGTAGAAGACAAGGCCAGCTCGGGGTTTTGTATGTCAGTCTTCAAAGAGAGGTCCCAAGGTTTGGATAAGGACCAGGTGTGCTGGAACAGAAACCAGAAGGAACAAGGGTATCGGGTCCAATGCACAGAGTATCACCATTCAGTGCAAAGTTGACCTCTCTGTATTGTTATACTGAGAAGGATGGAAAGTACAAGGGAGATTTAGAGATCTGAAGAGTAGTTTGCCCTTTTGTGCAAATATCGGTTGTAGTTATAATGTAATTTCTTTTTTTTTTTTATGAGGGGGTTGGGCATGGGGAGGAGCAATTTTTCATAATAGGGTTGCTCAGGGGAGGGACTACTAATATAACTTGAACTCCTTTGATGCTAGTGATGTCTTCAGTGCATTGGAGACATCTATAGCATCCAATGAGTTACTCTACACAACAACAACAGCAGCAAAATGTATTTGGAAATATGTTACTACTTACATAAAACCAGTTATCCATAGCTGGCGCAGACTGCAATCTGAGTAAAACTCCAGATTGTAGAGGGCCAATTGTTTCATAGATTATTTTTTTCACATTAATTATCTTACTGCCGTAGGTGCCTGCAACAAACTGCAGTAAACTGAAATGCTGCCCTCTGGTCACTTAACCCTTTGAGCGCCAGAGGCGTGTTCCGTACCACTCTGGCACGCAAAGGGTCAAGGATTGCTTTAAAACTTAAAGGAACACTAACCATAAAATTAAAGTTTCTATTACATGAAAGAGTATGGTGTAAAATTCACAGCTATAGCAGAAAAAAAAAAATTCTGTACCTTGATTACACTTAAATTATTTGAGATTGCACGCTCTGTTTTTATAGCTGGCTGTGGGAAGCCATTTTACTTAGCGCTTCTCACTTCCTGTAAGACACCACCTGATATGAAGGCTGCAAAGGAATGTTGCTTCCCCCTTCTGCTTAAAAAAAGCACATTCAGTATCATACCTCTTAATGCTTTGATAGCCAGAGGGGTACGCAACACATTGCTACACCCCTCTGGCACTTATTGGGTTAAAGACGCAGTACATTTTTACTGTGAAAAACTCCTACATAGTATGGCTTTTCCTGCTGAGCCAAGAACTTGTACTCACAGTGTTGGCAGCTGTCTCATTCATACGTTATTACACTTCAAAATTTGTTTAACCCTTTGAATGCCAGAGGAGTATTTAATGTTTTGTACTTTTAGAAACAGTGCCATCTGGTGTCCAGACAGTTATTCTTTTGCAATACATGGGATAGGTTTGCATTTTTCTACTGGTCTCCATAGATTGTAAAAATTTGAAGTGTAATAATGTTTGACTAAAGCATCTGCCAGCAGTTTGCTTATCATGGCAGTCAGCAAGAAAAGACCAGTTATACAGGAACTGGGAATGTTTTTTCGGCTTTTAAAGTTTGTTGCAGTCTACTGCTGGTTGGTTCACTTTACAATCTGATAAAGACAATTGACCCTTATGAGCCATTCACTCTACTAAAACCTACTGTTTGTTCTGAGGAGTTGCATCTCAGCGGCAAACATTGCCAGAGATAATTAAATATAATCGTCAACAGATAAAATGTAACAAATACAGCCACACCTAACAGTTGTATGAAGGACACCTACCTAGGTACATCAGTCTGTTAAATTAACCCTTTGAGTGCCAGAGAGGTACACAATGCATTAACCTCTGTGCCTCTGGCACTCAAAGAATGAAGACCCACTTATTTTTAGGGTACAGTTCCACTTTAAAGTGGAATTGTCACTTTTTAACAAATCTATGATTTTGAAAGAGCTTTCAAATGAACCTATATTTATGCTTGTTTTTTTTTATTTCAAACAATAGTCTGAGTCACCCCAGGAAGGGGTGGCAGTTGGGGTGGGGAGCAATGTGGAATGTTGGTATCTGGCTGACATCTAATTTGCATAAAATAAAGCTAAATATTTCATAAACTGTTGTTCGAAATAAAAAAATGGCTACCGTACAGATAATTGATTTTGAAATATGTTTAAAACTTCTGTTCAGGGTGGCAATTCTGCTTTAAATACAAATGCCTCGTGCAATCTCCATTGAGGTTTGTTAGTTTGTAGCCAAAAGGATATATATATATATATATATATATATATATATATATATAGGCATGAAATAAGCTTTACTCTCACGAATTTCAAATACCAATAACCAATTTAATGGTGAGAAATGCAACGTTTCTGTCCTCAAATTGGGACCTTTGTCAAGCAAACATTCAGAACAATATGAATGCGTGTGTAATATGCTATTGTTCTGAATGTTTGCTTGACAAAGGTCCCAATTTGAGGACAGAAACGTTGCATTTCTCACCATTAAAGTGGCTGTGTCACCTCAATATAACGTAACATAAATAGTTAGGCTATAAAGCGAATATTACTAAAACTGACTTAAATTTTTTTTTTTTTTTTTTTTTTTTTAAAGCTTTATTTGTTGTAAATTTAAGTTGGTGCTGCATCCGCTCCCACATAGACTGCAATCTGTCGCTCTGCCTCTGCTCTCCTCCCTCTATCCACCTTCCTCTGATGACAGAGGCTTCTGTCTGTAAGCTGGAGCGGTCTCATTGGGTACCTATCGGTCTCTGCCAATGAGATCGCTCCAGCTTACAGACAGAATTCTCCGTCATCGGAGGAGGCTGGATAGAGGGAGAGAGCAGAGGCAGAGTGACGGACTGCGGTTACAGAGTAGGTAAAACCAGTCTATGCGGAATAGCTGCAGGACTGACTTAATAACTTAAATTTACAACAAATAGAGCTAAAAAAAAAATAAAAAGACAGTTTTAGTAATATTCGCTATATAGCCTGACTATTTAAATTGGTTATTGTTATTTGAAATCCGTGAGTGCAGAGCTGTTTTTAATGCCTATTATGTTTTCCTGGGGCAACCGGTAAATATGCTATAATTAAGCGTGAGTGCTTATCCTCTCGGAATATATATATATATATATATATATATATATATATATATATATATATATATATATATATATATATACACACACACCAAAAGTCACATCATTTTTCACATTGTTAAAAGCCGCCATCATACAGCATTTTATTTGTATTTATTTTTTTATGATTATTATTATTACTTTTGCCGGTGAATAAGCTTAGATTTCTTAACAGAAAGATGACAGACATTTGTTCTTGCTTGTGATAAGAAACGAAAGCTATTCAATGTGCTATTATTTCTCTTTTGAAATGTAATCCAACCACATGTCGTAGGTTATGACACCATGACACTGTTATTACATCTAGGTAAAGAACTTCGATGCTATGCATCATTATCCGGCTTCTAATTTTCTCCCTAAACTAGGGCCTTGTGTTGAACTTTGGAGTTCTGAATAAAATACTTTAAAAGGTGTCTATGGTTCTGCCCTGTACCTACAAATGCATTTCTATGGCCTATACTAAAATAGGCAAATGTAGCTACAGTAAATGGTGGGGGTATAGCTGATAAGTAATAAACCCTTTAAGGACCAGAGAGCTGCACCAGGCCTTGTAAATAAATGCATTACACTCTCTCTGAGCCTTAATCTGTTGAGCGCCAGAGGGGTACATAACGCATTGCAAAGCGTACCCCTCTGGCGCTCAAAGGGTAAAACGTTTATTTGGTGCCTGTTTGAGCCGTAATTGTAGCATTCATTTTGCTGTCTTATGTCAAGAGCAGTTAACCGTTAGATCTTCAGCTTCTGTGAACTACAACTCTCGTCCTCTCGAACCAGCCAATGCGTTTTGTGGTCCACAAAGAGCTAGAGGTACAGCAATTGACTATCTCTGTCTTATGTTATCCTCTTGGATGCTAAGGATGTGTAACGGCACATTGCTTCACTATCCAGGAGGTTAATCTGCCATAGTGCTGGCTTTGTCAGTGTGAGGCTTCACCAGCGATCATTGAGGCATATGTGTCAAGGCAAAATTTAGTAAATGGAGAGGAAAAACCTTTACATTATTAAGCACTAAAGAAAATCCCCATTGAGATCACTGAGAGTTTTCCTTTGGCCTGGAAAGGAGGCTAACTAAGATACTGATGGCCAAAATGAATTAATTCTATGTGGACTGGTTCCCCAAATTCAACCTCTAATTCAGGGCTTGGCAGATTTGCTTTAGATCTAGGAGCCAAAATAGAAATTTAGGAAATGGGTGCATTTTTATGATGTCATGAGCTCCATTTCACGAATCGCTCCATTCAAAAGATCCCGTTGGTCAGGAGATAAAGAGGAAAGATTGGCGATGCGCACAAAGGAGATGCCTCTTTCTGAACCATCTACATCTGGGCTGTATAGGTTCTGATAAAACTGAAAGAAAGAATTCTCCATTTATCAAGTGTCGCTCTTTACGGTTGAGTCAGGCCACCTAATGCTCGAGATGCCTGTCGCCCACGTGAGGTAGGCACTAGGTTAGCTAACAGTTTACCCTGATGGTTGGCGGACAGGAAGAAGGTTTATTTTTAAGCATGTAGATATCATTTATTTCTGTGAAGTAACCATGTGCTCGTATCCAGTGTGTTCAGGTATCCAGTGTGTTCATGAACAGGATACGATGTAGCAATATGTAGGTTAAAATTGTGGTATGTATATACATCATAATCATTATAAATAAAAAAAAAATCTTGCACCTTTTACCTAGTACCCATCCAAATCTATGATGATTATCTATCACGTGCGTCATTTATTTAATCGTTAAGGACTGGATAGGTGTGCAGTGTATTTTCAACAGTTTAAATATTAAAAAGTAACAGCTGTAATGACCTTTAAATGGTGCATCTCCCATCATAGCACCCTTATTTTGTTTACCGAAAAAGGATGGCCTACAATATGATTTTCATAAAGAGATATTACCCAGATGGGTTCAACTATATTACTCCAGATTTAAACTTTTATATTTAAGGTTTTGTCTTGAAATATATGCCCCTCTGTTTAATTTAACAGGGAGCCACCTAGAGGCATCAACTTTTATTGCACTGCCATTCCCCATCCTGTTCAGCCAGTATCCGTTTTCCAGACAGGAGATTTTGACACATCTTGTCAAGTCCAGATTTCGCAGGTGGTGAGAAAATTCTGCAGAAAGAAGGAAATCCGCTAATTTCAATGTTTTATGAAGCAGCTAAAACTATTTCAAAAAGATCTAATCCGTAGAAGAAGTGGTTTACGTCTAGGAGATCATGTTTCTCATGACTTGATAAATCTGGCCCTTTCTAGTTTGCTTTAAGTATGTATTAAACCCTTTAAGAACCACAGGCGTGTGCAGCGCATTCCGTTGCATACCCCTGTGGTCCTTAAAGAGCTAACAGCTGTCCTTCCTCCAGTATAATATTTAATAGAAGCGAGTTTTGCAAAATGCTCTACAGTGTACAAAAACAAATCACGTTGATCCCAACGCATTTCAAGCTAACGTGATGTTATTTTTGTCAATTAAAGGGATAGTTTATTTGCAGCCAGATACCTCAGTCAGTAAGGCAAATGGTTTGTAGCAATATGTTATGATTTATTATTGTTGGTGATGATTTGTACTCTGTAAAATGATTCATAGAAATTGCTGAGGGATGTTTTATTCAAAAGTCATTGCAGCTCAGATCTGCATTTTTAGGGTGCGGAACCTTCATGGGCTGAAATTTTTCTTTCCGCAGCAGCCTATGGAGAGTTATTGTCACACCATTAAATTTCAGGCTTTGGAAGTACTGCATCCAAAAATATGCACGTTTGAGCTGCAGTAATCCTATATAATAATTCGCTAAGGATGTTTGTCAGAAGCCGTCATACGCAGTAGAGACGGCTGCGTGCGCTGCAGTCATGCACAGTAGAGACTGCCCGTGCCACAACTGAAAACGGAGCGCCCTGCTCTGTGATCAGCAGAGGTGCGTTTGAGCAGTCAGTACTGCAAATGACTACAGCCCCGCCTTTGTTGGCCTGTGTACACAGGCTTTAAAACTAGTTTTTGAATAAAACTACTCTTAGTAATGAGAGTTTGCTTGTTTTACTCAGCAGGATAAAGCCCTGCAATAAATAGTTTCCCATATTATGTGAAACTTTTCCGTTAGGGGCAAATTGTGATGTACTGCCTCTACGCTTACATGATATTTCTTTTGTTATATGCAAAAAAAACCATACCATGGAACACGGTAAGATCACCTTGAAGAGACCATTTCACGTATCATCATCGATACATCTGATTGGTATTGAAGGAATAAGTCATTTCACATATCATCATCAATACATCTGATTGGTATTGAAGGAATAAGTCATTTCACATATCATCATCAATACATCTGACTGGTATTGAAGGAATAAGCCATTTCACATATCATCATCAATACATCTGACTGGTATTGAAGGAATAAGGTTTTTTTTTTTATTAATGAAAAAGTGTGTGTGTGTCAATCTATCTATTTTTTTATATATAATATATATTACAGATTTTCCTGCTTTGAATAACAAGTGAACTCGGACTGTTGGGAGATTCTTTGCTTAAGATAGAAATAGCTCAAGATAATGCCTGTTCAGTATTTGAAGTGCTTTACAGTCATTGACAGAAATTCTCCATAGGTACTAATGAAACAGTGCCACCTAGTGATTACATTTAGTACACTTTTCTTGATTAAAGGGAAATAAAACAAAAGACAAGAAATCGAACAGTTTTGAGCTGTTATAACATGAATGAATTTTCTCCCAGCAGTGAGATTGCCCTTGTTATATACTCTGCAAGAAAGCACTAACAATATATATTTTTCATATTCAAAGAGTACTATACCTTTAATATGTAAGTAGAAAGAATTTATAGACTTCTAGCACAGCTATAATGATAGGAGAAATATTCAGTTGCTCTCCTTATTTTAATAAGAGATGTTAAAGGAACAGTAAACTTTTTTTATATATATTTTTGTGGTTTTCCCACTGAGTAAAACAAGGGCACCTCCATCGCTGTCAGTTGTTTTATTCAAACATTATAAAAGTTCAAATAATCAGGAAGTGAACTTACTGTGTTTACTTCCTGATAGTTCTAACTGACAGGAAGTGACTCTGCAGTTTCTATCACATTCTATGGAGAACTGTATGTCACTGACTTTCCTCTTCATTAGATGTAACAGAATAACTAACTGGAATTTGTTCACAAGAGGGCACTGCTACTAATATAAAAAAGCATGGGTTTAAACTGTGATAATTCTGGAAATATGCATTCTCAGCAGTGGGAGTACCCTTATTTTACACATCAGGAGACACCCTACAATTATATATGTTTTCATAAAAAAGTTTACTGCTCCTTTAAAGAAAATGTTTCTTAAAGGGACACTTAACCATTTAAGATCCAGAATGGTGTGCTACATATTGCAAACAATGCATTGCTGCATCTGTCCAGTCCCGGGACCAGATAGCAGATTCAATGGGAGGCAGCCAGAAGGGACGGGCAAATTTTCTTAACTTAATATCTTTCGATCTACAGAAAAGTAAGTTGCTAAAAATAGCACAATGTGTTACATTTGCAATAAAGAAGACTCTGCAATCTACTTTATTGTCAACATTACTATCCCTTTAAGAGGTATTTGCTGTCATATGTCTGTGCTGTTTCACCATGACCTAGGTACTTGTAACATACAATTACTAGTTCATCTGCAAGGGTAATGAATACTTTTGGATCATATGACATTTTGTGTAAAGGGGACCTCACCCCAAATAGTTTGCATATTTTAAATCTAGATTAACACCCGTCTATACTTTAGAACTAAGGCCCAGTGTTCCTCAGCCAAAATGGCACTTTAGTGATGTGGACACCAGCTTTGGGGGCCCCACACGTTTTGTAAGATGACGTTGTCAAAATGTTATTTGAGTTTCTAATGTATATTTATGGAAACTATTATGCACTATATGCTGACTATATTCTGACTTTGAGACCTAACAGTAACTGTACATTTATTTATTAAAACCTTGAGAAATAAACTTTAAAATGGTAGGGGTGCCCTGAAAATCACAGACTGCATGTAAGGGGTGCTTTGAGCGAAAAAAGATTGAGAACCACTTAACTAATCAGTTTCAAAAAGCTTAGTTTTAAAGTGTTAGTAATGTCTAACTTTCACAAACCCTAATATTGTAGGTATTCAAAAAATAAACTTACTGGGACAGGTTCGACCTCTCAAACCTTTATGGTTGGAGATATATAAGCGCTTAAAGTTTCCCCCTTTTGCTGACAAGCTGTCAGCAGTGGAGTTGAGTCGTGCGACTCAGACAGCTCTTCAGCAGAGCCGAATGAGTGATATCTAAAAACAGATACTTCACTGGAACGGTCTAAAAAGTGTGCTTGGTTTGCAAGCACACTCTGCAGTCCTTTCCACTGAAGTATTCGTTTTTCGATACCACTCATTCAGCTCTGCTGAAGAGCCGCCTGAGTCGCACGACTCAACTCCACTGCTGCCAGCTTTACAGCTTGTCAGCAAAAGGGGGAAACTTTAAGCGCTTATATATCTCCAACCATAAAGGTTTGAGAGGTCGAACCTGTCCCAGTAAGTTTATTTTTTGAATACCTACAATATTAGGGTTTGTGAAAGTTAGACATTACTAACACTTTAAAGCAGATCTATCACTCCAAATAAAGTGCCCCCCAAATAATTATTCTTATAGCGATAAAGCATAGAAATACTAGTGCTATACAGAATAAGCCCAGAGTTATTAAGAAATCCTACTTGATCCGAGACACACAGGTAGGCATCAGAGCAGACATCTTGTCTTAGAGACATCTGTGCTCCCTTGCGGTCTGTCCCGGTCTCCTCTAGGTTTCGTAATGGGGAGTTGCATTGTACCTTAAGGTACAGGAAGTGACTGATGGCGCAGTTGCCTCTAAAACAAGAAGCCTGCCTGTCTTTTCGCTATTTGAATAATTATTTGGGGGGCATTTTATTTCGAGTGATAGTTCCATTTTAAGTCAATAGGAATCTTTATGGTTTGTTATGGTTCATGTGGTTTGCCTCAGAATTTCAACAATTTACCTTTTGCATCAGGTAATTAGTGTCTTGTTTTGATTCTAGCTGTGCACTGTCCCCCTTTTATTGATGTTACTTCCTCTCTGTATAGTGCTCCATGAAAAGCACCTTATTTACATAAAGTGCCAGGCAGGGATTGATAGTGACCTCACTACAAGTAGTAAATGAAATATTTTTAAACCTAAACGTTCGCTAGTATTTTGGCTTGTGTAAGGTATAGAGCATTTTAGATGCTTATAAAAATATACAAACTTTTTGGAGGTCCGCTCTAAGCGGTTGACATTGTTATAGTTTAGTTCTACAATCTTGTCTTCCTTCTTCACACTGTGGCTGTTTTATGGTGTCATAGTGTTTGAGGCCTGAGGTACCCCAAATATGGTGCTGTCTAGAACCAAGTGCTATTGTTTCTTCTTAAGGTGTAGCCATTTACAGCACCTGAAACCAGTGACGGGGCCTTCAGTTATTGCCCAGAAGTTGATTTGACAGACATTTTGTATACCTAAATATGGGGGGCGCGAGAGGCTAGACAGGTTGACAGAAGATAATCTATCCCACGATAACGGGAATTGCTGGAAAACAATGATGTTTTGCACAATGTTACATTTTAGAATGAAAAGTACACAGAGGCTGATGTTCTGCTTAGAAGTGAAGCAGTTATGGGGCAAACCAATCGCTCCTTGGGGTCAAACAAAAACTTCCAGATTTGCTCCTCATTTCTTTGGTGCATAAGGCCCTTAAAGGAGTAGTAAACTTTTGTTGTGAAAAAATATATATTGCAGGTCTTTTCCCACTGCTGAGAGATGTATATTTCCAGTTATTGCAATTTAAATTCTTGTTTTTATATGTTATCAATGCCCTCTAGTGGTGATTTTCCAAATAGTTATTCTGTTATATTTTATTTGAGAGGAAAGTAAATGACAAACATTTCTCCACTGAATGTGATAGAAACTGCTGAGTCACTTCCTGTCAGTTAGAACTATCAGGAAGTAGATGCACAGTAAATTCACTTCCTGATTATTGGAACTTTTATAACATTTGAATAAAACAACTGACAGCGGTGTGAGTACTATTGTTTTACTCAGCAGGAAAAGCTCTATAACATATCGGTTTTCCTTTAAGTGCTTTATTTTGTAATCTAAAGAGGAGGTTCCGGAACAAAACAACTGCAATGTAGGTGAGAGATTAAAAAAAACACATTTTAAGTGAGGATTTTTACCCCTTCAATTCTATGGAAGTCTCCAACACATTCTCCTGCAACACACTGACGACCTCTGTAGCATTCAAGGGGTTAAAACACCATTTTAATCAGTGGGGATTTTTCTAAATGTTTTTGTCCCCATGGTGTAAATGGATTAGTCCAGAACTGCTTTCCAATGCATTGCACACACATCTGGTCCTTAAAGGGTTGACTCCTCCAATCCCATCCAGTGGGGCGTTTCCTGGTTGTCCACTCCCGTTCTCTTCTCTATGGTAAAGGAGGCTTTGAGACTTCGAGGACACTTCCTGTTTCTCTAAACTCAAGGCTGCAGTTCGATTTTCTACAGCCAGGGCTTTTTTCCTGAAAAAAAGGTGTTAGTACTGTAGGGCATATTCTTTTATTTTTACAGAAATAAAAATATAATTATAGTATAATATATTTTTTTACTTTTTGAAGAAAAAAAAAGTGCCAGTAAAGCGCACACCTACTTGCCACATAATACATTTATTTAATTGCAGACAGCGTTGGTTTGCAACCTGATGCTAACCGCAAGGAAATGCATAGAAATTATGTCCGTATCCTCCACTTTAGAGAAACAGGAAGTGACCCTGAAGCCTCCTTTGCTCATAAATAGGAGGAACTAGACAACTATAAAGACTCCTTACTCCCCAGCAACACATAATCTTGGGATAGGTATAATGTATTAAGGTAACCAGCTATCCCTTTAAATGCAGGATGCTTATATAAAACAGAATTACACTGATTACAGTGCAGTCCTGTGGAATGCAATTTTCATAAGTGTCCTGCATTTAAAGGAAGATCTGGTCACCTTAAAGGAGCAGTAAACTTTTTTTTATGAAAACATATTTTATAGAGCATTTCCTGCTGAATAAAACAAGGTCACTCCCACTGCTGTCAGATGTTCTATTCAAATATTATAGCAGTCCAAATAACCAGGAAGTGAATTTACTGTGTTTACTTCCTGGAAGTTCTAGCTGACAGGAAGTGACAGACATTTTCTATCACATTCTGTGGAGAACTGTATGTCTCTGACTTTCCTCTCCATTAGAATCTAACAGGAAATCTAATTAGAATTTGACCACTAGAGGGCACTGCTAATGTAAAAGAAACATGGGTTTAAACTGTAATAGCACTGGACATATGAATTTCTCGGCAGTGGGAGTACCCTTATTTTACTCATTAGGAAAATCCCTACAAAATATATTTTTTTCATAAAAACAAGTTTACTGCTCCTTTAAAGCGGAACTGTCAGGCGTATTAAAGTGCCACCCAAATCATTTTTCATATAGCGATAAGCATAACAATAGTAGTATTTTCCTTAGTAAGTCTGGCATTATTTACAAATCCAACAAATTCGGAGCCTCATCCTGACATAGAGTTATCTGTGCTCCTGCACTGTCCTTCTCTTCAAGTACCTTGAGTACACTGCAAGTCCCCCTTACCAATCATAAACTGGGAGGGGACAGCACAGGCGCACAGATGCGTCTTCGACAAGATGTCTGTGGTGAGTATCCGAATTCATTGGATTTGTAAATATGCTGGACTTACTAAAAAAAAAATATAATATAATATTGATATGCTTATCTCTATATGAAAAATGATTTGGGCAGCACTTTAATATCCTGAAAGTTCTGCTTTATATTTAACAGCCCTGCACTGAGGTTTGTGTACCAAGAATAAATGTCCCGTTTCTGGGGCAATCCAACTGTGTTGTGGGGGATATATAAATTACCAGTTCTTTAAATGGAGATTTTAACACCTACGTTTCTAAAGAATTTCGAAGCAATTTGTTGAAGACCTGTCTAGCATTTAACGGGATTAAAAATCCCATTTAAATCAATGGGTGGTTTGGAAAGTTTGATGTGTCCCCTATGGTGCAATTGTCTTGCCTTCAAAATGCTTTAGTTCTTCCTAGTACATCAGCTTTAATGAGGGGACCGGGGGCAGTCAGGATCTTTAGGGTGGGGCTTTACGAACACAAATTATGGCGTTGCTGCTCAATAAATAAATAAATACAACTATGGTGCTTTTAAAACAGTTTTGCACTTTTTAACATACTGCAGCTTAAGCAGGTTTCCCGTGCATTGCTTTGCAATATATTGGCGACCTCTAGCATCCAATGTCACATTAAGGGCTGCCATCAGAAATCTTAGGCCCCCCCACAACCTATGCGTGTGACCTGCAATCTGGAAGTATATGTAAAGATGGAGGCTGTGGAATTGGTCCACTATACAATATGATACAAAACAGAGGACAGAGCATCAGAAGTGTGCTCCAATTTTCTGCCAAATATACAGAATATATTTAAAACGGGGCACCCCATGAGATCCTCTAGAATACCTGAGGGTCAGTCTAATTGTCTGGGGCCCCTTTTGAGAACCCCACCCCTGCTCTCATTGTGGGGACTGCAGGTGACTTAGTGTGTGTGATCTGAGAGGTGTGTCTCCCTGCTTGCCCAAGCCCAATACTGGTGCTACCTGTAACCCTCTGATGGCAGCCCTAGGCATGTTTGCAAATCTTCTCTGTCCTGATAACAATCCTATTTATCCTTGTAGCTGCATCATTTAACAGCAAAACACTTCTATTTACTTGTACGGAATAACATAATGTTGCTCCCTCTGCTGGGAAATGTCTGAATGAAAATTATTACTACATAATGTTGTATCTTATTTGATAGGATAAGTGCAGCATTTTGTGTGACTTGTTTATTTTATGGTGGCACTGTTGTTATTGCTGTCTATGGAGAGTGTGGTCACTGACACGACTCTCTTCATAGACTGCAACAGCTTGACCACAAAAACTCTCATGAGCTTACAAAAACCATGAGTTTAGCTGTAATCATTTGTAATAATCATTTTCCAGCAGTGAGGGTTTCCTTGTTTAATCGTCCAGAAAAATAGACAATATGTTTTCAAGAATATATGTTTATATCAACTGGAACATATACTATATTATATAATATTAAGACAGGGGTAATCAATTGTTAGACCTCCATTATAAGCTAGTAAACACACTAGCTAAATTACTCTAAAACACTGCTCCTCAGTGGCACCTAACAGGTTATGATTTAGGATTTCCCTGCTTGAGCACATTTGGATTAATTAACCCTTTGAGTGCCAGAGAGGTATCTAGTGCATTGCAGCGCAATGCGTTATACGCCTTTCCAGCACTCAAGGGGATAAATGACAGAGCATCTGATTAACATCAGTGCTTAAGCATGGAAACACTACAGACTTGGCGTGTTAGGAGTCCAAGAGGATAGGGTTGGGATCTGCTGCTTTTTAAATTTGGGGTTATGCTGGCAATACACCCAACAGCTCAGTGGGTGTGGCCAGCATAGAGGACATTTAAATTCCCCCTAAGCCACTAGTGAGAAACCAGGGGCTATCCTGTGTTTGAGGACTACAACTCCCATGATTCCTCATCAGCCAAGGTATGGTTGAGGATGATGGGAGTTGTAGTGTCCATCAGTTGACTTCCCCTGTACTAAGAATATCCAGTGTATTTCCAGAATCCAATTCTCAAACAGGTTACTGGTGCTTAAAAAGGTAAAAGCCAAAACCCAAACAATCTGTTAACACTTTGAGTGCCAAAGAGGTGTACAACCCTCTGCTTTGCAATACATGGCACAGCCCTATGGCACTGAAAGGGTTACATACAGAGCAGCAAAAACTATGTACAAAACCAAAACAATGAACTTTCAGTTGTGGATTTAAATGCTTTGGGATGATATGTGTGTATGTCTGTGTGGGGGGCGTCCGTATGTGCATGTTATGTATGTTTTTTACTTTTAACTCCTAAAGGGGTTAAATGCTTCGACTGACATGTTGGGTATAAAGTAGAGAATATTGTGTGTATGTTAGAATTATTTAAAGGGAAAACATACACTGAAATGATGAACTGGTTAGTTCCCGTTCAAAATTATGTAATTTCTGAAAATAATAACTTTTGCTAAGACTTTTCCTGATTAATATTATTTAATCATGAAGGGCAGTACCCTGGGAACCCTCTTGACCCCCAGATTCCTAAGGAGGGCTTGAGTGGGAGTGTCCAAGGTTCACAGCATAATGTGGGAAGACTTAATCAGGGTGGGTTGGATTGAGCGGAAGGCAGGATATGGCCATTAATAGAGAAGTCACACCTCTTTATAATAACCATCAATTACCTTACTATGATCAGAAAAACCTAATAGCCCCTAAGGATTTTTTGTGTGTATTTGTTTGAGACATAAAGAGATAGCCATCAAGGCTGTGTCCACGGAGGAAGATATGACCATTGTTGCCAGTTTTTTTTTTTTTTTTCTCAAATGAAGCAGGCAGAGTGCTTGAACCTACGTAACCCTTTTAGGACAAGAGGGATATGGAACACATTGGCAACCACTGTGGTCTTAAAAGAGTTAAGATTACTATGCTCAGTGGACAGTATTTGTCATGTGATACCGCTAGCAAATGTAAAGGAAAACAAAAGCAGTAAAAGAAAAAAACGGGTGCACCCCCTGTGCAAATCAGATGACAAATTCACACCACCACAGACACAATCCAAGGGTTCACTTTTGATATGTTGCGTGCAAAACAGCGTGCGACTAAAGGGCACATTCAGCAAGTCGCCCTGATTGAAATGGTGACATGAGAATCTCGCACTGTAGTAAAGCACAAGATTCTCATGTCAAGGCCTGAAACATGGCCTCTCCCCTTCACAGCTATGCCACTGTCCAGTAAATAACACACAGGGCAAACCATATATATGAGCTCAACTCCTCCAGTTTTCAACGGAGGGTCCTCAATCTCGTGCTGTCATGCAGTGAGAGATTCTCATGTTGACAATTCTATCCAGACTACATGCTTAAAGGGATAGTAATACTTCGTTTTAATTTTATTTTATTTTGTAGGCATTAAAAAAACATGAAGAATGATATAAGTCTTATCTCTCAAACCTTTATGGTTTATGAGATATTCACAAGCAAAGTTTCCCCTCCCGCCCCTTTTACCTACTGTAAACAATCTCTTCTCAGATGTGGAATGCAGTCCATAGACTGGACAGATAACAGAAGGGGACACTCTTATTCTATGAAAACAATGAAATCCCTGCCCCCCTTGACAAGCTTTTCAGGTTTTTCCCTTATCTTAATTGAAGATTGTCCCTCTCTGCAGTCTACCTGGGCACCTCCCTTCTGCTCAAGCTGAACAGTGTGACATCAGTAAAAGGGGAGGGAGGGGGGCACTTTGTCATTGAATTACTCCTAAACTACAACTCTGACAGAATTGAAATAACACTCTCCAAAGTCCAAATACTATGATGATTAATTATAGCTGCTTTTATTATGAAACATTACTATCACTTTAATGTGTCAAGTGCTCGCACGCTCTTTTGTGTGCAACCTTTTAAAAGGATACCCAATCCAAGTGGGTACTCACAAACAGATGCTGAGATTATATATATATATATATATATATATATATATATATATATATTGCTTCCAAAGATCGGCATTGACATCTTCCAAACCAACAAACGCCCGGGTGCTCGGACATACAATCCTACAACTTTCCCAATAGACCGGCACTCACGGGACTTATCACAAAAATATTTATTCGAAGGTTCAACGTTTCGGTCCTTCACAGACCTTTATCAAGAACACAATAACATAAAGTATAAAACTGAGACTTTACATACCTTCACCCATGCGGTCATGCCCTCGTGTCAAACAATTGTGACGTGTGTTTCCGGGTGATGTTAAAACATGCCGCTATCATACTACAATGTGAACCGGAAATCAAAACACTAAGTGATCAAGAATTTAACTCGTGGGATTGAACTGAACGCTGCCCCAGGCACAGCTGGCAGATTGATAGGCTGCTCCACAAGACTCAATCTCTCCTCATTGGTGACCAACACACAAAAGGAAGAAAGCAAGAGGGTTCCCAGTAGTGCAATACTATGAAGGTCAGTGCAAGTGATGAATAATAATGGTAATGTTACCACAAATGCTGTGGTCTCAGGACAGGAATATACTCAAGAGCCTGACAATAGAACATATGGAGAAATTCCCTTCTCCGTTTGGGATATTACAGGCCTCTAAAACAGATCAGAAAAGATGGTTGCTCCTCTGAGAATAATATCCACAAATGTTTATTCAAATAAATGTGTGACAACAAGCTAGACCGTATAAACACAAAGCCCTTTAACGCGTTTCACAGCAGAAATGCAGCTTTTTCACAGACATACACTTTCACATTGTCTTTTTCCCAGTGGACCCACACTGTTGGCAACAGTCATGTCCTTCTCCCTGATATTGACTTCAGGACTGACTGAAAATGTTATTTCTTGAACAGAGACACAACATAAAAATTCATAGTGCTATTAGGATTTTTTGACCATAGCAAGTTAAGCATGTGTGGGGGGGTATTATTATGTGTTACTTCTCCTTTAAATGTGCAGACAAGTGGGTGGGGTTACTGGGAAGTCGCCAAGTAGGAGAAATCAGTTCTGCTCCCTGACACCCAGTAATTAACGGTGAAACATTTTCTGGGGCAGACGATGAGAGTTCCCAGGTATATGATAAGGGCCCTGTGTACAAAAGGATGAGACAAGCTGCACTCAAAGGGTTAAGTTTTCGTCTTGGAAGTCTGTACCACTGGAAGCAGATGTACCTTGGAATCCAGGCTCATATTGTGAGCCCCGGGGGTATCAGTGGAGAGCTGAATGTGGGTCAGTTTTTCCTGACCCCTACTTGGCCGATCAGAACCATTTTGTGATTGCACAGTGCAACCCTAGGCTTTGTACAAAATTTGTTCTCTTTAAAAAAAAATGACTATGTTGGAGCAGTACTTATCATATAGGACATCTTTATACATTTGTGTTTATCATAGGATAGATATATATCCCCTTCCCTTTCATAACATCACAAGTTGTGTTTGGGGAGATGCTTTCAAAAGTTATTAAAAAGATATCGTTGCATTTTTCTGACAGTCTGAATTCAAGATGTTTTGCAGACAGGTGGCGATGTTGCTACATCCATCTCTGGGAATCTTGTTTCTGAGACTTTCGGCGTTTCACAGGCTGTAATATAGCAACAGGGCCTCCAAGGCTCCAAAACATTTTGAACTCCTGTTACCAGAAAAATTTTTATTTTTTAAAATTATTTTTAACTTATTGAGTGCCAGCAAGGTATTCTATGCATTGCAATACATTGGATAACTCTCTGGCACTCAAAGGGTTATAGCCTTAGTGTTGCTTACCCTTCTGCCACTCAGAGGGTTAAAAGAAAATTGAGCTGTGATAACTTTTGAATGACAGACATACACATTCTAGTTCCTGTCAGGTAAGGCAGAGCCACTATAATTTAGCAAAACCGTTTTGAATTGAACCACTTAAGTGCCAGAGGCACGTGCAATGCATTGCAAACCCCCTCTGGCACTCAAAGGGTTAAACACTTGGATTAGTTCCCTTCTGATTTTGGAGAAAGACAGAGAATGATGCTTTTTCGGTCACTCGCTAGGACCAGGCTAATGTGATGCAGACGTACGCACATGAAACTTTCAAATACTTGAGAATGATTGCATTTCTATCAGCTAATAATAATTCAGTGAGAGTTTAAACAGTTGTTTTATGTTTGTTTTTTAATTCTATTAACTCCTTAGATGCTAGAGACAACTACAAAGCATTGCAAAGCAATGGAGGTGTCACTAGCAGCCATGAAGTTAACCCTTTGGGTGGCAGAGGGGTACGCAGCGCTTACCCTGGCACTCAAAGGGTTAAAGGGCAACTATCACTTCCTAGGAATAATCCCCACTTATTTACTATGAAAAATGCTAATGGCCTCTATGAATTTTTTTCATTGCTCTTTTTGGTTTTTGTGTCTTCAGTTAGTCGTGAATATCATCTCCATGGGGGCGGACATGACAGTTGCTGGCAGCATCAGAGAACCTCTACTCACTGCACACAGTAATCTTATCATGCACTCTGCCGGCTTCGGTTTGAAAACAGTTGCAACCTCTATGGACGTGGTATTCATGACTGATTGAAAATGTTATCTCTTGAACAAAGGAGCAAAGTTAAAATTCATAAGGGACATTAGGATTCTCTGGCCATGATAAGGTAAGTTGAGGGGCTCTTACTAGGAGGTATTAGTTCTCCTTTAATGAACCCTTTCCTTGTTTGTTGGAGGACTGACCATTTGATACTGTACAAAGGCTTCCCCTTTTGTCTTGCAAGAAGGTGCATTTTGAAAAGAGTTAAAAGGGCTGTCCAGACATTACTTTTGCATTGTCAGACAAAGCCAACTTTGACAGTGAAAGGACAAAACCAAGAAACTGATATTAATGCAGAATCAACAGTTCTGCTCTATGGATCTGAAGCTGTACAGGAATATGGAAAGTAAACTATTTTCCTTACTGCATTATTTTTGCTAAGAAAACCAAAACACTTTAAATGGAATATTACTTTTAAGGGAAAAGCCTGTGTTGTAGAGTTTGTCCTGCTGAGTAACACAAGAGCATTCCAACTGTGGAGAGATGCTTCGTTCAAAAGTTATTGCACAAACCAGACCCAAAAATGCATTTTTCTTTTGCTTTTTTTTGGAGATCTTGTGGTCCCCGACTGTGGTACTCCATAGACCGTAATATCAACTGCACCCCTAGTGGTGACTTTTCTTAAATGTGATTTTGTTTAGAATAAAAAAAGTTTAGCTGTAATAAGGTTTTAATTAACCTTCTGAGTGCCAGAGGGGTACACAATGCATTGCAGTGCAAGGTGTTGCATATCCCTCCAGCATTCAAAGGGTTATTCTTATCCCAGCAGTGGATGCATCCTTGTTGTATTCAGCAAAAAAGCCCTACAGTTTTTTTTGTTTTGTTTTTTTGTTCTTGTTTGTAATGTTCAAAAAACATTACCATTCCTTTAACCCTTTGAGTGCCAGAGGGCAATGTGTTGCATGCCTTTCTGGTACTTAAAGGGTTAAAAGAATCTTCAATTCTATCTTCTATGCAGGGATATTTTCTGGAAGAAAGGTGCCGGTATACTTTAATGTGTTTTCTTGTTTTTGGAAAAAGGTACCATATATGACAGAGGTGCGCAACCTGAGGCCCTCCAGCTATACTAGATTTCCCATCATGCTCACCCAAAGATAATAGGAATTGTAGTCCCAAACAGCAAAACAGCTAAGAGGGCCTTAGGTTGCCCACTTCTGATATGGGATATATATATATATATATATATATATATATATATATATATATATATTCTTTTTTATTTTTGGGAAAAGAGGAGCCAGTACAGAGTACATAAAAAACCCCGACTATGATAGCACATGTGTAACATTCATGGGTATACATATATATATATATATATATATATATATATATATATATATATATATATATATATATATATATATAGGAACTCCCATACCTTGATAGAACATCTAATATTTCATGTGCCATTGTTCAGCCAGCTGGGGGAGAAGTTTTTCCTTTACACTTTTCCCTTCCTGTTCCTATACTGTGCTCTGATGTGCAACACACAGCAGTAAGTGAGGAGTGCAGCTGGAAATGTATTCCCCCAGTCTGTATTAAAAGATTATGCTTTAAAGAGATTGTAACCTTTTTTTCTTACTTTACATGTTCAAGTGCAAAAGATTTAGAATTAGATCATTTTATATATATATATATATATATATATATATATATATATATATATATATATAATTTTTTTTAACATCTTATGTCCTTGACAGTGTGCTCCCACGATCTGTTTTGAGAGTCTTCAGTCCCAGACTGTATAAGCAGGGGATAGTACTATAATGTAAAAGGAAAACTGTGATACAATGTAGCCGTCCTCCAGTCTAAAACTGGGCTCACATGATAACATTGTGTATGTGGTTTTAACTCAGAAAAAAAAAAACTTGCAAGAAATTGGCATACCTGGGAACGCTCTGGATCTGCCCTGGAGACTCCTGTTTTTAAGAGTTAATTACCGGGTCTCTGGGGAAAGAGGCTGATTCTCCTGTGGTGGTGAGTTTCCTCCTCCTTCTCACCCTGTTCCTGCCCACATCTCTTCCTTCTCACCCTGTTCCTCCCACTTCCTGCCCATTTCTCCTCCTTCACACCCTGTTCCTCCCACTTCCTGCCCATTTCTCCTCCACCACCTTGTTACTCCCACTTCCTGTCCACTTCTCCTCCACCACCCTGTTACTCCCACTTCCTGTCCACTTTTCCTCCACCACCCTGTTACTCCCACTTCCTGTCCACTTCTCCACCACCACACTGTTACTCCCACTTCTCCTCCTCCACACCCTGTTACTTACGCTTCCTGTCCACTTCTCCTCCTCCACCACCCTGTTACTCCCACTTCCTGTCCACTTCTCCACCACCGTTACTCCCACTTCCTGCCCACTTCTCCTCCTCCACCACCCTGTTACTTCCTGCCCACTTCTTCTCCTCCTCCACCCTGTTACTCCCACTTCCTGTCCCCTTCTCCGCCACTTCCACCCTGTTAATCCCACTTCCTGACCACTTTTCCTCCTTCGCCACCCTGTTCCTCCCACTCCCTGTCCATTTCTCCTCCACCACCCTGTTCCTCCCACTTCCTGCCCACTTCTCCTCCTCCTTCACCCTGTTACTCCCACTTCCTGCCCACTTCTACTCCACTACCCTGTTACTCCCACTTCTCCTCCTTCCCACCCTGTTACTCCCACTTCCTCTCCAGGGGCTCAAGAAGATAAAGTTCTCAGTTATGAAAATAGACAAAATTGTGTTCTATGGGGTGTTCACACAGGTGACTATCGAAGCAATTGTTGCACGTCAAAGCAGATTGCTGTATCTTTACTCCCACACTGCGTTCACGTTCCTACAAACTTGTAATATATGGTTCAACGAGAATGAAATGGAATCATGCAAATATTAAAGATAGCTGCAATTTTGTCACTGCTGGTTATATTGAGAGCAATGGATGCCTGGAGATAAAAATCAAACTGTAATGTCAGTTGCAAATTGCAAGTAAGTTGCATGAAAAGGCATCTGCTTTTGGTTTTTATACACCATACAATTTCATTGCAACTACAAAGCTGCCCTTGTGAATCCAGCCTATGAAATACAGCATAAAGAGCACTCAGTGGTACAGGGGTAGTGTTACATTGTATCAATAGCCTGGTTTAAATACAATAAAAAGTATAGGCTATTTGACTTTAACCCTTTGAGTGCCAGAGAGGCATGCATTGGGTGCCTCTCTGACACTCAAAGGGTTAACCCTTTGATTGCCAGATGGGTACGCAACGCATTGCAAAGTAAAATGTTTGCGTATATCTCTGGCACTCAGAGTTAATATTATGCACTTGAAGTGTTTGTAAAGTAAAAGGTTGCTGTCACTTTCATTTTTTATATTGCCTAAAATATCATATTTTGAGTTATTTTAAGGCACGTACATTTCTTACATATTTATCTGTGAATGTTACAATGTACTCTTTCCTATCAGAGTAAAGCTATAGTTTTGCCTTTCTGAAAAATGTTTACTTTTCATCGTTACTTCCTGGGGGGAGTTGGGGTTTAATGGCACTAAGCGGCTTACAATGCCAATTCCACATGCCAATGCAAAAATGACACCTCAATCTTCCATACTGTTACTGAAACACACTGTCACAGGTGGGGAACATGTGGCCCCCCAGATGATTCCAGACCAAAACGCCAATCATTCCCAGCTACTCGATATTCATCTGTGGATGACTGGGTTTGCTGCCTAACATAATCTTGGACAAGACTCTTGCAGGCTGTGGATGATGGGACATGTCGTCTGACAACAGCTGGAGGGCCACTGGTTACTCACGTTCCTAGCTAAATCACTCTTTTCTCAATGTCAGACTTCATTGCATGGTGCTGTTGACATAAGGGTTAATCCTCGTTTGCAGATAGTGTAATACATGCCAATGTCTTAATGGATTGTTGATTGTTTTGGAAAAAAAGATAAATATTTATGGTAATAAAAAAAGTTGTCAAACCTATAACATTTTGTAATCTCTTATAAACCTCTGTAATACTCTCTCCTGCTCTGTGATACTTAAAGGGACACTAACATTTCCTAATAGCCACCCCTGGTTAGCTTAATCTAGAAAGATCCCCCCTAATGCTGCTATGAAACACAAAGTTGGCACTGATCCAATAGACACCAAGGGAGACCTGCTTTCAAAACAATGGTTGCCTCCATTGAGGGGGTGGAAGCACTAATGCTGCTCTGAATTAATTCTATTTAGTTCCAAAATTAAATTTTTAAATTCGTGTTGGATACGATATCCATGGAGGCCAACATGATTCTTTCGGCAGGACTCAAGGACCTGAAACTCATATCACTGAAGTCATTTTAGGAAGGAGAATTAAGTGCAGGGCCAGATTTCCCAGTAAGCAGAAAAGGCTACTGCCTGGATATTGAGGGGTAGTGCCTAAGCTGTGCTGGCCACGCCCAAGTCTTGAATTGTGGGTGTGGCCACGTCAATCGTCATGTCCCTGCACCAGGATTCAGAGAGCTCTCCAATGCATATAACTTTGCTTGTTATATGCAAGGGTATTTTCGGTGCCAGGAAATAGTTGATGGGTCTGAGGGAGTGGCCATGGGCGGAGCTAAGGGCACTAAGATTGCCTTGCTTAAAGGAGCCTAGGATTTAAATCCAGCCCTGAGTAACTGGAAGCAGTTTGTCATCCTGGAATCCAAAAAATCACGTCCACCTCCACGGACATGATATCCAGAGTTAAATAGATTAATTTTTCATGCACAGATTCCTTGTGGCCAATACAATTTTCGGCACAGATTAAGGTAATTGGGGGTTTATTTTTAGGGTGCGTTAGTGCTCCTGTAAAAGGAGAGAAACTATATTTTGTATCTGCTTGTAACAGCTTGATCTGCAATATGTAGTTGATTGTCTGAAGCTTTCACATCCCGGTTTGCTTCTGCAAAGATCAACGCCTTAAAAAAGTCTTAATTTATTGATTTCTCCGCAATGTTCATGCCTTAATGTAACCGCTACTTCAAATCTCTGGAAGAGTTATCTTGCTTTGTATTTATTTGTGTTTTGATGTCTTGCCAAGTCTTGTGTGTGCTATTAAAAATTTAAAAATAAATAGAGGGCTTTTCTGAATAAAAAAAGAAAAAAGTTGCTCATTTTGTTACAAGTTTACATATCAATAGGGGTCGCACCTGTGACTGGGCCCGTCACTCCAGGGGGCCTGGCCGCCCCCTGCAACCCCCCCGCCCGGCGCCTGCAAGAAGAAAGCAGAGGTGCTGTGCTCTCCCGCTCCGGCACTCTAGTAATGCAGAACGCTGGGAGATGACATCATCTTCCAGCGCTCTACATTACTGAAGAGAGGACAACGCGGGAGTTCCAGCTGTACAGAGGTCTGTACAGGAAACACAGACCTCTCCTGCCACGCCACTGGACCACCAGGGAGGTTGGAAATGGTCACTGGGGGCTCAGTGCGGAGGCAGTGTGGATATTGGGAGCAATGTGGAGGCAATTTGGGGGCAATGTGGAGATTGGGGGCAATTTGGGTGCAATGCGGAGGTGGCCAATGGGGGGGCAATGTGGTCAGGGGGGCCATGGCAATTTTTGCACCAGGACCCGGTGGCTTCTGGTGCCGGCTCTTGTGTAAAAATTCAGTGACATGGTTATAAGGCAAACCGCCATGCAAATGAAAATTTCCAACATGTCTATTGATACAAACAGGAATGTTTAACCTGGTGGTTCTCCATCAAGCTTCTGATTTTTTTTTTTTTTATATGAAGATTTTTGACAAAACTGTAAATACTGAATTTTAAATGTATATTTAAGGATTTTTATGCACAATATTCTTGTTTCATTCTGATTGTGAGACCAAAGAATATAATTATATATTACAAAAGATAAGAGGAGAGCACTCCTATTCTAAATAAATAGTATATAAGTGGAATATCCGTTTAATAGATTTTCAAACATAAAATACATATAAAAACAATATAGAATCCTATATATACAAATACATGATGTCACCAAAAATAAAATGAGAATGCTGAAGTCCTTTCAAAATATCGCTCTCATAATAAAATGTCCCCAGAATCGAGAAGATGTAAAAGGGCATAAACATCTCACAATAGTAGCCTCCAGCAACAGGCAGGGTAATAACTGTGACTTCTAATGTAGCACCTGTATCCTTGATAAAGTGCTGTAGGAGGTATGAAACGCGTAGGAGAGATTCTTCACTTAGCATTCAATGGATTAAAAGCCCTGTTTAACTCACTTGGTATATTTAAACATCCCCTATAGTGAAGCTGCTTTACCCCAGAATGTCACCACATTAATTTCATAAAGAAGGCGTTGTTTTTCATATGGCATATATATATATGCAATATACCGAGAGAGCTACAATCATCTGCATATAACAATAATATTTATTATATACCAATAACATAAAAATTCTCAACAACAACTGAAGACATCTTCAATCATGACTAAAATGTCCATATATTGCTAATTCTCGTGAAGTAATGGCTTGAGAGCTCTGTAGATGTAATATGTGCACATAAAGTCACTCTCCACTAATCCACAGTATCAGCTTCTTGATCCACAAGTCTTTTGTTGGAAACAGTCACTCTCTGTGCCTCTTACCACACAGCAATATTAACTATGAAGACGTTCCCAGGGTTTGGAAGGAGGGGAAATACTACCTGGAAGAAGCTGGCTTTTCCACCAGTGGACATCTAGGTGGAGATTCGCTAAGCGGTGATAAAGGTGTGATAAAGAGGTGATAACGTGGAGATGACTTCTCCAGTTTATCACTTCTCCATATTCTATGTTATTCTGTGGAGCCAATTCACTAACATTTCTACAAATTTGGAGTTCTTAGTGCATAGGCTCCACAGAATAACATCGGAATTGGAGAAGTGATAAACTGGAGAAGTCATCTCCACTTTATCACCGCTTAATGAATCTCCCCCTAGTGTATCTGACTAGACTTAAAGGGATAGTAATACTTCGTTTTATCTTTATTTTATTTTGTAGGCATTAAAACATGAAGAACGATATAAGTCTTATCTCTCAAACCTTTATGGTTTGAGAGATATTCAAAAGCAAAGTTTCCCCTCCCGCCCCTTTTACCTAGTGTAAGCCATCTCTTCTCAGATGTGGAATGCAGTCTATAGACCAGACAGATAACAGAAGGGGACAATATTCTTCCTATGAGAACATGTTTTTCAGGTTTTTCCCTTATCTTAATTGAAGATTGTTCCTCTCTGCAGTCTACCTGGGCACCTCCCTTCTGATCTGGCTGAGCAGTGTTACATCAGTAAAAGGGGAGGGAGGGGGATACTTTGTCATTGAATTACTCTTGAACTACAACTGTGACAGAATTGAAATAACACTCTCCAAAGTCCAAATACTATGATGATTAATTAGAGCTGCTTTTATTATGAAACATTGATATCCCTTTAATCTTGGCAATATCTGTGTACAAACCCTGCTTTTATACGACCTTCCTTGAGTCAGCATCCCTGTGTAGGACCCAGCTTCTCTATGGCCACTCTCGATCCACACTTTCTCTGTATGACCTGTTTTTTGGCTAAAATTAATCTGTTATTTTCCTCTACACTGTTACCTGTCCTGTCTCTGCATTGCAAGGAACATCCACACTCTCCTACTCTGCAAACTACAGATCTCTGAAACATGCTGCAGATCTACAGTTGCCTCCTGGTTGGAAGTTACTTCTCCTGGAAGAAGGCTACCTCAAATGACTTGTTGGAATTTCTGGTAGGAATATTTCATTTTTTTTTCCTGTTTCCAGATAGAGTGCTTAGTGCGTTCATTCATAGCTTGTAGTGTAAAATAGTTCTATGTTTAAACTACCTAAACCTTGTGTTGTTTCCTGTTTCAATCATTTTAATGGTTTTAAATATTTTTCTCTGTTGTCCTATGCAGGTTACTGGTAACTTTGGGTAGGCGATCCACCCCTTTAATTGTAGGCAGGAACAATTCTAGAATTGTATGCAGGGGGTAGAGCCTACCTTCCCTCCTTGGCTGCAGCTAGCCAACCATCTCCAGTAAGATTTGTTCCTTGGTGAAGACACAGGCAAGAGAACAGTTCTGCTATAGTTTTAGCTAATTTTTTTATTTTTCTGTTAGAAATGGAATACTACCATTAGGCAAATTACCATAACTGACAATGCCTTTAGATGTGGTTAACTCAGTAACCAGGTGCTTTTTGTGGATCTGAAGCCCTGGAGAGAAAATCTTGGTTACAAGTTCTTTCCTCAGGATTTGCCCACGGAGGCCTCTTCTTAAAGTGTTAGTAATGTCTAAAAAAAACTTTTTTTGCATTTAGAAGAGCTTAAAAAGCTGATCTAAATGCAAAAAAACGTATCTCTGAAACCGCTATGGTTTAAGAGATACAGGCGTTTGAAGTTTGATTTCTCCTACTGACAGCTGTAAAGCTGTCAGCAGGAGATCCGTGTCGGTCGACACGGTGGCGCTTGAGAAGTGCCGAGATCTCGTTACTTACACGGAATCCCTTCATTGGAATGGTCTAAAACGTGTGCCTGAACACTAGGCACACATTTTAGATCATTCCAATGAAGGGATTCCGTGTAAGTAACGAGATCTCGGCACTTCTCAAGCGCCTCCGTGTCGACCGACACGGATCTCCTACTGACAGCTGTAAAGAAATCAAACTTTAAACGCCTGTATATCTTAAACCATAGCGGTTTGAGAGAGACGTTTTTTTGCATTTAGATCAGCTTTTTAAGCTCTTCTAAATGCAAAAAAGATTTTTTTAGACATTACTAACACTTTAAAACACGGTAATCTGAAGACAGATCTGCAAGAAAGGTGAGCAACCCTTTGAGTGCTGCAGGTCCACATCTCCCACAGTGCCCCTCCGCACAGGGGTTTTTCATTTGGAGTTCCTATTGCACACTCCAGCACTCACTGGGTCTATCTGTTTGTCTGTTGGGTGTTTTGGAGCAGGTTTATGTAGGACTTAACCCTTTAGCTGCTAGTTTGGCATTCATTTGGGGGGTTTTCTGACACTTTTCCTACTGGTTCAGTGTTTTTTAGATATCCTAACATGTTCTAGTGATGTTTCATGTCTTTTAATATTACACCTTCAATTTTGTAAAATATGAGTAAAGACGCGCTTTACCGCATAGGCACCATTGCTCCATTCACTTCTATGGGACATATCTCTGCAACCTTTTAACCTAGTGACTTCAGAGATGGCTCATTCTTCTTGTCTGCCCTTGCTCTATCATCCGGTTCATGTTTCCAGTGTGTTGGGGGGGCTCAGGGGGCTTTGGGCACTGTTGGGGTACTTTTTCAGGGAAAACTGCATTTCCCATGAGCGCTTGCTTTGCACGCTCGTTTCTGACTGGCTCATGCCACGGCAGCCATTTTGTGCTATTTCCAGAACGAGTATCCTACTCTGGGCTTGGACTCTCCTTCTCTCCACTGCTGGTTAACCCTTTGTCTGCCAGATAAGTCTAAATTAGCGTTTTCTGGGGTGAAACTTTAATCCTACACACTATAATTGGGTGATTTATTATACTGTAAGGTTATTGACAGTGTGAGAATGTCTATACCGTTGGAGCTTGGGGCCAGACCTAAGACTAGGGTTGCTGGGGTCTCTGTATCCCCTATTAAGAATTGCTCTTCCTGTCATTCAGGTTTACCTAGAGAATTCTCAGGTCATTTATGCCCAGCATGTTCTGATGTGCCTGAGAGTCTTCCAGGGTCCTCCAGCCATGCATGAGAGCCAGTTTGGGTGCAGGAGTTCAAGGCTGCTACTAGGGACCTTAGGTCCACATTGCAACTCTTTCCATCCCATTTACAGGGGGTCTTCCATTCTTGGCAGCCCCTCTCCTCTGTCAAGTCTTCCCTGCCAAAACCTCAGGGTGTACCTGACTGTGTCAGATTCCTCTGAGGAGTAACTGCTGGTGGATTCAGATGTTGAGGAATGTTCTGCGGTGGGCTCATCTCAGTTTTTTGGGGATCCTTTTGAGGCTGATCCGGAGCCCTCGGCTGAGGGCCTGATCAGGGCTGTTTTAAATACCCTAAACATTCCCTTAGTGCAGGAGGTTTCTTCTGACCCTTCTGATGTATTTAAGGAGCCTTAAAAAGCCCCTTACTTGCTTTCCACCTAACCCCACTCTTGACCGTCTTGTGTCTGAAGAGTGGAAGTCTCCAGACAGAAAACCGTGTGTCTCCAAGAAATTTGCCAAGCTTTATCCATTCTCTGAGGCTGCGCTTGCTCAGTGGGTTCATCCCCCCCAAAGTGGATGCTCCTATATCCAGGCTATCTAAGTCTACTGTCTTGCCAGTGCTTGATTCATCTGCTATAAAGGACTGGTACTGCCATGCGTCCAGAATTCGCTGCAGCATGGGTGAACCGGGCCATTGCGGTCTGGACTGAACAGCTGACCCTTGCTGTTCATCCAGGTGCTCCTACTTCAAGTATGTTGCACCTCCTTGCCAACATTTCTGAGGCTCAGCACTATGTTTCTGCTGCCTTATTTGATGCCATCTGTTTGGTAGCTAGGGTTTCCACCATGTCTGTGTTTGCCAGATGGGCTCTTTGGCTGAAAATCTGGTCTGCTGACGCTGCTTCCAAGAAAGCATTGCTCTCCTTACCTTTTCAAGGCACTTCTTTGTTTGGGCCAGATCTTAACGATCTGATCAGTGAGGCCGCAGGGGGTAAGTGTACACATCTACCCTTGGTCCCTAGGAAGAAAACGTTGCTTAAGCGTAACCAGTATTTTCGTTCCTTTCAGAATGAGACACGTCTGGAGAACCAGACGGTTCCTTCAGCTCAGTGTACCGCCTCCAAGTCCAAACAGCAATGGAAGCCCAAGGTCTCCTCCAAGCCCAAGGCTTCCAAACCTTCTTCGGCATGATTCACCAAACCCGGGTCCACACTCTGCTGTGGGTGGTCATCTGAGCCACTATCACAGCATTTGGGAGGATTCAGTGGAGGACCCATGGGTTTTACAGGTGGTGACGGAAGGGTACAGGATCCCTTTCGTATCTCTTCCTCCCTTTCGCTTCTTCCCTTCTCATATGCTTCAGGGCGCAGAGAAACGCCATCTGTTCGACTGCGCTATTCAGGCTCTTCTGGACAAGGATGTTCTAGAGCCGGTTCCAGTTCAGGACAGAGGTATGGGCTTTTACTCAAACCTCTTTATGGTCTCCAAGAAGGACGGCGGTTGTCGTCCCATTTTGGACTTGAAGGATCTCAATTGCTTTGTGATCTGGACTCATTATCACCAGGAGTCTGTACGTACGGTGATTGCTGCCATGTCCACGGGGAATTCCTTGCTTCTCTGGATCTTCAGGACGCGTATTTACACATCACCATTCATCCAGAGAGCCGGCAGTATCTTCGATTTGCCTGCGACCGGGGGCATTTTCAGTTTTCAGCTCTTACATTTGGTCTGACGACAGCTCCTCAAGTCTTCAACCGTGTCCTGGGAGCCTTAATGTCCGTCCTCCACTGGGACGGCACCAGAGTTACTCCATACATGGATGACCTGCTTCTGAAGGCCCCCTCTGCGGAACTTCTTCATCAACAGGTTCAGCAATGCATTCATGCTCTCACCCATCACTGGTGGATCATCAACTTGGACAAATCAGATCTTGTTCCATCCCAGCGTCTGGTCTTCCTGGGCCTACTCCTCGATACCCAAAAGAGCATGGTGTTTCTCAAAGACAAGGTGGCTCACCAGATAGCCCACAGGGTTTCTGCGGTCCTTGCTCAGGATCCAGTTCCAGCCAAGAAGCTGTCCTCTCTAGTGGGGAAATTCATCTCCACCATAGAAGAGGTACCGTTTGCCATGGCACACACCAGGGAACTCCAGCGGTTTGTGATACAGGTGTGCAGGGGTTAGCCGGACCTTCTGAAGATGTCTGTGTCCCTCCCTCTTCATGTGGAACTGAGTTTGTCGTGGTGGCTAGACCTCTCCGATCTGCTGACGGGCAAGTCCTTTCTGGTATCCTTCTGGAACACGGTAACGACGGATGCCAGCCTCTCCAGCTGGGGAGTGGTCCTGGGTCGCCTGAGCGCTCACGGTCTATGGTCTCAGGAGGAATCTCTCCTTCCCATCAACATATTGGAGCTTCGGGCGATATTCCATGCCCTTTGTCATTGGATGTCTCAGCTGGAAGACTGTCCAGTCCAGGTACAGTCCAACAACGCCACATCCGTGGCTTACATCAACAAGCAGGGTGGAACAAGAAGTGCACATTCCCAGTGTAGACAACATCATGGTGGACTTCCTCAGTCAGCACACAGTGGACAGTGGAGAGTGGTAACTGTACCCAGAGGTGTTCACTCTCATTGTTCAGAAGTGGGGTCTTCCTTACATCGACCTGATGGAGACAAGACGCAACAGGAAGGTAACGAGGTTCTGCTCTCGATGGAGGGACCCTCTAGCTCTGGCGGTGGATGTCCATTCCTTGGTTATTTCCTCTGGCTTACTATCACGGTGCCCGTGTATTGCTGGTGACATTTTGCAGCATTGTGCCTGAGTCCTTCTTATTGGCTAGAGTGATATTGCACCACCCAGTGGTAGCCTTTAAGTACTGAACCCTGTCATTTCTGCGGGGCCCTTTCGTGGTGTTCCCGTTGCTTAGTGCTTGCTGTCGTTATCGATATTCTGTGTATGACCCAGACTGCCTGACTACTCTCTCTGATTCTGTTCCTGCTCCGTGTACCGACTTGGCCTGGCTGACGTTCCTGCTCCGCGTACCAACTTGGATTGGCTGACGTTCCTGCTCTGTGTACCAACCCGGCTGATGTTCCTGCTCCATGTACCAACCCGACCTGGCTGACGTTCCAGTTCCGTGCATCAACCCGGATTGGCTTCCGTTCCTGCTCTTGTGCCTCCAGCCTGGTGCACTACCGCTTTCGGTAGAGAGCATCTCCTGTGCTCTGTCTTGAGCGTGCTGGCCCAGTTGGTTGCCTGGTGTACTGCATTACCGTTCCATGACTGCGACCCATTTGTGCCTTGCTGCCTCCTTACTCCTTACCCAGGGCTGACGCAGATCTCGTTTGCTCAGTATACGCTTGGCTTGTTAGTGCATTACCACTGAGGTTAGTCTCCTGGGCGCCTCAGTTAGTCTCCGCTCCTGCCAGTCGCCATCAAGCCTGAGCATCTGTTACCAGGGCTGTCCGATACTCACCCGGGTAGGAGTTATTCTATTGGCACACTATACGCTGGCTTGTCACTACTCCTTTATTGAGGTTGGTCTCCTGGGCGCCTCAGTCGGCTCTGTCACCCAGCAGTTGCCATCAAGCCTAGTGTTGTTACATCTATTGTCCGGTACCGTTACAGTCACAGTCTGTGTTGATTCATGGGTGTTCCGTTATTCCTCCGGTTGCAGTACTACTGGTAGTCCGTGATCCATCCAGGGCCTCGCTCACCCTTCCTGGGCCTAGTCGCTATTGTGACACTCATCCAAAGAGAGTGCTTCTTGGGCCTCGCTATTAGGGCCTCCCAGCCTCCTGGCCTAATAGCATCTACCATCAGTATCTCACTGGTTCACACAAACTGTTCCTGACCTGTGTCAGTATATGTACTGCTCTCTGATATATGTATACTGGACCCGTGTGGGTTAATACTATTTGTAACCTGTCCTGTGTCAGTATTGTTTGTTTACTATTGCTGGACCCGCGAGGGTTACTTTATCCTGTCTGGTTTCAATAAAACTGTGTTTCACCAAACTGTCTGCCTCTGAGTGTACTGAAAACCGTTACACCTATATCTTTCTTCCCCTCCCAATGTTGCATACGGTGTTACGGAAATTACGACTGGAGAGCTGTCCAGTCATTCTGAATGCTCCGTACCAAGCTTCTTTTCTGGAGCTTCTGGATCTGTCAGTGGTGGAGCCATTCCGACTCCCTTGCCGTCCGAATCTTCTTCTACAGGGTTACCTGTGGAAGGAGGATGTTCACCGGGTAGCTTTGACAGCTTGGAAATTGAATCCTCAATATTGACGAAGAAAGGGTTTTCTTCTGGTTTGGTGGCTACTATGCTCAGTGCCCACAAGTCTGTTTCTTCCAAGATCTACCATCGTGTCTGGTTGAACTTCCTATCTTGGTGTGCCGATAAGAACCTGTCTCAGGAGTTTGATCTGCCTACGGTCCTGGCTTTTTTGCAGGATGGTGTGGATAAGGGCCTTAGTTTGAGTTCCCTTAAGGTTCAGACATCTGCTCTCTCTGTTTTCTTTCAGAGGTGCATTGCCATCCTTCTTGATGTCAAGATTTTCTTCCAGGGCCTTGCTCATTTTCATCCTGCCTTCAAGAATCCTGCTCCTCCGTGGGATCTTAATTTGGTTTTGGGCGTTCTTCAGCGCCCTCCATTTGAGTCTTTGGCTACTATTCCTCTATGCCTGTTGACGTGGAAAATGACCTTTCTCCTGGCGATTGTGTCTGTCTGCCGTGTCGCAGAGTTACATGCTCTGTCCTGTAAACCACCCTATTTGGTGTTTCACAAGGACAAGGCTGTGCTTCGCCCCTCTCAGGAGTTCCTCCCCAAGGTAGTTTCGGAGTTCCACATCAATCAGGAGACCCTGACCCCACCTCTGACAAGGAGAGGGATCTCCCCTTATTAGAAGTGGTGCTTTGTCTGAAGTTTTATTTACATTGCACTGAGTCTATCAGGCAATCAGATGTGCTGTTCGTCATTCCTGAGGGTCCTAGGGCAGGAAGACCTGCATCCAATGTGACTATTGCTTGTTGGATCAAGTCCACTATTCGTAAGGCTTATGAGCTGAGGAAGAAGCCTGTCACTTTCAGGGTCATGGCTCATTCTACACTATCTATTGGGGCCTCTTGGGCTTACAAGAATCAGGCCTCTGCTGATCAGATGTGCAAGGCTGCCACCTGGTCGTCTGTGCACACCTTTTCAAAGCACTACCGTGTTGATGTGTTGACATCGGCTGATGCCAGCTTTGGGAGGAAAATCCTGGAGGCAATTTTGCCTGTCTAGGATTTTCTTTGGTTCTTGGTGCTTCCTTCACTTTTGAGCCCCGTTGGTTCTAGTTCAATGTGCTGTGTAATAGTTGGGGTGTTGTTACCCCTGTTCAGTGTCCGTTGACACTTCTTTGTTTGTTGGGATATCTCTGATCTGATGGTTCATATCTGCTCTGGTGACTTTGGGGCCTTGCGCCTGGTCCTTGCCTTACTTCCCGCCTCTGAGAAACTCAGTGGTTGGACATCCCAAAGTTACCAGTAACCTGTATTGGATGACAGAGAAAAGAGGATTTTAGTCTTACCTGTTAAATCCTTATCTCTTAGTCCATACAGGTTACTGGTCTCCCACCCTGTCAAGGGACCATGCTTGTCTCTCCTGTGGCAGACCATGGGGGTCCTTCTGGGTCACGCTCACAGGAGTCTTCTTTCCCTTCCACTATCTAGTCAATAGTTAGCGTCTCAAATCTTTCTGGAGCTGGTTGGCTAGCTGCAGCCAAGGAGGGAAGGTAGGCTCCACCCCTGCATACAATTGTAGAATTGTTCCTGCCTACAATTAAAGGGGTGGATTGACTACCCAAAGTTACCAGTAACCTGTATGGACTAAGAGAAAATATTTAACAGGTAAGACTAAAATCCTCTTTTGGTTTAGTATTTTGAGCTGCATGAATACCTACATCATAGGGCCTATCTAACAGACAGGGATGAATTTCCCAATAAGCAGAGTAGGTGAATGCCTATCGTGCCTAGGTTCAGGAAAGCTTCAGCTGTTCTAGCCACTCCTACATTCTAAATTGCGGGTGTGGCCAGAGCAATCTCAATGTACATGCAACAATTTAAATACCCCTTTCCTGGCTACTATTTAACCCCTTGTTAATAGAGAGATTGTGTTGGCAATCTCTCTTGCAACCAAGGGGTTAGAAGTCTTTTCTCTGTGCTTGTTTGCTATAGGAAAGGAGTGTTTTTGTTGCCAGGGTACTGTGCATCGGACAAGTGACGGGATGGTGTGAGTGACCATGGTAGAAGCTAAGTGCACCTACTGTGGTTGCCCAGGGGCAACTGAGATATAAATCTGGCCCTGCTAGCAGAGGAGGCCTTGAGACCCCGCGCCTTGTTGATTATGTGATATTTTGCTGTGCACGGATTTTTTTTTTAAGAGTTTCAAAATTCATTGTGCCTGACAAGCAAGAAAAGGGGTCCGTGAAGCCTCCAAGTACCTTATATTGTTCTCAGTCTAACACCTGCTGATCTAATGTGGTGAATTCCACTACTTACTAAACAATCTTTGTGGTTTTCAGTCCGTTGTGAAAAAGAAAACTGAGTTTAACCATACCGGCCTATTCAATTAGCAATAGCATCTGGTCTACTGGATGAAAAGAGCTCCAGGTACTTTTTCAATGTTCTCTTTCTATATCTGATACCTGTAATAGTTCACAGTGATATATATAATTTGATACTGTGGTTCTGGGCAAAATATTAAAGTTTGTTATTGTTAAAAAAAACTATATTGTAGAAATTTTTCTGGGGAGTAAAATAAGGAAACTCCTAATGCTGAGAGATGCGTATTTCCAGAGTTATTACAGTTTAAACCCATGTTTTTTTATTAGAAGTGCCTTCTAGTGGTCAAAGTCCAATCAGTTATTCTGTTGCATTCTAATGGAGAAGAAAGTCAGTGACAAACAGTTCTCCTTAGAATGTGAAAGAAACCGCTGAGTCACTTCCTGTCAGAACTATCAGGAAGTAAACATGCAGTAAATTCACTTCCTGATTATTTGAACTGTTATAACTTTTGAATAAAACAGTTGACAATGGTGGAAGTGTCCTTGTTTTACTCAGCAGGAAAAGCTCTATAATATGTATGTTTTCATAAAAAAAAATTACTGCTCCTTTAACTGAATATGACCTAGATTACATTGCATTTGGCAAGTGCTACTGACTGGTTTTATCTTACAGATTTCTATTCAAGTCTATAGAGAGGTTTTTAGACAAAACTAATGTTGCCACCCAGCCGGTATTTTACCAGCAGGCCGGTAAAACATTGGCTTCTGTCCAATGTTAAGTCTATGGAGGAAATTCCATGGATGGTATTTTTTTGAAGAAAAGGTGGCAACCCTAGACAAAACCCTTGATAAAGTTACCAACTGCAATAACATCCAGGCTAACTCCTACCTCAGGTGCACGCAGTTATTCTTTCCAGACGCCACCTCCCTGTTCAAATAGTTGTGCTGCATCTCCGCATGAAACAAAGTAGATTGTGTTTGTTTACACATCCCCTGCCTGATACCACTGCCAGGTAATACCCTTCTGATATTAAGAACGAAAGGTGAGAGATGCTCAACTAGGCTCATGAGCAAGCAAATACTTGCAAGAAGCTCACTGGGACTGTGTCCTCGCGCCCAGGGTGCAATCTCTTTTAGCTCACCAGTGCCATACACAGAGAGGAAATCTTCTGAAGCATATCATACGGGTCCTGCCAAATGACAGTCCAGCCACGAAATGCTGATATTAACCCTTTGAATGCCAGAGAGCTATCCAATGCATTGCTTCTCAACACACTGGAGATTTGTCTAGCATCCAAAGGGTTAAGGTTAGGCTGACCAGATCTCACCTTTAACCGGGGACACATAGGAAATAGCCATTTTTCAGTACTTCACTGAAATCAAAGCAGTCCTGCAGTATGCATTTGTGAGGTCTGGTCAGCCTAGTTAAAGGGGTAGTAATACTTGCAAATTACTAATCCCCTTATTGTAGCTTTGTTAAAAAGAAACTTATTGCCCCCAGTGTCATCTCTCAAACCCTTATGGTTTGAGAGGAGATAGCGCTCAAAGTTCCCCCTTCCCTTTTTTTTTTTTTTTTTTTGATGTAGGCCCCTGATGAAGCTACGCGAGCTGGGAAAAGCGTTGGGCGTAGTGTTTGAGGAAATTGTATTGGTTTTAGATTTTGTATCTGTGCAGATATATTTATTTTATTGTGTTCCAAATATTTTTAATAAACAATTGTGTATATCACAATACTTTCGTCCATAATCTTATGTCCCCATAACCCAATGGGGTCTTATAGAATAGACCACCAACCCTAGATAGAGGGTAGCAGGGATTTGTACTGAGCCTGCGGTGGGGGGGTTCTTAATTACCATTGAGGACCCAGGAGAAGTGAGGGGAAGGAGAGGTCGTAAAGGTACCATCACTGGGGGTTATCCAGTGGACGCTCACATACCAAGAGGCTGGCTTGCCTCATTAGAAGGTGAGTCTGCAATCAACCCCATTGAAAGGTGTTTTTTCACGGTGAAGGAGGTGATTGATTGGATTGAAAAGAAAGGAACTCACCTTGTTGAAGGGGAACAATAATAAAGGACAGTAGTACTAACAGTTTACACTCAGATTGTGTGCGCCTTTCTCTCTATTTTTTTTGGTGGAATTGTCTTTGAGAAAGAAGGCCTTAACCGGAAGCCCAGAAGAGAGGGCTGCACTGCTGGTGGAATTCACGGAAGATCTCAAAAGAACTTATACAGGTTATGTTATTACTTTATAGTCTCTACTTTGTTTAAAGGAGCAGTAAACTGTTTTTATGCAAAAATATATATATATATTGTAGGAATTTTCCTACTGAGTAAAATAAGGGTACTCCCACTGCTGAGAGATATATATTTCCAGAGTTAGTACAGTTTAAACCCATGTTTTTTTACATTAACAGTGCCATCTAGTGGTCAAATTCTAATTAGATTTGCTGTTAGATTCTAATGGAGAGGAAAGTCAGAAAAGTCAGAGACTTACGGTTCTCCACAGAATGTGATAGAAACTGCCTGTCACTTCCTGTCAGTTAGAACTTCCAGGAAGTAAACACAGTGAATTCACTTCCTGTCAGTTAGACCTATCAGGAAGTAAACACAGTAAATTCACTTCCGATTATTTAAACTGCTATAATTTTTGAATAAAACATCTGACAGCAGTGGGAGTGGCCTTGTTTTATTCAGCAGGAAAAGCTCTGTAAAATGTGTGTTATCATAAAAAAAAAAGTTTACTACTCCTTTAAGTTGGCATATTAGCGCTTGTAATTTTTTGTGGAAACAATATAGATGAATGCCTGGGTGCAGTATATATAGATGATTATAAATGGCAAAAATCAGCACTCTCAGGAACTTTTCTTAAAGCGAAATTAAGTTCATTAACAGATCAACATTTCGATCCCTAACCGGGATCTTTATCGAAATAAAGATCCCGGATGGGGATCAAAATGTTGATCTGTTAATAAACTTCATTTCACTTTAAGAGAAGTTCCTGAGAGTGCTGATTTTCGCCATTTATATACCATTTATATATATATGTAATATTAGCCAATCTTTATTTAACCCTTTGAGTGCCAGAGGGGTATGCAACACATTGCAAAGCAATGCGTTGCGTACCCCTCTGACACTCAAAGGGTTAAAACTATAATTTAACCCTTTAAATTCCAGTGGTTGCTCAATGCAATGAGAAGCAATTTGTCGCACACCCATTTAGTCCATAAATGGTTAAGAGAAAGTTTGTTTTTTTTTGTTTGTTTTTGTAAATTAGGCTGACCAGACCTCACCTTTAACCGGGGACACATAGGAAATAGGCATATTTCAGGAGTGTACTGAAGTCAAAGCAGCCCTGTAGTATGCATTTTTCATATGCGTCCCCAGTTAAAGTAGTACGTACTTGCTGGTACAGACTGGTGTGTGTCAGATCCTAACATACCACACTACTCTTCCACCCAGCTGATACTCCGTACTGGCTAATTTTCCTAAACTGACATGAATCAAAATATCTCCTAAACTATAGTTTGAAATAAACATAAACAGGTGATTTTGAAAGCTCTTTCAAGTCACCGAAGTCATTATAAAGTGTTCGTTCTGCTTCAGTTGTCTAGCTTGCAACTTTCTAATCACATGACACTGCAGAGTTTAAAGTGCAAGGTCTGGGAGACTCTGGAAGACTGCGGTGAATCATGGAGACAAGACTATACCTCCTCTTAATCCTGCACTTCAGTAAGTACAGATCCTGTGTCACGCTCCTAACGCCATCACACCTGGCAACTGGGGAGTATATTGTTTCCCAAGTGAAGTGGAGCTCGATCCAACCTTATGCATTATTAGTGCACTGTGGAGCTCAATCACACCACTATTTGTAAGATTAGCAACATTGCATGTCCCAAGCTGGCAATGAGATCTGTTAGCTCTTAAAGGAGCAGAGAAATTCCCTTTAAATCAGAGTCCCTTTTGAAAATGTTGTTCTTTAGGACTGAACATTAACCCTTTGAGTTTCAGAGGGGTGCGCAACGCAATGCGTTGCGCACCCCTCTGGAACTCAAAGGGTTATTCAGTGGGAACCCTGCAGTGTGTGTGTGTTTTTCAAGAAACATTCCTGATTTAACCCCTTCACGACAATGGACATACATGTACGTCCCGCAAAAACTGTCACTTAGTGACAGAGGTCGTAGATGTACGTCCCAGAAGTCCGGGTCCCCGAGCAGCTGCACGCTGTTCAGGGACTCTGGAATAATTTTTTTAAAAAATTAATTCTTAGCCGGGAGTTAAGTGACAACGTGTGTGCGCACGGCTGGTCACTAAGGGGTTAAAGGGATATGGAACAGAGGGGGTGCATTTTAAAATGTCGTACACAAAAGAGTGTGCGACTTAACACCGCATTCATCAGGTCGCCTTGATGAAAAGGGTGAAATGAGAATCTCTCCCTGCATGAAAAGCGTGAGATTCTCGTGTCGGCGCATTAAACACCGCTGTTGCTTCTGCACACTCTTATCATAAGAGGTCCTTGCCCAACACATTGCTGGGAGAGGTAGGGAGCCTTTGTCTTTGCTGCGCCATGTACAAGCTGGACTACAATCTCCATGCAGAGTGAGGTTCTCATGTCGCCCTTTTTATCAGGGCAGCCTGGTGATTGCGGTGTTACGTCACACCCTCTTTTTGTGTGAGATGTTTTAAAAGGATACTGGAACAAAGGTGTGTGCAGCGTGTTGCTTTGCAATGCCTAATGCATACATCTGGTCCTTTATAGTGTTAAATATGAGATCTAGGGCTTCAGCCCTCTCAGCCAGTACCTGGCATTGCCCATGCAAGCCAATGTTTGTTTTTCTGTGCCATGTCTTCATAGAACAAGCTGGCATGAGTGGTCTACCAGTACAAAAGCAGGAGAAAGATTTCAAGATATTGGCCAGTAGACAGAGTGAGAATGTTGTCATCATGAAATGATCATGATTACTGTGACTTCAATATTTAAAGCCATATGCAGAAAGATTAACGTGGGGCAGACGACTACAGGGGGGGATGGAATCTGTGGTCCTGGAATCTGACAACAAAGAATCATGTCCACCTCCAGTATTAATTAAAGATCAAATTGGGGTAATCAATCCACACATAATTAATTCATAAAGGCCAATAAGAATTTCTGTCCAGATTAAGATAATTGTGGTTTATTTTTGTTTAATTTTTTTCACTTCATAAAAGTTATGCAGGACCTTATTCATCCAGCGAAAGATGACATTTTGGCGAAACCAACTTCACCAAAGAACCTCTCAATGGGTTAAAAGTCTTAATTAAATCAACAGGATTTTGAAGACATGTCACTTTAACTCTAATGTGCAAGTTGTTTCCCCCAGAATTGCACCTTCTTTAAAGGGATAGTAATACTTCGTTTTAACTTTATTTTGTAGGCGTTAAAAAAACATGAAGAGCGATTTAAGTCTTATCTCTCAAACCTTTATGGTTTAAGAGATATTCACAAGCAAAGTTTCCCCTTTTACCTAGTGTAAGCCATCTCTTCTCAGATGTGGAATGTAGTCCATAGACCAGACAGATAACAGCAGGGGACAATCTTCTTCCTATGAGAACAATGAAAGCCCTGCCCCCCTTGGCAAGTTTTTCAGGTTTTTCCCTTATCTTAATTGAAGATTGTCCCTCTCTGCAGTCTACCTGGGCACCTCCCTTCTGATCTGGTTGAGCAGTGTTACATCAGTAAAATGGGCGGGAGGGGGATAATTTTTGTCATTGAATTACTCTTGAACTACAACTGACAGAATTGAAATACCACTCTCCAAAGTCCAAATACTATGATGATTAATTAGAGCTGCTTTTATTATGAAACATTACTATCCCTTTAACTTGATAACTATTAAGGCCCACAGTGTTCTATATCTAGACAAGCTAAACCTAGCTAGTGACAGGTTGTCAGGACTTGGATTATATAAAAGGAAGAATGGCCTCATTGGTATATATCTCCAAGCAATTCTCTAGGCTGAATACATGTAGCTAAAGAGAACGTGGTGCCAGGCTGGAGTGTGATTCATAGACTTGTTGTCTATTCTTAGGTTCACTAAGGAAATGACTTTGATGTGAATTCCCCTTGTCATTGAGGGATGCAGTGTTAGCTGACGGACTGCTCGTCTTACAAGAGAATTCTGAGATATTCTTGTCACCGTTCTAGACTATCACCAGTAAAATGAGTCATATGATTCATTAAAGAAAAAGCTTACAAAGTAACTTTTTATTCTTACAAAAAAGTTGTGCTCACTATGACTATTCCTGAGATTTTATGTTTGATGATAACAGTTAGCGCAGAACAAGGGAAGGCAATATGTAGCTCTTGAACTGCGGGGATTACAACGTCTGTCACCTTCCACCAGCTGTTCCAGGCCTAGATTCCACTGAAGTTGGTTAATTTATTGCGTTTCTTTATAAATGTCTCCATAGACTTCAATAGGAATCTGTTAGATTAAACCATTGATATCACTTCTCAATTAAAGTGTAATCTAGGGCATAGAGATTGGTAGATAGATTGATTAGATAGATTGATGGATAGCTAGATAGATATGGAATAGATAGAATAGACTAGATAGATAGATGGATTAGATAGGAGGGGCAGATAGATAGATATGACATACATAGATAGATAGATAGATAGATAGATATGAGACAGATAGGTTAGATGGATGGATTCAATAGACAGATGGGATAGATAGATAGATAGATAGATAGATAGATAGATAGATAGATAGATAGATTAGATAGGAGGGGCAGATAGATAGATATGACATAGATAGATAGATACATATGAGATAGATAGATTAGATGGATGGATTCAATAGACAGATGGGATAGATAGATAGATAGATAGATAGATAGATAGATAGATAGACAGACAGATAGATAGATAGATACATATGAGATAGACAGATGGGATAGATAGATAGATAGATAGATAGATAGATAGATAGATAGATAGATAGATAGATAGATAGATACATATGAGATAGATAGATTAGATGGATGGATTCAATAGACAGATGGGATAGATAGATAGATAGATAGATATGAGATAGATAGATAGATAGATAGATAGATAGATAGATAGATAGATAGATACATATGAGATAGACAGATGGGATAGATAGATAGATAGATAGATAGATAGATAGATAGATAGATAGATAGACAGACAGACAGACAGATATGAGATAGACTGAATGGATTAGATCGATAGGTTAGATAGATGGATTAGATAGATCAATGTATTAGATAGATAGATAGATGGATGGATTAGATAGGAGGGGCAGATAGATAGATATGACATAGATAGATAGATACATATGAGATAGATAGATTAGATGGATGGATTCAATAGACAGATGGGATAGATAGATAGATAGATAGATAGATAGATAGATAGATAGATATGAGATAGATATGAGATAAATAGATAGATAGATAGATAGATATGAGATAAATAGATAGATATGAGATAGATAGATAGATAGATAGATAGATATGAGATAGACAGATTAGATAGATAGATAGATAGATAGATAGATAGATAGATAGATAGATAGACAGACAGACAGATATGAGATAGACTGAATGGATTAGATCGATAGGTTAGATAGATGGATTAGATAGATCAATGTATTAGATAGATAGATAGATAGATAGATAGATAGATAGATGGATGGATTAGATAGGAGGGGCAGATAGATAGATATGACATAGATAGATAGATACATATGAGATAGATTAGATGAATGGATTCAATAGACAGATGGGATAGATAGATAGACAGACAGATATGAGATAGACTGGATGGATTAGATCAATAGGTTAGATAGATGGATTAGATAGATCAATGTATTAGATAGATAGATGGATGGATTAGATATATAAATGGATTAAGATATATCAGAGGCGTAACTAGAAGCCACCGGGCCCTGGTGCATGAATTGCCATGGGCCCCTCCGACCACATTGGCCCCCTCATCCACATTAGCCACCTCCACATTGCCCCCCAATCTCCACAATGCCCCCCTTCATCTCCACAATGCCCCCCAATCTCCACAATGCCCCCCTTCATCTCCACAATGCCCCCCTTCATCTCCACATTGCCCCTTCCACAATGCCTCTTCCATAATGCCCCCTTCATTTCCACAATGCCCCTTCCACAATGCCCCCATCTCCACATTGCCCCTTCATCCCCACATTGCCCCTTCCACAATACCCCTACCTCCAGTCCCTGGTGGTCTAGTGGCGTGGCTTGACAGATCTTTGCCTCCTTCTGCACAGATCTCTAGAACTGAAGTTCCCGCGCGCCGCTCTAGTAATGCAGAGGCTGGGAGATGATGTCATCTCCCAGCGCTCTATATTACTACAGCGGCGTGCTGAGATCAGGTAAGTGACTGCTGCGGGCGAGGGGATCGCAGGCGGTGGCCGGGCCCCTGGAGTGACGGGCCCGGTCGCAGGTGCGACCCCTATTGTTATGCCACTGAGATATATGTATGGATTAGATAGATAGAGAGATAGATAGATACAGTAGATAGATAGATATGAGATAGATGGATGGATTAGATCGAAAGATTAGATAGTTAGATGGATGTATGGATGAGATAGATAGATAGATAGATAGATAGATGGATTAGATCGATAGATTAGATAGCTAGATGGATGTATGGATGAGATAGATAGATAGATAGATAGATTAGATATATAGATAGATACATAGATACATAGATAGATAGATACAGTAGATAGATAGATATGAGATAGATGGATGGATTAGATCAATAGATTAGATAGCTAGATGGATGTATTGATGAGATAGATAGATAGATAAATAGGTAGATACATAGGTAGATTAGATAGATTAGATAGCTAGATGGATGTATCGATGAGATAGATAAATAGGTAGATTAGATAGATAGATAGATAGATAGATAGATAGATAGATAGATAAATGAGAAGGGGATCTCCAGTGATCTAATCTTACTGACTGGCAGCAGCCAAATGTGATGTCAGCAGTCTGTAGCAAAGATACTAAAATGGTTATTATAAGTGGCTGCAGGAGGAGTGCAGATTCTGGGCTCCTTGGATGCCAGGCTAAGTCACAACTGCACCCCCTGTTTACACAGGAGAAACAGGGAAATGTAGCAGTATTTTCAGGTTATTTCCTATTTGCCTTTTTTTTGGCAAAGCTTATTTTATAGACGTATCCTCGTTTAAAACAGAAACTGAAGGTGAATTTCGCAAATGTGAGTTCACTGTAAAAATATGCAATGATTTCAACTTGTTTCAACTTCAAAACCAGACATGGGGGTGTACGTACCGCCCCTTTTACCTAGTGTAAGCCACCTCCTCTCAGATGTACAATCTGGTTGCTTGACCAGAGAGCTCACAGCAAGGGACAATCTTCTTACTGTGAGCATAAGAAAAACCCTGCCCCCTTTGACAGGTTTTTCAGGTTTTCCCTTATGCTCACTGAAGATTGTCCCTCTATGTGATCTCTGTGATCCATCTGGACAGTCTTGCCAGTCATGTGCACACATAGACACCAAGGGGGGCTTGAGGACCTGCCCTTTTTATCCAAAGTGCCCTCGTGCCCTTTTAACAAAAAAAATTTAATCAGTCCGATTTTATCAAGAAGTGCCCTTTTTTCATTTGAGCTCCTGCCCCCCAAAATGTCTGTGCACGTCCCTGAGTCGTGCTGCTCTGAGGTGAGCAGTGTTACATCAGTAAAAGAGGCAGGAGGTGGATACTTTATCATTCAATTACTCTTGAACTACAACTCTGACAGTATTGAAATAACACTCTCCATGGCCCAAATACTATGAAGATTAATTGGAGCTGCTTTTATTGTGAAACATTACTATCCCATTAAGGAGTTGACCTTACCTTCCAACATTGACAACTGACAACTATTCTGCATGGGGTTAGTAAACTGCCCATGAGTTCTGCTTTTTCTATAAATATGTGTTCACCAAACTGACTGAGGCTGATGTATTAAGAAGAGCTGAACTGAAAAGCTGCAAATAAACATCTCTGTTTAAGTAACTGTTTTAATACCTTGAATAACAGAGAGGTCACCAACGGATTGTGAAGCTATGCTTTGGATACCTCTTAAAGGGATAAAACCTCCTTTTAAATCAGTGGTTCTTAACCAGTTTGGAATTTTGGTCCCATGGACATAGGGTGACCATACGTCCCGGAATGCCCGGGACTGTCCCTTATAGGGGGTCTGTGTCCCGCGTCCCGGGTCACCCCCCACCGGTACAACAAAGAGTCCCGGAATGGAGCAACATGCACCAGTCCAGCCAGCCAATGAAATGTATTTGCTATATGGTCCTCATTGGCTGGCTGAAGCTAGCCAATGAAGACCATATAGCATATACATTTCATTGGCTGGCTGGACTGGTGCATGCGAGACAGCTGGGGTGGAGCAGGTATGCTGGTGCTGCAACTAAGACCCGCGGCTGAGGCTCCCGCTGGCGCTGACCATCTTTCTGAGGCTGTTCCTACTGGGAACTCTTACTCTGTGTCAGCCTCCGAAAGATGGTCTGTGCCGGCTGGAGTCTCAGCCGCAGGACTAGGGTGACCACATTTCCGTTCTGCCATTCCGGGACATGTGGTCACCCTACATGGACACCAAGGGGGAGATGCACTAAGGCATGATAAACAGGTGATAGGAGGTAACAGGGTTATGCACCAAGGAGTGACAATGAGGTGATAAAGTGGAGACAACTTCTCCAGTGATAACACTGTTCCAGTTCCTATTTATTCTATGCAGCCAATGCACTAACATCTTCAAAGTTGGAGAAATAGTAGTGCACAAGAACTATAGAATAACATAGGAACTGGAGAAGTGATATCACTAGAGAAGTCATCTCCACTTTATCACACGTTTATCACTCCTTAGTGCATAACCCTCAAGTAATACCACTTCAATTCCTATGTTATTGTATTGAGCCTATGCACTAAGACATCTCAGGAAGATGTACCAAGGAGTGGTAAAGAGGTGATAAAGTAGAGATAAAGTCTTCTCTATTTCCTATCATATTCTATAGAGTCTATGCACTAAGATCTTCAAAGTTGGAGAAATCTTTGTTCATAAACGCCATAGAATAACATAGGAACTGGAGAAGTGATATCACTGGAGAAGTTAAAGTGGAACTACCATGTCACAAAATGTTTAGCTTAAAGGGGAACATTCACGTACAGTACTTTTGAGCACTTGTTTAATTACATAAGAAACATTAGGAAAGGTGCTCTTTCTTTTTTTGTTTTTTACTTAATTATTAAGATATTACACTTCAAAGTTCTCAACTTCCGCATACTGCGGCACGGCTCTCAGGACTTCCCATCAGCCTATCATTCTCCTCCCACCTTCTTCCCAGCTGCCCCCAGGAGCGCATCCACGCTTCACTTCGGTGTGAACGGCTCCTAGCATTACAGGAAGCAGAAATTAGCTGCTTTGTAGCGCTAGTTGCCAGAATTATTACCTGATTTAATAGATATATGCTTTATTCTCCAGCTGTCAGTAGCACGGAGCGCGGACATCTTGACAGAATGACGTCCACGCTCCTGCGCTGTCAGTCCAAGCCAGGTCTAGTAGGCATTGCTTGGAGCCATTCGGCTCCGGCTGGGACTGACAGTGCAGGCTCGTGGACGTTATTCTGGCAAGATGTCCGCGCTCCGTGCTACTGACAGCTGGGGAATAAAGCATATATCTATTAAATCCTATATAATAATTCGCTAAGTTGTGTGTAACGCCCGACATGCGCAGTAGACACTGCTGCGCGTGCGGCATTCATGCGCAGTACAGACTGCCCACGCTGTGGCTGATACAGAGCTGGGTGCTCCGAAGGAGCGTCCAGCTCTTTATCAGCAGTGGTGCGGGCAGTCTCTACTGCGCGTGACTGCCCCGCGACCGGCTGCCAGAGGCACTGTGGCCCGTGTAACGGGCTGTTCAACTAGTCAGGTAATAATTCTGGCAACTATAAGCAGCTAGTCGCCAGAAGGGGACTTAATTAAGCTAAACATTTTGTGACATGGTAGTTCCGCTTTAACTCCACTTTATCACCTTTCTATCACACCCTTGTTAAATAGATAGTAATGCTTAATTATATGTTTATTTAATATTGTAGGCATTAATAAAATATGAAAAACGATATAAGTCTTATCTCTCAAACCTTTATGGTTTGTTTACCTCGTGAGAGAAGCCAGATCTCTAGCTGACAGCTGCAGAATCCGCTCATTTGACTGGATGCAGGCTCTTCAGTAGAGCCGAAATTGCGCAATCTAAACATAAATACTTAAAGGTTTGAGAGATGACTTACATTGTTGTTCATATTTTTTTAATGCCTACAATATTAAATAAACATAAAATTAACTATTACTATCCCTTGAATCTCCCTACAACGTAGGGTGTTCCCTTCTTATTATGAAGACTGACAAAAATGTTTAAGATGAGTTTGTAATGTATATTTAAGGTAATAATCCTGCACAATATGCACTTTGTTGTCAGTTTGACGGTAAGACTTAACCCTTTGAATGCTAGAGAACACATTGCAAATCAATACCCATGTGAAAGGGGCCTTCGTTCACAGAAGCTATTTGTACACATTACCAAATGTAATGAATCCTTTGCTTTGCAGTGTGTTGCGTTCCCCTCTGGCAGTCAAAGGGTTAATCCTTCTGATAATTTCTGACATTAGATCTATGATTAGTTTTTCTGTCTTCGTATCTTCAGCAATAGAATGCATAAAAGTAATCTGTTATTTCATCCTTTGTTACATTGCTAAATAATTGTCATTACAGTTAGATTTACAGACGCCATCTACAAACAATGGATTCCCAATACCAATTTTGAGAATGCTTCAAACTGGAACGGCCAGAGAGTACCGTGTTCTCAGGACAAAGTGGTGTTTGAAAACAACAAGGTAATGTGGCTGTACCTTGCAATAAGCCTACCACCAATGCAGACTCAGTGAGGCCGATGTATTAATCAGTGGCGTAACTATAGGGGTCGCACCCGCGACCGGGCCCGTCGCTCCAGGGGACCCCGACGCCCCCTGCGACCCCTCTGCCTGGCGCCCGCGATCTCCGTCTGGCACTGTAGTAATACAGAGCGCTGGGAGATGACATCATCTCCCAGCGCTCTGCATTACTGAAGAGGACCGCACAGGAGATCAACACACCTCTCCGGGCTCCTGCCACTCCAGTGAGGTAGGAGATGGGGGCATTTGGGAGAGGGCCAATGTAGTCGAGGGGGGCGAATGTGGTCCAGGGGGCCCATGGTGCTTCTTGCACCAGGGCCCTGAGGCATCTAGTTACGCCTCTGGTATTAATACATAAGTACAGTGGTTTACCAAGCATGCTTAGTAAAAAGACTGGGACTGCACTGCACAGCCCCAAAATTCTCCTTTCAGACATTTTGGGAGTTAGACAACAGATCCCCCTCTATTGGCAGCAGACTGGAAAGTAATCTGGAAGTCTGTGGCTCACAGCCGCAAACTTTGCCGAGTTACATGCGCAGCCTACGTGTAGAAATTCCACCCCTTGCAATCTATGGGTCTTCTAGGTTGCACTCAGCTCAGGGCTGGATTTACATTTAAAGGGATAGTAATGTTTCAAAATAAAAAGAGCTCCAATTAATCTTCATAGTATTTGGGCCACGGACAGTGTTTTTTCAATACTGTCAAAGTTGTAGTTCAGGAGTAATTGAATGATAAGATATCCCCTCCCGCCCCTTTTACTGATGTAACACTGCTCACCTCAGAGCAGCAAGACTGTCCGGATGGATCACAGAGAGGGACAATCTTCAGTGAGCATAAGGAAAAACCTGTCAAGGGGGGCAGGGTTTTCATTTTTCTCACAGTAAGAAGATTGTCCCTTGCTGTGAACTGTCTGGTTTTAAGACCAGATTCGACATCTGAGGGGAGGCAGCTTACACTAGGTAAAAGGGGCGGGAGGGGGATACTTTATCATTCAATTACTCTTGAACTACAACTCTGACAGTATTGAAACAAATACTATGGAGATTAATTGGAGCTGCTTTTATTTTTAAACATTACTATCCCTTTAAGGCATTCTTACACAGGGTGTCTTGAGGTGCTCTTAGCCACACCCACTCCTCACTTAACTCCACCTATAACCCAACCAACTCTGCATAGCACAGAAAATATAATTATCATACAGCATAGAAACACATAAAAACACTTAACTCCTTGGCTGATAGAGAGGTCACCAACACACTCTCTTTCATCCAAAGGGTTAAATAATTGCCAGTAAAGGATTACAGTATGTACACTTATAGATCTGCTGCCGTAAAACAGGAATGGGTGTCAGGTGCAGCCTGATGGGATTGTGTTGGCCACACCCACAAATCTGAATGTGGGTTTGGCCAGCACAGCTGAGGCACCTCCCCTCAAAACTTGGCACTCCAGGCTGTTGCCTACTCTGCCTAATGTGAAATCTGGTCTTGGCTCCATGTGACTCTGAGCAATGAAACTAGAAGTATCTCAGTAGAGAGTCCATCACAGGATCAGAAAAGGAGCACCTGGTCTTTTTTTTTCCCATTGACACATCGGAATCACACAGCAGCCCTGTCATTCCTGGCAGATCGGCTCCCAGAGGAGTATATCTGCAGAGGGACCACTAGTATCATGATAGTTGCTCTTTAGCCTTTTTTTAAACCGACTGCATATAGAGGGAAAGTAAAACCTCCCACTGATTTAAATGGGGCCTTTAATGCACTGAATTCTAAAGAAGTTTTCTACGTATTGCTTTGCGATGCATTGGAGACCTCTAATGTTAAAGGGGTTAATAGCCGCTATTTTGTTAAAGGGCTAATGGAAATTTTACTTGTTCCTAATAGCACGGTTGATTTGCCCTACTTTTGGCTTTGTGCATATAGCCAAACATTTGTTACAGTGACGCACCGGTACACGTAACAGGTCAGGTGTGCCATCGTGTTGGCAAGGATCAAAGCAGTCTTTAAAGGGGAAATGTCACCCCAAATAAAGATTCCCCCCAAGAATTACCTATGTGGCGACTAGCTGAACAATAGTATTATTTCCCAGAATAATTACCTCCTTATAGAGAAATCCTACCTCTGCTGAGACTGGTGGCCAGGAAACAGCTCTTTAGTAGAATCTGCACACCTGTGCCGTCAGTCCCTACCGGTACCTTAAGGTTCCAAGCAGCACCTACTAGAGGAGACCGGGACTGACAGCGCAGGCACACACACGTCTCTAAGCAAAGATGTCTGTGCTATTGCCTGGCCGTCAGTCTCGGTAGCAGTAGGAATCCTATATAATAATTTGCTAAGTGTGTGTTTGTCTGAAGCAGTCATGAGCAGTAGAGATGGCTGCATGTGCTGCAGTCATGCACAGTACAGACTACCAGCGCCGCGGCTGATAACGGAGCGGGGCTCCAAATTCAGACCGTAGTCCTCTCTGCGCACTGAAGGTTGTGCAGAGAGGACTACGGTCTGAATTCGGAGCACCCCGCTCTGCATCAGCCGTGGTGCGGGCAGTCTCTACTGTGCATGACTGCACCGCTGCCGTTGCTGCCTGGCACTGTGGCCCGTGTACACGGGCTCTTCAGCTAGTTCTCTATAAAGTGGTAATTATTCTGGCGATTGGTACTATTGTTCAGCTAGTCGCCAGATGGGCCATTCTTGGGGGGATACTTTAAGTGAGGTGATAGTTCCCCTTTAAGGGAAGGTAACTTCCCTGGACTGCTTGTCCTTAACCCCTTAAGGACCATTGACATGGCAGGACCGTCACGCTGGTCCAGCACTTAAGGACCAGTGACGGTCCTGGCACGTCATGTACATTTACTCACCGCGCTCCTGTAGGAGCGCGGTCAGTAATACCGGGGACTGAAGTTGATCGCTCTAAGACCGGAGCGATCTCTTTCAGTCCCTCATTCGGCGTGCCGGCACACGTGATCAGTCATGTGGGACGGCATGTCAAAGTTTCCTATGTGGTCCTTAAAGGACTGCACACCCCGGGACCGCTGGTCCTTAAGGGGTTAAGGGATTAAGCTTCTAACTGCCACATAGTTTATATTGTACACCTTTCTGGCACTCAAATAGTTAAAGTACCTTTAGTCTAACTTTTTTTTTCTTTTTAACAGAAAGTTTCTGTCTATGTGCAGTCAAGGCATTCACTGACAGACATGGTAAGTGGATCTATTTACTTTTTATTTTAAAACTCTTAAGGACCAAGGGTTGCACAAAAGCATTGCTAAACAACGAGCTGCACAATCCTGTGGTCCTTAAGAGGTTAAAGAGAAGAATTGTTCAAATTCCCATTCAATTATTTTTAAAGGATTAGTAACATTTCACAATAAAATCAGCTCCAATTAATCTTCATAGTATTTGGGCCATGGAGAGTGTTATTTCAATACTGTCAGAGTTGTAGTACAAGAGTAAATGAATGATAAAGTTTCCCCTAACTCCCATTTTACCTAGTGTAAGCCACCTCCCTTCAGATGTGGTATCTGGTTGCTTGACCAGACAGCTCACATAAAGGGACAATCTTCTTACTGTGAACATAAGGAAAACCCTGCCCCCTTTCCAGGTTTTTCAGGTTTTCCCTTATGGTCACTGAAGATTGTCCCTCTCTGTGATCCATCGGGACACTCTTGTTGTCAGAGTTGTAGTACAAGAGTAACTGAGTGATAAAGTATCCTCTCCTGCCCCTTTTACTCATGTAACACTGCTTACCTCAGAGCAGCAAGACTGTCTGGATGGATCGCAGAGAGGAACAATCTTCAGTGAGCGTAAGGAAAAACCTGTCAAGGGTGGCCAGGGTTTTCACTGTTCTCACAGTAAGAAGATTGTCCCTTGCTGTGATCTGTCTGGTCTAGAGACCAGATTCCACATCTGAGGGGAGGCGGCTTACACTAGGTAAAAGGGGCGGGAGGGGATACTTTATCATTCAATGAACTACAACTCTGACAGTATTGAAATAACACTCTCCATGGCCCAAATACTATGAAGATTAATAAGAGCTGCTCTACTGTTTATGTGAAACATTACTGTCCCTTTAACCCATCGAAAGCTAAAGGTGTCTCCAAAGCATTGTTTATTTATAATCCAAGGGGTTAAAGGCACTGTTTAAAGTGCAACTATCTCATGGATTGCCCTGTTGGCAGACTGCGAGTCCTGGCAGACCAATGGGGAAGTAGAATTGTTGTCTTAACCCTTTGAGTACCAGAGGGGTATGCAACGCGTTGAGTTGCATACCTGTCTGGCACTCAAGGGGTTTAAAAAGGCCCTCAGGGCTCTCTCATTCCTCCTGTGAGAGGGGGGACAAAATTTAATCTGCGAGAGTGAAGTCTTACAGCTCAGCCTCTGACGCAGTCGCCATAGGCCCCAATGGAGGCTGCATTGTGACCCGCATATTTTGTAGCTGAGACCCACATACTTGCGGGTTGCATTCCAGCAGAGCAGGTCAGTTTTCTGACATCCCGAATGGCTGATAGGTGCCATTACTGTACTTTTATTTTGAATACCAAAGAGAGTTTTTCCAAAGCATTGCGCTGCAATTTGTTGAATATCTCTCTCTCACTCAAAGGGTTAACTAAGTCTGCCCCCTTAAGGTGTATGTTAGAGAAATCTTCAAAGCTTTGCGTGCTGCAACCTAATGTTCCATGTGAATGTAAAATATCTTCTAGCAGATAAATGACCCACACAAGACATGTATTGACATGGAGGATAGATCTCCGCCCCTCTGTTTTTAAAACAAGGCGTTTGTTGAATTAAGCTGCCTTGAAAGGTTTTTCATTTATAACCCGGTAACTATTTATGCAAACAGTTCCCCTTCAGACCAGCCCTTCGTGTTGTGCAGAAGAAGGAAAAGTTTCCTAAAATGTTAACACTTTCATGACCAGTGTGCTGTGCAATGCATTGTACATCCCACTGGCTCTTCAAGTGTTAAAGGGATAGCAATGCTTAAAATGTAAATATATATAATCATAAATATAAGTGCTTCTGGTTTGCTGTACGGGGGCATGGCTGGAACTTTCTGATTGGCTGAGAAGGAGGAGGCGGCTCCTCAACCAACCACTGCTGCCACACCTGGCTTAGGGGGAGGTTCTTGGCAATCCGCTGTTTGTGCTTACAGCACTCCTGCTTGAGCACCGTAAGCATGGGACGTACCAGGACCGTCACTAGTCCTTAAAGGAAAAAAATGGTGACGGTCCTGGCATGTCACTGGTCGTTAAGGGGTTACAAAAATGATCTGAAGTCCAGGATGGCAGAACAGTGTAGTGATTACCAGTGAACAGTGATGGCAGACTGGGTGCCACAATGTGTATGTGTGGGTCAGTGACTACCACAAGGACAGTAGAACAATGTAGTGACTGCCAGTGAACAATGAGGGGAGGCTGGGGTTGTCAAACAGTGTGTGTGAGTCAGTGACTACCACAAAGAACAGTGCAGGTAACGAGTGGACAGTGGAATAACCTCTCCTTTTCACCTACCTCTGTCCAAGGTTATCTATAACCCCCTCCACCTTTTACTTGTATTTTTGTCCTCCTACACCAGTTAATTGTCTACCCCAACTCTTTGACCATTCGTCTTTGTACCACGGACGTCTACAGTCCCCTGCACTTTTTTTTTCCTTTTTTTAGTCCTCCGACATCTTGATGGCTATTTTCAGCACGCCCATGTGTTGCGGCCAGACTAGATGTCGTGGATGTTTTTGGCCCCCCGATCTTTTGCGGGCCAGTTTTGGCCCATTTAGCTGTCACGGGCTGTTTCTGGCCCTCCTACCTCTCACTGGCCCTCCTATCTTTTTCTATCCACCTAGTTTCTCTGTGCCACTTCCAGAACGTGACAATTTACAGGTACCACCCACCGTTTGCAGGTACCATGTGTATTGTGTGTATATGCACTGCATCAGTGTGCGTTGTGTGTATACATGTTCGTTGCAGCATAAATAGAAAACAATAGCAGGGTAACCCATATCTCAATGTATCAGTATTAGCATATATCCATGGTAAAACAATGAGACTCCCCCCCCCCCCCCAAGGATGGGTACCAACATAAAAAGAGGCCCCTTGCCTCTTAGTTTCGCACAGTGACTATGTAAGACTCCCAGTCTCGGTCAAGCACCTCCGCTTTTCCTTTTGCTTCTCCTGCTCTTCTCTTACCTCTCCCTGGCTGTACATACCTGCATCCACGTCTCCTCAATCTGATTTCTCCATATGAAAAGGATAAGCAGAATGTGGTACAACCATACAGAGAGTGAGTGGGCAATAGGGGATATGAGGGAGTGCTACAATAATTGGCAACAAGGCTTGGGTAACAAATAAGATAAATATTTATTCCAAGTTAAATACAAGCCCGTACATGTAAGTACGATAGCGTGTATGCGGGACTATGTGACTGTACGTGTTTTGCGGTTCTGTGACGATTGATGTCGGGTCTGTAGTGTGTAAAACATGTGTAAGCTTCATTGTTTGTTTGTCTTGAGAAAGCTCCCTGTGAGTACTGAAACGTCAACCTTCAATAAACTGGTTCTATATATATATATATATATATATATATATATAGTAGCAGAAAGGATTCAAGCACTCACAAGTCTTTCTCAGGAAGAAAAAATGAGTTTAATTAAATAATGTGTCAACTTTTCGGCCAGGCACAGCTGGCCTTCCTCAGGATGGTCCTGAGGAAGGCCAGCTGTGCCTAGCCGAAACATTGACACATTATTTAATTAAACTCATTTTTTCTTCCTGAGAAAGACCTGTGAGTTCTTGAATCCTTTCTGCTACAATATTATTTTGCCGTTCCATAGCACCCAGGCAGTATACTACGTAAGTGTGTGCGCCTCTACCCAACAACGCTTATATATATATATATATATATATATATATATATATATATATATATATATATATACATATATATAAATATGTACTCTGTGCGCAATAGACAGAAAGCTAGATGCAATAACCATAAAAGGATATGGAAAACACCAAATGCTATACGCAATACAAAGTAAACTATATGCAACATGCTAATGCAATACTCAATACACAATATGCTATATGTAGAACTAAAAACTCAGTATGCAAAAGGCTATACTGTAAGAGCTATACTCAGTACGCAAAACACTATACGCAAAATGCCCAGAACTGTACACAATATGCAAAACTGTACACCAAAAGTAAAATGCTGTGCACAATACCCAAAACAGTATAGGCTCACACACTGCACGCTCTCGCTCACACACTGCACGCTCTCGCTCACACACTGCACGCTCTCGCTCACACACTGCACGCTCTCGCTCACACACTGCACGCTCTCGCTCACACACTGCACGCTCTTGCTCACACACATGCTCTCGCTGACACGAGCTCTTGCACTCAAACACATTCACGCATATACTCACGATTATGGATGGAGAGTTGTGTATCTGAAAGGGCACTGGAAATTCAACAATGCAGTCATTAAGCCCTTAATGATCGTATGGTCCGTGGGTGGGGCGTTCTGGAGGACCACAGCACTTTTTTTTTACACCTGCATGCCCAGTGATCACAGTGCGCCGTGATCACGAAATTCCATGATGTGCAAGGACTGTCAACAGTCCTTAACCCCTTAACGACCTCCCGATCTGGTGAATTCTGGAATGGCAGAGCAGCGTGCAGCTGCACTGTCACCCCAGAATTCCATGATGTGCCAGGACCGTCACTGATACTTAACGTCTGGACTGGCATAACGGTCCTGCCACATCAAACATCACTAAGATGTTAACTCCGGGACAGCCGTGACGGTCCTGGCACATTATGTGTGGTTAAGGGGTTAAAAGCATTTCCTCCTGCTGGATGGCCCTAAGTGTACACAGGCAAAAAAGACAACATGCTTTGCATGACCCTGGCTGTAATTTATGAATACGGTAAAGTTGTGCCTTCCTCTGGATCCACAGGGTTGATTTGTCATGGCCTGGACTTGATGGACGCATGTCTTTTTTCAGCCTCATCAACTATGTTACAATGTTACCTAACAAAAAAATGAGGAATTCTGGAGCGAACCCTCTGCATGTGGAGATTTTAACTGCCTGAATGCTAGGAAAGTCTCCAATGCATTGCTTAGCAGTGCTTAGTACTTTGTGTCTTTCACCTCTGCAAAATGAATTCCAAACTTTATTACCCCTGAACACCGAGTTTATAAGCTGAGACAGCAATGGACTCCAGTTAAAGGGATAGTAATACTTCGTTTTAACTTTATTTTATTTTGTAGGCATTAAAAAAACATGAAGAATGATATAAGTCTTATCTCTCAAACCTTTATGGTTTATGAGATATTCACAAGCAAAGTTTCCCCCTCCCGCCCCTTTTACCTAGTGTAAGCCATCTCTTCTCAGATGTGGAATCCAGTCCATAGACCAGACAGATAACAGAAGGGGACACTCTTATTCCTATGAAAACAATGAAATCCCTGCCCCCTTGACAAACTTTTCAGTTTTTTCCCTTATCTTAATTGAAGATTGTCCCTCTCTGCAGTCTACCTGGGCAGCTCCCTTCTGATCTGGCTGAGCAGTGTGACATCAGTAAAAGGGGCGGGAGGGGGGACACTTTGCTTGTGAATATCTCATAAACCATAAAGGTTTGAGAGATAAGTCTTATATCATTCTTCATGTTTTTTTAATGCCTACAAAATAAAATAAAGTTAAAACGAAGTATTACTATCCCTTTAAAAGGAAGAATCCTTTATAAAAGGCTAGGGGACAAAATGACTATGCAAAAATACCCATGCACACTGATCAAATAAAACAGACACAAAAGGATGCTGACAAAATTACAGCTTTTTTTTTTAAATTAAAAAAAACCTTGTTAACCTCTTTACAACCAGGGGGCTGTGTAGAGCATTGCAAAGCAATGTATTACGCACTCTGATCCTCAAGGAGTTAAACGAGCTGTGACGTTTTATCATGAAAGTGAGTAGAACAAGATTATCCGGACCGATGAGAGATTTTTAAGTCAGTTATTGCAGCATGATTTTTTTTTAAGGGATAGTAATACTTAGAATGTAAAAAAATATGTTGTAGTGCTTATCCCCCTGAGTAAAACAAGGGTACTCCCACTGCTGAAAGATGTTTTATTCAAAAGTTATTACAGCTCAAAGTTGAATTATTTTAAATGCAGTATCTCAGTGGCCTAAAATTGTACAGTGGTGCTGGTGCTACACCATCCTATGGAAGTTTATGGTCACGTGACCAGAAATGTCCATAGGATGGTGTAGCAACAGCTCCACTGTACAATTTCAGGCCACTGTGATACTGCACCTATAGAAATTCAAGTTTGGGCTGTAATAACTTTTGTATAAAACACCTCTCAAGAGTGGGAGTATGCTTGTTTTACTCAGGTGGATAAACTCTACAATATACATATTAAGTATTACTATACCTTTAAATATTTAATTGCAATTTTCTGTTCTGGCCACTGGGTGTTGTTGTTCATATCACTTACTATTGTGAGCCATAGTCAGTGACTCAAGCTCTCCTATAGAATGAGTGATAAAAAAATCCCTTTGGACACTAGTTGGTGCTGTTGGTTAAAAAAATAAATAAATAAAAGGTTTGAACTTTATAACTTTTGAATAAAAAAATCTCCCAACAATGGCAGTATCCTTGTTTTACTCAGCAGATGCCATACAATGTTATCTCATCTCATAAAGTTTACTGCTCCTTTAAAATATTAAAATTGTGACTTATTCTTAGTATTTATGAGTTCACAGTGCAAACACTTGTGTCTCGCAATTCCTCCACAAAGGGATTTCCCTAGTATTCAGATCTCTCAGGGACGGAAAAACATAGCAATGTAATGAAACCACCTGATGTTATATTGAGATAAGGAAGCGATTATAATAGAGGAAGGGGGTGGGGATTGAGAATGCGGAAAATCCCTCTATGAAAAAAAACAAAAAACAGGTTATACATAAAACAAGATTAAAAGGATAGTAATACTTCATTTTAACTTTATTTTATTTTGTAGGCATTAAAAAAACATGAAGAATGATATAAGTCTTATCTCTCAAACCTTTATGGTTTATGAGATATTCACAAGCAAAGTTCCCCTCCCCGCCCCTTTTACCTGGTGTAAGACATCTCTTCTCAGATGTGAATCTGGTTGTATAACCAGACAGATAACAGAAGGGGACAATTTTCTTTGTATGAAAACAATGAAATCCCTTCCCCCCTTGACAAGTTTTTCAGGTTTTTCCCTTATCTTAATTGAAGATTGTCCCTCTCTGCAGTCTACCTGGGCAGCTCCCTTCTGATCTGGTTGAACAGGGGGAGGGGTACTTTGTTTGTGAATATCTCTTAAACCATAAAGGTTTGAGAGATAAGACTTATATCATTCTTCATGATTTTTTAATGCCTACAAAATAAAATAAAGTTAAAACGAAGTATTACTATCCCTTTAAAGTAATAGTAGACCTTTATTATAGAGAACTCTCCATATATTAATTGGCTTTACCTGCTGAGTAAATCAATGTCACTCCCTTTGCAGGCGGTTGCTTTAACAAAAATGTATAAGCTTTCAAATTGTTAGGAAGTGATGGAGCTGTTACTATCACATTGTATGGAGAATTCTAGCCAGAGGCTCTACTTCATAGAAAGCAGCAGAATAGCTGCCATGACAACAGGTGAACTGTAGGGGAGCTCTCTAGGCAGATGAGTGCACTGTTCCTGTAAAACAGCTACTGTATAAACAGAGTTGCACACCCCATTGATCCCTGAAGAGTTACACACCCAGCTTTGTAATAAAATATTTCACAGAAGGGGAAGCGTTCTTGTTTTACTCTGCTGCAAAAGCCCTGCAGCATGTGTGTTTTCACAATAAAGGTTTGTATTCCTTTAAAGGAGCAGTAAACTTTTTTTTATGAAAATATATATATTGTAAGGATTTTCCTACTGAGTAAAATAAGGGTACTCCCACTGCCGAGAGATTTATATTTCCAGGGTTATTACAGTTTAAACCCATGTTTTTTACATTAGCATTGCCCTCTAGTGGTCAAATTGTAATTAGATTTCCTGTTAGATTCTAATGGAGAGGAAAGTCAGAAAAGTCAGAGACATACAGTTCTCCATAGAATGTTATAGAAACTGCTGAGTCACTTCCTGTCAGTTAGAACTATCAGGAAGTAAACACAGTAAATTCACTTCCTGATTATTTAAACTGCTATAAATTCTGAATAAAACACCTGAAAGAGATGGGAGTGACCTTGTTTTATTCAGCAGGTAGGGTTGCCACCCAGCTGGTATTTTACCGGCAGGCCGGTAAAAAATTGGCTTCTGTCCAATGTTAAGTCTAAGGAAGGAATGCCATGGCCGGTATTTTTTTGAAGAAAAGGTGGCAACCCTATCAGCAGGAAATGCTCTGTAAAATATGTGTTTTCATAAAAAAAGTTTACTGCTCCTTTAAAAGAAAGAATATACGTGACAGAATAACAGGCAGTTTAATACCATATATTGTGTGATCTTCAGCTTTGAACAAAGGCCAAATATGATTTGATCTTGACAGGTTTAGACATAAGTCTCTGTTTTGCTCTTGCTACCGACTAGAATATTTCTTAACCCATTAAAGGGCATTTCTGGATTACTAAGACTGCTCTTGTTGAGCTGACAAGTAAAAACCCTGTTACTGCCTTCTGCAGCCTCTAGGGTTGCCACCCAGCCTGTATTTTACCGGCAGGCCGGTAAAAATTGTTTTCTGTCCAATGTTAAGTCTATGGACAGAATTCCATGGCTGGTATTTTTTTTTTAAGATAAGGTGGCAACCCTAGCAGCCCCCATCTTGGGGGGGGGGGCTCGAGGCTGAAAACTTGAACTTCAAAATTGCACCAATTCTCTTTTTAAGACATAAATTACATTGCAGATGAATTTTTCTACCAAATGGCATTTTGTCATATTGATAGGTATTTTTTTTTAAACATTTATTGTATTTTTTTATATTCATTGCTTACTTGTGTTTTTTTTCTGTATATCATATTTATTGTTGTGTTATTGCAGTGGCTTATGTAGTCATTGGAGGGTCCGGGTGGAAACATTTTATTTTTTATTCCCCTTTGCAACTCATGCAATTTAAAAAAACAATATGACAGAAGTGGCTTCTAATAAGCCAATCGGCTGTAATGTAACTGAACTCTAAATCAGCATACCTCCCAAGTGTTCTTTTTTAGGAGATATTAGGGATCCATACCTCACAAGTGTCTCTCTTTAGGAGATATTAGGGGTCCGAACCTCCCAAGTGTCCCTCTTTAGGAGATATTAGGGTCCATACCTCCCACGGGTCCCTCTTTAGGAGATATTAGGGATCCGTACCTCCCAAGTGTCCCTTTTTAGGAGATATTAGGGCTCTGTACCTCCTATGTGTCCCTCTTTAGGAGATATCAGGGGTCCATACCTCCCAAGTGTCCCTCTTTAGGAGATATTAGAGGTCCATACCTCCCAAGTGTCCCTCTTTAGGAGATATTAGGGGTCTGTACCTCCCAAGTGTCTCTCTTTAGGAGATATTTGAGGTCCATACCTCCCAAGTGTCCCCCTTTAGGAGATATTAGGGGTCCATACCTCACAAGTGTCTCTCTTTAGGAGATATTAGGGGTCCATATCTCACAAGTGTCCCTCTTAGGGAGATATTAGGGGTCCATACCTCACAAGTGTCCCTCTTTAGGAGATATTAGGGATCCATACCTCACAAGTGTCTCTCTTTAGGAGATATTAGGGATCCATACCTCCCAAGTGTCCCTCTTTAGGAGATATGAGGGATCCATACCTCCCAAGTGTCCCTCTTTAGGAGATATGAGGGATCCATACCTCCCAAGTGTCCCTCTTTAGGAGATATTTGAGGTCCATACCTCACAAGTGTCCCTCTTAGGGAGATATTAGGGGTCCATACCTCACAAGTGTCTCTCTTTAGGAGATATTCAGGTACACACATCCCAAGTGTCCCTCTTTAGGAGATGTTAGGGGTCCATACCTCCCAAGTGTCCCTCTTTAGGAGATATTAGGAGTATATACCTCCCAAGTATCCCTCTTTAGGAGATATTAGGGATTTAAACCTCCCAAGTGTCCCTCTATAGGAGATAATAGGGATCCTTACCTCCCAAGTGTCCCTCTTTAGGAGATATTCGGGTACACACATCCCAAGTGTCCCTCTTTCGGAGATATTAGAGGTCCATACTTCCCAGGTGTCCCTTTTTAGGAGATATTAGGGGTCCATACCTCCCAAATGTCCTTCTTTAGGAGATATTCGGTTACACACATCCCAAGTGTCCCTCCTTAGGAAATATTAGGGATCCATACCTCCCAAGTGTCCCTCTTTAGGAGGGACAGTCCCTCTTTGAGACCCAGACCTCTCTGTCTCGCTTTCCCACCCTGGTGTCCCTGTGTTTAGGATATCAGACTGTGTAATGTGTGTATATAAGTGCATCACATTTCTTCACAGCAATAAAACTCACATTAATGTCTGTGTAAACCTCATTATATGTGTTTATAAGTTATTCTGTATAAATAAGATAATTTGGTCTTGCTCTAAATCATTTATTCAGTTTCACAAAGAGGTGTTAATAGGCCATGGGATAGCCTAAAAATTCTCAGAAATGTACTGCCCACCAGCCACGCACCCCAGTAACACCCCTTAGAACACAAGTGCCCCTCTCTGGCCATCTGAAATGTTGGTACATATTAATCAATCTCTTCGACTACCAGAGGGCTATGTAATGTATTGTAGAGCAATGCAGGGCACTAGGGTTGCCACCCAGCCGGTATTTTACTGGCAGGCTGGTAAAAAAGGGTTAACCCCTTTAAGTACCAGAGCAGTATGCGAAAGATAACTTCGCAATCTGTCACGCACCCTGATCTGTAAAGGGTTAAAAGAAAATGTTTCCTGGAATGTAAAAAAAATAAAATAAAGGTTTTTCAATTAAATCACTGCAGATATGTCAGTAAAAAAATGTTCCACGACTGCTGACACAAGCAACCCGTTACCATAGCAACTGGAACCCTGATAATCCATTCTTCCGACGTTCACCTCAGCATTAAATATATTCTGTGTACCTCCTCTTGCACGGTGGACACCAGATTCAATTACAGTTTGATTTCTATTTAAATATGGATTACAAAAAAATAAAAATAAAATAAATAAAAAAAAGCAAAAAAAAATTTGGCATTGATCTTACTCTGATGCTTGCATTGTTTGGTCTTGCCTAGCAGCAAACGAGTAACGGGCTTTTAAACTAATGCTAACCTCTCCCCTATAATACTCCCACCCTCAGTTTACTTTATCATGACCAACAAAATCTAATGGAGCCTAAAATATCTGAATTTTCTCCTTGTTCAAGAGAAAACAGTCTGGCCTCGATGGAGGTGGACATGACAATTGTTAGAAGGACTAATGGACCTCAAACACCTCCCACTGCTCACTCTATCAGCTTCAGTTTAGGAGGAATCAAAAGAAGTTCCAGCAGGCTGAATTTCACTTCCAAGAAGGTTTAAAGGGGACCCATTACCTAAAAACAACTTACCTCCGAAATGTCCTTCTTTGAGACCCAAATCTCTCTGTCAATTTTTCCTACCCTGGTGTCCCTGTGTTTAGGAGATCAGATTGTGTGGTGTGTATATAAGTGTATCACCCTGGTGTCCCTGTGTTTAGGAGATCAGACTGTGTGGTGTGTATAGAAGTGTATCACCCTGGTGTCCCTGTGTTTAGGAGATCAGGCTGTGTGGTGTGTATAGTAGTGTATCATCCTGGTGTCCCAGTGTTTAGGAGATCAGATTGTGAGGTATGTATATAAGTGTATCACTCTGGTGTCCCTGTGTTTAGAAGATCAGACTGTGTGGTGTGTATAGTAGTGTATCATCCTGGTGTCCCTGTGTTTAGGAGATCAGACTGTGAGGTGTGTATATAAGTGTATCACCCTGGTGTCCTGTGTTTAGGAGATCAGACTGTGTGGTATGTATAGAAGTGTATAATCCTGGTGTCCCTGTGTTTAGGAGATCAGACTGTGCGGTGTGTGTATATAAGTGTATCACCCCGGTGTCCCTGTGTGTAGGAGATCAGACTGTGTGGTGTGTATATAAGTGTATCGCCCTGATGTCCCTGTGTTTAAGAGATCAGACTGTGAGGTGTGTATATAAGTGTATCATTACCCTGGTGTCCCTGTGTTTAGGAGATCAGACTGTGTGGTGTGTATAGAAGTGTATCATTACCCTGGTATCCCTGTGTTTAGGAGATCAGACTGTGTGGTGTGTATAGAAGTGTATCATTACCCTGGTATCCCTGTGTTTAGGAGATCAGACTGTGTGGTGTGTATATAAGTGTATCACCCTGGTGTCCCTGTGTTTAGGAGATCAGACTGTGTGGTGTGTATATAAGTGTATCACATTGCTCCACAGCAATACAACTCATATTAATGCTTGTGTAACATCACTATATGTGTTTATAAATTAGTCTGTGTAAATAAAATACTTTGGTCTTACCCTAAATTATTTATTTATTTACACAGAGAGGTGTTAATAGGTCATGAAATAACCTAAAATTGTCAGTAATGCTCCACACACCAGCTACACTTACAGTACACAGTTTAAAACAAATGTGTCCCTCTTTGGCTATTTGGAATGTTGGGAGGTATACTTTGGTGATTTTGTATTAGCCATTTCTATTTTTTAGAAAACTAATTTTAGAGTACTTTAGATGTATAGATAATGCTAATCGAGGCATGCCGTGCAGGCACTTCCTGTCGTAGCCCTAATTTACATACCTGGGAACTTTTGTTTGTGGGCTCGCCGGAGAGAGGAGTCCTGTGGTGCCACCAAGGTAGATAACAGACACAGATTGTGTCAAAAGGGGTGGGGCATAATCACAAGTGGGGGCAGGACTTCAAAACGGGATAAGACAGGAAGTCAGTTCTAGAGGAGGAGAGAAATGCATTGCTGTGCAGTGTCAGTGAGTGGGTAGGTAATGTTGGGGTAATACAGGAAGGGGAGGTGGCCTGTGCATTGCTGAGCAGTGTCAGTGAGTGGCTGAGGTAATGCAGGTCTTAGACAGGCAGTGAATGCTAGGGGAGGTGGGTAATCAATTGGTGAGCATTGTCAATAATGTAGGGATTAGACAGGAAGTCAGTGAGTGGGGGAGGTAATAGAGGGATAAAACAGGAAGTCAGTGGTAGGAGAAATGAACAATGCATTGCTGACCAGTGTCTGTGACTGGGGAGGTAATGTAGAGGTAAGACAGAAAGTCAGTGCTAGGGGAGGCGGGCAATGCATTGCCGAGTAGTATCAGTGAGTGGGGGAGTTAATGGAGGGACAAGACAGGATGTCAGTGCTAGGGGAGGTGGGTAATGCATTGCTGAGCAGTATCAGTGAGTGTTTGTGTGTGTGGGGGGGGGGATAATGTAGGGAAAAACAGGAAGTCAGTGCTACATTTCACTACATTAAATGTTCCATACTAAGTGAAAAACATAGAATTTCATATCATATTATTTAACTGGAGGGCCTCTGAGCAAAATGGTACCTTGTTGCTATAGGTCAGCATACCGTAGTGGTTACAAGAGGCGCAAAACTACCCTTTCCATAATCTGCCAATATTAATTTAAAATAGGAGATACCTACCCTAATCTATTTGAAACAACTACAGACAAGAATAAAAGGTAGACAAGGCATACTATTTTGAAAATTAATAATATGGAAAAGAAAAATCTAAGCATTGGATCTACAGTAATGCCCTGCGAGGACTTTGAGATCCTCGCAGGGCATTATGATGGCTTACATTGAAATGTCCTGACACATACCTCCCAACATTTCAAATGGCCAGAGAAGGACACTAATGATTTAGGTGTCGTTTCTGGATGTGGCTGGTAGGAGGGGCATTTCCAATAATTTTTATGTTACTTCTTGACCTATCTGCACCTCTTTGTAACTGATTAATGATTTAGAGCAAGACCAAAATATTTTAATTATGCAGATTCATTTCTAAACACATATACTGAACACTTATGTGAGTTTTATTTCTGTGGAGCAATGTAATGCACACCACTCATTTTGATTCCCTAAAAAGAGGGACAAAAGGGTAGAAAAGAGGGACAGAGTGATTTGGGTCTCAAAGAGGGACTGCCCCTCCTAAAGAGGGACACTTGGGAGGTATGTTGACAGGACATTGGTGGAATACTGTTAGCACTAGTGATGAGCGAGCACCCCAATGCTCGGGTGTTCGGGTGCTCTGACCGAGCGCCCCCGGAGGCTCGAGTGCTCGGCCGAGCACCCGAGCCCCATTGAAGTCAATGGGAGGACTCGAGCATTACACCAGGCACCCCCTGCTCTGATGAGGGGAGGGTGCCTGGTCCATAGGAAAAGGGCAGAAAAGGATGGAAACACCACAGAAATGGTTCAGGGACAGCATAGGGAGGATGTCTGGATGCATCTTGGACTCCAACATCGCTGCTGGGAACGATCTTTCGCCCGTAGTACGCCATTTTTACAGACTGACCGTAAAACACACAAAAAGGAAAATAAAAACGACTTTAGGCGAAAAATTGTTACCAAACAGTATTTGCTGTATATTTACTTGTATATCATCTGCAAATTCTGCAAAAAATTTCATCGGTTTTTCTGAAGTGAGGCCATGATTAAGAGGGAAACGTGCGCAGAGGCAAATTCTCCCAAAAATGTCCTAGATTTTTCTGAACTGAGGCCATGATTAAGAGGGAAACGTGCGCAGAGGCAAATTCTCCCAAAAATTTCCTCGATTTTTCTGAACTGGGGCCATGATTAAGAGGGAAACGTGCGCTGAGCCGACCATCTAAAACATTATGGGTGAGGGTCTGCTGCGGAGCTGACCATCCTAAACATTATATGCGAAGGCCCGCTAGTGAGCTGACGCTATAAAACATTATATGAGAGGGCCCGCTAGAGAGCTGACCCAATAAAACATTATATGAGAAGGCCCGCTGGTGAGCTGACCTATATAAAAATTGTCAAACAGGGCCCGCTGGTGAGCTGGCCCTATATAAAAATTATATCACAGGGCCCGCTGGTGAGCTGGCCCTATATAAAAATTATATCCCAGGGCATATGGAAGAGGAGGAGGAGGATGAGAAGATTAAGAGTCAACCATATACCCGTTTTTTGGGTGGAAGGGGTGAATGGGAATACAGAGTATTCCCATCATTGTAAATAACATATATAAAGTGAGTTTATGTTCCCCCGGGGCTTTCCTCCAGTGGAGTGGAGAAATCAGGGGAAATCCAGGCCTTGTTCGTTTTTATAAGTGTCAACCTATCAGCATTTTCGGTGGAAAGGCGGATACGCTTATCTGTTATGATGCCACCAGCAGCACTAAATACCCGCTCAGACAGAACGCTGGCGGCAGGGCAGGCCAGCACCTCCAAGGCGTAGAGTGCCAGTTCATACCACGTGTCCAGCTTGGACACCCAGTAGTTGTAAGGCACAGAGGGATCATTGAGGACGCTGACACGGTCTGCTACGTACTCCTTCACCATCTTCCAAAACTTTTCCCTCCTTGTGACACTAGGCTGCGCATCAGGGTGAGGGTGCTGGCGGGGTGTCATGAAGGTGTCCCACGCCTTGGAGAGTGTTGCCCTGCCTTTGTCGGAACTGCTGTGTGCTCCCCTTTTCTCCCCTTCTCGGTTGGCCAAGGTAGCACGTACTCTGCCGCCAGCGTTGTCAGATGGAAAATTTTGGAGCAATTTTTCAACAAGAACCTTCTGGTATTGCACCATTTTGCTTGTCCTCTCCACCGGAGGAATGAGAGATGAGAAATTCTCTTTGTAGCGGGGGTCCAGAAGGGTGAACACCCAGTAATCCGTGTTGTCTAAAATGCGTATAACGCGTGGGTCACGGGAAAGGCAGCCTAACATAAAGTCAGCCATGTGTGCCAGAGTACCAACAGTCAAGATATCGCTGTCCTCACCAGGAGGATGACTCTCAATCTCCTCATCCTCTTCCTCCTCTTCTGCCCACCCACGCTGAAGAGATGGAACTAAAGTTCCATGGCTACCCTCTGTAGCGGAGGCAACCGTGTCTTCCTCCTCCTCCTCCGCCTCCTCCAATTGTCGCTGAGAAGACGAAGTGAGGGTGCTCTGGCTATCACCTTGTGTAAGCTCTTCCTCCCGCATTTCCACCTCTTCCACATGCAAAGCGTCAGTTTTAATTGTGAGCAGCGAGCGTTTCAGTAGACACAGAAGTGGGATGGTTACACTGATAATAGCGTTATCGCCGCTCACCATCTGTGTCGATTCCTCAAAATTGCGTAAAACCTCACAGAGGTCTGACATCCATTCCCACTCCTCACTTCTGATTACAGGAAGTTGAACGGAGAGGCGACGACCGTGTAACAGCTGGTACTCCACTACTGCCCTCTGCTGCTCACAAAGCCGGGCCAACATGTGGAAGATGGAGTTCCAGCGCGTGCTCACGTCACACAGCAGCCGGTGAGCTGGCAATTGTAAGCGCTGCTGCAGCTTCAACAGGCCGGCCGAAGCTGTAGATGACTTACGGAAATGTGCACACACGCGGCGCACCTTGGTCAAGAGATCATGCACATTGGGGTAGGTTTTTAGAAATCGCTGAACAACTAAATTAAATACATGCGCTAGGCATGGTACGTGTGTGAGCTTGCCGAGCTCCAAAGCCGCCACCAAGTTACGCCCATTATCACACACAACCATGCCTGGTTGCAGGTTGAGTGGCGAGAGCCACTGCTCGGTCTGGTGACTAATCCCCTGCAACAGCTCTGAGGCCGTGTGCTGTTTGTCCCCAAGGCAGATCAGCTTCAGCACGGCCTGTTGACGCTTCCCCACTGCAGTGCTACACTGCTTCCAGCTACTGGCTGATGGGGGAGTGGCGCTGCGTGTAGAGAATTCGGAGGTGGAAATGGAGGAGGAGGAGCCAATAACGTAGGTGCTGGCGGAAACCCTGATGGAGGTAGGGCCCGCAATCCTCGGCGTGGGTAGCACCCGTGCCATCCCAGGGTCCGAGTCGCTCCCAGCCTCCACGACATTCACCCAGTGTGCCGTCAGGGAAATGTAGCGTCCCTGGCCACAAGCACTTGTCCATGTGTCAGTCGTTAAGTGGACCTTCCCAGTAACTGCGTTGGTCAGGGCACGGGTGATGTTACGGGACACATGGTGGTGTAATGCGGGGATGGCACACCGGGAAAAGTAGTGGCGGCTGGGGACCGCGTACCGAGGGACAGCTGCTGCCATCAGGCTGCGGAAGGACTCAGTGTCCACAAGCCTAAATGGCAGCATTTCGATGGCCAGTAATTTGGAAAGGTGTGAGGTTAGTGCTATGGCCTGTGGGTGGGTGGCTGGGTATTTTCGCTTGCGCTCAAATGCCTGGGGTAACGACATTTGGACGCTGTGCTGGGACAGGGAAGTGGATGTGGTCGCTGATGGTGCTTCAGATGGTACAGGTGCAGGGCGGGAGGTATGCGGGCCTGCGCCTTCGACAGGCGATTGGCCGGCACCGAAAACAGGGGAAGAGGAGGCAGTGGTGTGGCCTGCAGACACAGATGGGCGATCCAGGCGTTCCTCCCACTTACTACGGTGCTTGGATGCCATGTGTCGGATCATGCTGGTGGTGGTGAGGTTTCTAGTGTTCATGCCTCGGCTCATTCTGGTGTGGCACAGGTTGCAAACTACAATTCTTTTGTCGTCCGCACTTTCCTTAAAAAAACGCCATACCGCGGAACACCTACCCCTTGGCAAGGGAGATTTACGCAAGGGGGTGCTCCGTGGAACATTTGCGGGCCGGTTTGGTGCGGTCCGCCTTCTTTCTGTAGCCACACCACTGCCTCTTCCAGCCTGTTGCGGTGCTGCAGATGGCTCACCCTCAGGACTGCTGTCATCGCTCGGCTCGCCACCTTCCCAGGTGGGGTCAGTCACCTCATCGTCCACCAAGTCCTCCTCCACTTCCTCACTCTGATCATCCTCCTCATGTCTTGATCCCACCACATACTCAGTCATTGACAACTGTATAACATCCTCCTCAACAAGGTCTTGAGACAGTAATAGTGGTTGATTTAATGGCAACTGTGTCTCATCATCATCATCATCATCCACTACTTCCTTTGACCTTAAATGCCGTTCACATCTGTCATCTTCTTGTGATTGGGTACCCTCTAGAGGTTGTGAATCAGGGCATAAGATGTCATGTTCCTCTGCAAGCGTGCTTGGAGAGAGGGTCAAATGAAGGATTGGTGATGAGACGAGCTCCTCACTATATCCCAGTGTGGGATCACTTCTTTGACCAGACCGTGTATGGTGGGAGGAAGGATGATCAGAGTGAGGATTATGTTGACCAGACTCTTGGCTACTGAGAGTGGACTTGGTGGAAGACAGGGTGGTGCTTAACCGACTGGAAGCAGTATCAGCTGACATCCAACCGACCACCTGTTCACAGTGGTCGGACCTCGAGAGTGATGTCCTGCGACGCCCTGTAAAATGAGACATGAAGCTAGGTATGGTGGATGTCTTTCTTTCTTGTGCTCTGGCACCAGGCACAGTTTCTCCGCGTCCTGACCCGCGCCCTGAACTATCAGGATCACGTCCACTTCCCCGTCCCTTTTTACCCGCCTTCTTCATCTTACACGGAATATGTGACTTTGATATTTGAGTTTGAAGACTTAACAGTATTTCTTCCTATTCTGCAACTGTGCAGAGTACACAGAATAGGCTGCTAAACTGCGGCGAAGCACACTGAATGGAATATGTGACTTTGATATTTGAGTTTGAAGACTTAACAGTATTTCTTCCTATTCTGCAACTGTGCAGAGTACACAGAATAGGCTGCTAAACTGCGGCGAAGCACACTGAATGGAATATGTGACTTTGATATTTGAGTTTGAAGACTTAACAGTATTTCTTCCTATTCTGCAACTGTGCAGAGTACACAGAATAGGCTGCTAAACTGCGGCGAAGCACACTGAATGGAATATGTGACTTTGAAATTTGAGTTTGAAGACTTAACAGTATTTCTTCCTATTCTGCAACTGTGCACAGTACACAGAATATGCTGCTAAACTGCGGTGACGCACACTGAATGGAATATGTGACTTTGATATTTTAGTTTGAAGACTTAACAGTATTTCTTCCTATTCTGCAACTGTGCACAGTACACAGAATATGCTGCTAAACTGCGGTGACGCACACTGAATGGAATATGTGACTTTGATATTTTAGTTTGAAGACTTAACAGAATTTCTTCCTATTCTGCAACTGTGCAGAGTACACAGAATAGGCTGCTAAACTGCGGCGAAGCACACTGAATGGAATATGTGACTTTGATATTTGAGTTTGAAGACTTAACAGTATTTCTTCCTATTCTGCAACTGTGCAGAGTACACAGAATAGGCTGCTAAACTGCGGCGAAGCACACTGAATGGAATATGTGACTTTGAAATTTGAGTTTGAAGACTTAACAGTATTTCTTCCTATTCTGCAACTGTGCACAGTACACAGAATATGCTGCTAAACTGCGGTGACGCACACTGAATGGAATATGTGACTTTGATATTTGAGTTTGAAGACTTAACAGTATTTCTTCCTATTCTGCAACTGTGCACAGTACACAGAATATGCTGCTAAACTGCGGCGAAGCACACTGAATGGAATATGTGACTTTGATATTTGAGTTTGAAGACTTAACAGTATTTCTTCCTATTCTGCAACTGTGCAGAGTACACAGAATAGGCTGCTAAACTGCGGCGAAGCACACTGAATGGAATATGTGACTTTGAAATTTGAGTTTGAAGACTTAACAGTATTTCTTCCTATTCTGCAACTGTGCACAGTACACAGAATATGCTGCTAAACTGCGGTGACGCACACTGAATGGAATATGTGACTTTGATATTTTAGTTTGAAGACTTAACAGTATTTCTTCCTATTCTGCAACTGTGCAGAGTACACAGAATATGCTGCTAAACTGCGGCGAAGCACACTGAATGGAATATGTGACTTTGATATTTTAGTTTGAAGACTTAACAGTATTTCTTCCTATTCTGCAACTGTGCAGAGTACACAGAATATGCTGCTAAACTGCGGCGAAGCACACTGAATGGAATATGTGACTTTGATATTTTAGTTTGAAGACTTAACAGTATTTCTTCCTATTCTGCAACTGTGCACAGTACACAGAATATGCTGCTAAACTGCGGAGAAGCACACTGAATGGAATATGTGACTTTGATATTTGAGTTTGAAGACTTAACAGAATGTGCTCTAATCTGCAACTTTGCACACTAAACAGAATGTGCTCTAATCTGCAACTTTGCACACTAAACAGAATGTGCTCTAATCTGCAACTTTGCACACTAAACAGAATGTGCTCTAATCTGCAACTTTGCACACTAAACAGAATATATGAAATTTTTTTTTTTTTGTTTTTTTCCCCCCACACAAAATAAACTGCTGCCCCCACACACAGTAGTCCTAAAAAGGACTTTTGGTTCTTTTTTTTTCACAAATTTGCTTTCTTTCTCCCTACACTGACTTTCCCTTCCTATCCTCATCTCTCCCTGGCTAAGACTGAGCCGAACTCGCTGGTCAGGTGCTATACAGCACCCGACCACGGGTTCTGGCCAGCCAATCAGTGTAATGCCAGCAGCCAACATGGCTGCTGGCATTACACTGATGTCAGAGCCTCCCTGCACGTTTATTGGCTGCGCAGCAGCCGCAAAACGTGCGGGGAGGAGACCCGAACATGGCGGGCGAGCACATGCGGTACTCGTACGAGTACCGCCATGTGCCGAGCAGAGCGATGCTCGAGCCGATCCGAGCATCGGCCGAGCATGCTCGCTCAACACTAGTTAGCACCCACAATTGTGTGGAGTCAGGCTTCTGGGGAACTACAGCAATGAAGTTGGCGTGCGATGAATAGGGTTTGCGGCTCGAGTTCGGAGGAGCCCTATTGGGGTGCCCTTGCTGCAGCCGTAGCTGTATTAAAGTTGCTGGCCACGAAGACAGATGTCTGACCCCAGTTGAGCTGGGGCCGGGACCTGGATAGGCACCCCTCAGACTTGTAATCTGCTGTAGTTCCCAAGGGAAAGGGCAAACCGGACCCAATAGGCAGGCCCAAGAACCAGGAGAAAGTAGCCAGCGGCTACACTGGCACTGCAGGCTAAACTTCACCAGGCCCAACCCCAGGGACCCAGGACCAAGAAGGAGTCAGTGACCCCTAAAAAGAAAGGGTCTTTCCTGTGAGCCCCAGAAAAAGGTTGCCCCTAACAACCACAAGTCACAACCCAGAACCCTACCCCCGCCTATGTCACTGGCTGAACGGGGTAGCAGGGAAGTGAATAGCAGCCTGACCAGCTGCAGGGAATAAACAAAGGAAACCAGGCCCAAGCCCTTGCGTCTCTAACCCCGCCTAAAGCGATAGCTGACGGGGCAGGAAAAGGGAAGCCTACCAGGGAGAACCCACCTGGTACCACTGGACCTGGCCTCGAAGCTAGGGAGCGGAGCACCAAACGGTGGAGAGGCAATCAATCGGGCAGGCCAAGATCAAAGGCCCCTGGAAGACGCGAGCGCCCGGAAACACCAGACACCCGCAGGAGAAGCTGAAGCTTGCAGAACAAGCCTAAGACGGCTGAAGCAGCGGGTCCGAGACAGGAGAAACTGACCGGAGGCTCGTGAGCGTGGCGCCAGCACGGCGAGAGCCTAAAATACAGCCACCTAGGAGAGATGGCTGAGCTCCAGAAGGCAAAATACCGGTGGGGGCAAACACAGGAACAAACCCAAGACGACTACATCGTCCGGGTCGGAGGTGGAAGGGCAACTGGCAGGGAACCCAGGATGATCCGGAGGTCAGACAAGCCCAGAACAGGAACAGCAGCGGGATGTAGCAATTCAGGAACCAAAACAATAAAAGACAATAATCAGGCAACCGGAAACAGGAAGGCAGCTACTAAAAAAGGCTACCAAAGCCAATCCGGAACTGGCTGGTTCAAAGGTCAAGAGCAGGCACAAAGGTAACAAATGCAAGCATGCCACCTGCAGTGAAGCTGTGTCGGATGAATCCGATGAGGGTGACACATTAGTGGAGGCTTGAGTGCAAGTAAGGAAAGCTGCTTAAAGTGGATTGCGCTGGGGGGGGAAGGAAGGAATGTGGTTGCCCTCATTTTTTGTGAAAAAGGGGGAAAACAAGGGTGCATATTATACATAGACACTCTTGTTTCCCCCTAAATTTACACCTGAGATTTTATTGTAGTCTATACTCATAATCATAGCTAATTTGATATATACTTTTTGAGTATATTTCTTACTGCACTTAGATTTCTTGTGCGCTATCTCCTTTTCTTCTTTCTTGAGCTAACCCATTGCATTAAATGAGTGTTCAGTTGCTTTTGTACCTCTAGCCTGGTGTGCACACCTGTTTATAGAATATGGAGCTAAAGAAAAAAAAATAGGCATTTTTCTCTGTCGTCCAATACAGGTTATTGGTAACTTTGGGTAGGCGATCAGCCCCTTTAAGTAGGCAGGAACAATTCTGAGAAGTGAATGCTGGATGGAGCCTACCTCCTCTCCTTAGCTAGCAGCTAGCCAATCCCCACCCAGTAAGATTTGTTCCTTGGTGAAGACACAAGGCAACAGAACAGTTCTGCTATAGTTTTAGCTTTTTTATTATTTTCTGTTAGATATGGGATACCACCATTAGGCGGATTACCATCACTGACAATTCCCATCACCCAAATGTGGATAGCTCAGTTTACCAGGTATTTTTGTGGACCTTTAAGCCCTGGGGGGGGAAATCTTGGCTGCAAGTTCTTTCCCCAGGAGTTGTCCACTGAGGCTTCTTCTTGACATATAGTAATCTGAGAACAGAAGACCAGCTAAAAAGGTGAGCAACCCTTTGAGTGCTGAGGTCCACATGTCCCATGCTTCCCCTCCTCACAGGGGTCTCCTTGGAATTCCTGTTACATACTCATACACTCATTGGGTTTATCTGTATGTCTTTTGGAGCAAGTTTATGTTGTAAGTTAACCCTTTGGCTGCTGGTTGGCATCTTTTGGAGGGTTTTGGGCACTTTCCCTACTGGGATCTGTGTTTTATTGGGTCTGCTGCCTTGTTGTAGTGGGCTGTTTGAGTGTTTTTACATTTTGTTCTAACTTGGCAAAATTTATGTTCCGCTTTTACCGTATAGACGCCATTGCTCCATTGACGTCTATGGGACTTTACAGTTTGGGACATATCTCTGTAACCGCTCCACATAGCGAGGTCATTTTGTTGGTCTGCCCTTGCTCTGTTATCTGGTCAACATTCTGGGCATGTTGGGGGGCTCAGGGGGCTTCGGGCACTGTTGGGGTACTTTTTTTTGAGAAACTACAATAACCATGAGTGCTTCCTTCGCTCACTCGTTTCTGATTGGCTCCCGCCGTGGCAGCCATTTTGTGCCTTCTCTGAACGAGTATCCTACACAGGGCTTGAACTCTCCTTCTCTCCTCAGCAGCTTAACCCTTTGCCTGCCAGATAAGTCTATTTTAGCATTTTCTGGGGTGAATAGTTAATCATACACACTGTTTTTTGGGTGTTTTTTGATACTTTGACCATTTGACTCTATGAGAATGTCTGTCTATTCTATTAGACCTTGGGGCTAGACCTAAGACTAAGGACACTAGGGTGTCTGTGTCCCCCATTGCTCATTGCTCCTCATGCCACTCAGGGTTACCTAGAGAATTCTCAGGTCATGTCTGCCCAGCATGCACTGCTGCCCCTGAGTCCCCTGCAGGGACCTCCAGCCATGCACTAAAGCCAGTCTGGATGCAAGAGTTTAAGGCTGCTACTAGGGACCTCCGGTCTACCTTACAACTCCTTCCATCCACTTTGCAGGGGGTCTTCCACTCATGGCAGGCCCCCACCCCAATCATGTCTTCCCTGCCTAAACCGCCGGGTGTAACTGATGTGTCTGATTCCTCTGAGGAGGAATTATTGGTGGATTCTAATGATGACAACTGCTTTGTTGTTCCTTCCTCTCATTTTTTTGGGGATCCCTTTGAGGCTGATCCTGTTCCCTCAGCCGAGGGCCTGATCAGGGCTGTGTTGAACACCCTGAACATTCCCTTGGTACAGGAGGTTTCCTCTGATCCCTCTGATATGTAAGTCCACTGCCTTGACTGTGGCTGATGCTTCTGCTCTGAAAGACTAGACTGACAAAAAGCTTGAACCCTCTCTCAAGACCATTTTTGTGATGGCTGGCTCTGCCCTGCATCCCACATTTGCTGCGGCATGGGTGAATAGGGCCGTGGCTGTTTGGACTGAACAGCTAACCTTAGCTGTCTGTCAAGGAGCTCCCTCTACTGAGATGTTGCGGCTTCTCGCCAACATCTCTGAGGCTCAGCATTATGTTTTGGCTGACCTGTTTGATGCCGTTCGTATGGTGGCCAGGGCCTCCACTATGTCTGTGGTGGCCAGGCATGCTCTTTGGCTAAGGATCTGGTCTGCTGACACTGCCTCCAAGAGGACTCTCCTGTCTTTGCCCTTTCAGGGCACCTCCCTGTTTGGGCCTGATCTCAAGAATCTGATCAGTGAAGTCACTGGGGGCAAGAGTACTCACCTGCCTGTGGTTCATAGGAAGAAAATGCCTGTAAAGCAGAATCAGTTTTTCGTCCCTTCCAGGCTGAATCGCGTCCGGCAACCCAGGCAGTTCCTCAGGCTCCGAGCACCTCATCCAAGCCCAAGCAGCAATGGAGGCCCAAATCCTTTGCTAAGTCCAAGGCTTCCAAACCTCCTTCTGCATGACTCGCCGGCTTGGGAAGCCTCTGTGGTGGACCCGGGGGTTTTGCAGGTGGTGGCGGTGGGGTACAGGATTCCCTTCACCTTTCTCCCTCCCTACGGGGCCTTCTCTTCTAGCTCTCCTCTGGGCTCAGAAAAGCACTGCCTTTTTGAGAGAGACATCCAGGCCCTTCTGGACAAGACAGTCTTGGAACCAGTCCCTCTTCAGGATCTGGGGTCAGGGTTTTACTCCAACCTCTTTGTGGTTTCCAAGAAAGATGGCGGCTGTTGTCCATTTTGGATTTGAAGGATCTCAACTCCTTTTGTGGTCCGGTCCCAGTATCGCCAGGAGTCACTATGCACAGTGATCACTGCCATGTCCCCTGGGGAATTTCTGGCTTCTCTGGATCTTCAGGATGCATACTTGCACATTACCATTCATCCAGAGAGCCGGCAGTATCTCTGCTTTGCCTACGACGGAGGGCATTTCCAGTTTTCTGCCCTCCCCTTTTGGCCTGACCTCGGCTCCTCAAGTCTTCAACAGAGTCCTAGGAGCCTTGATTTCCATCCTCCATCGGGACGGCGTCAGAGTCACCCCATACATGGACGACCTCCTTCTGAAGTCATCTTCGCCAGAACTCCTTCATCAGCAGGTTCATGCCTGTATTCATGGTCAGTCCTGCCATGGGTGGATCATCAGTCTGGACAAGTCGGACCTTGTTCCTTCTCAGAGGATGTTTTTTTCTGGGCATCCTCTTCGACACTCAGAGAGGGATGGTGTTTCTCATGGACGAAGTGGCTCATCACATAGCATTGAAGGTCCATGCTGTCCTGAATCAGGATCCGGTTCCAGCCAAGAAGTAGTGATCCTTGGTGGGGAAGTTCATTTCTAACATAGAAGTGGTTCTGTTTGCCATGGCTCATACCAGGGAACTCCAGAGGTTTCTCATCCTCTCATTCAAGGGTGGACCGGATCTCCTGGAGAGGTCTCTATCTCTTCCTCTTCTTGTGGAACTGAGCCTCTCATGGTGGCTCAGCCTGGACAATCTGCTGAAAGGCAGGCCCTTCCTGGTGCCATTCTAGACAACAGTGATGACGGATGCCAGCCTCTCCGGATGGGGAGCGGTCTTGGGGCACTTGAATGCTCAGGGTCGGTGGTCCCAGGAGGAATCTCTCCTTACCATCAGTGTCTTGGAGCTTCGGGCGATACTTCATGCCCTGCACCACTGGATGCTCCAACTGGAGGATTGCTTGGTCAGAGTTCAGTCGAACGACGACACAGCCGTAGCCTATATCAACAAGCAAGGCAGCACAAGAAGTCTCGCAGCTTGGTTAGAGGTCAAGGCCATTTTGTCTTGGGCAGAGGAGCATGTCCCTGTCATTTCCACAGGTCATATCCCTAGCGTAGACAACGTTCTGGCAGACATCCTCAGTCGATACACAGTGGACAGTGGTGGGAACTACATCAAGAGGTGTTTGACCTCATTGTTCAGCGGTGAGGTCTTCCGTGCATCGACCTGATGGCAACAAGACACAACAGGAAGGTCCCAACGTTCTGCTCTCGCTGGACGGACCCCCTGGCTCTATAAGTGGATGCCTTGTTGATCCTGTGGAATTTTCCTCTGGCATACCTATTTCCTGCCATTCCGCTGTTGCACAGGGTGATAAGGAAACTGAGACTGGAGCGCTGCCCAGTCATCCTGATTGCTCCGTACTGGCCTCGACAGGCTTGGTTTCCAGAGCTCCTGGATCTCTCAGTGGTGGAGCCTCTTCGGCTCCCCTCCCATCCGGAACTTCTTCTACAAGGTTAACTGTGGAAGGAGGATGTTCATTGTCTGGCTTTGGCGGCATGGAGGTTGAATCCCCAATTTTGAAGAAAAAGGGTTTTTCTTCTGGTGTGGTGGCTACTATGCTTAGTGCATGTAAGCCTGTTTCCTCTAAGGCCTACCATCAAGTTTGGTCTACCTTTCTATCCTGGTGTGCTGATAGGGACCTGTCTCAGGATTTTGATCTTCCTATGGTCCTTTCCTCCAGGATGGTGTGGATAAGGGTCTCAGTTTGAGTTCTCTTAAGGTTCAAACTTCTGCTCTCTCTGTTTTCTTTCAGAAACACATTGATATTCTTCCTGAGGTCAAGGTTTTCTTCCAGGGTGTTGCTCATACTGGTACCCATGTTTAAGGCTCCCGCTCCTCAGTGGGACCTTAACTTTTAGGTTTCCTTCAACTCCCTCCCTTTGAGTCCTTGGCCATTATTCCTCTACGTCAGCTGACGTGGAAGATGGCTTTTCTCCTGGCGATCGTGTCTGTTCGCTGTGTTGCGGAGCTGCATGCCCTGTCTTGTAGACCACCCTTTTTGGTGTTTCACAAAGAGATGGCATGCTTCGCACTTCGCAGAAGTTTGTCCCAAACGTGGTGTCTGAGTTCCACATTAATTAGGAGATTGTGGTTCCTTCTTTCTGCCCTAACCCTACTTCTGACAAGGAGAAGGCTCTTCACTTGTTGGATGTTGTGCGTTGTCTCAAGTTCTGTGTGCATCGCACTGAGCCCTTGTGGCAGTCGGACGCTTTTTGTCATTCCTGAGGGTCCCAGGGCAGTGAAGCCTGCTTCCAAGATAAGCATTGCTTCTTGGATCAAGTTCACTATTCGTAAGGCTTACAAACTTAGGAAGAAGCCTGTCCCCTTTTGGGTCACGGCTCATTCTACGATGTCTATTGGAGCATTTTGGGCCTATAAAAATCAGGCCTCAGCTGATCAATTGTGCAGGGCGGCCACTTGGTTGTCTGTGCATACCTTTTCAAAACACTACTGTGTGGATGTACTGGCATCAACTGATGCCAGTTTTGGGAGGGAGATCTTGGAGGCAGCCTTGCCCGTCTAGGATCTCCTTAGTCTCTTCAGTACTCTTTCACTTTTGAGCCCCGTTGGTTCTAGTTCAGTGTCCTGTATAATGTTCATGGGGTCTGTTTTACCCCTGTTCAGTGTCCGTTAACACTTTGTTGTTATTGTTGGGCTCTTCATGATCTGTTGGTTCACTGGGGCTCTGGTGACTTTGGGGGCCTGTGCCTGGTCCTTGCCTTTCTTCCCACCCAGGGAAACGTAATGGTTGGACATCCCAAAGTTACCAGTAACCTGTATTGGACGACAGAGAAAAGAGGATTTTAGTCTTACCTGTTAAATCCTTTTCTCTTAGTCCATAAAGGTTACTGGTCTCCCACCCTGTCAAGGGACCATGCTTGGCTCTCCTGTGGCAGAACGTGGGGGTCCTTTTGGGTTCATGCTCACATGAGTCTTCCTTTACCTTCTTACTACCTAGTCAGTAGTTAGTTTTCAATTCTTACTGGATGGGGATTGGCTAACTGCAAGCTAAGGAGAGGAGGTAGGCTCCACCCAGCAGTCACTTCTCAGAATTGTTCCTACCTACTTAAAGGGGCTGATCGCCTACCCAAAGTTACCAGTAACCTGTATGGACTAAGAGAAAAGGATTTAACTGGTAAGACTAAAATCCTCTCATTTTGGAGAGAAGAGAGAACCAGCTGCATCAAGTGAAGGGTGGACTACCTTTCTACCCCTAGCCTGGTATACACAAATGTTTCAAGAAGATGGTACTAAAAGAAAAAAAAAAATGGCCATTTATTTTCTATTTCCACCCCTTCAACGGTTGAATCTTTGTATTTTCCTACTATATAAGCTGATATACTGTAGGGAGTGCCAGAAGAACAAATCTCCACCAACTACAATTTCTTTATTTTTTCAGATATGCCTTTCCTATACTAGAAATGGTTGCAACAACTACAGAAATGAAGGGAAGGTAGACAAATCTCACCGTTTTGCATACCTTTCAACAATGGAAATGGCAAAAGAGAGACACTTGTGTTTTAGGGGGGTGTTGCTGAGGGTGTGACTGGTGAGCAGGGCATTAGCAAGAATTTTTAGTTTATTTCATGACCCATTGACATCTCTTTGTGTAACTGAATAAATGATTTAGAACAAGATCAAAGTATTTTATTTACACAGATTAATTTATAAGAACATATACTGAAGTTTACACAAACATTAATGTGAGGTTTATTGCTGTGGAGCAATGTAATACACTTATATACAGACCCCACAGTCTGATCTCATAAAAAGAGGGACAGAGGGACTTGAGTCTCAAAGAGGGACACTTGGGAGGTATGGATCCGTAATATCTCCTAAAAAGGGACATTTGGGAGGTATGATTTTGGAAAGGAACGGACCAGATGCATCAAATGAGCGGTCAAGTTATATCATGTGATCTGGTAATCAGCTGACATATAATGTCTGAATTCTACCCTGGCTTGAAAAAGTTGACTGTAGGGCGACCACACGTCCAGGAATGCCTGGGACTGTCCCTTATTGGGAGTGTGTGTCCCGCGTCCCAGGTCACCCCCTACCGGGACAACAAAGAGTCCCGGAATTGAGCAACATGCGCCAGTCCAGCCAGCCAATGAAATGTATTTGCTATATGGTCCTCATTGGCTGGCTGAGCCAGCCAATGAAGATCATATAGCAAATACATTTCATTGGCTGGCTGGTATGGTACGTGTGAGACAGCTGGGGTGGAGCAGATATGCTGGTGCTGCAAGTGAGACCCGCAGCTGAGGCTCCCGCCAGCGCTGACCATCTTTCTGAGGCTGACACAACTGGGAACTCTTACAATATCAGCTTCAGAAAGATGGTCAGCGCCGGCGGGAGCCACAGCAGCGGGACTAGGTTGACCACATGTCTCAGAATAGCAGAATGGAAATGTGGTCACCCTAGCGGACTCCCCTTTTTCTGTCAAGGGTAGGTAGCCTTGCGTTTTTATATGCAAAGGGGGCTGATTTAAGCTTTTTTACGAGCTCTCCTGAGCCCTCACTAGAGATGTGCACTGATTGTGAAAAACACCAAAAATCTGTTCTTTAGTGAATAAACCCAGAATGTTATACTAATTTTGCTTTCTGTATAAACGCAAACTGGAGCAAACCATCTGAACTATAGGGAGAAATATTCCCACTAAATTAATTGGGACTTTTAACCCCTGCAATACTATAGCCATCTCAAGTGCATGTGGCATTTTAACCAGTTTTCCACTGGTGTTGATGTATGTTAACCCTTTCAGTGCCAGAAGGGTACACAAGGCATTGCTCTGCAATACGTTGCATACCCCTCTGGCACTGAAAGGGCTAATAATTTAAAGACCATAGCAGAGCTTATTGGGACCACCCTCTGGTACTTGTAATGCTTTGGGCATCCCTCTGGTACTCAAAGGGTTAAAGACAACGACCAGTGGAGTGCACGCCCCTCAGGTCCAGACACAGCACATCAAATGTCAAAGCGTAGGGAAAATGCCCCTAGCCAGACACCTGTTTTCTGACCTCTCCTTTTGTCTTCAGGGGCTGAGTTTGTGGGAGACCTCATTTGGTTACTAGCCCAGGAATTACAGATGAAAACTCTTGGGTAGTTTCCGCAGCAGTCATCTGAGGTTAGACCATTCTTGTTCTATAAATTCTCCCAATATGCGCAAGAGAACAACGCCACCTATGGGTGAAGAATGGAATTCAGAATTACTTCTTTTGTGATCTGCAGCTGTGTGTGGAATTGTATAGAACCATTGAGTCTGAACTAAGAACAGGAGTCATTGTATACCTCTCCAGCACTCAAGGGGTTGACAGCCCTATTTAAATCAACAGGAGTTTGCACTTGTCCCCATGATGCTGTTAGTTTGCGGTAGATTGTATGTTTCTATGATTATTGCATCAAACAGCCTTCTTACTGGCATCAAATAATCACAGGTGTGGGCCACCAGCAGCTCTCCAGCTGTTGGACTACAAGACCCATAATCTTCAGATGGCTTTTGTAGGCCGGTAGCTGAACTCCTACAGCTGACTGAGAATATTGGTAGTTGAAGTCCAACAACTGCTGGAGCCACGTGCTGCCCCCAGGTGTGGCCTCTCAAGCACATTTATCCCATATGTAATCGGCAGAGGCGTAACTAGAAGCCTCCGGGCCCTGGTGCAAGAAGCGCCATGGGCCCCCCCTCGACTACATTGGCCCTCTCCAAAATGCCCCCATCTCCTACCTCACTGGAGTGGCAGGAGCCAGGAGAGGTGTGTTCATCTCCCGCGCGGACCTCTTCAGTAATGCAGAGCGCTGGGAGATGATGTCATCTCCCAGCGCTCTGCATTATTGCAGTGTCAGACGGAGATCGCGGGCGCCAGGCAGAGGGGTTGCAGGGGGCGGCCGGGCCCCCTGGAGCGACGGGCCCGGTCGCGGGTGCGACCCCTATAGTTACGCCACTGGTAATCGGTAAACACTTATCAGTTTTAGAAGAGAAATGGTAAGGGAGGTGCTTAGGGAAGTATTGCCAAATGTTAGTGCACGGTGAAGTCATGCCAGTAGTTCAGGTTTTCAGGGTATCTTTATTTAATCACAGGTTGGGGTTTGTAGACACGACTGTGCTGGTAAGATGATAACCACTGTAAGTTTTTGTACTCCTAATACATTCTTAGCTCCCCAGATGCCTCACCAATACACTGTGATCAATTGTATCAAATAATTCAGTGAGCATAAGCATGCCAGGGGCTGATGATTTATATAGCCCTGTCCATAGCCATCAACAAGTCATCTGCCATACACACAGGACAGACTTGGTGCCATAACCAGCCCTGAATCGAGATTGAATAGTCTCAAAGAAGCTAAACCCCTCCAAAGAATGTTTCAACTGGAGGAAGACCACCCTCTACAATACCTTCCAAAGGAAAGGTAGATTGGAAATTGGGTGGTACTTGGGCAGCTGGTCAACATCAAGACCAAAAGTGGCCTAACCAAGGCCCTTTTCTTTGACCTTTGGATTACTCCATCACGCAGTGATCTGTTGACCAGTTCTATCAACTTTGGCTCCGTTATACCTATGGACTCTTTATAAAGAAGAATGTGAAGAACCAGGAAATATCCAATGCTTTATTCAAATTCACATACAAAATGTTTTTCAGGCATGAATGTTCTCAGGCCATCAGACGTTTTGGGGGAATCCCCCTTCCTCAGCTCGGCCTCTAGATATAAAGAAGACCTCTTTGAGAGACAGGGATCCAGGTCACAGTAGTCCACTTCAACCCAGGCATGAGCCTCTGGAGGTCGCTGGACAAGACTGGCTGAAAATGATCCAGAACAAGACTCTCCTCCAGGTTGAGACTAGACTCATAAACTAACACTGTGCCAATCTCAGCCCTGGTTTTGGAGATCTTGCTGTCGAAGAATCAGTGAAGATCACTTAAGCAGTTCTCGGACAGAACCACAGTGATGGTGGTGCAGCCAACACAAAGTAGACTGCCCACCATCCTGAATAGCTTCAAGGGACAATTCCTCGAATAATTAATTAATTAAAATGTTAATTTATATAGCGCCACAAGTCTATGCAGTGCAATACAATTTAAGAGTTAAGACAATACAGGGTTACAAGAGCTTTGCAAAGTGAAACACTGGAAGTGAGGTCCCTGCTTGAAAGCTTACAGTCTAAAGTGGTAATAGGAGACATACAGAGTACATAAGGGTCAATAGTCAAACCTCCGCACAATGTATGACTATCGTTGTTGATAGTTTAAGTGCTTTTGTGTTACTCAGCAGGATGAGCTTTTTAAAAATATAATGTAACCCTCTAAGGACCAAGGTCCTTAAAGGGTTAAGTAACTGAAGCACAGTATGATAAAAATAGGCCTGTATAGGGAAGGAGAGAACCCATTTAAAAGAAAAGGAAGTACCTGAAGTAAAAGAGGGGGGTGTGGGTCTGATTATGGGAAAGAGAAGTAAGGACTTATTTAGAAAAAGCGGTAGTAGATTCGATGATGGACCTCCCAACAGAGCTGTTATGATTGGTTGTCATAGGGAACATTAGACAGCAATGCTACTGTCCACAAATAGAACAATGGATCATATTTATAAAGCATTTGTTAAAGACGCAGTAAACTTTTTTTTTAACGAAAATGTATGTGTTATAGAGATTTTCTTGTTGAGTAAAACAAGGTCACTCCCACTGCTGTCAGTTGTTTTATTCAGAAGTTACAATAGTATAAATAATCAGGAAGTGACTGTGCATTTACTTCCTGGAAGTTCTAACTGACAGGAAGTGACTCAGCAGTTTCTATCACATTCTATAGAGAACTGTAAGTCTCTGACTTTGCTCTCCATTGGAATGTAACAGGAGAACTAATTGGAATTTGACCACTAGAGGGCACTGCTAATGTGAATAAACACAGGGTTAAACTGTAATAACTCTGGAAATATGTATCTGTCAGCAGTGGGAGTGCACTTATTTTACTCAACAGGAAACGCCCTATAGTATACCTCCCAACATTTCAAATTGCCAAAGAGGGACACTTGTGTTCTAAGGGGTGTTGCTGGGGGTGGGGCTGGTGGGCAGGGCATTAGCGAGAATTTTTAGGCTGTTTCATGATCTATTGACACCTCCTTGTGTAACCTAATAAATGACATAACAAAACCAAAGTTATTTACACAGACTAATTTATAGACACATAAACTGACATTTAACCAAACATTAATGTGAGTTTTATTGCTGTGGAGCAACGTGATACACATATATACAAACCATGCAGTCGGAACTCCTAAAAAGAGGGACATCAGGGTGGGAAAGTGGGGCAGAGGGATTTTGGTCTAAAAGAGGGACCGTCCCTCCTAAAGAGGAACATTTGGGAGGTATGCCTATGGTATATGTTTTATCATAAAAAAGTTTACTGCTCCTTTAAGGAATTATGTGGCAGAACAAATGCACTGTAGTACATTGCAGTGATTTAAATTAGACTTTTAACTTTTTAAGTGCCAGAGAAACATCGCCAACACATGGCATCTTTAGCATTCAAGTGGTTTATTTATTTTATTTTTATTTATTTAGAAAATGTTTTACCAGGAAGAGTACATAAGGCCCTTTAGACTCCAACTGTGGCAACCTGCAGCCCTCCAGCTATTGATGGATTTCTAGAATCAGCTGAGAATCGTGGGAGTTTCAGTCCAACTGTGGATGACTACAGGGTGCCCTCACCTGGTTTAAAGGGACAGTAATGTCCCATAAATTATGTTTAGAGTTTTGTAGAGATTAAAAAATAAGCTAAATGCCACAAATCCTATCTCTCAAACCACTATGGTTTGAGAGATATCCTCCTGATGTCAGCTGTAAAGCTGACAGAAGGAGATCTGTGTCGGCCGACACGAGGAGGCTGTTCAGCAGAGCTGCAGTAACGCGATTTAAAAATAATTACTTCTTTGGAACGGTCTACAAAGTGTGCCTGGTTTGCAAGCACACTTTTTAGACCGTTCCAAAGAAGTAATTATTTTTAAATCACTCTATTGCGGCTCTGCTGAAGAGCCTCCTTGTGTCGGCCGACACGGATCTCCTTCTGTCTGTAGGCTGGAGCGATCTCATTGGCTAGATATCGATCTCTGCCAAAGAGACCACTTTGGCTTACAGACGGAAGCCTCTGTCATTGGAGGAGGCTGGATAGAGGGATGGGAGCGGAGGTAGTGTTACAGACTGTGGGTATAGAGCTGTACCCCACAGTCTATAGGGAAGTGCAGTCTTTAAATGATAATTTTCAGCAACAGACAAAAAAAAAATTCAAGTAATTCCACCTAATGGCTAGGTAATCTAACGTTTAACAAACATTTGTACTGGGGTGATAGATCCCCTTTAAGTATATTTAATATTGTAGATAGTAAAAAAAAATAAAGTAATTGAGGCCAGTCCGATCTTCAAACATTTATAAGCTTACAGCAGGAGATCCTGGTCCTGGGACCGGGACACTGTAGACCGTTCCAATGAAGTATTTATTTCTATATCACGCTATTTCGGCTCTGCTGAAGAGCCGCAGGACAGTCCTGGGACCAGTAACTCCTACTGTAAGCTAAAGCCTGACGTCAGTGAAAAGGGAAGGAGTAGGTAACTTTGTAATCATATATCTCTGAAGCCATAAAGGTTTGAGAGATCCCACTGTCCACAATTACTTTATTTTTTTACTGTCTACAATATTAAATTTACTTAACCCCTTACCGACAATGGACGTACATGTACGTCCCGCAAAAACTTTCACTTGATGACAGAGGACATACATGTACATCCCGGAAGTCCGGGTCCCCATGCGGCTGCACGCTGTTCGGGGACTCCGGAATAATTAAAAACAAAATAAAAAATTCTTAGCCGGGCGTTAAGTGACGGCTGCATGTCTGTGCGGCTGTTCACTAAGGGGTTAAAACTATCTATTACGATCCCTTTAAGTTATAGCATGTTATAGGTTGACTAAGCTCCTTTGTTAAAACAAGCAGCTAAATATCCCTATAATCTATATTATGGGTAGCGGTAAGGGTTAATATTTCAAAGTTCTCAGGGTCAGCTACTTCCAGGTATGTGGATATGTCTCCAGTGAGATTTCTGCCAGGCACAGTAAGAGACACTATGGGCCGTACGTTCAAAGGGATAACGACAAAAAATTGTCGTATGAAAGACAAAAATAAGTCACTGAATGCATGAACTACATATTTTCTATAGAGTATATGACAAAAAACTAGTAATTTCCGTTGTGTACGGCACAACTCCAGAATTGACGGGCAAAGGGGTGGGGCAAGGGTGTGGCTAAACTATTAGATAAGACATTTTTTAAGACATTTTTGTCATTAGTTAAGACATTTTTTTGCCGTTACATACGACAATTTCAATCAGGACAGATGACATATTTCCAATCACAACCGACACTCTCTGAAAATATTAATGATCCCAACGACACTGTACTTTGAAAAGTCGTTTCGCTACTTCATATGTCCCTATATTGATATAATGTACAAAAGATACAATGCAATCAGGATATCATACTGTGTACAGGACGCTCATTACTGTAGGGATAGCTTTACATTGTATCACTGCGATCCTTTGATGGTCTACTGACCAGAAAACTCCCCGGAATCAAAGATCCAGGGAGTTTTTGTGTCAGAAGTATAAATGTGTAAAAAAAAGAATGGATGAAGATTAATAAAAAAAAATATAAAAAGTGTATCCAATATGATTTTACAAAGTCTTTACTTGCAGCTAAAATAAGGGGTTGCTATCTGTATACAGAATACAGTCCTTAGTTTAGTAGTATGATGACAAATGCCCCCATAATGCTTTATAAAACAGCACAATCCTTTATCCGTAGATGCCAGGTGATTATACAATGAATAATCTTAAGCAGATTCATGTTTCCTGACTGCCAGGGGGAATTTTGCCTGAGACACTCAGTCCTGCCACATCCTGTGTACTCTGTAACACTTCCTGCTTAACCCTTTGAGTGACAGAGGTGAGCACAGTGCATTTCTTTACAATGTGTTGTTTACTCGCCTGGCACTAAAAGGATTAAAGTCTCCTAAGGTCAGTTGTGGTAGCGGGTGAGAGCATTAAAGTCTTCATATTATGTTTTTTTGGAGGACAGGGGAACTGTAGAAGGACACGAGTATAAGTGATAAAATACAGGAAATAAGTTTTAGGATGTAAACAAGGCTTTCGTAAAACTAATCATCTATAACAGAGGTGCATGGCTGAATTGTGTCAATTTTCTGACAATAATCACTTTTAAATTGAAATTATACTGAAGAAAGGCAAACAGGTTATTAGGTTCTAAAAAGACCCCAAGCCTAATTCCACACCTCCCAAGTGTCCCTCTTCATAAGATGTTAGGGGTCCATACCTCCCAAGTGTCCCTCTTCAGAAGATATTAGGGGTCCATACCTCCCAAGTGTCCCTCTTCAGAAGATATTGGGGGTCCATACCTCCCAATTGACCCTCTTTAGGAGATATTAGGGATACACACTTCCCAAGTGTCCCTCTGTAGGTGATATTAGGGGCCATACCTCCCAAGTGTCTCTCTTTAGGAGATATTAGGGGTCCATACCTCCCAAGTGTCCCCTCTTTAGGAGATATTAGGGATCCATACCTCCCAAGTGTCCCTCTGTAGGAGATATTAGGGGTCCATACCTGCCAAGTGCCCCTCTTTAGGAGATACTAGGGGTCCATATCTCCCAAGTGTCCCTCTTTAGGATATATTAGGGGTCCATACCTCCCATGTGTCCCTCTTTAGGAATCATTAAGGATACACACTTCCCAAATGTCCCTCTTTAGGAGATATTAGGGGTCCATACTTCCCAAGTGTCCTTCTTTAGGAGATATTAGGGGTCCGTACCTTCCAAGTGTCCCTCTTTAGGAGGAACAGTCCACCTTTGAGACCCAAATCCCTCTGTCCCACTCTAGTGTCCCTGTGTTTAGGAGATCAGACTGTGTGGTGTGTATAGAAGTGTATCACCCTGGTGTCCCTGTGTTTAGGAGATCAGACTGTGTGGTGTGTATAAGTGTATCACCCTGGTGTTCCTGTGTTTAGGAGATCAGACAGTGTGGTGTGTATATAAGTGTATCACCCTGGTGTCCCTGTGTTTAGGAGATCAGACTGTGTGGTGTGTATATAAGTGTATCACCCTGGTGTTCCTGTGTTTAGGAGATCAGACTGTGTGGTTTGTATATAAGTGTATCACCCTGGTGTCCCTGTGTTTAGGAGATCAGACTGTGTGGTGTGTATAGAAGTGTATCACCCTGGTGTCCCTGTGTTTAGGAGATCAGACTGTGTGGTGTGTATATAAATGTATCACCCTGGTGTCCCTGTGTTTAGGAGATCAGACTGTGTGGTGTGTATATAAGTGTATCACCCTGGTGTTCCTGTGTTTAGGAGATTAGACTGTGTGGTGTGTATAGAAGTGTATCACCCTGGTGTCCCTGTGTTTAGGAGATCAGACTGTGTGATGTATATAGAATGTATCACCCTGGTGTCCCTGTGTTTAGGAGATCAGTCTGTGTGGTGTGTATAGAAGTGTATCATCCCGGTGTCCCTCTGTTTAGGAGATCAGTCTGTGTGGTGTGTATAGAAGTGTATCATCCCGGTGTCCCTGTGTTTAGGAGATCAGACTGTGTGGTGTGTATAGAAGTGTATCACCCTGGTGTCCCTGTGTTTAGGAGATCAGACTGTGTGGTGTGTATATAAGTGTATCACCCTGGTGTCCCTGTGTTTAGGAGATCAGTCTGTGTGGTGTGTATAGAAGTGTATCACCCTGGCGTCCCTGTGTTTAGGAGATCAGACTGTGAGGTGTGTATATCAGTGTATCACATTGCTCCACAGCAATACAACACACCTATTGTGTGTTTATAAACTAGTATGCGTGAATAAAATACTTAAGTCTTGTTCTAAATGATTTATTCAGTTACACAAAGAGGTGTCAGTAGGTCATGAAATAACCTAAAAATCCTCGCTAATGCCCCACCCACCAGCCACTTCCCCAGCAACACCCCCAAAAAACAAGTGCCCTAAGCTGACAACAAACTCCAACAATACACTACACACCTCTGATACTAAACCCTTGAGTACCACAGCTCAGGGCCCGGTTTCCTCAGCTGTGCAGACCACACCCACATTCTGAATTGAGGGTGTGGCCAGAGCAATCTTAATGTTCCTGCACTAGTTATTTATCCATTTACAGGCTATTATTTAACCTCTTGAGCTCCAATGCACTGTGGAGCAACACAGGGAGATCTCTCTGGCAACCAAGGGGATTAAGCTTTTTTGTGTCCATTCTTGTTACAGAATGGTATTTTCTGTGCCAGGAGACAGTGGAATGGAACGGGGGGTGGGGTTATGTGAGGAGTGTGTGTGGGGGTGGCCATGGGTGGAGCCAAGGGCATCTAGAGTGCCTTGCTTAGGGGCACCTGAGAAGTAAATCCAGCCCTATTAGACATAATGCAGTGCAGCAAATAACAATTATTGTAAACACAGTTTATAAATTAATCAGGGCCTTTTTATCTTGTAAATGAGCAGAGGCAGATTATGTTGCACTGCTAATTAACTGAGACAGAAGTCCACTGCAATAGCCCTGTAACCCCTTCAAAGACATTCCCCTGTATACAAATGCCATTCTGTTTTACACAATGCACTAAGATCTCTAAAGTTGGAGAAATCTTTATAGGGATAGTAATACCTCGTTTTATCTTTATTTTATTTTGTAGGCTAGAGAGGTCTACAGCCAAATGAAGAAGCAATTCTTCCACTTTTTTCCATGATATATGTGCCCCTCTGTCTTCCACAGTGACTATATCCTGATGTGTTCCTCTCTCTTTAGTACCTGCCATGGGACGGCGAGCTCATCCTGGCGCCTGGTGCTGGATTTTCGGCTTCCTCTGGAGATGAAGCGGACTGTGAGAAAGGTAAGAGGCGAGAGGCATCAATTATCTAGAGAGGGAAAAGAAAAAATGTGAAAACCATCTGAGAGAGGTCTGTGGACAAATGTATGTACTGCTATGTATGAGTTGCACTTACTAGAGAGATTCTGGATCATTTGCCCAATAATAATCAATCCAGACAAAACATCAAACAGCGCTGAGGATCAATTAGCATATAGAACGATCCAGATACCAGTGATGATGTCAAACAGAATGTCAGCCTTCTGCTGGTTATTGGTGTGTGGTTCTTGAAACTAAAAGGAATCAGAGAATCCTCTAAGGGTAACACTGTATGAACCAGTAGTCCCAAAGGGCCCCTTTAAATCTGCACTCACCAGATAATTTCCTATATAATAAAACGCTACCGTTGTTTGTCAGAAGCCGTCATGCGCAGTATAGTTGGCTGCGTGTGCTGCAGTCATGCACAGTAGAGACTGCCCACGCCGCTGCTGATAATGGAGCGGGCCGTTCCGAATTCAGACCATAGTCCTCTCTGCGCACCTTCGACTACGGTCTGAATTCGGAGCGGGCCCATCCATTATCAGCCGCGGTGTGGTCAGTATCTACCCCACATGACTGCACCGCGGCCGTTGCTCTGGCTTGTAGTCCAATAACCTCCTGCACTAATAACAATGAGGCACAGTTCTCTAGTTCGCCCCCAGTCTGTTAGTGGACTGATCAAAAAAAGAGAAAAAAGAAAAAATAAGGGCTGAAGAGCTCCATGTCTCACTATAAACTAAATTTATTATACAGATAACAGAATGTAAAATATAAAAATAATAATAATAGACACCAATATCATTGTGCAAAATCACTAAATATCTGGTACCAGAATAAATATTATGACGTCAAAACAAATAGAAGTTCACATATGTGTTGGAGATATAGATGTGTAAATCCTGTGCTTTAATACAGCAGTATGTAGGGAAATATATGTCTCTGGATGTGGGCAGGTAAGAGTCCTGACAAAGGCTGACTTTCCCATCCTTCTTTAGCTCAATCTCACTATTTTTGCAACCAACCTCCTGGTTGATATAACTCTCAGAGTCCGACCAGCTCTATCTTAATGGGTGATGGTTCCCATAATGCTGTCCGCTCTGGCGGCTGCAGGGCCGGATTTACATCTCAGGAGCCTGTAGGCACAGAAATCTGAAGCGCCCCCCCATTGGCCATCTCCACCGGACACCTCCACAATACTCCAAATCTCCACATTACCCCTCATATCCATATTGCCCTTACATTGCCCCCATCAGCTCCAGCTTGCCCACATCAGCTACAACTTGCCCTCACATTACCCCCATCAGCTCCAACTTGCCCTCACATTACCCCCATCATCTCCACATTACCCCCATCATCTCCACATTGCCCCCATCAGCTCCAACTTGCACTTACATTACCCCCATCATCTCCAACTTGCACCATCAGCTCCACATTGCCCCGTTTCCTACCTCCCTGGTGGTCCAGCGGCAGGAAAAGTCTGTGCCTGCTTCTGCACGGAACTGTAGCTCCTGTTGCTTCTGCGCGGTCTTCTCTTTAGGAATGCAGAGCGCTGGGAGATGATGTCATCTCCCAGCGCTCTGCATTACTAAAGAGCCACAGAGGGAGCAACAGCAGGATCTTACCGGGCGGCAGGCAGGCAGCGGGTAGGGTGAATGATAATATTTAAAAAAATAAAAAAAATGGATTCCAATGACTTCCCCTCTGTGGGGTGCGCCTGTAGGCGGATGCCTACTCTGCCTTATGGCAAATCCGTCCCTGGGCGGCTGTAGCTCAAGGTGGTGAGCGATACGATATATATGCGGGCAGAGTGCCTATACAAATGATGACCTCCCGGCAGCAATCAATGAAACAGCTACTGGGTGCAATAGGATATCTTATTTTTATATTTTACAATCTGTTATTTGTAGAATAGATTTTGTTTATAGTGAGACACGGAGCTCTTCAGCTCTTTTCATATATATATTTTTTCATAGATATATATAAAACAGACATGAAATATATCTCCGTGTTCCAGATGAAGTACAGGAAACTCGTTCAAAGTAAATAAGCTTTTATTTCCAACGCGTTTCATAGGTCACCTACCCACTTCTTCAGGGAATAAAAATGAGTGCACTGTTTGATGTTTCATCTGGATTGATGATTGTTATTGGGCAACTGATCAAGAATCTCTCTAGTAAGTGCAACTTATACATAGCAGCATGTACGTTTGTTCCACAGACCTCTCTCAGATGATTGTTCTTTTTTCTTTTTCTTCTCTGTGTTTGCATTAGACCAGTGTTCTCAATCTTTTTTTGCTTGGGGCCACCCCTAACACGTAATCTAGAACATTCGGGGCACCCCTAACATTTTTAATGTAATGAATCAAGGGCATAATGAAGGATACAATACATAAATATACAGTTATTATTGGGTCTTAAAATCATAGCAAAACTAAGCATATTGTGCATAACAATTTCTATAAATCTTTATTTAAAAGTCCATTGTTGTTAGTCCTTATAGAAAATACAGGGCACCCCAAGTTGATGTCCGTGGCATACCAAAGTGCCATGGCACCCTGGTTGAGAATCACTGCATTAGACTGTTAAAGTGCCGCTGTGGACACTCGAAGAGAGCTGCACTCTGAGACTCTCATTTTGTCAGGGGAGGGCTGGCCTGGGGGGCAATTGCCCCCTGGGCTGGTCATGTGCCTGTGCTGGTGGGCCACTGCCTCACTCAATCTCCCACTTGTAAATGGAGCTAAACTAGTGATACAACAGAGCTTACATATAAAATTAATCTAAATACAAATGATATCACAGAGCTACAATCCAAATAGAGCTACACTGGTAATATAGCCCATTTCCCTTGTAAGCTCTATGGCATCAATAGTGTAGCTCTACTTACATTGTAAGCACTGTAGTATCACTAATGTAGCCCTATTTCAACTGTAAGCTCTGTGGTAGCACTTGCCTTACTTCACAACATTAAGAACAATTTTAAAATTAACGAAACAGGGGTGGGCTGGGACAGTGGGCTGGGACGATAGTAGAAATGGGCCACTTGATTGTATTTGCCCTCTGGGCCGTATGTTGCCAGCCCTCCCCTGAACTTTCTCCATATTATATTTACCGTAAAATCTTGCGTATGATAGTCACAATTTTCCCCCTCTTCACCCTATGTGAAGTATTACACACGAGAAAATTGTAATGAAAAAAAAAACATTCCATTGCCACATTGCTTCTCTCCTGCCCCGTGTACCCATATCTTCCTCTGCCCCTCTGTAGAGCAATATTGGCAGCCTGACAGGGTCCCTCCCAGAAGGCAGCATGCTTGTATCTGCGGCCCATTTCCAGCATTGCCCTGTCAGGACCTCTTCTGCCTTGCCAATGGTAATGTCTTGCAACGACTGCAAGGTCCTCGCAGGGCAATACCATAGATCCAATGCCCATAGCTACTGCACTACAGAGGGGCAGAGGAGGAGGATACGGGTAAGCGAGGAGGAAAGAAAGCAGTGCGGCAATCGCATTTTTTTGTGTGACGGGGGAAAACAAGGGTGCATATTATAAATAGGGGCTCTTGTTTTCTCCTAAAATCTTGGGTGTACTATACACCAGCGTATTATACACAGCAGCGCATTATACCTGAGATTTTACAGTAATACTTTGGACATTTGTTTTCAGTGGACTTGGGCAGAAGCGTAACTAGAAGCCTCCGGGCCCTGGTGCAAGAAGCGCCATGGGCCCCCCCCCCGGACCACATTCACCCCCCTCGACTACATTGGCCCTCTCCAAAATGCCCTTATCTCCTACCTCCCTGGAGCGGCAGGAGCCCGGAGAGGTGTGACAATCTCCCGCGCGGTCCTCTTCAGTAATGCAGAGCGCTGGGAGATGATGTCATCTCCCAGCGCTCTGCATTAGTACAGTGCCAGACGGAGATCACGGGCGGCAGGCAGAGGGGTCGCAGGGGGCGGCCAGGCCCCCTGGAGCGACGGGCCTGGTCGCGGGTGCGACCCCTGCGACCCCTATAGTTACGCCAGTGGACTTGGGGTAGGAGCGCTTATTACATTTTGGGTTTTTTTCCCTGGCATCTGTTATCTAAACTTTCCTTATGTTACACTCTGAACCACGTGCACAGAGACAACGTGGATCAATTCTAGGGGAAATCAACTTTACAATTGGGAATAAATAAAAATTGCCATTGATTTAAATGGGGCTTTTAACACTTTGAATCCTAGGGAGGACTCCAACACATTCATTTACAATGCATGCCTTTCTACCAATCAAACCAACCCATTTATAGCAATTGGAATTTATATTTGTTCCCTATGGGGCAGTTGGTTTGCTCCAGTTTTGCTCTGCTTCCTTGTTATGCGTAAGGCTCTATGTACAATAATCTACACTGGTTTAACCCTTAAAGTACCGGGGGTTGTGCAACACATTGCTTCCCCCCCAGCCATTGACCCTTTTAGTGCCAGAAAAGTATACAATGCATTGCGTTTCAATGTGATGGCATGCAAAAGGGTTAAGGGAGTGGTACATAAAGGCAGGTCAGATTTCCCAATAGGCAGAGGAGGCAAATGTCTAGAGCGCCAAATTTTAAGGGGTATCTCCACTGTGATGGCTTCATCCACATGAGCATCCTCAGGGGGGTGGTTTGACGGGCTAACCTGTAGCGCTTTGTTGCTTTGCCCCCCAAAAAACATTTCTCCTGACGTCCACATTCTGAATTGTGGGTGTGGCCAGAGAAATCTCAGTGTCCTTATAGAGTCTGACACCCAGATGAAAGGATCGTAGTATCCAGAAACGCGTTGGTCACTTTTTACTTTGTTGTTATCAATTTTATTTAAAAAAATTATTTAATACATTTTATTGTCATACAATATATATTTCCACATTTGCGCCCTCCAATATTAAAGTAGGCTGCGGTTGTTTTGAAAATGGTTCCGGATAACAGGAAAGTACAATAGGCTGCTATCAGAAAATATCCTCACTGCAAGATAGGTAACAAATATGAAACGCAAACAACTAATCTGAAGCGCAACACCTTTAACAAGTAGATACCCATTGGATATATCAGTGTAGAAATGTATAATATATCATTTATTAAAACCTTCTTTTCAGACTCATTTGACAAAGCTACATATCTTCACATGTGGTATTTCTAATAAATATTTCTTCTTACCTTGTGGTATTCATCAGTGCCCCAACCTTTAAGGTGCTGAACGTTGAGACACTCATGAATACCACATCTGGGATAAAAAGGACACAAATACTCTCAAGAGCAAAAAAAAAAAGTAATGCAATATAGTCCTACTAGTTGAACAGCCCGTTACACAGGCCACAGTACCACTGCCACCCGGTCGCGGGGCAGTCACGTGCAGTGGAGACTGCCCGCACCACGGCTGATACAGAGCTGGACGCTCCTTTGGAGCGCCCAGCTCTGTATCAGCCGCGGCGCGGGCAGTCTCTACTGTGCATGACTGCCGCACGCGCAGCAGTGTCTACTGTGCATGTTGCGGCGTTACACACTAATCAGCGAATTATTATATAGGATATAGTAATTCGTTAGGATGTTTGTCACAATGCAGTCATGCACAGTAGAGGCTGCCCACGTTCGGGAAGTCTCTACTGCACATGACTGCATCGCATGAGTGAGGCGATGCATGACTGTATCACCTGGAGCAGTGCGGTAGCGGCCTCTTAACCATTTGAGCACCAGTGGGGTACGCAACGCATTGCTTTGCGTACCCCTCTGGCACTCAAAGGGTTAACATTACCCGAATCTTGGCCCGTGTACATGGGCTTGTACACTAGTATGAATATAATGAATATAATCATCATTTTTTGGGGGGATACAAATAGTTTTTTCCACTCATTTTACACAGATTTTAATCACCATATTAATTTGAATAAGGACACAAATATTCTCAAGAGCAAAAGAAAAAAAAAAAAAGTAATGCAATGTGCATATAATATGAATATAATGAATGTAATCATCATTTTGGGGGGGATACAAATAGTTTTTTTTCACACATTTTACACAGATTTTAATCGCCATATTAATTTGAATTAGTGCACATCACATTACTTGGTTTTTTTTTTGCTCTTGAACATATTTGTGTCCTTTTTATCCCGGATGTGGTATTCATGAGTGTCTCGGCATTCCGCGCCATAAAGGGATAGTAATACTTCGTTTTATATTTATTTTATTTTGTAGGCATTAAAAAAACATGAAGAACGATATAAGTCTTATCTCTCAAACCTTTATGGTTTGAGAGATATTCACAAGTAAAGTTTCCCCTCCCGCCCCTTTTACCTAGTGTAAGTCATCTCTTCTCAGATGTGGAATCCAGTCCATAGACCAGACAGATAACAGCAGGGGACAATCTTCTTCCTATGAGAACAATGAAAGCTCTGCCCCCCTTGACAAGTTTTTCAGGTTTTTCCCTTGTCTTAATTGAAGATTGTCCTTCTCTGCAGTCTACCTGGGCACCTCCCTTCTGATCTGGCTGAGCAGTGTTACAGCAGTAAAAGGGGCGGGAGGGGGATACTTTGTCATTGAATTGCTCTTGAACTACAAGTCTGACAGTATTGAAATAACACTCCCCAAAGTCCAAATACTATGATGATTAATTAGAGCTGTTTTATTATGAACCATTACTATCCCTTTAAAGGTTGGGGCACAGATGAATGCCACACGGTAAGAAGAAATATTTATTAGAAATACCACATTTGAAGATATGTAGCGTTGTCAAATGAGTCTGAAAAGAAGGATTTAATAAATTATACGTGTCTACACTGATATATCCAACGGGCATTTATTTGTTAAAGGTGTGGCACTTCAGATTAGTTAATTTATTTTAATACTAAATACTGTCTGATCTCTGTTTTGGATTGGTGACATTGGATTTAGTAACAGATTCTTGGAGTGCCTGCACAGGATCAGAATTTCCTGTTGCTATAAACCGGTTATACATAGTTCAACCAGAGGACTACCAGTTGTGAGTAGAATTTTAATTCTGGTTTATTTTGACGATTATCTATATATGAAAAAGTGCCCTATTGCTTGTCTTTGTGTTCCATTGCACCAGTTTTATACTCCTGTACAGGCTATTATTTTACCCCTTGGATGCTAAAGAGTTCTCCAAGCAATGCTTTGGAGATCTCTCTAGCAGCCTAGGGGTTAAATCGTTTGTTGTCCTTGCTTGTTGTGGGACAAATGTATTTTCTGTGCCAGGAAACAGTGGATGAGACTGGGGGTGGGGAGTTGTGTTCACGGGCAGCACTCGTGGCACCTGGGATGTAAATCTGGCTCTACATAAAAGAACACTCGTTGAAATAAAAGCAGGTCTCATATAAAAGAGCAAAATGTAAAGATCTATATGTAAAAGTCTCCAAGCCAAGATGGAACCTGATATTGAATAGGACAGTGGTTCCCAACTCAGTCATAATGGAACACCAATCATATTTTGAGGATAGCCCTAATTAGCTGCAGGCATATCAATCACAATGACTGTGCCACCGATTACCTACCTGTTATTAACCAGGGATATCCTGAAATCATTCACTGTTGTTATTCCCTGAGGCCCAACACTGGGAAGAACTGGCATGTGTTGTTTTTCAGCAGACGGGAAGCAATTTTCCTCTGGACTCCTGACTTCCCAATCAGTCCAATCAGAAGGCAGGAAGTGAGAGAGCAAAGGAATTGCCTTTTCCTGCCTGCTTAAAGCCGAATTTTCACCTGTGGGATTCCTGGTCCCACTTGAAAGAGCAAACAAAGTCAGTCTCAGTTGTGTAGTTTTTTAAAAATTAAATAGCTGTGTTTGCTGAAATATTAAATGAAATGTCCAGATGATGATGTCAACATGAGGTTGTCTGTGTTTCAAGCTGTACCACAGAAAGGAATTTGCAAGTCAGACAGTCCTCTCTTCCTTTGGTATGCCACCCACCACCCAATACAGAATGACTTTTTCACTCTGAGCGCCAGACCTAGGGAGAAGGGGTAGACAGATAGGGATTAGGGCAGGAGAGCGCTGCCAGTCATATGGTGTGTGGTCAAGATGCCACACTAGATTGGTGCAGGTATAGGAGAAGAAAAACATTTCTTCAAGGTAAAACAATCTGTTTTGGACTAATGCAGCCTTTTCAGTATATTGGGGGTGGGATCCAATATAGGTGATAGTTCCACTTTAAGAACTTCACAGAATATAGTAATAGGTTCACCTATATATTACTGTTATACAATTTTGTTTAGCCAAATAAATAATAGTGTATTATTATTTAAATATATTATTATTTATTTGTGCATATGACCGGCAGTAGCATTAACTCTGAGATATAATTTTGTGTAAGCAATGTTGTTCTATAGAGCATAATTAACTCAGTTTTCACTGTCGGATATGATGTCATAGAACAGATGTTGTGCATCACTTCCTGTCTGGGTGCCATTTTTAGCCTCCAACATGACAATCTATATTTCCTGGACTGAGTCACTAGGAATTATTCCCAGGAATGTCTGTGGCTTTTTGCTCTTTGCCAGTTTAACACCTGAATATTTTTCCTGTGATTGCAAAACAGGATTTAAAATGTTATTTTAAAAAGGAGACGCACACTCCGTAATAATGTTAAAATGTGAGCGCATAACGTATGGTTTACTGCAGTTTGTACATGACACACATCCGTTGCAGTTAAACAATTAACTTAACCCTTTAAGGACCAGAGAGGTGTGCAAAACATTGTGAAGCAATGCATTGTACTTGCCTTTGGTCATTAAATGGTTAAAACAGGTTTGGAGGTTCAGGATAAACAGACGGCAGCGGGGGGGAATCTCCTTCTTGTAAAAGTCAACACACACATCAATATTACAGTGCTTTTCCTGTCGATTAACCCGTTGAGTGCCAGAGAGGTATGCTTTGGATATCTCTTCAGCACTCAAAGGGTTAAACTAAATGTATTCCCACTGCTGAGTGGGAAATGCATTTCTTTTTTCCAGTCTATGGAGAACTTCTGGGGGAGTTACGAACTAAAATGTGATAAAGAACAGATAATTTCTAGAGTTTGATAAACGCTTTGATTCCTATCTTGCTTTGTGGAGTTTATTGTACTAATATATTTCCAGCATGATAATGCAAAGGCTCCACAGAGTAACATAGGAATTGGTGAGTTTATCACACTAGGAAGTTGTTTTCTTTTTATCGCATCTTTATCACTTCTTAGTGCATTCTCTCAAGACTCTATTATAGTAATCAATAGAAAGCAATCAGGATCGGATTTACATCCCAGGTGCACCTAGGTAGGCACTCTAGGCATGTTTAGTCCCACCCATGGCCACACCTCCACTCCTTATGTGACCCCCAGCCCCACCCGCTGTTTTCTGGCAGAGAAAATACCCATGGCCTTTAAAGGGGAACTATCACCCCAAATAAAGCCCCCCCCCAATAATTACCATCTAGCGATAAGCGTACCAGTGGTACAATTAACCAGCATAATTACCGTGTTAGTTGGAAATCCTACTTCTGCCGAGACTTCGGGCTAGGCAACAGCACTTTAGAGGCATCTGCGCTCCTGTGCCGTCAGTCCTTTCTGGTACCTAGAGGTACCATGCAACGCCTCCTAGAGGAGACCGGTACTGACGGCACTGTCAGTCTCGGCACAAGTAGGATTTTCAACTAATGTGGTAATTATGCTGGCTAATAGTAGCATTGGTTCGCTTATCGCTAGGTGGATAATTATTTGTGGGAGACTTCATTTGGGGTGATAGCTCCCCTTTAACAAGCAAGAACAAAAAAAAGCTTTAACAGGTTGTTTACTAGAAAGATTTCCAGCGCATTGCTCCACAATAGGTTGGAAATATCTCCTGAATCCAGTAGGTTAAATAATAGCCAGTAAAGTGGTATATCAACTGGTACAGGGACACTGAATTTACTTTTGCCACACCTTCCATTCAGAACGTACGTGTGGACAGCACAGCTGAGGCACCGCCCCACAAAATTAGAGCTCTAGTCAGTTGCCTACTCTGCCTAGTGGAAAATTTGCGCCGGAAAGTAATAGCAACACTCCCACACTGAGTCGACTTTCTATAAACCATATTGAGAAAAAAAAAAAGAAAGACATTAAAAGAAGCTTCATCATCAATATCTTTTGACTGAAGTATACCCCAGCAGTAGGAGCACATTTGTATTACTTACCAGGAAACACATTACATAAAAACATAGTAAAACATTACTATTCCTTTAATGCACACTGTGCCATCTTCCATCTCACTTGTTCCATGTTTCTGCACAGGGTCCACTACAACCTTTAATGATGCAGATCGTTACCAGTGGTTTGACCCAACGCTGTGGAATTCTGCTCTTTCCATTGATGACCTTGAAAGTGGCAAATCTCTCTTTTCTGTGGATTCGGAACGTGTTCCCTGTAGCTACGATGATGTCATCTTTTCACCTGAAACGTCTTTCCGGGTCAACATCAAGGCTACGGAGTCAGAAATCTACCTAAAAAGCATTGCTGTATTGGGTCGGGTGAGTTTATAACAGATTTAAAGGACTGAATGACCTACCCAAATGGTAAAAAACATGAAACATGAACACAATGTTTTATTTGTGATCCAAATATTCAGTAGCATTGCTTAACCCTTTGAGTGCCAGAGGGTTACGCAACGCAATGCACACTTGGCACACTTTGTAGACCGTTCCAAAGAAGTAATTCTTTTTAAATCGCACTATTGCGGCTCTGCTGAAGAGCCGCTTGTCGGTCCCCAGACCAGGAACTCCTGCTGTCAGCTTACAGCTGACGTCAGGAGAAGAGGAGGGAGAGGGGATCTTTAACGGAGGATATCTCTCAAACCATAGCGGTTTGAGAGATAAGATTTGTGGCATTTAGCTTATTTTTTAAATCTCTACAAAACTCTGAACATTTTTTATGGGACATAACTGTCCCTTTAAGTGTTCTGTAGCATTCAAATTCTTAAAAAAGCTCCATTGACTTCAATAGGAAGTTTTAATTCTTCCTCATGATGGATGCTCTAGAATTACCCCAATTATTTTATGAACATACAAACCTTAATAGATCAGCCTGTCTGTGTACATGAAGGGTGTGTATCTGGGATTGTATTTATTTAAGGGGCAGAACCTCAACCCACATGAAAGTAAAATCAGTAAGAACATGTTTGCCATTAATTTGCTCACAGCTTAATTTACTATGTGCAGATACAGCTAGAGGCCTGTAGAGGGAGCTCCAACATCAGATTATTGTATACTTATCTATAACTGAGAAACATCCTGATACAATTGCTTGATTTCATCTATATCACAGATTTTCAACCAGGGTGCTGTGGCACTTTGATGTGCCACAGGCATCCACTCAGAGTGCCTCATGTTTCCCATAAAGTCTTTGACAAAAATGTGAATGTTGAATTTCAAATGTATACTTATGGAAATATTTATTTACTATATGTTTATGTTATTCTGATTGTGTGACCAAAAAATAATTATATATTACTAGTTGAACAGCCCGTTACATGGGCCACAGTGCCACTGCCACTGCCCCCCAGTCATGGAGACTTCCCGCGCCACGGCTGATACAGAGCTGGACGCTCCTTCGGAGCACCCAGCTCTGTATTAGCCGCAGCACTGGCAGTCTCTACTGAGCATGACTGCAGCACGCGCATGTACTGCACATGTCGCGGCGCTACACACGATTTAGCGAATTATTATATAGGATCTGTACCCTACATAAAACCACTGACACATAAAAAGTTAGGTGTGCCCTGAAGAATCTAGCTTGTGTATTAGGGGTGCCCTGAACAAAAAATGTTTGAGAACCACTGATCTATATAGTTTCTTTGGGGTGTCCTAGCTTCTATCTTAGTGGAACCCTTAAATCAGGAGGGCATCAATTGTTGCAGCACCAGCTGTTGGAAAGTTCACTATTGAAATGTCGCCCTCTATTGGGCTACCATCAAAACAACGAGTTTAAAATGTCTCGTAAATCAAAAGGCCGATATCACAATGTCGGGATAATCAAAACACAGACATTCTGATGCGCATGGTTAAAGGGATAGTAATAGCCTAAAAGAATAAAAAGTAATATTGTAGATAATGCAAAAAGAAATCAATCGGTGTAAGTCCTAACTCTCAAACCTTTATGGTTTCAGAAATAAGAACGTTTTTAAGTCTCCCCTCACTGATGTCAGCTGTAAAGCTGACAGCAGGAGATTCGAGTCGGCCTACTCAAGGCGGCTCTTCAACAGAGTTGTAATACCAAAATCTAAAAAGAACTACTTCATTGGAATTGTCTACAAAGTGTGCCTGGTTTGTAGTTCTTTTTAGATCTCGGTATCTCAGCTCTGCTGAAGAGCCACCTGACGGTCCCCGGACCAGGATCTCCTGCTGTCAGCTAGACGATGATGTCATGGAAAGGGATGGGAGAGGAGAACTTTAAAACGTTCTATCTCTCAAACCATAAAGGTTTGAGAGATAGGACTTTCACCAATCAATTTCTTTTTGCATTATCTACAATATTACTTTTTATTCTTTTAAGCCATTTCTAAGTCTTTAAAGATCACCGTATGCCTTAGTACATATCCCCTTATGATTGTTCCAATGAGTGATCTTTCTTGCAATATATTATTAAACAACAGCCCATCGTTATTGCTGTTTCCCCCTTATTATATGTTGTAGTGGGGGATGTGTCCATGGGGATGGGTTAGGAGTATAGGTTCATCAATGTTCTATGCACACGGTAATCTAAAATACTCCTCTTCTGTTCACTTAAAGCTGCCTCCCCATCTATATGTTTCTTCTTTATGCCTCTCTCCGCAATATCCCCCTTTTTCTTCCCCGGTACCCTCCCCTCCGTTCAACCCTTTCTCCCTCACCCATGAGATACATTGCCTTCCAAGTAAAACATGCATTGTGGACACCTCTGGCACTAATAGTCACACGTAAGTCAACCAATTGAGTGCCAGAGAGGGCCACAATGCATTAGACTGACTAAAATAGAGTGGGGGCATAATAAGAACAGCCCACAGAAATATGTCTTATCACCGTACAGTGTGATTCAAACTTCCGAGTCGCGCCTGCATCACTCAGCTCCTGGAGATGGATGAGCGCTTCCAGGGGTGCAAACCCTTCCCAAAGGAGGCCGAGCTGACTCTGAAGGTTGCATCAGAATGTATGATGATATGACAGGTGATAAGGGATCAAGAAATGGCTTAAACACTCAAATCTATATATACCCTTCATCTTTCTTGCTTAGTATACAACCACTTCTCTGGAAAGCTACCAGGCTACTCGAGCAGAATGCTTAGTAATCCAGCTCTCCTTACCAACTATAACCTCTGTTCCACTACCAACAACTCACTGACTATTCCACACTACCTGTGCAGTATGGTCACTCCAGCTCTCCATACTAACTATAACCTCCACTCCCCTGCTAACAACTCACTGATTATTACACACTACCTCAGCAGTATGATCACTCCAGCTCTACATACTCACTATAACCTCCACTCCATTGCTAACAACTCACTGACTATTCCACACTACCTGAGCAGTATTATCACTCCAGATCTCCATACTAACTATAACCTCCGTTCCCCTTCTAACAACTCACTGAGTATCTGTCAGCGTAGCTAGCGGCGGCTGCCGAGCCAACCGCAGTGTTTCCCGGCAGCCTGCCATAGCTCTCTTCTGGCAGCTCCAGCCGCATGGTTCTGCCCATCCTCTGCCTCCTCCGTGGTCGCGGGGGTTGTTGGTGGCTCGGCCGCATCCTCTGTCAGGATGCCGGTTCCTTCCAGCTACCAGCAGCTGCTGGTTGGCGCGCGTCCAAGCTGGGACGCGCGTTAGATTTAAAGGCACAGTATACCTTATTTGCTCCTCCTCTTCCTGGGCCCCCAGGTATTTTTACTTCCAGGACACCACTCTAATTTGCCCTTTCGTGGTGTCCTGTGCAGCAGCTTGTTTCCTGTGAATTCTTTGCTTTGTCTGACTACCCGTTCTGGTGCCAACACTTGGATTGTCTGACTACCCGCTCTGTGTATGACCCCGGCTTGGCTGACATTCCTTCTGGTGTGGACCTGCGGCTCTGGTAGACTAACTGCTCTGTGTATGACCTTTGGCCTGGCTGACTATCCGTTTTGGTGTTTGACCTGTGGCTTTGTCCGACTGTCCGCTCTGTGTATGACCCTGGCTATCCTAGCACTTTTGGTGTGGACCTGCAGTGCTGGTGTGTGTATTGCCTTGTATTTCCTGCCTGTCTGACTACCCACCTTGGAGCTACCTAGGGCTGACCACTGCGCACCCAGCATACCAACGCTCCAGTGGATAGCTGCTGGGGTCTCCTGGTGGCTCTGGCGGACATCTCCTTGTCTCTGTACACTTTGGCGGTGGTGCAGGTGCAGACCTGTACGCTATATCCTTCCTCTGAGACCTTGCCTGTACAGGTGCGGACCTGTACGCGATATCCGTCTGTTGAAGCCTTGTCTGTACTGCTGCGGACCGGTACACACTATCTCCTCAGGTTCCTGCCTTACAGGTACGGACCTGTAGCACAATAGCCTTCTCAGTATCCTTGTCTGTGCAGGTGCGGATCTGCAGTAGTACTCCGGTGCGGACCTGAGTCGGCTTATCTCTAGCCTACCCGCTGGTACTCAGTTTGGTACCACCACAGCAGTACTATCCATCCTGAAGTCTTCTGTGTTGTATTGTCTTATTGCTGCTGCCATTCATTCTGTATGTGTACATCTCAATAAAGATTGTGTTACCTACAGTACTGGTCCAAGTTCTCGTTCCTGAGTCTGTGACAGTATCCCACACTATAAGAAAGAAGCTGGTCAATCTGCCTTCTCCTCCAAAGCTCTGAAAGCCTATAATAACCTGCCTGAAAATATCAGTTCTTTTCCCAGTCTAAAATCTCTAGAAATATCAGCTTCTTTGTATCTAAAAACATGTAAATGCATCACACACACATCTCTGGTTCATAAAGTATTATGTCGACTCAGGCTTTCTGCCTGCTTATTTTTTCAAACTGATCAGCAACTGTCATGCTTGCCTCCATGGACATAGCATTCTGAACTGATTAAGATATCACCTCTTGCACAGAGGAATAAAGGCAAAATTCATAGGCGCTATTAGGAATTCCTGGCATTATTAAGGATAGTGGGGAGTTTACTAGGAGGACCGGCCAGCAGCATTTCAGCAGAGCAGAAATAAAGGAATACTTAATTGGAAAGGTCTACAAAGTGTGCCTGGTTTGCAAGCACACTTTGTAGACCATTCCAATGAAGTATTCCTTTCTTGATAATACTATTTCTGCTCTGCTGAAGAGCCGCTGGCCGGTCCCGGGACCAGTATCTCCTTCTGTCAGCTAGAGCACTGACGTCAGTGAAAGGAGCGGGAGGGAGGAACTTTAGCAGCTTATATCTCTCAAACTATACATGTTTGAGAGATGGGAGTTTAGGTCATTGCATTTATATTTTTAATAGCTACACCATTAAAGTTTCTTAAATAGAACCAATACCATCCCTTTAAAGGCACCTTTGCCATCAGTTACACAATTTAAACCACTTGGAACAACAGTAGACAGACCTCCTTAATAATCAAGGTTTTAAAATCTGGCTGTGGAGTATCCAATTGTTTGGAAATATTCCATATTCCATTAAATCCCCCCCCTCCGCCCCTATATCTTTCTTGTCTTCCTGCGTTGACTTGTCTGATAACTGTCTCACAAATGAGTCACAGTGCCAGATCTTGCAAGTATTTATCAGGTTTCAAGGTGTTGCCTCCCGTGCAAGACTTTAATTAAATTTTTTATCTCATACTGATACAGTAGGAAGGTACTGTATCTCTATTGGTTCTGTGTTACAATATGGCTGTTAGGAAATGCCGAGTTAATCCTTTGAGTGCCAGAGGGGTACGGAAAGCATTGCAAAGCTATATGTTCTGTACCCCTCTGGCACTCGAAGGGTTTAATTTAAAGTCATTTGTAGCCTCGCTTTTTTTAGTGGACTGTACAAAAATGTAAGTCCACTTTGGTAAATATGAGAGTATTTAGCAATTTTTTTTTCTTCAGAAAATGGAGGAAAGAAACATTCTCTATAAGTAAAAATTAGAGCAATTCTAGGTCTGTGATTCAGCTTTGTGATTCATTCTGTGGGTCAGTTCTCGTATAGATAGCATGCTCTGTGGTTCAGGCTCCCTGTTAATTGTAAGTTGTTTCTGTAACGGTATCAATAGCGACAACAGAGAGACAGGTACAGTAAATTGAACACCACCTTTATTAAAGGGATACCACAGGTATGGTAAGGATATGCAAACAAACAGAGCAGTAAACAGAACCTGGGACCGGAGCAGGATCGAGCCCCTACGGACATGGAAGACAAACCCCACCGACGGTACAAGAACAGGTAGAGAGCAAATGCCCACGGTAGGTAGCCAATGCCTAGGATCGGTACCAGAAAGGGTAGTGAGCCAATGCCTAGGTTCAGTACCAGAGCGGCTAGTCAGCCAATGCCTAGGATCTGTACCAGAGCGGGTATTCAGCCAATGCCTAGGATCAGTACTAGAGCAGGTAGTCAGCCAATACCTAGGACTAGTCCCAGAGTGGGGAGTCAACCAATGCTTATAGTCAGTACCAGAGTGGAAGTCAGCCAAAGCCAAGGTCAGGAACACAGGAGAAACGTCAGTAAAGCAAGGGTCATACACAGGGCACCAGGAGCGTACTGCACTGGGACACCACGAAAGGTTGACTGAGCCAGGTGTCTGAGTGGCATATAAACCCACAGGAGGGGCGGAGCAATAAACAAGCCTCATTGGGCTTGGTAGAAGAAGTGTGCAACATCACTGGAGAACCTACCAGATGCTCTGGCGAGAGCCAGGAAGCGAGAGCCTCCATTGAGAAAAGCGGAAGCGGGCAGCCCATTGATGCCGCTGTCAGTCACGGACCATGACAGTTTCATCCATAGGCAGTATGGGAACATTAATATAATACTGACAACCAGACCAGTTTTATTTTTTTAAGCACAAAAATCATGATAAACTAAAAATGTATGAATAACTAAATAAGAAATTCAGTGATTAACTAGTTAACCCCATAAGGACCCATTAAGTGCCAGGACAATCATGGGAAAATGTGCGTTAAAGATCCATGACGGGCCTGGCACATCATGGAATTCAGGGGTCTCCGCGTGGCTGCACACCGTTCGGGGACTCCTGAATCGATTCGCACAAAAAAAAATGCCCTGTGGTCCTTAACTGCCAAGCGGCTGGTCATTAAGGGGTTAATTTGGCAACTGAACTATAATAAGCGTACAGCCTTTATTGTCTGGGTTCAACTGAAGCTTTGTTCCACCATTTGCAAGAGCTAAAGCTGCCAGTGGCAACCTCATTCCTATTGGCTGGGCAGTTAGGTGTGACATTACAGCCATCAGCACGAATCCGCAGCTGCCCATAAGGGATCTGTTTACTGAGGGCTGTAAAATTAATAAAGAAGAGTGATTGCCTTCTGAAAGATTGTATGTTTACCCTTGCCTCAGGGTGTGCTGTGATCATGCCGGGGAGGTGGAAACTGACTGCTTCAGGACAACAGCAGCCTTTCCCTGGTGAGCCTGTACATGTGATCTCTGCCACTGTGATCTCATTTGCTGACTGAGCCAATGACAAAGGCAATGTATACTGTACATTGTATCTGTCAATGCTCTCTGCCTTCTTAGACTACCTGCAAAACCCACTCTTCTGTTACAGAGGACTCCCAGTTGTCTCGAAACAGGTGAAGACTCCCCCTACTGATAAATGCAGACCAGGATTCCACAAGTCATGCAGAAGATTGCTTGACAGACAGCCCTTTGAGCTGCTCACTTAGGCTGCCACTGCTGTGTAGGCTTGGAGGAGGATCAAGCCTCTGAGGCCTGCGAAGCTTGTGGGTTTTGCTCCTCTGTTTGGCAGGGACGATAAAGACACAGTTTCCTCACCATAGTCGGACGTTTAGAGATCATCCGAGGCTCTTACCCCCAGTATCTGATGATCTGCTTTAACTCAGGTCCAAACAGGGACTTGCCCTGGAAAGGCAAGGAAAACAGTGACATTTTGGAGGATTTATCCACAGACCAAATATTAAGCCACAAGGTGCGTCGCTCAACAACAGAAAAGGCTGAGGCCTTGGCAGACAACCTAACTGCAAATGCAGACCAGGATGTGTATATACACAACCCCACCCACCCAGACAGCCAGCGCTAACTGTGTTTTGCCTATGGCTCAGTCACTACAAGTTTACAGCTCTGCCATTTGTCCTAGCTTCTGCAACCCGAGTGACTGCCAGAGTTATAGGCACCTTAGCGGCATTCATTCACACTAGGGGCATCTCCATGACACCCTACCTGAATGATCTTTTGATCAAAGCTTCCTCAGAGGAGCTCCTGGCCCAGCACATCCAAAACTGTGCCCTGCTTCTGGTCCACCACTGGTGGATTCTGAACATGCTAATGTCCTCTCCGGTACCTTCTCAGGATCTGGTGTTCCTTGAGATGAGGTTTAACAACTGTCAAGTTTACATACCAGAGGAGAAGATTTCTCTGGTGATGCAGGAGGTGTCTCAGGCCCTGGAGTGGCCCTTGGTCACAGTCGGGGAGTATATGAGAGTATTGGGCAAGGTAGTGTCAACACTAGAGGCAGTGCCTTACTCTCAGGTACACACAAGAGATATTCAAAGGCATATCCTTCAGAGTTGGTCGGCAGATCTCTCTTTCCCCGTAGGCCCGCCGGGACCTTCAGTGCATCGGTACAACCTGGAGCAGGGGAAACTCTTTGTGATACCAGAATGGATTCTAATCATGACGGAAACCAGCCTGAGTAGCTGCGGTACAGTTTTGGGTCACCTGTGGGTCAAGAGCAAGTAGGTTTCAGAGGGTTCAGTCAGACAATGATACAGCAGTGGCATACATAAACCGTCAAGGGGGAACTTGAAGTGCTGCAACCTGGATCAAGGCCCCCGTTTCAGCTATCTCTGCTGTTCACATTCTATGAGTAGAAAACATGCTGATGGACTTCCTAAGTCACCAAGACGTGGCTCCGGGAGAGTGGAAACTCAATCCGGAGGTCTTTTACCTGATTGTCTGTGTTGCGGTATGCCAACCATAGCTCTCATAGCCACCAGAGAGAACAGGAAGCTTCTGACCTTCTTCTCCTGGAAGAGAGATCCTCTTGCCTTTGCCATAGGTGCATTGTCGATTGTGTGGAACTTTCGTCTAGCTTATGTCTTTCCTCCAATGCCTCTCATTCCCAGGATGCTCCGGAAGATCAGGATGGGACAGCACGACCGTGATTCTGGTCGCTCCTTATTGGACCTGGAGTGCGTAGTTTGTGGACCTGGTCATCCATTCCATTCAAGATCCACTTCACTTCCCTCCCAGACTGGACCTCCTTCTCTACGGTTACCTATGGAAAGAGGATGTGGAAAAGATGGTTTGACAGCACGGCTGTTGAAGCCCACATCTTGAGGAGAAAAGGGTTCTCCACTGAGGTAATTTCCACTATGATTCTGACAGGTCTCTGAACTCGCAGGAGTTTGACCTCCCCTTGGTGTTATCCTTTCTCCAAGATGAACTGAACAAGGGACTCAGCTTGAGCTCTTTGAAGGTTCAAATTTCATCACTTTCTGTGTTCTTTCAGAGACATATCGTCACCATTCTGGATGTCAAGGTGTTCCTTCATGGGGTGGCTCATGCCTACCCTACCTTTAAGGCTCCCACTCCTCCATGTGACCTTAATTTGGTTTTGAGAGTCCTGCAGAGACCTCCCTTTAAACCCCTTGCTACCATTCCTCTGCATCAGCTGACGCTTAAGATGGCTTTTCTTTTGGCAGTAGTCTCTGTTCACAGGATTGCTGAGCTTTGTCTTGCAAACCTCCTTTTTTGGTTTTTCACAAGGACAATGCGGTCCTTCGAACCTCTCAGGAGTTTCTTCCTAAGGTGGTTTCTGAGTTTCACATCCATCAAGAGATTGCGGTACCTTCATTCTGCTGTGACCCTAAGTCAGGCCGAAAAGGTCCTTCAGACAGACCTATTGTAGGGGCTTTATTTTTTTGCTTCCTTACTGTTGTTCAGTTCTTGTGTGCTGTGCTTGTTCATTGTCCGTTGACACTTTCTTCTGTTTGTGATGTTCTGATTCTGGATAGTCTTAGAAATTCCGGTATCATAGGGATAGGTGTGAAGTCCTTTCTCCTTCTTCCCACCCTGGCAGCTTAGTGTTGGTATAACCCCATGGTACCTGTCTTCCATAGTGGACATAAGAGAATATAGGATTTTAGCATTCTTACCTGTTAAATCCTTTTCTCTTTAGTCCATGTGGAACACAGGTCTGCCACCCAGAGAAAGGGACCTCTGTTTGGTCTCACCTGATTTGGCTGCGGAGTCCTCTAAGAGTCTTTCTTCTCACAGGAGATTAGCTTTTCTTCTCTTGCTTACCTGGTCAGTGTGGCTTCACAGTCGTACTGGCTAATGTAGGGGAGGGTCAACGGTTGAGCCAATGGAGTGGAAGGGAGTCTCCACCTTTGGGAGATGTGTCCTGCCCTCCAGTGGAGGACTCAACCCCATGGTGCCTGTGTTTCATATGGACTAAAGAGAAAAGGATTTAAAATGTAAGAACACTAAATTCCTCTTTTATTGCCATGGAGCAATGTAATATACATATATACACACCACACAGTCTGATCTCCAAAACGTGAGATGTCAGGGAAGGAAATCGGGACACGGGGATTTTTGCCTCATAGGGACAGTACCCCCATTAAAATTGACATTTGGGAGTTATTAACGAATGTTCATCCCTTTTATCCAGTCCCTGTTAGAAATGTGGTAACTAAGCACAAACCATCACAGGAAAACCTATAAAATTATAGGGTTTTTTCATTCCCCCCCCCCCTTTTTATGTTATAATCAAACTATACAGCGGGTTAAACCCATAACTATAGCACCAAAGTAAGTCCTGCATATCCTTTAAAATGGTATATAATTTGTTTGTCTGTACCAAAGGAATTAGAGGGTAAATATGGTTGAACAAACACATACTAAAAAGGCCAAAATTGCTCTGGTCCTCTAGTGTAAAAAAACCCAAGTCCAGGGTCATAGCTGGGAACTCTCTGGGTTTACCCCGGAGACTCTGGTTTTTCTCTGCATTACCGGGTCTCCGGGCCAAAGTGTGATTCTCTAGGTGTGGGCAGTTTCTTAAGAAACTCTGCCAGGGGAGGGCTGGGAACTTGAAGCCTGGGGGGCAAATACAATCTACTGGCCCATTTCTTCAGTCGCTCTAGCCCAGAGTCCAGCCCATCCCCTTTAGTTACTTTTAATATTGGCATTAATGCTGTTAATTAAGGCAAACAAGACCACATAACTTACAGCTGAAATGCGGCTACTCTAGTGATACCACAAAGCTTACAATTTAAGTACAGCAACGTGATTGATACCATAGATCTTACAAGGCAAATGGGTTGTGCTGTTAGAGTAGCTCTATTTGGATTTTACCTCTGTGGTATAATTTGTGTAGTTCCATTTCAATCGTAAGCTCTGTGGTATCACTAGTGCGGCTCCATTTACAGCAGCAATTGGGAGACTGAGTGAGGCAGTGGCCCAATGGCCCAGACATGTGACCAGCCCAGGGGGCAATTGCCCCTCTGCCCCCCAGGCCAGACCTCCCCTGAACTCTGCCCATTGGTGTTCCTTCCCTGTCAGTTCCACCCACTCCTCGCCCATTTCTCCTCCTTCCCCAGCCTATTGCCTATATTTTGAACATATTTCTGAAGCCACGCCCCCAGTTGTGATTAAGCCACACCCCTTTTGATGCCCCTTTTTATTGCGTCATTTGTCTCCTTCAATGGCACCACAGGCCTCCCTCTCCGGGAAGGCCAGAAGGAGAAGACCTGCATATCCTTTAAAAATGGTATATAATTTGTTTGACTGTACCAAAGGAATAGAGGGTAAATATGGTTGAACAAACACATACTAAAAAGGCCAAAATTGCTTTGGTCCTCTAGTGTAAAAAAACCCAAGTCCAGGGTCATAGCTGGGAACTCTCTGGGTTTACCCCGGAGACTCTGGTTTCACTCTGCATTACCGGGTCTCCGGGGCAGAGTGTGATTCTCCAGGTGTGGGCAGTTTATTAAGAAACTCTGCCCATTGGTGTTCCTTCCCTGTCAGTTCCACCCACTCCTCGCCTATTTCTCCTCCTTCCCCAGCCTATTGCCTATACTTTGAACATGTTTCTGAAGCCACGCCCCCAGTTGTGATTAAGCCACACCCCTTTTGACGCCCCTTTTTAGTGTGTCATTTGTCTCCTTCAATGGCACCACAGGCCCAGAGGCGTAACTAGAACGGTCCGGGCCCTGGTGCAAGAAGTGCCATGGGCCCCCAACCCCCGAACACATTGGCCCCCGGGCCCTCCACAATGCCTCCATTTCCTACCTCCCAATCCCTGGTGGTCCAGTGGAGTGGCAGGAGAGGCGGGCTGGTGCAACGTGCTCCCGCGCTGTCCTCTTCTGTAATGCAGAGCGCTGGGAGATGATATCATCTCTCAGCACTCTGCATTACTACAGCACGGGAGGGAGCTTGCGGCGCCATGAGGAGGGGGTCGCAGGGGGCAGACGGGCCTGGTCGCGGTTGCGACCCCTATAGTTACGCCACTGCACAGGCCTCCCTCTCCGGGAAGGCCAGAAGGAGAAGTCCTGCATATCCTTTAAAAATGGTATATAATTTGTTTGGCTGTACCAAAGGAATTAGAGGGTAAATATGGTTGAACAAACACATAATAAAAAGGCCAAAATTGCTCTGGTCCTCTAGTGTAAAAAAACCCAAGTCCAGGGTCATAGCTGGGAACTCTCTGTGTTTACCCCGGAGACTCCGGTTTTTAATCTGCATTACCAGGTCTCCGGCAGAGTCTGATTCTCTGGGGTGTGGGCAGTTTCTTAAGAAACTCTGCCCATTGGTGTTCCTTCCCTGTCAGTTCCACCCACTCCTCGCCCATTTCTCCTCCTTCCCCAGCCTATTGCCTATATTTTGAACATGTTTCTGAAGCCCCGCCCCCAGTTGTGATTAAGCCACACCCCTTTTGACACCCCTTTTTATTCTGTCATTTGTCTCCTTCAGTGGCACCACAGGTCTCCCTCTCCGGGAAGGCCAGAAGGAGAAGTTCCCAGGTATGCTAGTCCTTAATGGCTTAAAGTGTTTAGTGTGTTCTCCATATCCATCTATTGCTAATATGGAGATGAATCCAAACAGCTAATGGAGTTCAGTGGCAGCAACTGATTTTACAGGTAATACAGATAACTATCTCTGATGGCACATCAGCCAACAGGAATCTGCCTCTAGGAATCTCATAGCCAAGGGGTGGACCTGTATACTCAGAGCTGTAAGGCTGTAATGCTAATAGCCTAATAGTGTCAGAGGTTGGTAGTAGGAATTATTAAAGGGATAGTAATACTTTGTTTTACCTTTATTTTATTTTGTAGGCATTAAAAAAACATGAAGAATGATATAAGTCTTATATCTCAAACCTTTATGGTTTATGAGATATTCACAAGCAAAGTTCCCCTCCCCGCCCCTTTTACCTAGTGTAATCCATCTCTTCTCAGATGTGAGTCTGGTTGTATGACAGTACAGATAACAGAAGGGGACAATCTTCTTTGTATGAAAACAATGAAAGCCCTTCCCCTTTTGACAAGTTTTTCAGCTTTTTCCCTTATCTTAATTGAAGATTGTCCCTCTCTGCAGTCTACCTGGGCACCTCCCTTCTGATCTGGCTGAACAGGGGGGGGATACTTTGCTTGTGAATATCTCTTAAACCATAAAGGTTTGAGAGATAAGACTTATATCGTTCTTCATGTTTTTTTAATTCCTACAAAATAAAATAAAGATAAAACGAAGTATTACTATCCCTTTAACTAGTAAAAGACTGAACGTTAACAATAGATTTTTTTTTTAATCATTCTGGTTGTCCTTTAACCTTTTGTGTGCCAGAGAGATATTGGATACCTATCTGGCAATCAAAGGGTTACGTTTAATTGAAATGGCTTTTTGAATTGAACTGTCTCAGCATCTTTTTTTTTTTTCTTTATCTTCCCTGCACTTTAGAGGTTTACCAGGAACGAGGAGTTTTCTCTGTACCTTCAGTCAAACACGGGTAAACTGCAATTCCCCAGCCCTGACCGTCTCCATGTAACGGACACAAAATGCGTGGACAGAACAGGCTGTGAATGTGGAAATGCTCAGGTGAGATGTTTATCATCTTAGTTAGGAAAATGGACAGGTTTGTGCTCAGAATATCAGGAACTATTTAATTATATCATTTTATCTTATTTGTTAAAGGTCCTCCAAGAAATTTGCTCTGTCCTTCTGGAACATTCTGGTAATACATGTCCCGATGTAGAGTGTGCAAATCCCCTGCAGCCCATTGGACACTGCTGCAGAATATGCGGTGGGTGAAGCATTAAATGATACATACTCTGATTATGTGCAGCACCTCTGATCATTGACTCTTCACTCACGGAAATGAGAACAGTGGTCGGCTGGCCCAGTATGTCTGCCCACACGGTTTTTATAAAGATCTGGTAACATCATTTGGGGAGCATGCAACAATTATACAAACACATTTTGGTGGCAGAGACTGGCCCATCTAATCTTCCCAGACATTTTCTATTGTGCATAAGGCCTAAATGATTCATTATGCATTTATTAATCACAAGGAGTGAATGGGATAGTTATATATTTTTTAAATATTAAAGGGATAGTAATGTTTCACAAAAACCAGCAGCTCCAATTAATCTTCATAGCATGTGAGCCATAGAGAGTGTAATTTCAATACTGTCAGAGTTGTAGTTCAAGAGTAATTGAATGACAAAGTATCTCCCTCCCACCTCTTTTACCACCTCCCCTAGAACATGGAACCGGGTCTCTTGACTGGACAGCTCACAGCAAGGGACAATCTTCTTAATGTGAGCATAAGGAAAACCTGCCCCCCTTGACAGGTATTCAGGTTTTTCCCTTATGCTCACTGAAGATTGTCCCTCTCTGCGATCCATCCGGACAGTCTTGCTGCTCTGAGGTGGGCATTGTTACATCAGTAAAAGGGGAAGGAGAGGGATACTTTATCATTCAATTACTCTTGAATTACAACTCTGACAGTATTGAAATAACACTTTCCATGGCCCAAATACTATGAAGATTAATTGGAGCTGGTTTTATTATGTAACATTACTATCCCTTTAATTAGGCAATTTTTGTGCATAATTTCCTTAAAGAAGAATTAACGTTTTGAATGCCAGAGGGGTACCCCTCTAGCGCTCAAAGGGTTAACACCTCCTATTACTAACCCCCCACACGCACACACTTACCATACCTTACTACAGCCAAAACATTCTAATGACCACTATGAATGCTGTCCTTGTGCCTTTGTTGTGCCACGGAGGCGGACATGACAGTTGCTAGCAGGACCACAGGACACAGACTCCTCCCACTGCAAATGGTGGACTTAACCCTTTAAGCACCCGCGTTGGGAAGGATTATTTAGTGTTAATTCCTGGGATATGGCAAAGGTTGAACTTGATCGAGACGTGTCTTTTTTCCAACCTAATTCACTATGTAACTATATGTATAATAACAGTTTACTGATCCTTGAAAAGAGAATTAACCTACACTTATTCTACTAGGGACAGAAAATCCTAATGGCCCCTATGAATTTTTTCCTTATGACTTTGTTCAAGAGATAACATCTTCAATGAGTCCTTGAAACCTTGTCCATGGAGGCAGACATGACAGTTACCAGAAGGACCACAGGATTTGACACTCAGCTTACTTCCTGTTTGAGAGCTATAGGGGTGTTCAGTGCTTTTTTCTGGTCCTTTAACTGCTTGAGTGCCAGAGTGGTAGGCAACGCATTGCAAAGCAATGCGTTGCCTACCACGTTGTCACTCAAAGGGTAAACGGTTAAAGGGATAGTAATACTTGAAAATAAGTTTATTTTATATTGTAGCCCTTAAAAAAACATGAAAAATGATATAAGTCTTATCTCCCAAACCTTTATGGTTTGGGAGATATTCAAAAGTAAAATTTCCCCTGGAGTGACGTCATTGCCCCACCCTTCAGATTTGGAATCTGTCCCGGGACCGGCAGTGCCTCTCCAGAAATGTCTTAATTGGAATGGTCTACAAAGTGTGCTTTCAAGCCAGGCACACTTTGTAGATAGTTCCAATTAAGTAGTTCTTTTCAAAGATCGTGATCTCGGCACTGCTAAAGAGCTGCCGGTTGCTCTGTGGACCGAATTTCAAATCTGTCCATTAGATGGCAGACTTGGCTGAAACAGCCAGGAAAAGAGAATTTTACTATATGTTACATGTGAATATCTCCCAAACCATAAAGGTTTGGGAGATAAGACTTATATCATTTTTCATGTTTTTTTAAGTGCTACAATATAAAATAAACTTATTTTCAAGTATTACTATCCCTTTAAGTAGACTCATGCAAGCTGCCTGCTTCTGAGTGAAAAAACTGTCAGCACCTGTCATGTCCGCCTCCATTGATGGCACATGCAGGATGCCTTAAAGATGTTATTTCGTGAACAAGGACACAAGAGGTCGTTAGGATTTTCTGGCCATACAACAGTAAGTGGGGGTTTAGTTGTACAAGGTGTTACTTCTCCTTTAAAATAAAATTTTCTGTTAACTTCTAGGAGCCATTATATCTCTGGAGTACACGCCTGACTTTGACTTGGATAACTATCGCAGTCGCCTTGTTCACACCTTCCTCAGCCTGGTAATAAAGTGATTATTGCATAAAGGGAACTATGTCTATAGGAGTAAGTGGCTTCTATTTACTGTAACAGAAGGACTTACCTAGGTTGGACTCTCTCATGGAGCAGTCGGGTATATCCACGTATAAAAAAAGATCATAAAACAAAAAACAGAAAGCGTCAACAGACTGAATGAGAAATCCCAAACCACATTCCGTAGAATGATGTCAGCATTTTCAGATGGTGAAATGCATTGTCCAGCTATAGTGTATTACAGTGTTTATGTGCAACAAAAATAAATCAATAAATAAATTATAAAGTGAATCGAGACTGTTGTATGATGAATACCTACCTACCTAGGTAAGTCCTTCGGTGAAAATGAAGTCACTTATTCCTATAGGAGCTGGATGCTAATGACATGTGTAATGCATTGCTTTGTGTTGGAGAAAAGAGGCGTAAGGGTGAGAAATAAGACACGGTGGGTGGGAGAAAAGAGGAGTCTGGTACAGTGAGGCTGGAGAAGAGACAGAGAGGCAGGAGGTCATGGGCTGATTGGTGGAAAGGAATAGTTAGTTGATAGGAGGGAGAAGATTGATTGGATCGTGGGTGATTGGAGTAAAGCTACAATCTGTAATGACAGGCAGTGCATATGAGGCGATTGGTGGCAGGGGATGGAGGTTCATGGGCTGATTGACAGAAGGGGATATAAATGGGGTGATTAGATCCAGGGGATATAAATGTTGATATTGAAGGCACGGAATGGTGAATACTCACAGGCAGAGGTTTGTGGGATAATTGGATGCTATGACAGACAAAGGGCTGCACACTCTGACCACTGGGACAACTGATCGTCAGTCTCCCCAGATTCCACACATGCTCTGGTGTCCTCTATTGCAGAGGACAGGCATGGCTGCATAGGCACTGAAAGACTTCAGATCCCCTGTACATATGGTCAGAGAGACATTAGCTCAGTGATGCTGCCTCCATCAATCTGCAAGGGATTTGTCCCCTTTCTCTCCCCTGTTTCTGCTATGTTTCTAGTGAAGATAGCATGGCAAATTCAGACTTAACCCTTTGAGTGCTAGAGGGGTACGCAGTGCATTGCTGATACGGCACTTTGACCTATCTTTGCCTCTACCAGGTTAAAGGGATAGTAATACTTCGTTTTAACTTTATTTTATTTTGTAGGCATTAAAAAAAACATGAAGAATGATATAAGTCTTATCTCTCAAACCTTTATGTTTTGAGAGATATTCACAAGCAAAGTTTCCCCTCCCGCCCCTTTTACCTAGTGTAAGCCATCTCTTCTCAGATGTGGAATGCAGTCCATAGACCAGACAGATAACAGCAGGGGACAATCTTCTTCCTATGAGAACAATGAAAGCCCTGCCCCCCTTGACACGTTTTTCAGGTTTTTCCCTTATCTTAATTGAAGATTGTCCCTCTCTGCAGTCTACCTGGGCACCTCCCTTCTGATCTGGCTGAGCAGTGTTACATCAGTAAAAGGGGCAGGAGGGGGATACTTTGTCATTGAATTACTCTGGAACTACAACTCTGACAGAATTGAAATAACACTCTCCAAAGTCCAAATACTATGATGATTAATTAGAGCTGTTTTATTATGAAACATTACTATCCCTTTAACAGGGCAGTTGCTGTTTGAGGTTATGGAGGCTGTACTTGACAAAGTTTCTAAGGATGACCAGAAGGTTCTTCTGTCCAACATTAAAGAGGCCAACACTTATGTGTCTGAGGCTCTTTTTGAGGTGGTCAGGTTGTCCACTAATGCCTCAGTCTTTTCTGTTGCTGCGCAACGCACTTTGTGGCTTAAGATTTGGTCTGCGGATCAATCTTCTAAAAAAATCACTGTTTTCCTTGCCTTTTCAGGGCAAGTACATGTTTGGACCTGAGTTAAAGCAGATCATTAGTGATGCTACTGGGGGCAAGAGCCCTTTGTTCTCCCAGATGTCCTCCAAACGTCCTACTATGGCTAGGAAACTGCGTCTTTTTCTCCCCCGCCGAACAGAGGCACAAAATCCGCAAGCTTCGCAGACCTCCCATACGTGCTCCTCCCCCAAGCCCAGACAGCAGTGGCAGCCCAAGCGAACAGCTCCAAGGGCTAAGTCTGTCATGCAATCTTCTGCATGACTCACAGAATCCTGGTCTGCATTTACCAGAAGGGGGCGTCGTCGCCTGTTTCGAAATGCCTGGAAGTCTTTGGTAGTGGACCGGTGGGTTTTGTGGGTATTCTCAGAAGGGTACAGCATAGATTTTGTATCCCTTCCGCAATTATGTTTCTTTTTGTCCAGGGTGCCAAAAGAACCAGAAAAAAGTATGGCTGTTCTGGGAATCGGTGGATTCACTGCTGGCCAAGAAGGTTCTAATCCCAGTATCTCTCCCAGAGCACGGTTCAGGTTTTTATTCCAACCTGTTTGTGGTTCCAAAGAAGGACAGCGGCTGTCTTCCCATCTTGGATCTGAAATGTCTCAACAAGTTTGTGGAGACTACTAGCTTCAGGATGGAATCTTTGCATTCTGTCATCTCAACAATGTGCCCTGGGGTGTATCTGGCATCTAATGATGCATACCTATACATCCCCATCCACCAAAGCAGCCAACACTATCTGCATTTTGCCTGTGGCTTGGATCATTACAAGTTCACAGCTCTGCCGTCTGGCCTGCTTCTGCTCCCCGAGTGTTCACTTGTATCATGGGGGCCTTAGCGGCCTTCATTCATACCAGGGGCATCTCCATGAAACCCTATCTGGACAATTTTTTGCTCAAGACTCCCTCAGAGAAGCTCCTGGCCCAGGACATCCAAGACTGTCCTCGGCTTCTGGTCCACCACGGGTGGATTCTGAACATGCTGAAGTCCTCTAATGTGCCTTATCAGGGACTGGTGTTCCTGGGGATGAAGTTTGACACCCTGCCAAGGTTACATTTTCCTACCAGAGGAGAAGATCCCTCTGGTGATGAAGGAGGTGTCTCAGGCCCTGGAGTGGCTCTCGGCCACAATCAGGGAGTATATGAGAGTATTAGGCAAACTGGTGTCAACAGTAGAGGCTGGTAACATGAGGTAATTTCAAAGGCACGTCCTTCAGAGTTGGTTGGGGAATCCGGGTCACCTGGATCGGCAGATCTTTCTCTCCCTGGAGGCTCACCGGAACCTTCAGTGGTGGTTACTTTGGTGCATCCTGGGACCAGGGGAAACCCATTGTGATACCAGAATGGACTCTGATCACTACTGATGCCAGCCTGAGCAGCTGATTTGCAGTTCTGTGTCACCTGGGAGCCCAGGGAAGGTGGACTGTGGAGGAGTTTCTTCAGTCCATCAATGACTTGGAGCTCAGGGCGATTCCTCTGGCCCTCATATATGTGACCTCACACTTGAGGGGAAATCCAGTGAGGGTTCAGTTGGACAATGACACATCCATGGAATACATAAACCATCAAGGAGGCACTTGAAGTGCTGCAACCTGGTTCTAGGTAAGGTACATTCCAGGAGTAGAAAGTGTGCTGGCGGACTTCCTAAATCGCCAAGATGTGCATCCAGGGGAGTGAGAACTCAATCTGGAGGCCTTTTACCTGATTGTGCTGTGGTGTGGTGTGCCAATGATCGATCTTATGGCTATCAGAGAGAACACGAATGCTCCAACTATCTGGTCCCAGAGGGGAGAACCTCTGGCATTTGCCACGGTCTCCATGTTGATTCCATGGAATTCCATCTAGCTTATGTCTTTCCTCCAATCCCTCTCAGACCCAGATTACTCTGGAAGATCAGGATGGATGGCACAACTGTGGTTCTGGTTGCTCCTTATTGGACTTGGAGGGCCTGGTTTGTGGACCTGGTCAGACTTTCCATTCAGGACCTGCTTCACTTCCCTACGAGGCCAGACCTCCTTCTTCAGGGTTACCTGTGTAAAGAGTATCTGGAAAAGATGGCTCTGATGGCATGGCTGTTGATGCCCATATCTTGAGGGGAAAAGGGTTCTTCACGAAGGTCATTTCCACTATGATTCAGGCTCACAAGCCTGTCTCTTCCAAAGCCTATCATAGGGTTTGGTCTCTTTTTCATTCTTGGTGTGTGTGGACAGTTCTGTGTCTTTGCAGAAGTTTGATCCTCCTTTGGTTTCATCTTTTCTCTAAGATGGACCGAACAAGGGACTGAGTTTGAGCTCCTTGAAGGTTCAAATTTCTGCACTTTTTGTGTGTTTTTCAGGGACGTATTGCCGCCATTCTGGATGTCAAGGTGTTCCTTCAGGGGGTGGCTCATGCCTACCCTACCTTTAGGGCTCCCACTCCTCTGTGGGACCTTACTTTGGTTTTGGGAGTCATACAGAGACCTATCTTTAAACCCCTTGCTACCATTCCATTGTGTCAGCTGATGCTTAAGATGGCTTTTCTTTTGTCAGTGGTATCCATTTGCAAGGCTGCTGAACTGCAGGCTTTGTCTTGCAGACCGCCTTTTCTGCTATTTCACAAGGACAAGGCAGTCCTTCAAACTTCTCAGGAGTTTCTTCCTATGGTGTTTTTTGAATTCCGCAATCAAGAGATTGTGGTGCCTTCTTTCTGCTCTGATCCTTTCTAACAAGGAAAGGGACCTCCATTTGTTAGATGTGGGGAGTTACCTTAAATTTTATGTGCACTGTACTTCACCTTTTCATAGGTCTAACTACCTTTTTGTCATACCCTAGGTTCCTGGGGCAGGTCAGGCTGCTTCTAAGGTAATGATTGCCTCTTGAATGAAAGCTAGTATACACCAGGCATACAAACTCAGAAAGAAACTTGTTCCCTTCGAGGTCAAGACCACATTTCACTAGGTCTGTGGGGGCCTCTTGGGTCTAAAAGCATCAGGCCTTGGCTGTGCAAATGTGCAAGGCAGTGACTCGGTCCTCCGTGCACACCTTTTCAGAACACTACCATGTTTATGTTCTAGCTTTGGCTGAAACCAGTTCCATCTGGAAGGTCCTTCAGGAAGTCCTGCCTGTCTAGGGGCCTTCATTCTTTGTTTCCTTACTGTTGTTCAGAAGTTTGAGTCTTGCTGGCTCTTTTTCTGGTGTGCTGTGCTTGTTCAGTGCCTGTTGACATTTTCTTCTGTTTGGGCTGTTCCAATTCTGGATAGTCCTTGGGAATACCTTTTTAATGGGGACAGACGTTAGGTCCTTCTTCTTCTTCCCACCTGTGGGAGCCTGCTGTTGTTATATCCCAATGGTACCTGTATTCCTTAGTGGAAGTAAAAGAAAAGGGGATTTTAGTGTTCTTACCTGTTAAATCCTTTTCTCTTTAGTCTATATGCAACACAGGTATCCCACAATCCAAAAGGGACCTCTGTTTGGCCTCGCCTGTCTGGATTGCGGAGTCCTCTTAGAGTCTTTCCTCTCACAGGAGATTTCCTTCTTTTTCTCTTGCTTATCCTGGCCAGTATGGCTTTGGTCACATTCAAAACTGACTAGAATAAGGGAGGGGCAAGGGTTGAGCTGGAGGAGTCTCCACCTACAAGACTTGTTCCATATGGACTATAGAGAAAAGGATTTAATAGGTAAGAACACTAAACAGGATTTTTAACATTTACGAATACTAAAATCCTATTATCAAACCTATAAAATGTCAGTGGTGTTTAGAAAAGTCCAGACTTCATATTAGGGGTGTGAAGAGCAAAAAAAAAAAAAAAAAAAGACAGAGAATCACTGATTCAGAGTCTGATTTAACTTTTTGTGTGCCAGATTATTGTGCAACCCATTGCTCTGCAATATGTTGTGCACCCCTCTGGCAATCCCTCCTTAGAAACAATTGTTGCATATTCTGCCCTCCTTAGAGGGAATTGCTGAGTATGCGGCCCCTCCTTAGAACGAATTGCTGAGTATGCGGCCCCTCCTTAGAACGAATTGCTGAGTATGTGGCCCCTCCTTAGAACGAATTGCTGAGTATGTGGCCCCTCCTTAGAACGAATTGCTGAGTATGCGGCCCCTCCTTAGAACGAATTGCTGAGTATGCGGCCCCTCCTTAGAACGAATTGCTGAGTATGCGGCCCCTCCTTAGAACAAATTGCTGAGTATGCGGCCCTTCTTTACTGGCAATTGTTGAGGATCCGGCCTTCAACTATATGTGAGTTTGACATGCCTGCCTTACAATCTGTCTCTTGTAGACAATCTACACAATCTCTAGTGCTCAAGTCAAATCATCTGTCACCAAAGATGTACAGTAACTGGATTTTGTACAATTAATTGGTCCTGTCACCTTAAGATGTTTCGTTTAACATATTTAAAAATTGCCTATATAATCCCTTAAGGACCTCGCAGCCTGGGGTGGAGTGCTCTAGAGGACCACAGCACTTTTTTTCACCTATGTGTTCTGTGATCACAGCGTGGCATGTAGCTGCGCTGCAATCACAAACTTCCATGACGTGCCAATCCTTAATGTCTGGGCAGGAGTGACAGTCCTGGTACGTCACCGGTCATTAAGGTGTTAATGTGCCAGCTATTTGTTTGAATATTAATACCATTTGAGAAATCAGCCTTTATCTGTTGGTGGCACAGTGTGGCAGTTTATGCTAATTAGTTTATGTGCTGGACCAATGTTACCGCACCCTGCATAATAAACGTATCTAGGTAGAACATACACACTGGGGGCGTGTCTAATCGCCTAGTAAGTGTTATGTATGAACTTGAACAGGACTATTTCTCATAATGCACAGGAAATTAACATAAAGTGCCACACTGTGTCACCAATCAGTAAAGGTTAATTTCTCAAAAGCAATTAATTTTACAGAAAAATGGCTAGTACAAAATATAGGTTTATTCAGGGGAGGGGTGGCCTGGGGGGCATTGGGGTAATTGCCCCCTGGGCTGGTCACATGTCTGGACTGGTGGGCTACTCCTGCTTGTTGCTGTAAATGGCGTTACACTAGTGATACCACAGAGCTTACAATAGAAATGGAGTTACACTAGTGATACCACAGAGCTTACAATAGAAATGGAATTATACTAGTAGCATAACCCATTTCTCTTGTGCGTTCTATGGTATCACTAGTGTAGCTTTACTTAGATTGTAAGCTCTGTAGTGCTAGTGTAGCCCCATTAGCCCCATTTTAATTGTAAGCTTTGTCTTATTCCACAACATTAACCCTTTGAGTGACAGAGGGGTACACAACACTCAATGGTTTAATGGCAATTTTAAAATTAACAAAAGGGGTGGGCTGGCACAGAGGACTGGAACAACTGTAGAAATGGGTTACTTAATTGTAGTTGCCCACCAGGCCAAAAGTTGCCAGCCCCCCACCAGGGCAAATTTTAATTAAAAACAAACAAAACTTGTCTAAGGGATACAGGTTCACTTTAACCCTATGAGTGGCAGAGGTGTGCCCAAAGCAAAGCCTGTCACTTAAAGGGTTAAAAATAAATAAATACATAAGATAGAGCAGTATGTTAAAACTGTATAGCTTGTAGTATCTTTTTGTTGAGAAATACATAATAAAAATATTACAAAATTGGTGATAATGTCCCTTTGCTTCCTCTGCAGACAAAAGAGTAAGGTTGAGATATAGTAAAGATGAACGTGGCTATTGCTTTATACTTTTTATTGTCTTTGTTGAAAGACATATTTTCTATGATGCAGGGTAATTTTGGTACAAGCTTGTGTTTACAACTTCCCCATTTTGTTAACCGCAGTCGATGTATAGTTGTTGTCAGGATGGAAGTGACTGGACAGATACAGTAGCGTTAGGAAGTCATTATCCAGTTTTGTGGTATGAATTTCTCTCTTCCTCCCATATAAGTCACTGTGTTCCGCAGTCATATAACTAATCATTGGAGGACAAACAGGCAGAACACAGAAATATTTTCACAGGTGCATAATTACAACCTATTGGACCCTGGGGCACATCGGGCCGCCTTGGATGCTGGTCTCCGTCATAACTGCACCTTGGGACCTCCTGTAGTTACACCCATATGTTCAAAAGAACAGTGGATGAGTTCTGGGGCAAACCATTTGCACAAAAGGGGAAAAGTAAAAATTCCACAAAGTCCCTCTGATTGAAATGGGGGATTTAACCCCTTGAATACTAGAGAGGCCTCCAACGCATTGCAATGTGTTGGAGATCTCTCTAATATTCAAAGTGTTAAAAATCCCATTCAAGCTAGAACGCTGCTTTCCCTTGTTGGGGGGCCTTCTGCGTCCCTCTGCACCGAGGATATGAGAGCTTACCAACTCTTGAGGCACATGTAACGTTTATGGGGCTCCACCCGAGGCTGCATCGCCTACTGTATGATGGCTGACCTACTGGACGATTGCCATAGCTGAATGATTTAGACCTCCTGCCCTGACTCTGTGTTCTGCCCACCTCTCTGAGACGTGGATCATAATGCTCCGCATGGGTCCTTTTCCTCTGACCATAGCTGGGAACTCGCCGGATTTGCTCCGGAGGCTCCAATATTCACACTGCTTTACCTGGTCTCCGGGGCAGAGACTGAGTCTCCAGATGTGGGGCGTTTCTGCTGAAACTTTGCCCACATCTGCTCTTTACCACTGTGTTCCTCCTTCACTAGCTTATTTTTGTTGTTTGTGTCACCCCTTTTAAGCCCTGCCATACCCTCTCGTGTTAAGCCCTGTTCCTTTTTGACATGATTTGCGTAATTTTCCTCACCCCTTCAGCAGCACAGGACTCCCCTCCAGGGAGACAATACTTTGATGTTCCCAGGTATGCCTCTGACAAAGTCTTATTGCAGATATTGATCCACTCCTCTCGTCATAATCTCACAGAGAATCTGACTGTACGTGTTATTACTTACCTCTCCATCCTCATCTGGGACTGCCATACTTCTCGATATGAGTCTCAAAAACGGCGCTGCAAAATAGTAGAACACATAAAGGACAAACAGAAAAGAGCGCCTAACAGTGTAATATGATACACAAAAATGACAATAATATATAAACCGGTGTGAAAATGCACTCACATGTACAGTTGGTCAGAAGGCTGATACCAGACAATCTGACAACAATGCTTGTGGAGATATTGCTTCCGTCTCCACACGGAAGGCTGGTGATCAGCAACAAAACTATTGCTGGGAGTTTCAAGCTGCTCAGCGGGAACAAGTCACTTAAGAGCAGCCTAACATGTATCCACAGCCGTTGATTATACTGTATCTGAGGGCAGTGCTTTATCCTCAGTTGCCTGATTGCTGGGCTTGGTGTATACCAACACCCAGCTAATAATTTTGTGAGTACCCACCTTTGGGTGTCGGTGGAGGAGATTGTCTGATCCATTGATCCCACACAGGGGTGCTTGTTCTCTTTCCCCCCTTCCCTTTTATATTACTACAGTCCATGATGACGTGTTATTTAGACACCAAAAGCAGATATGTAGATGGCCACCAGGTCTAGATGGCCTCCCTTCAGATTACTACAAGATCATGAGCAAAGATTTTGTTAAAACCTCTCACTGCAGTGTTCAACCATATTTTAACTAACCACTGACTTCTGAAATATTTCAACCTGTCCCGAATAATTGTACTCCCTAAACCAGGTTAGGACCCGAGACTGGTGTCCTTCTACTGCCCTATATCCTTGCTGAATTCGGACTTTAAGCTGTTAAACAAAATCTTAGGAACTTGTTTGCAAACTATTCTCCCTCATCTTATATTGAAAGACAAAATGGGGTTCACCAGGGGTAGACATTCCACCATCAATGTTAAAAAGGCAATTGCTGCTGTTATCAGGGCTAGACAGGAACCTAAAGCATCCACAGTCCTGCTGAGTCTCATGGAGCCAGCTTTTCACTTTGTTGCACCATTGGGGCTTTGGGCCCACATTCACTCGCTATACTCCTCTAATTTACAAGAATCCGCAGGCCTTTGTCACCGCTAATAATCATTCTGTTTTATCGCTTCATTAAAACTCTTCCTAGAGAATCCCAATCCCAATCTTACGACAGCTTTAAATACCCCTCCTGGATAGCAACCGAGAAACTTCGGAGTGAAACAGCAAATGGGTACGAAATCGATGAGGTGGGGGGAACAGGTTGGGAGTGGGAGAGACGGAGGAGATCACAACAATGATTGATCCCTCGATAAGCATTCATATTAGTGATATTGCAAAAGGTCTTCAAGGAAAGGTATGCCTTTTTGCTGATGATACAAAGATCTGCAATAGGGTAGACACTCCAGGGGGAATAAGCCCAATGGCTAATGATTTGGGTAGGTTGGAGGAATGGACGAAAGTGTGGCAGATGCAGTTTAACACTGATAAATGTAAAATAATACACTTAGGACATAAAAATCCCAAGGAAAAATATACTATTAAGGGTACTGTGCTGTCAGAGACAACAGAGGAAAGGGATTTGGGAGTAATTATTTCTAATGACTTAAAGGTAGGCAGGCAATGTAATAAAGCGGTGGGGAATGCAAGCAGGGTACTGGGTTGTATAGCTAGGGGCATTAATAGCAGAAAAAGGGAAGTGGTCATGCCACTCTACAGATCTCTAGTTAGACCTCATCTAGAGTATTGTGTACAGTGCTGGAGACCCCATCTCCAGAAGGATATAGATACTCTAGAGAGAATTCAAAGAAGGGCTACTAAAATGATGACTGGTTTACAGGAAAAGAAATATCAGGATAGACTAAAGGATCTGAACATGTATAGCTTGGAGGAGAGAAGAGAGAGAGGGGATATGATAGAAACATTCAAATACACGAAGGGATTCAACAAGGTTTGAGGTTGTTTTTTTGTTTTTGTTTTTTTTGTCGGAAAATGGGCAGACTAGATGGGCCGAATGGTTCTTATCTGCCGTCAAATTCTATGTTTCTGTCCGAGACCAATCAGGCCTGACCAATTTCAGGGAGGCAGGTGCAGATCCTCTAGGAGCAAAGGGGGTTCTGGTTTCTGTTTTAACCCTATTTGGCACATGCCAGTAGGGGGCTGTTCTGTTCTCTGTTGAGGGGAGGGGGAGGGGAAATAGAGTAACTACCTCTGTCTGTCTATCTGCAGATATCAGCCGTTGTCCCCTATACCTCACAATCTCTATGAACGAACTAAGACTCTATATATCCGGTGGAGTGTGCTATTGACGGCACACAAGGGACATTGCACTGTGTTGAGGATTCAATCACTTATTTTGCCTCCCTTTATACATTCTCTTTTCTTACACATATGCATACCAGAATTGCTTCACTTTGTAGAAACAAAATCACATCGTAGATCAGGGGTATGACCAGCCAGTCAATGACCAGCTGAAGATGTTGGGAGTTGTAGTCCAAGGAGGACTGGTGGGTTATAGGTTGCTCCCCTCTGTTGTAAGGTGCTGTGGGATTAGTAATCTATCTATCTATCTATCTATCTATCTATCTATCTATCTATCTATCTCTCTCTCTCTCTCTCTCTCTCTCTCTCTCTCTCTCTCTCTCTATATATATATATATATATATATATATATATATATATATATATATATATGTCTAAGGGCTCCTGATTCGCTGTCCACCCCACCCTGGGGTGTCAGGGAAGCATAGATTGGCGGCGATTTCAATAGGAGTGGGCAGGGTGAAGGCCCCCCCTGCTCTCTCCTGTGAAAATCACTGCGGCATGACTCACCAATACAGAGGTCCCCGAACTTCATGGCATGCCCAATCGTACAGGCAACGCCTTGCACCTTCACTAGTATGTATAGCTCTATCCAGAGGTGTAACTAGAAGCCTCTGGGCCTTGGTGCAAGAAGTGCCACGGGCCCCACCACCACCACATTGGCCCACCTCGACCACACTGACCCCCTCTACAATGCCCCTCAATCTTCACAATGCCCCCCGTCTCCTACCTCCCTGGAGCTCCCGTGAGGTCCTCTTAGTAATGCAGAGCTCTGGGAGATGATCTCCCAGCACTCTGCATTACTAGAGCGCCGGAGGGAGATTGTGGGCACCAGGTGGAAGGGTCGCAGGGGGTGACCGGGCCCCTGGAGTGACGGGCCCGGTCGCAGGTGCGACCCCTGTGACCCCTATAGTTACGCCACTGGCTCTGTCTGTCTGTCTATCTATCTATCTATCTATCTATCTATCTATCTATCTATCTATCGATCTATCTCTATCGATCTGTCTATCGATCTATCTAGTTATCTAGCTATCTATAATAATTTATGTATGAAGTCAATATTATGTGTATTATGCCATGAACTGATGTAAGAAGCAATATATATTTAACACTTTGAGTGCCAGAAAGGTGCTCAATTTATTGCAAAGCAGCACTCAAAGGGTTAAGGTAATAGTAAACCTTTTTTATAAAAAAAATGTATATATAGATATATATATATATATATATATATAATCTGGGCATTTTCTTGCTGAGTTAAATAAGGGTACTCCCAAGTCTGGGAGATGCTCTGTTCCAACATCATTACTGGCTAAATGTTCTATTAAAGTGATAGTAATGTTTCATAAAAACAGCAGCTCCGATTAATCTTCATAGTATTTGGTCCATGGAGAGTGTTATTTCAATGCTGTCAGAGTTGTAGTTCAAGAGATCCCCCCTCCTGCCCCTTTTACCTAGTATAAGCCACAGGATCACAGGAAGGGACAATCTTCTTACTGTGATCATAAGGAAAACCATGCCCCCCCCGACAGGTTTTTCAGGTTTTCCCTTATGATCACTGAAGATTGTCCCTCTCTGCGATCCATCCGGACAGTCTTGTTGCTCTGAGGTGAGCAGTGTTACATCAGTAAAAGGGGCGGGAGGGGGATACTTTATCATTCAGTTACTCCTGAACTACAACTCTGACAGAATTGAAATAACACTCTCCACGGTCCCAATACTATGAAGATTAATTGGAGCTGCTTTTATTGTGAAACATTACTATCCCTTTAACAGTGCCACCTGGTGTCTAGACGGTTATTCTGTTACATGGGAGAGGTGAGGTTCAAGCTGCAGTTCTCCATAGACTGTGATAGTAAACAGCTCTACCACTTTGTGACAGATTGAACGGTTATAATGTTTTAACCCTTTGAGTGCCAGAGGGGTAAACAGCACATTGCTTTGCAATGCATTGAGTACCCCTCTGGCACTCAAATGGTTAATGAATCATCACTCAGGGTTAAATTAAGAAATCTGTAGAGGGATCTAGGGGGTGTGTGTTGACTTTTACCTCCCCTGTCAATCCAGAGTCTCCAAACATGCTTTAACCCTTTAGTGACAAGTGGTGAGTGCAATGCATTTCTTCACAGTGTGTTTCGCGCCACTCTGGTCCTTAAAGGGTTAGGTTATGTATTTAAATATAAAAATGGATGTATGTCAAGTAGGAACTGTAATAAAACTTATGTTATGCGTTTACATTCAAACATTATTACGGAGTGTGTGTCTCCTTTTTAAAATAACATTTTATGTCCTGTTTTTCAATCACAGGCAAAATATTCAGGTGTTAAACTGGCTGTCTCCAAAGTGCAAAAGCCACAGACCTTCTTGGGAATAATTCCTCGTGACTCAGTCCAGGAAATACAGATTGTCATCCTGGATGATAAAAATGGCACCCAGACAGGAAGTGATGCGCAGCAGCTGGCCTATGACATCATATCTGACATAGAAAACCACGGTAATTATTATGCTCTATAGAACATCAGTGATTACACAACATTATGTTGTGTATATGGCTACGGCCATATACACAAACTACGGCCATATACACAAAGAAACTCTGGCAAACTTACTACATAATAGTGAGCAATTTAAAATTCCTCATAATATGGTGCCATGTAAATGAATGCAAATGTATTTATATATCCCTGATGGTGCAGTTGGTTTGCTCCGGAATTGCTGCAATGATTCCAAGAGCAAAAGCATCTGTGAGCTTCTGTTCATGATGGATTGTGAGAAGAAGTTAACTGGGTGGTGGGGGTGTAATATGCACAATAGCTAATGTGTAGCTAGCAATTGGGAAGCAATCAAATGCAACTTCCCCATTCATCGACTGCTCATGAGGTCTCCAACACATTGCAAAGCATAGCTGGTTTACTTTTATGTATATGAACCCTTGGCCTTCATATGAAGAACCCCTACCATTTTTTCAGTAGATTACCCCAGGAAGGACCATTGCACATCCTCTGGTCTTTAATGGGGTTAAGAGAAACTTATTCCTCTAGACATATTTCCCTTTAGAGGGTAATTATCTTGTGGTTAGTGCCCCATCGGCAGGAATGTTCACTTGGGATCAGACTTCCAGATCAAGCAGGTGTTTTATTGTGAGTCTCGGCCTCGGCAGGTCAGCAGGGGGACTGACGAGCATACCTGGGTACTCTCCAGATCTGCCCCAGAGACCGGTTTTCAGATTCTACCCTTTCTAACCCTGTTCCTCCCACTTCTCCTCCTTCCCACCCTGTTCCTCCCCATTCTTGTCCACTTCTCCTCCTTCCCAGCCTGTTCCTCCCACTTCTCTTCCGCTTGTTCTCCTTCTAACCCTGTTTCTCCCACTTCTCCTCCATCCCACCCTTTTCCTCCCACTTCCCACCCACTTCTCTGCCTTCTAACCCAGTTCCTCACACTTCTCCTCCTTCCCACCCTGTTGCTTCCATTTCCCGTCCACTTCTCCTCCTTTCACTCTGTTCCTCCCATTTCTTGCCCACTTCTCCTCCTTCCCATGCTATTTCTCCCACTTCCTGCTCACTTCCCCTTCCCACCCAGTTCCTCCCACTTCCCGTCCACTTCTCCTTCCCACCCTGTTCCACTTCCTGCCTACTTCTACTTCTCACCTTGTTCCACTTCCTGCCCACTTCTCCTTCTCACCCTGTTCCACTTCCTGTCCACTTCTTCTCACCCTGTTGCTCCCACTTCCTGCCCACTTCTCCACTTCCCGCCCTGTTCCTCCCACTTCCCACCCAATTCTCCTCCTTCCCACACTTTTTTACTCTTCTCCTACCTTTTGACAGAAATCTGATTAAGCACTGCCCTCTCAACTAAGCCTCAACCCTTTTACAACACAGATCGCATCATTGATATCCCCCTGGTCGACAGCACACAAGCTCTCTCCAGGGGCTCAAGATGAAGAAGTTCCCAGGTATGCTGACAAGGTCTGAAGAAAGATCAACTGGCTCCCTTGTGGGTCCCTCAACCCAGACTGACTGAGAGACTCTGAAGTCTCCTAGTTCATTATCGTTTGGTTGTGAGCACAGCCTCCATAGTGGGAGTCTATCAAGCCTGATACTAGCTGTCTATGGAGACTGCCTTTGCAAACCCTTTAAGTTCATGACTGTCTTAACAGTGTAATGGGAACCCAAGATGTTGAGTTGTCATGGGTCATCGTGCCAGGATTCTCCCTCCTGAAGGCGGCTATAAGCAGGTAGCCAGGCTGGTAAAGCTGGATCATAACATCTAAGAATGGGGGTCAAAGGGGACCCATAAAACCATTCAGAAATAAAGTCACAGGATGCACTTGTAGTGCAAAACAACTAACACACCTTACTGAGGGGCAGGCGACACATCTATACTATAAAAGAAGAAGTGGTCAGTTGACCACAAACTCTATGTCCATGAAAGACACACACCCTGGGCTGGCAGCTAGGAGGAGATTTGCATATCTCCTACACACTGCCTCAGGAACACATTCACACTGGCCAAGACTTGCACACATCCCGGGGCGCAGCTAGCAGGAGATCTGCATATCTCACACTGCCTGTGTGCGACATGCAAGGGGCCGTCAACTTGGACCGCCCTCAACTTCCTCTGTTCTAAAAAAACAAACATGGCTGACCGATGCCACTTCGCCACCACACGCACACACACCATTTCACAGTCCATCTACTTGTTTGTTACACCAGGCTCCCCAATTCATGGAATACAATTACTGTCCCCACCTCCCAACTTGCACACAGTATCTCCTCTGCTCACTCCTCCCTCCTGCACATCATGTCTCCTCTCCTGCACACCACTTCATCCCCCGGAACAGCATTTCTTCCCTACTCACTCCATCTTCCCTGGACACTAGGCCGCTTCTCCCTCCTCAAAGACTGCACTGTTCTTTACTTGGTAATGCATGGCCGCTCCCTGCCCTTTAAGGAGCAACAAGACCCTCTTACGTTCAGCGTGTACTTCTAATCTTCCCGTAGCTGTCCCAGGCCTTGCACTGAACCCTCCATTCAAATCCACACATATGGTAGCTGCCACTAGCAGTAAATGTACTACCAATGGCATCCAGAGCCAGATAATCCATTATGGCAAAGTAGGCTACTGCCTAGGGCCCATGGCAATATGAGGGGCCCTGGCTGCAAGTGGTGGGTCACAGATACTGCTGCCACTAACCAGGGGACGGCTGGCAACATGTGCCTGGGGGGCAAATACAATCCAGTGGCCTGTTTCTACTATCGTTTAAGCCCACTGTCCCAGTCCACCCCCTTTAGTTAATTTTAAAATTGGCATTAATGTTGTGAAGTAAGGCAAGTGATACCACTGAGCTTACAGTTGAATTGAGACTACACTACTGATACTACAGAGCTTACAATGTAAGTACACAAGTGAGACCATAGAGCTTACAATGGAAATGGGTTATGCTGCTAGTGTAGCTCCATTTCAGTGGTAAGCTCTTTGTTATCACTAGTGTAGCCCCATTTACAGCAGCTTGCTGTAGTTTGAGTGAGGCAGTGGCCTGCTGGCCCAGATATTTGACAGGCCCAGGGGGCACTCTTATCCATGTTAAGGCTGCTACAGAGTTCTTCATAGCTGCGGCACGTCTGCTACTCCTCTCCCCAGTGGCTCACCTCATCATCCTCTTTCTTTTTTATTATCATCAGATGTCCCTGGTTCTCTGCACTGTCATCTTCATCCCACATGCGTCACTTCTAACATCCTCACACTGCGTGTGTTTGCACGCAGTGTGAGGCTCTGAGCGGCCACGCATGTACTCAACACCAGGTACTCATGCATTGCAATTTCGTGATTTATTTGTAATGAATTGCCAAAAGCAGCTTGAAGGATTAGAGGGATGTTGACTAGAACTTGGTGGGGAGGGCTTGCGGATTGCTTGCTTCATGGTGTCAGACCTTTGGTATATCATTACCCCATGCACATCCAGCTGTCCAGTGTTTGCTGGCTTGCTGCCGTCCATGATGGGAATCATGAACTACATTAGCCATGACTGAGGATGAATGTGGTTCTTGAGCAACAAGTTCAAACTGGTGACCTACATACTGACCACTGCTGGGCTATCCAAACAGGGAGGTCAGTATTTTTCTTTATTGATTTTACTAGCAAAGTGGTACTGCGTTGCCCGTCACTATAATGAGGACTGCATCATGATCAATTATTTTGAGTAAGTGTAATAAAAGTGTGATACGCGTTTGTATCTTGATCTGGGTTTGTGAGAATGTGTGTGTGGAAGTGAAGACATAATCCGGTGGCCGCCTATATTTCAAATGGAAGGTGACATTCCTTCTTGCAACCCTGCTATCGTGTGCCAGTTTTAGTCTCTGAATTTCAGTACTTTTTCTCACAGTTCCAGGGCCCTCAAAAAAGCCTTCCAGCCTATTACATTACCCCCCCCCACACACACACACACACACACACGATGGCTTGAGCAGGTCCGGCCCCGGGGTGGGTTACACATCCACGTGTTGGGAAAGACTGTCCGCACTTTTACTGTCCTGTCCCGGCCTGTATTTGATGGTGACATTGAAGGGCTGGAGTGCCAGGCTCAACATTGCGCACCCAATGTTTCCTGACACTCGGTTGAACCACACAAGGGGATTGTGGTCCGTGATGACCTAAAACTCCTGGCCATATAAATAATTTTGAAATTGTTTTAGAGCCCATAACAGTGTGAGGCATTCCTTCTCCACAGTACCATATCCAGCTTCTCTGCTTAGCCACCTGTGGCTGAGGTATGCAATGGGGTGCTCCTCTCTGATGTCATTAACCTGGCTCAGCACAGCCCCTAGTAGCCCATAGGTGGAGGCATCTGTGTGAACCAAGAAAGTACAGTAAAAATCTGGGTCCACTAGTACAGGTTCCTCTCCCAATGCCTCTTTAAGGGCACAAAAGTCTTGCTCTCACTGAGGGGATTAGGTTACATTGTGGGGCATTTGTTGGCAACAGTCCTCAAAAGATCAGGCTCCACATCCTTGCATCCATTTCCTGAATGCCCAGTCCCAGGTGTAGGCCTACCTTGCATGGGTATCCCTGGTCTGTCGGCAGGCCTCTCGGAATCTCTGGCGATACATGTCCGGAGTGATGGAGTACCTGAGCAGGAGTTGTCTCTTTACTTCAGCATAGTTGGAGCTGTCCTCCTCGGGGACAGCTCGGTAGACTTCTGCAGCCTGTCCTGTTAGTTTACCAGCCAGGATGGCAAACCATTCCTGTGGGTTGACCCAATACAGTCTGCAATGGAGCTCAAAGTCTTGCAGGAAGCCCTCTATGTCTCCAGCAGTGTCATCAAATGCTTTGAATGTTTGGTGGATGACCCAAAGGCTGGTCTCCTCTCTATCAGACTGGGGCTCACTAGCAGGATACTTATTTTCCGCAGCCTCCAGGATACGAAGCACTACATCAGGAGGCGAATTAGGTCCCAAGAAAGCCAACGACCGTTCTACTTTCCTTGAAACGGGATCAAGGGACTCAGTGCACAGCATACTCTCCAGGTGCTTAGACGTGCAGGATCAGGGAATTGGGCTAGAGTCCCTGGGTAGGTCAGTGGTCCTGGTCAGCTTTGCAATCTCCTCCTCCATTTCCAGGAGTGCTGCAGTGAGCTCTGTTTTTTTGAGTCTAGATGTGTTGCATCCCTGTTGTGTCACCATGTCCTGCAGGTTGGGGTGAGAAAGATGCCTGTAGGCTTTGGCCATTCTTCACCGGCTGGATCTTACGTGGTAGTTATTTTGTTGTATTCAGTGGGAATCCCCAACAAACATTTCTCTATAGAATGTGATAGAAACTGCTGCGCCATGCTGCAAGTTAAAACATTCAGGAAGTAATCATGCTGTGATTCCCTTACTGACATTTAGAACTTTTAGATAATTTGATTTAAACAACTGCAGAGACGTAACTAGAAGCCACGGGACTCTGGTGCAAGAATTGCCATGGACCCCCCGACCATATTGTCCCACATCTCCACAATGCCCCTCAATCTCCACAATGCTCCTCAATCTCCACATCGCCCCTTCCACAATGCCCCTCAATCTCCATATTGCCCCTTCCACAATGCCCCCATCTCTACATTGCCCCCATCTCCACAATGCCCCTAAATCTCCTACCTCCTTGGGGTCCAGTGGCAGAGGTCAGGTCTGTGTCTCTTTATGCTCAGACCTCTTCTCCCACGCAGTCCTCTTCAGTAATGCAGAGTGCTGGGAGATGATGATGTCATCTCCCAGCGCTCTGCATCACGAGAGTGCCGGTCTGCTGGAGGGAATACTGATCTCCCTCTGGCAGACTGGCACTCTAGTAATGCAGATCCCCAGCTCTGCATTACTTAATTGCGGGAGTCAGGTGAGGGGGTCGCAGGGGGAGGCCGGGCCCCTGGAGTGACGGGCCCGGTCGCAGGTGCGAACCCTATAGATACGCCACTGAACAACTGATAGCAGTGGACATACCCTTATTTTACTCAGCTGGAAAAGGTCTGCACATAGCTGGAAACTCTCCGGTTTTGCCCCAGAGACTCCAGTTTTAACTCTGCATTACCAGGTCTCTGGGGCAGCATCTGATTTCTCCGGATGAGGGGAGTTTCTGATGAAACTCTGCCCACTTGTGCTCCATCCCACCCTGTTCCTCTCACTTCCCGCCCTCTTCTCCTCCTTCCCTAGTCTATTCTAGCTATTTTTTTGTTTTGTTTTTTGCCCCGCCCCCACTCTTGATTAAGCCCCACCCATTGTATGACACGAATCGCGTAATTTCTCTCCCCTCCGTGGCACCACAGGGCTCCCTTCCAGGACCTCAGATCAAGAAGTTCCCAGGGATGGGTGTGTAACAAAAAAGTTTACTGCTTATTTAACAGAAGGAATTACCTAACCAAGTGTAATCCATATAGCAGCCATTTATAAATATTTACTTTTGTTGTTTTTTTTCAGTTTTTGCATTTAAATCTGCCGTAGTCTATACATGCACTGAGGCATTTTACTACATTGAGTAAATCCACATGGCCCTTTAGAATCATGGGAAGGTCTGGCTAGAGCAGTGGTTCTCAAACATTGTTTTCCTTTAGGCACCAGCCTTAACATTTTATTGTCATGGGGGCAATGAAGGGTATAAATACATAAATATTAGTTATTCTTACTGTCCATGATTAGAGTAAATGTAAAGTGCATAACAATTTCCATAAATATACATCTGAAACGCAACATCCTCATTTTTATCAGTCTTTATAGAAAAAAAATGTGCGGAGACCCTAAGTGAACCCTTAGACAGAGCCGCCTTTACATGGTTCCCGGTGGCACTTTGACAGGGGAGGCAATTTGCCTCCCCAAGGCATGTTTTCTTTTGGACGCCAATAATCTTTCGGTGTGCCGTATGCACACCGAACACTGTCGAGAGTTATAGTCCAACTGCTGCAGCTGGACAGCCACGTGTTACCCACCCTTGTCCCACACACAGCAGCAAGAGGAAGCATATAAGTTGCGATTCCGCCCCATTCCAAGCACTGTTGTTGTGGTGACTCGTGTATGCTGTGCTGTCATGGGACAATCCTACAGCTTGCACTGAACCCTCCATTCAAATCCACACGTATGGTAGCTGCCACTAGCAGTAAATGTACTACCAATGGCATCCAGAGCCGGATAATCCGTTATGGCAAACTAGGCTACGGCCTAGGGCCCATGGCAATATGAGGGGCCCTGGCTGCAAGTGGTGGGTCACCGATACTGCTGCCACTAACCAGGGGAGGGCTGACAACATGTGGCCTGGGGGGCAAATATAATCCAGTGGCCTGTTTCCACTATCATTTAAGCCCACTGTCCCAGTCCACCCCCTTTAGTGAACTTTAAAATGGGCATTAATGTTGTGAAGTAAGGCAAGTGATGCCACTGAGCTTACAGTTGAAGTGGGACTACACTACTGATACTACAGAGCTTACAATGTAAGTACACAAGTGAGACCATAGAGCTTACAATGGAAATGGGTTATGCTGCTAGTGTAGCTCCATTTCAGTGGTAAGCTCTTTGGTATCACTAGTGTAGCCCCATTTACAGCAGCTTGCTGGAGTTTCAGTGAGGCAGTGGCCTGCTGGCCTAGACATTTGACAGGCCCAGGGGGCAATTGCCCCCCTGCCCCCCAGGCCAGCCCTCCCCTGCCACTAACATCTTGTGTCAGATGCCCTTTTTCTTGAAAGACACAAGCATCATCTTGTTGCTCCCATTTCCATTGAGAGATGTGGGACCCCAAATTAGTACCTTGCCTAGTACCCTATGGACCCTTAATCCAGCCCTGATGGCATCATGATATGGGCTCTGTGCAGTCTCCTGGCACTCATAGACTGGATCATGCTAGAAAGCAGAGCAGGAGGCAAGCTGCACTTTCATTCCTCAACAACATCTCCCTAGATGGGTGAACCCTGCAGGATAATGGGGTATCCAGTGGGATCAGGAATCTGCAGGGTCAGCAGGCTGCAGACAGGGGGTCAATGCTCAGCCCACCGCATCATGTACTGCTGCTTGCTGTAAACCCTGTGCATCAACTTAAAGGGATAGTAATACTTAAAATGTAAAAAAATATATGTTGTAGGGTTTATCCCCCTGAGTAAAATAAGGGTACTCCCACTGCTGAGATATATTTTATTAAAAAATGATAACAGCTCAAACTTGAAATTTTTTAGGTGCAATATCACAGTGGCCTGAAAATTTACAGTGGCGCTGTTGCTACACCATCCTATGGAGATTTATGCTCTACAGACCAGAGCAGTCCATAGGATGGTGTAACAACAGCGCCACTGTGATATTGCACCTAAAAAATTCAGGTTTGAGCTGTTTAATTTTTAATAATATCTCTCAGCAGTGGGAGTACCCTTGTTTTACTCAGGGGGATAAACCCTACAACATTTTAAGTATTACTATCCCTTTAATGCCCAGCAGGATAGGGCAGCCTGGGCTTCTGTGCAAGTCGTGGCAGTGTGTGCAGAGGGAGGCCTGTGGGACAGCAGGGAGCTGGATAAGGGGCTGGACAGGCAGGAGCATTGGGAAGCTGGTGGTGCATTTGGGAGCAGCATTCCTATACCTATCTCTTCTGGGAGTGGGGTGTCCTTTCTACCCTTGTGCACTGAGAGTAGAGGTCACTTGAACACTTTCACATATGGGATCTTGCCCCCTGCTTTCTGTCGGACGTCAGCAGCGCACTTCTTCTGCAGCCCACACCAAGTACAGGGGCGCTGTGCAGTGACATTGACAAGGTCACTGTAAGCAAACTCTCTCATAGGTTTTACTGTGGGCAGAGAAGGACAATAGCATTGACATATGATTTTAGTAATATCACAGTGTGACCAGATGGAGTGATTTAGGACACCTGCTTGGGGAATCAGCACAGGGACATGTGATAACGTTTACCTCCAGGACTATAACATTTGAAATATTGCTCATTGTATTGCATATTATGTGGTAGAATGTATTACTGTGTGTGGTGGTATACTATAAGTTCTGTAAAGGGATATGACAGTGGGGAACCAGAGTGCAGAGTGGGCTGTTAAGCCCAGCACTCTGGCTTGTTTAAAGTATACTCCATGTCTGTGTAGCTTGTGCTAAGGAATGTTTGGAATGTGGATTGATTCCTGCTCTGCTTCATTAACCAGTCAGTGGAGGTTATTATGGTTCAGTTAAAATGCACATTTTTCAAGCCCTTCTTTGTAATCTTTTCTTAATAAGAAGTATGGAAATGCAGGCCATTCCCTGATTGGTCAAGCGTAGCAACACTGTCCCAAGCCCTAGTTTACATTCTAATCTTGATAAGAGTGTCTGGAAGAATATATAAGCAGTGGGTTTCATCAATAAAAGCAGCGGTGTTCTCTCCTCCTTAGTACAAGTCTCAGCTGTATTTCTGGAGGGGGCTTGTGTTGGGGATTCCCACCTTAGCCACTGCAAGAGCAAATTCACTTGCCTTGCTGGTCTACTGGCGTGGGGCCTCTGGAAACCCCACGTTGGGTTCTGCAGCTAAATTCACTAGCTCTGCCAGTCTGCCAGGGGGCAGCATCCAGTTGTTCCTGCCTGAGTATCCAGGACCTCTAGACCGCCAGGAAGTAGCAGGGCTTCAGCCAGCCGGGGAAGAGGGGCAGCAGCGGTTCAGGAACCGACAACCCCAAAAGGGTCCAGTAAATCCTGGTACCGTCACACACAATATCCGCAGAATATAGTGACATACATTACAAATACCTCTGAGTGTATTTTGGTGGATGTGGTTTTGGTGTGGAGAGTGCAGAATTTCATCCTTGGACCCAGGCAGCACAATGTCTTGCGCTGGCCTTGCCCTTAGGGCACACCAAAGTGCCACAGAACCCTGCTTGAGGACCACTGTTTTAGAGAAAGCCTGACCATAACTCTAAAGAATCCTAGACTAAAGAGGAAACTAAATACAAAATAAGTATATATATATATATATATATATATATATATATGACTACTGTATGGATGTCACCTAGCAAGACAAGTTCTTTTGTTAAACAGTTTAAGAGACACTTATTCCTAGGGGGGTACGGTTCCCCCATTACCCCTATAAGGACCAGAAGGGTGTGCAGTCAATTGCTTAGCAATGCATTGCACACCCCTCTGGTCTTTACAGGGTTAATACCCTGCCAGGAGTTCATTGTTAGGGATGAGGAGTTACATTCTGTGTTCTGTTTATTGACATTCATGTTCTAAGCGATAACGCAGCTTTCTGACTGGTTTCCTCCTTTCAATACAGGCAAATCATTCGGCATTATAAAAGGCAAAGTGCTAACAGCCACCGGCAGCAATACAGGTGCCCATCAGGGTCAAATGGCAGCAGGGTCCATCTCTGGAATAATCATTGGTGTCATTCTTTGTGTGTCTCTGCTGGGAGTCACATATTTCCTCTACATAGCAGATGCCATAAGGTAATTTAATGATTCTTCTTTCAAGCCTAAATTGACATTTTACCTGTGGCAAACAGGTGAAAAACATATGTCCCTTCCGACTGGTATTGAAATGGTTCAATGTCTCTCTGTCTGTCTATCTATCTATCTATCTATCTATCTATCTATCTATCTGTCACATCCAGTCTATCTATCTATCTATCTATCTATCTATCTATCTATCTATCTATCTATCTATCTATCTGTCTGTCTGTCTGTCTGTCTGTCTGTCTGTCTGTCTGTCTGTCTATCTATCTATCTATCTATCTATCTATTACATCCAGTCTATCTATCTATCTATCTATCTATCTATCTATCTATCTATCTATCCTAATCTATTTAATGAAGTCATAATTGTCTTTTTGTTGCTTCTCAGATTCCCCTCTCTTGGAGCAGTCATGTTCTGGAGGAAGATGTATGAACAGGAAACAGAGTCTGAAACAGGAAACAAAGGCTTTGATAACCCCATTTTTGAGACAACAGTAGAAAATCCACCTGTGAGTATTTACTGGCAATAGAATTGTGTTACAGACTATTTGATTTGTCCTTGGAAAGTCTGGAGGAGAATGGTCACGGGAAGAGAAGAGCAGCGTAGAGCAGGATAGTGGGCAGGGAAAGGTAATAAAGTAGAGCTGACAGGGCAGGAGAGTAGGCATGGTGGGGCAAGGCAGAAAAGTGGGAAGAGAAGGAGAGGGGGCAGTGCCAGAGAGTGGGCAGGAAAGTGGGCAGGAGATTGGGCAGGGAGGGGGTATGGCAATGCAGGAAAGTAGGGAGAGCAGGAGAGTGGGCAGGGCAGTAGAGTGGACAGGGCAGGAATGAGGGCAGGTCGGGCCAGGAAATTGAGCAGGGTAGGATACGGAAGGAGAGTGGGCAAAGCAGCAGAAGAATGTGGAGAAGGGAAGGAATGAGAGTAGACAGGGAAGTGGGCAGACCAGAAGACTGAGCGGGTAGGAGAGTGAGTATAATGGACAGAGTGAGGAAAGCAGGTGGAGTAGGCAGCGTAGGGAAGAAGAGTGGGTAAGGGAGAAGAGTGAGCAGAATAGGAAAGTGGGAAGGGTAGGGATGGTGAGTGGGCAGAGTAGGGATGAAGAGTGGGTATGGTACTGTGGGGATGGAGAGTGGTTACAGTAGGGTAGGTTGGAGAGTGAGCAGGGTAGGATGGAGAGTGAGTTTGGTAGGTTGGGATGGAGAGTGGGCAGGGTAGGGAAGGATGGAGAGTGGGTATGGTAGGGTAGGATGGAGAGTGGGTTTGGTAGGTTGGGATGGAGAGTGGGCAGGGTAGGGAAGGATGGAGAGTGGGTATGGTAGGGCAGGATGGAGAGTGGGTACAATAGGGTAGGGATGGAGAGTTGGTACAGTAGGGTAGGATGGAGACTTGGTATGGTAGGGTATGGATGGAGAGTGTGAATGGTAGGGTAGGGATGGAGAGTGGGTCCTGTAGGGTAGGGATGAAGAGTGGGCAGGGTAGGGTAGGAATGGAGAGTGGGTCCTGTGGGGTAGGGATGAAGAGTGGGCAGGGCAGGGTAGGGATGGAGAGTGGGTAGGGTAGTGATGGAGAGTGGGCAGGGTAGGGTAGAATGGAGAGTGGGTACATTAGGGTAGGGATGGAGAGTGGGCAGGGTAGGATGTAGAGTGGGTAGGGTAGTATTGGAGAGTGGCTACTGTAGGCTAGGGATGAAGAGTGGGAACAGTAAGGTATGGATGAAGAGTGGATACTGTAGGTTAGGGATGAGAGTGGGTATTGTAGGGATAGAGAGTGGGTACGGTAGGGTGGGATGGAGAGTGAGCTGGGTGGGATGGAGAATGGGCAGGGTAGGGTAGGGATGGAGGGTGGGTAGGGACTGAGAGTGGGTACGGTAGGGATGGAGAGTGGGTACGGGAGGGTAGGGATGAAGAGTGGGCATTCGGTAGGGTAGAGCTGGAGAGTGGGCAGGGTAGAGTAGGGATGAAGAGTGGGTAAGGTAGGGTAGGATGGAGAGTGGTACAGTAGGCTAGGGGTGGAGAGTGGGTAGGGTAGTGATGGAGAGTGGGTACCATAGAGTAAGGATGGAGAGTGGGTACCGTAGGTTAGGGATGAGAGTGGGTACTGTAGGGTAGGGATGGAGAGTGGGTATGGTAGGATAGGGATGGAGAGTGGGCTGGGTAAGATGGAGAGTGGGTACTGTAGGGTGGGATGGAGAATGGGCAGGGTAGAGTAGGATGGAGTGTGGGTACAGTAGAGTAGGGGTAAGAGTGAGTACGGTAGGGTACTGATGGAGACTGGATACGGTAGGGTGGGATGGAGAGTAGGTATGGTAGGGTAGGATGGAGAGTGGGTACGGTAGGGTAGGATGGAGAGTGGGCATGGTAGGGTAGGATGGAGAGTGGGTACCATAGTGTAAGGATGGAGAGTGGGTACTGTAGGGTAGGGATGAGAGTGGGGACTGTAGAGTAGGGATGGAGAGTGGGTACAGTAGGCTAGGGGTGGAGAGTGGGTAGGGTAGTGTAACGGTTTTAAAGACACTCAGACCAGTATGTGAAATAAAAACACAATTTATTTAGAGTGAGGTAATGCAAAGGTCCGCCCTCTAGTGGCGGTTGATAATACATCAGCAGTGTAGACTGATAGGTACAAGTGTAAATGCACAAATGTATTACATGTACAAATACTCAGCAGTAGAATGGGATATAACCACAGAGGGTTAAGTCCTTGATAACAGTCAGTCTCAGATGTGGATGTTTGGCACGCCCTTGGTGTTATGAGGCTGTGCTGGAGACAGAGTTCACCATATATTGGATACAGGACTGCCTCGCCAAGGTGTTCAGTAAAAAGCAGAACAGGAATCCAACTAGCCCCCTCGGGCGTACCTACCGGAACTGTGTCTGCTAGTGCAAGTGATAATAGCTCCCCACGGGCGTAACTGGAACCGGCCTGCAATGCAAGAGCTGCTAAGCCTCCTCAGACTTAACCGGATACTGGAATTTGACGTGCAAGAGCCAATAGCCCCACGGGCGTTGTTACCGGATTTGCTAGCGCTGAAGCCTTTGCCTGCCACCACTCTGTATAATGGATATCACCCAGCAATACAATGAGAAAGAGCCTTAGGCGCTCAACCGGCCCAACAGACGTGAATACTCTGCAAAGGAAGTATAGAGTTGCCGACGGTGAGCGGCCAACTCAGCAGGAGTATCACCGAGAAACGAGGCTCGTACTGGAGTAGAGAGAGTGAAACCAAGGCAGCACCGCTAGGGTTAAAAGGCACGTTTACTCGAGGCTTTCAGCGAACAGCAAGGCTCTGCAGTATGAGGGAGGCGTACTGAAACACACACACAGCTCTGCACGGGTAGATACACTTCACTGATCGGGGTAACACCAGGCAAGGTAGTCACACAAAGACTGGAACAGCAGATAATAATGTCGCGGCGGCGACAACTGGAACTCAGGTCACTGGAACAAGCTGGAAGTCGATCTTCGGAGCAGGAAGTCAGCCAGGCCGGGTTGGAGCACGTAGGAGGTAGTCATACAAGCCGGGTCATACACAAGCAAAAACGTCAGCCAAACCGAGTCAGGATCCAAGGGTGGTAGTCAGACGGGCCGGATCATGGACAAACAGGAACACTGGAGAATAGTCAGGACAAGCCGATTCGGTACACAGGAATCCAGAACACAGGAACACAGCAACAGTACTACTGGCTCAGAAACACCACGAAAGGGCATCTGACAGGTGTCTGGGCCAGGCATAAGAAGGTCACCAGGGGCGGGCCAAACTGGCTCAACAAATCAGAGCGAACCACAGGGAAGAGTGACATGAATCACAGGCACTGTGATAGGTAGTGATGGAGAGTGGGTACCATAGGGTAAGGATGGAGAGTGGGTACCGTAGGTTAGGGATGAGAGTGGGTACTGTAGGGTAGGGATGGAGAGTGGGTATGGTAGGATAGGGATGGAGAGTGGGCTGGGTAAGATGGAGAGTGGGTACTGTAGGGTGGGATGGAGAATGGGCAGGGTAGAGTAGGATGGAGTGTGGGTACAGTAGAGTAGGGGTAAGAGTGAGTACGGTAGGGTAGGGATGGAGACTGGATACGGTAGGGTGGGATGGAGAGTAGGTATGGTAGGGTAGGGATGGAGAGCAGGCAGGGTAGGGTAGGATGGAGAGTGGGCAGGGTAGGATGGAGAGTGGGTACGGTAGGGTAGGATGGAGAGTGGGTACCATAGTGTAAGGATGGAGAGTGGGTACTGTAGGGTAGGGATGAGAGTGGGGACTGTAGAGTAGGGATAGAGAGTGGGTACTGTAGGTTAGGAATGAGAGTGGGTACTGTAGAGCAGGGACGGAGAGTGGGTATGGTAGGGTAGGGATGGAGAGCGGGAACTTTAGGGTAGGGATGGAGAGTGGGCAGGGTATGGTAGGATGGAGAGTGGGTACAGTAGGGTAGGGTGGAGAGTGGGCAGGGTAGGATGTAGAGTGGGTAGGGTAGTGATAGAGAGTGGCTACTGTAGGCTAGGGATGAAGAGCGGGTACAGTAAGGTAGGGATGAAGAGTGGGTACTGTAGGGATAGAGAGTGGGTAGGGTAGGGATGGAGAGTGAGCTGGGTAGAATGGAGAGTGAGTACTGTAGGGTGGGATGGAGAATGGGCAGGGTAGGGTAGGGATGGAGAGTGGGTACGGTAGGGTAGGAATGGAGGGTGGGTAGGGATTGAGAGTGGGTACCATAGGGATGTAGAGTGGGTATAGTAGGGTAGGGATTGCAAGTGGGTACGGGAAGGTAGGGATGGAGAGTGGGCATACAGTAGGGTAGAGATGGAAGGTGGGAAGGGTAGAGTAGGGATAGAGAGTGGGTAAGCTAGGGTAGGATGGAGAGTGGGTAGGGTAGTGATGGAGAGTGTGGTGGATATGGTAGAATGGAGAGTGGGTAACATAGGGCAAGGATGGAGAGTGGGTACTGTAGGTTAGGGATGAGAGTGGTACTGTAGGGTAGGGATGGAGAGTGTATATGGTAGGATAGGGATGGAGAGTGGGCTGGGTAAGATGGAGAGTGAGTACTGTAGGGTGGGATGGAGAGTGGGCAGGATAGGGTAGGATGGAGAGTGGGTACGGTAGGGTGGGATGGAGAGTAGGTATGGTAGGGTAGGGATGGAGAGCAGGCAGGGTAGGGTAGGATGGAGAGTGCTACTTTAGGGTATGGATGGAGAGTGGGCAGGGTAGGATGGAGAGTGGGCAGGGTAGGGTAGGATGGAGAGTGGTATGTTAGGGTAGGGATGGAGAGTGGGCAGGGTAGGATGGAGAGTGGGTACGGTAGGGTAGGATGGAGAGTGGGCAGGGTAGGGTAGGATGGAGAGTGGGCAGAGTAGGGTAGGATGGAGAGTGAGTACATTAGGGTAGGGATGGAGAGTTGGTACGGTTGGGTAGGGATGGAGAGTAGGTACTGTAGGATAGGGATTGAGAGTGGGTATGGTAGGGTAAGGATGGCGAGTGGGTACAGAAGGGTAGGGATGGAGAGTGGGAATACGGTAGGGTAGAGATGGAGAGCAGGAACTGTAGGGTAGGGATGGAGAGTGGGCAGGGTAGGGTAGGATGGAGAGTGAGTATGGTAGGGTGGGATGGAGAGTAGGTATGGTAGGGTAGGGATGGAGAGCAGGCAGGGTAGGGTAGGATGGAGAGTGCTACTTTAGGGTAGGGATGGAGAGTGGGCAGGGTAGGGTAGGATGGAGAGTGGTACGTTAGGGTAGGGATGGAGAGTGGGTACGGTAGGGTAGGATGGAGAGTGGGCAGAGTAGGGTAGGATGGAGAGTGAGTACATTAGGGTAGGGATGGAGAGTCGGTACGGTTGGGTAGGAATGGAGAGTAGGTATTGTAGGATAGGGATTGAGAGTGGGTATGGTAGGGATGGAGAGTGGGTATGGTAGGGTAAGGATGGCGAGTGGGTACAGAAGGGTAGGGATGGAGAGTGGGAATACGGTAGGGTAGAGATGGAGAGCGGGAACTTTAGGGTAGGGATGGAGAGTGGGCAGGGTAGGGTAGGATGGAGATTGAGTATGGTATAGTAGGGATGGAGAGTGGGTACGGTAGGGTGGGATGGAGAGTAGGGACGGTAAGGCAGGATGAAGAGTGAGTATGGTTGGGTAGGGATGGAGAGTGGGTATGGTAGGGTAGGGATGGAGAGCAGGAACTTTAGGGTAGGGATGGAGAGTGGGCAGGGTAGGGTAGTGATGGAGTGTGGCTACTGTAGGCTAGGGATGAAGAGTGGGTACAGTAAGGTAGGGATGAAGAGTGGGTACTGTAGGTTAGGGATAGAAAGTGGGTACAGTAGGGTGGGATGGACAGTGAGCTGGGTAGGATGGAGAGTGAGTACTGTAGGGTGGGATGGAGGGTGGGTAGGGATTGAGAGTGGGTATGGTAGGGATGGAGAGCGGGTATGGTAGGATAGGGATTGCAAGTGGGCACAGTAGGGAAGGGATGAAGAGTGGGCAAATGGTAGGGTAGAGATGGAGAGTGGGCAGGGTAGAGTAGGGATGGAGAGTGGGTAAGGTAGGGTAGGATGGAGAGTGGGTACAGTAGGCTCTCCATCCCTACCCTACCTTACCCGCTCTCCATCCTACCCTACCCAGCCCACTCTCCGTCCTACCCTGCCCACTCTCCATCCTACCTTGCCCACTCTCCATCCCTACCCTAACGTACCCACTCTTCATCCTACCCTACCCTGCCCGCTCTCCCCTACCCTACCTTTCCCGCTCTCCATCCCACCCTACCGTACTCGCTCTCCATCCCACCCTACTGTACTTGCTCTCCATCCCTACTCTCCCCTACCCTACCCTGCCCGCTCTCCATCTCTACCCTACCATACTCACTCTTCACCCCTACTCTACTGTACCCACTCTCCATCCCTACCCTACCGTACTCACTCTTCACCCCTACTCTACCGTACCCACTCTCCATCCCACCCTACAGTACTTGCTCTCCATCCTACCCAGCCCAGTCTCCATCCCTACCCTACCGTACCCAATCTCCATCCCTACTCTACAGTACCCACTCTCATTTCTAACCTACAGTATCTACTCTCCACCCCTACCCTACAGTCACCACTCTCATCCCTACCCTACAGTACCCACTCTCCATCCATACGCTATGGTACCCACTCTCCATCCTACCCTACCCTACCCACTCTGCATCCTACCCTACCGTATCCACTCTCCATCCCTACCCTAACGTACTACTCTCCATCCTACCCTACTGTCATAGTAGCGGCGGCTGCCGTGCCGACCGCTAACTTACCTAGTCCCCCAGCGCATTGGGCAGATTGCCTCTGTGTCCCTTGGGTGCGGCAGCTGCAGAGCGTTCTGCTGTTCCCGGCAGCTCAGCCTCAACCCCTTCCGGCAGGTCTCACGCTGTGTCTTGGCACGCGTCCAGGTTCAACGCTCATCAAATTTAAAGAGACAGGCACCTGTTTGGGGACTCCTCCTCTTCCTGACCATTCTGCTGTTAAACTTCCTGGACGCCACTCTCAGTTGCCCTTTCGTGGTGTCCAGTGAAGTTTTCTTGAGTTTGTCTAATTATTCTGTTCTGGTGCCAACCTTGGATTGTCTGACTACCCGCTCTGTGTATGACCTCGGCTTGTCTGACAAATCCTCCTGGTGTGGACCTGTGGCTCTGATAGACTACTCTCTCCGTGTATGATCTTGGCCTGGCTGACTATCCGCATTGGTGCTGACCTGGCTCTGTCTGACGAACCGTTCTGGTGCCAACCTTGGATTGTCTGACTACCCGCTTGTGTATGACCCCGGCTTGTCCAACTATTCCCTTTGGTGTGGACCTGTGGCTCTGGTAGACTACCCTCTCTGTGTATGACCCTTGGCCTGGCTAACTATCTGTCCTGGTTTAGTGCAGGTGCGTTACTTATCGAACTTCCCTTTTTCTGCCTGTCTGATCACCCACCTTGGTACACCTGGGATCGTCCGCTGCGCACCCAGCATACAAACGCTCCAGTGGAGACTTGGAGGGGATCTCAGTGGCTCTGGCAGACTTCCTTTACTGCGATGTTCAGGTGCGGACCTGTAGCGCAGTTCCTACCTCTGGTACTTTGCCTGTGCAGGTGCGGACCTGTAGTTACCTCTGATACTTTGCCTGTGCAGATGCGGACCTGTAAGAAGGGCTCAGGTGTGGACCTGAGTTGGCTTTGTCCTATTACTAGGGACTCGGTTCGTTTTCTAAGAAGAACCTTCCTTCCGGACATCTGCCTATTGTGTATTGCTCTTGTAACCATTATCCGATCTTGATCCTCACGGATCACAAGAATTTAACGTAGTTGTCCGAGGCTAAACGTTTGTCTGCTCACCAAGCCAGATGGGCATTGTTTCTGTCCAGATTTAACGTCATCGTTTCATATCTCCCTGGTTCTAAGAACATTCGGGCTGACGCCCTTTCCCGCCAACATTGTCATGACTCTGGTGAAGAGCCTCCTCCCGCCCTGATCATTCCTGCCGATCGCATTCTGGCCCACATTCATACCAGTATTACGTCTCCTCTGGGAAAAGAGACTCTGGCTTCCCAGGCTTCGGCTCCTGCTGAGAAACCCAGAGGAAGGTGCTTTGTACCCGTTCAGTTGCTCACCAGACTATTGGAGACCTACCACACTTCCAAAACCGCTGGCCACAATGGGGGTGATCAACTAGTCTGGTCGCTGTCCCGATTATTTTGGTGGCCAAGCTTAAGAAAAGATTGGGCTGCCTTTGTGGTGGTGTGCTAGACAAATCAAATCACCACGTAGTCTACCTTTGGGACTCCTTCAACCTATTTCCAATGGGGAGCGTCCATGGTATCATCTAGCCATAGATTTTATGGTTGACCTCCCCGTATCCTTGGGTCACACTGTGATCCTCATGGTAGTGGACAGGTTTTCGAAAATGGCGCACTTTGTACCTTTGAAAGGGTTACCTTCTGACCCACAGTTGACAAAGATATTTGCTAAAGAGGTATTTCGCCTACATGGCATTCCTAAAGTGATTATATCCGACCGTGGGAGCCAGTTTGTGTCCCGTTTCTGGAGATGTTTCTGTACTCAATTGGGTATTCAGCATGCCTTTTCTTCTGCCTACCACCCTCAATCCAGTGGTGTAGCTGAAAGGTCTAATTCGGCTCTCGAACAATTCCTCCGTTGCTATGTAAACAACCACCATGACAAGTGGGCTTCCTTGTTACCTTGGGCGGAGTTCGCCAGGAATTGTGCCGTCAACTCCTCGTCTCAGAGTTCTCCGTTCCTGATAAATTACGGGTTCCAGCCCTCTGCTCTTCCTGAGACTTTCGAGGCACAACCTATTCCGGCTCTGGATGAGCATTTACGGCCTCTCCGTTCCTCTTGGGTACAGGTACAGCATACCCTACATGGTTCCATGCAATGACATAAACAGCAGGCTGACCGTAGGCGACTACCTAAACCCTCATTCCAGGTTGGAGATAGGGTATGGCTGTCATCCCGGAATCTTAATCTCCAGGTTCCATGTAGAAAATTGGCTCCCTGCTTTATTGGTCCCTTTCGAATCATTAGGAACGTCAACCCAGTGGCCTATGCTCTGCAGCGTCCAGCTACGATGTGCATTCATAACGTGTTTCATGTGTCCTTACTGAAACCCTTAACCTGTAACCGGTTTACCTCCACCACCATTCCCCCGGCCCCCATTCCGGTGGGGGATCATGATGAGTATGAGGTACAAAACATCTTGGATTCCATGAGGATCAGGGGCAAATTGCAGTATTTGATACATTAGAAAGGTTATGGCCCGGAGGAACATTCATGGGTTTCTTCTCAAGATGTGCACGCCTCCACACTGGTCCGTAGATTTCACTCCCGCTTTCCGGACAGACCTCGCCCTGATCTGTGGAGAAGAGGTCTTTAGGGGGGAGGTACTGTCATAGTAGCGCCGGCTGCCGTGCTGACCTCTAACTTACCTAGTCCCCCAGCGCATTGGGCAGATTGCCTCTGTGTCCCTCAGGTGCGGCGGCTGCTGAGCGTTCTGCTGTTCCCGGCAGCTCAGCCGCAACCCCTTCCGACAGGTCTCACGCTGTGTCTTGGCGCGCGTCCAGGTTCAACACTCGTCAAATTTAAAGAAACAGGCTATCACGGTGCCCGTGATTTGCTGCAGTTACTTGTCTGTCACCAGTAGGGGGCTTCTATTGGCTGTCTGCAGATAGCCCGCCTCTTATTGACTATTTAAACCTGGATTGGGCACCCTTTGAGTGCCCTTTCGTGTTGTTTCTGACCTTCTTGCTATCACTATGCTAGTGATAGCTGGGCCTCTGTTCCAGTGTTCCTGAGTTCCTGATCTCCTGTGTTCCTGAGCTCCTGATCTCTACTGTTCCAGTGTTTCCTGGATGCTGAGTTACTCCAGTCCTGGTTCCGGCCTAGTCTCTGGTGTTGCAGTTACTGCTGAACTTCTTCTTTGCTGTTTCCTGACCTGACTGATGGTTGCTGGTTCCTGTCATCTCATCACCTGTCTTCAGTATCCTGGCGACCTTCTGCCTGGTCGCGTTGGTGACATTGCTACAATTCCGTGTTGCTCCTAAGCCTTGCGGCTATACAAACTCACTTGTTACACCAGTGTGCGGTCACTGGTTTGCTCCAAAGCCTATCAGCTATACAAATCTGTGTTGGTCCCAGCGTGTGGACGCTGGTTTGCTCCTAAGCCTTGCGGCTATACAAACTCACTTGTTACACCAGTGTGCGGTCACTGGTTTGCTCCAAAGCCTATCAGCTATACAAATCTGTGTTGGTCCCAGCGTGCGGACGCTGGTTTGCTCCTAAGCCTTGCGGCTATACAAACTCACTTGTTACACCAGTGTGCGGTCACTGGTTTGCTCCAAAGCCTATCAGCTCTACAAATCTGTGTTGGTCCCAGCGTGCGGACGCTGGTTTGCTCCTAAGCCTTGCGGCCATACAAACCCACTTGTTACACCAGTGTGCGGTCACTGGTTTGCTCCAAAGCCTATCTGCTATACAAATCTGTGTTGGTCCCAGCGTGCGGACGCTGGTTTGCTCCTAGCCTTGCGGCTATACAAGCTCGCTTGTTACACCAGTGTGCGGTCACTGGTTTGCTCCAAAGCCTATCATCTTTACAAATCTGTGTTTGTCCCAGCGTGCGGACGCTGGTTTGCTCCTAGCCTTGCGGCTATACAAGCTCGCTTGTTACACCAGTGTGCGGTCACTGGTTTGCTCCAAAGCCTATCGGCTATACAATTCTGTGTTGGTCCCAGCGTGCGGACGCTGGTTTGCTCCTAAGCCTTGCGGCTATACTACTCACTTGTTACTCCAGTGTGCGGTCACTGGTTTGCTCGCAAAGCCTAACGGCTATACTATTCAGTGTTGTTCCCAGCGTGCGGACGCTGGTTTGCTCCAAAGCCTTGCTGCTTAACGATTCTGCTAATTTGCCAGTTTCATCTGACTGCTGCTACTATCTCTAGGCTGCCCTGCCCGGTATTGGTAAGGCCGGTAGAACCTTTTGCCACATTCCATCTGAGGTTGCCTTACCCGGTATTGGCAGGGCCGGTAGAGCCTACATTGTGTATCTATTGAGGCTGCCTTGCCCGGGAATTTGGTAAGGCCGGTAGAACCGTTATGCTATTCCATCTGCAGGTTGCCTTACCCGGTATTGGCAAGGCCGGTAGAGCCTAAAGACTGTCCTGTCCGGTATATTGACAGGACCGGTAGAGTCTGCCTTCTGTCTGTGCTATATTCTGTGTATATATATATATATATGTATGTTATTGCCATCCTAAGTTATCAATTTATTATTTCAATAAAATTGATTTTTTACCTAAAACTTGTGTCTGAGAGTCATAATAAACCGTGACAGTACGAAAGGGCCATGACCTCAGACAGCAAAGGTGAAGGTAATGCACAGAATATCCATTGGAGGATGGATGTGCACGAGCAACGTTTGGATCAGTTGGCAGTTGCAATTCAAACGATCCTTGAACGCACAGTACTTGCTGACAAATCTAGCTCTAGCCCGGTGGTCTCGCCAAGTCAGACACCGGAGAGTGATACCAGACCCCTAGGGGGCACTGTTAAAGGGTTAACGGCTTCTGCACCCTTGCCGCTAAGATACGATGGTGACCCTAGTCTCTGCAGAGGGTTCATCAACCAACTCGAGATTTTTATGGAATTGACGGCACACGCATTTCCCAATGATCGTAGTAAGGTGGGGTTTACAATATCTTTGCTCACTGGTAGAGCTTTGGCTTGGGCTAACCCCTTGTGGGAGAATGCTAAACCTTGTACAAAAAACTTTAGAGAATTTGTGCAATCCTTTCGAAGAGTGTTTGAGCCTCCTGGTAGAACTACCTCTGCTGCCAAACGCCTTATGGAGATACATCAGGGCAGGCGTACAGTAGGCGACTACGCCATCGAATTCCGCACATTGGCAGCAGAGGTAGGTTGGAATAACGAGGCATTATTGGCAGCTTTTTCTCAAGGCCTGAATGACCACATTAAGGACGAAATCGCTGCTAAAGATCTACCTATTGATCTAGATGACTACATTGAATATGTTATGATAATTGACTCCAGAATACGTGAGAGATCAATTGCCAGAGATCGTAAGTTACGGTCAAAGAATAATGAGCCTAGTGGCATGTTTTGCCCACCCATCCCTCCCTTGGCATTTAAGTCTAGTGAACCTGTACGGGAGACAAGTGAACCTATGCAAATAGGCTTCACTAGACTAACCAAGGCTGAGAGACTTTATCGCAGAAGACAAGGGTTGTGTTTATACTGCGGTAAAAAAGGGCATTTGCTAAATTCCTGTCCGGTACGTCCGGGAAACGCACACACCTAGGGTACCTTGGGGGACAGGCCCTAGGTGGTGTACAATCGTCCCCAGTGTCGGGCACAATGAAACCCACCATACAGGTGGTATTGTCTTGGGCACAACGCTCTGTGGAGGTTTTGGCCTTGGTTGACTCCGGTGCAGCAGGGTATTTTATGGATAATACCTTTGCTGAATTGCACGGAGTTCCACGCATTGAAAGAGAAAACCCCTTGACTATTGAAGCGATTGATGGTAGACCCTTAGAACCGCCTCAGGTTATATTTGAAACTATGCCATTGTCTATGACTATTGGGGCACTTCACAGAGAAGAGCAGCAGTTTCAACTGATTAATTCTCCGCACCATGCGGTGATATTGGGATTTCCGTGGTTACAGTTACATAACCCACAATTCGATTGGAAAAAGTGTGAAATTGCTGCTTGGTCCCAGTTTTGTATGGACAAGTGCGTCATCCAGCCTATTAAGGTCATGTGCACCTCCTCTGCTATGCCGGATGTGTACCAACAGTTTGGCGATGTGTTTAGCAAAGGAGAGGCTAGTATGCTACCCCAGCATAGACCTTATGATTGTTGCATTGAATTGCAGCCTGGTGCAGTACCTCCAAAAGGACGCACTTATCCATTATCTTGTGATGAAAATAAGGCTATGGAGGATTACATTTCTGATGCCCTTGCTAGAGGGATCATACGAAAATCTACCTCTCCAGCTGGGGCTGGGTTCTTTTTCGTAAAAAAGAAAAATGGCGAATTAAGACCATGCATTGACTACCGGGGCTTGAATAAACTAATGGCAAAAAACGCATACCCAATACCACTCATCACCGAGCTTTTTGACAGGCTTAAGGGCGCTTCGATATTTACCAAATTGGACCTACGGGCCGCTTACAATCTGGTTCGCATTCGAGCAGGTGATGAGTGGAAAACTGCCTTTAATACTCGAGCTGGGCACTACGAGTATCTAGTAATGCCTTTTGGGCTGTGTAATGCACCCGCAGTTTTCCAGGAACTGATAAATGATGTTCTGAGAGATATGTTACAGACATGTGTTGTGGTTTATCTGGACGATATATTGATTTACTCTCAAGACATGGCACAGCACATCAAAGATGTATCCGCAGTATTGCTACGACTCCGTGAGAACAAATTATTTTGTAAAATGGAAAAATGTGAGTTTCATAGAACCAGTGTGCCATTCTTGGGGTTCATAATTGGCAATGATGGCATTGCCATGGACAAAGAAAAGTTGTCAGCTGTCCTAAAATGGCCAAAACCCAAGGGTCTTAAAGCCATACAGCGTTTCCTGGGTTTCGCTAATTATTATAGGAGGTTTATTAAGAACTTTTCTTCCATTGTCAAACCTCTGTCCGATCTTACGCACAAGGGTGCTAATCCTTCTTGTTGGCCGGTATCTGCTGAGAAAGCCTTTGAGAATTTGAAGCTGGCATTTGCTGCGGCTCCTGTGTTATCCCACCCCAATCCTTTACTTCCATTTACGTTAGAGGTTGATGCCTCAGATATTGGGGTCGGGGCAGTACTTTCGCAGCGACACGAGAAAGGTGGAACTCTCAGACCTTGTGGGTTTTTCTCTAAAAAGTTGACTGTCACTCAAAGCCACTATGAGATAGGTGACAGAGAATTATTGGCCATTATCCTCGCTCTTAAGGAATGGCGTCATTTGCTTGAAGGTACTAAGAATCCTGTCTTAATCCTAACAGATCATAAGAATCTGACCTATCTCTCGGAGGCCAAGAGATTGTCCTCTCGTCAGGCCAGGTGGGCACTGTTCCTGTCTCGATTTAATTTCATTGTATCATATTTACCAGGGTCAAAAAATATCAGGGCTGATGCACTGTCAAGACAATTTGAGGCCGACAGTGACAGAGTGGAAGCACCAGCACCTATCATCCAACCTGATAGAATACTGGCTACTATACGCACGAGTATCACTTCTCCTCTAGGGGAGGAGATCCTGGCCTCTCAGGGGTCCGCTCCCCATGAAACCCCAGTGGGCAAATGTTTTGTCGCTGAATCATTTCGTACTAGGCTGCTCGAAACCTACCATTCCTCTAAGGCTGCGGGACATATTGGTAGAGACCAATTGTTATGGTCCCTTTCTCAGTTATTTTGGTGGCCTTCCATGAGAAACGATTGTGCCGAATTTACGAATGCCTGTGCCACCTGCGCCCGCGCTAAGACCCCGAGACATCTCCCTGTGGGCTTGCTTCAACCGGTGCCTAATGGCGAACGCCCCTGGTCTCATGTTTCCATTGATTTTATGGGAGAGTTGCCTATGTCCAAGGGGTACTCCTTTATATTCATGGTGGTGGACAGGTTTTCTAAAATGGCTCATTTCGTGCCCCTCCGTGGTCTTCCTTCAGCGAAGGAATTGGCAATGGTGTTCGCCAGAGAAGTATTCCGGTTGCATGGAGTGCCTAGGGTACTGGTGTCTGACAGGGGGAGCCAGTTTGTGTCTAGATTTTGGAGGGCATTTTGCCAACAGATGGGCATACAGCTGTCCTTCTCCTCTGCCTACCATCCCCAGACCAATGGAGCCGCTGAACGAGCTAATCAGGGCTTGGAACAATTTCTCCGTTGTTTCGTTACTGACCATCATGATAATTGGTCCGACTTGTTGCCTTGGGCAGAGTTCGCCAGGAACTGTGCGGTCAATTCTTCATCTGGGAGCTCTCCGTTTCTGATTAATTATGGGTTCCAGCCCTGTTTGCTTCCAGACTCATTTCAGACGCAACAGATTCCAGCTCTGGATGAGCATATCGAGCAACTCCGTTCCACATGGGCACAAGTTCAGAGGGCACTTGGTCAGTCATTTCAGCGTCATCAGCGCCATGCTAATCGCAGAAGGCTTCCAGCGGTTTCCTTTCAGGTTGGGGATAGAGTATGGCTTTCCTCCAGAAATCTCAAGCTGCAGGTTCCGTCTAATAAGTTGGCTCCTCGGTTTATTGGTCCATACAGAGTTATTCGCAAAATTAACCCTGTCTCCTATGCACTAGACCTACCTGCATCCATGCGTATCCATAATGTGTTCCATGTGTCCCTTCTTAAGCCTCTGGTTTGCAATCGCTATACTACCACACCTGTGGTGCCAGGACCTGTTGAGGTCGAGGGCCAGGAGGAGTACGAGGTTCAGAGCATTATTGATTCCCGTAGGCTTAGAGGAAGGGTACAGTACCTGGTACATTGGAAAGGGTATGGTCCTGAGGATCGATCATGGGTGGATAGTACGGACCTTCATGCACCTAGGTTAACTAGGGCCTTTCATGCCAATTACCCGCAGAAACCTAAACCCTATTCTAGGAGAGGGGGTCTTTGAAAGGGGGGTACTATCACGGTGCCCGTGATTTGCTGCAGTTACTTGTCTGTCACCAGTAGGGGGCTTCTATTGGCTGTCTGCAGATAGCCCGCCTCTTATTGACTATTTAAACCTGGATTGGGCACCCTTTGAGTGCCCTTTTGTGTTGTTTCTGACCTTCTTGCTATCACTATGCTAGTGATAGCTGGGCCTCTGTTCCAGTGTTCCTGAGTTCCTGATCTCCTGTGTTCCTGAGCTCCTGATCTCTACTGTTCCAGTGTTTCCTGGATGCTGAGTTACTCCAGTCCTGGTTCCGGCCTAGTCTCTGGTGTTGCAGTTACTGCTGAACTTCTTCTTTGCTGTTTCCTGACCTGACTGATGGTTGCTAGTTCCTGTCATCTCATCACCTGTCTTCAGTATCCTGGCGACCTTCTGCCTGGTCGCGTTGGTGACATTGCTACAATTCCGTGTTGGTCCCAGCGTGCGAACGCTGGTTTGCTCCTAAGCCTTGCGGCTATACAAACTCACTTGTTACACCAGTGTGCGGTCACTGGTTTGCTCCAAAGCCTATCAGCTATACAAATCTGTGTTGGTCCCAGCGTGCGGACGCTGGTTTGCTCCTAAGCCTTGCGGCTATACAAACTCACTTGTTACACCAGTGTGCGGTCACTGGTTTGCTCCAAAGCCTATCAGCTATACAAATCTGTGTTGGTCCCAGCGTGCGGACGCTGGTTTGCTCCTAAGCCTTGCGGCTATACAAACTCACTTGTTACACCAGTGTGCGGTCACTGGTTTGCTCCAAAGCCTATCAGCTCTACAAATCTGTGTTGGTCCCAGCGTGCGGACGCTGGTTTGCTCCTAAGCCTTGCGGCCATACAAACCCACTTGTTACACCAGTGTGCGGTCACTGGTTTGCTCCAAAGCCTATCTGCTATACAAATCTGTGTTGGTCCCAGCGTGCGGACGCTGGTTTGCTCCTAGCCTTGCGGCTATACAAGCTCGCTTGTTACACCAGTGTGCGGTCACTGGTTTGCTCCAAAGCCTATCATCTTTACAAATCTGTGTTTGTCCCAGCGTGCGGACGCTGGTTTGCTCCTAGCCTTGCGGCTATACAAGCTCGCTTGTTACACCAGTGTGCGGTCACTGGTTTGCTCCAAAGCCTATCGGCTATACAATTCTGTGTTGGTCCCAGCGTGCGGACGCTGGTTTGCTCCTAAGCCTTGCGGCTATACTACTCACTTGTTACTCCAGTGTGCGGTCACTGGTTTGCTCGCAAAGCCTAACGGCTATACTATTCAGTGTTGTTCCCAGCGTGCGGACGCTGGTTTGCTCCAAAGCCTTGCTGCTTAACGATTCTGCTAATTTGCCAGTTTCATCTGACTGCTGCTACTATCTCTAGGCTGCCCTGCCCGGTATTGGTAAGGCCGGTAGAACCTTTTGCCACATTCCATCTGAGGTTGCCTTACCCGGTATTGGCAGGGCCGGTAGAGCCTACATTGTGTATCTATTGAGGCTGCCTTGCCCGGGAATTTGGTAAGGCCGGTAGAACCGTTATGCTATTCCATCTGCAGGTTGCCTTACCCGGTATTGGCAAGGCCGGTAGAGCCTAAAGACTGTCCTGTCCGGTATATTGACAGGACCGGTAGAGTCTGCCTTCTGTCTGTGCTATATTCTGTATATATATATATATGTATGTTATTGCCATCCTAAGTTATCAATTTATTATTTCAATAAAATTGATTTTTTACCTAAAACTTGTGTCTGAGAGTCATAATAAACCGTGACACAGGCACCTGTTTGGGGACTCCTCCTCTTCCTGGCCATTCTGCTCTTAAACTTCCTGGACACCACTCTCAGTTGCCCTTTCGTGGTGTCCAGTGAAGTTTTCTTGAGTTTGTCTAATTATTCTGTTCTGGTGCCAACCTTGGATTGTCTGACTACCCGCTCTGTGTATGACCTCGGCTTGTCTGACAAATCCTCCTGGTGTGGACCTGCGGCTCTGATAGACTACTCTCTCCGTGTATGATCTTGGCCTGGCTGACTATCCGCATTGGTGCTGACCTGGCTCTGTCTGACGAACCGTTCTGGTGCCAACCTTGGATTGTCTGACTACCCGCTTGTGTATGACCCCGGCTTGTCCAACTATTCCCTTTGGTGTGGACCTGTGGCTCTGGTAGACTACCCTCTCTGTGTATGACCCTTGGCCTGGCTAACTATCTGTCCTGGTTTAGTGCAGGTGCGTTACGTATCAAACTTCCCTTTTCCTGCCTGTCTGATCACCCACCTTGGTACACCTGGGATCGTCCGCTGCGCACCCAGCATACAAACGCTCCAGTGGAGACTTGGAGGGTATCTCGGTGGCTCTGGCAGACTTCCTTTACTGCGGTGTTCAAGTGCGGACCTGTAGCGCAGTTCCTACCTCTGGTACTTTGCCTGTTTAGATGCAGACCTGTAGTTACCTCTGATACTTTGCCTGTGCAGGTACAGACTTGTAAGAAGGGCTCAGGTGCGGACCTGAGTTGGCTTGGTCCTATTACTAGGGACTCGGTTTGTTTTCTAAGAAGAACCTTCCTTCCAGACATCTGCCTATTGTGTATTGCTCTTGTAACCATTATCCTGTACATATTCTCAATAAAGATTGTGTTACCTATTGTATCGGTCCAAGTCTCGTTTCTGAGTCCATGACCCCTACCCTGCCCACTCTCCATCCCACCCTACAGTACCCACTCTCCATCTTACCCAGCCCACTCTCCATCCCTATCCTACCATACCCACTCTTCACCCCTAGCCTACTGTACCCGCTCTCCATCCTACCCTACCCACTCTCCATCCCTACTCTACCCTGCCCACTCTCCATCTCTAACCTACCGTTTGTCCACTCTTCATCCCTTCCCTACCGTACCCACTTGCAATCCCTACCCTACCCGCTCTCCATCCCTACCATACCCACTCTCAGTCCCTACCCACTCTCCATGCCTACCCTACCATACCCACTCTCCATTCCTACCCTACCCTGCCCACTGTCCACCCCACCCTACAGTACTCACTCTCAGTCCTACCCAGCTCACTGTCCATCCCACCCTACTGTACCCACTTTCTATCCCTAACCTACAGTACCCACTCTTCATCCCTACCTTACTGTACCCACTCTATATCCCTACCTTACTGTACGCACTCTTCATCTCTAGCCTACAGTAGCCACTCTCCATCACTACCCTACCCTGCCCACTCTCCATCCCTACCATAAAGTTCCCGCTCTCCATTCCTACCCTACCATACCCACTCTCCACCCCTACCCAACCGTACCCACTCTTCATCCTGCCCTACCGTCCCTACTCTCCATCCCACCCTACCGTACCCACTCTCCATCCCTACCGTACCATACTCACTCTCCATCCTACCCTACCCTGCCCACTCTCCATCCCTACCCTAAAGTTCCCGCTCTCCATCTCTACCCTACCGTATTCCCACTCTCCATCCCTACCCTCCCGTACCCACTAGCCATCCTTACCCTACCATACTCACTCTCCATCCCTACCATACCAACTCTCAATCCCTATCCTACAGTACCTACTCTCCATCCATACCAACTCTCCATCCCTACCCTAATGTACTCACTCTCCATCCTACCCTACTTTGCCCACTCTCCATCCTACCCTACCGTACCAGCTCTCCATCCTACCCTGCCCACTCTCCATCCCTACCCTACCGTACCACTCTCCATCCTACCCTACCCTGCCCACTCTCCATCCCACCCTACAGTACTCACTCTCCACCATACCTAGCCCACTCTCCATCCCTATCCTACCATACCCACCCTCCATCCTACCCTAACTTACCCACTCTCCATCACTACTCTACCCTGCCCACTCTCCATCTCTACCCTACAGTTTGCCCACTCTTCATCCCTTCCCTACCGTACACACTTGCCTACATTTTATAGAACCAGTCCATGCAGAATTGTTTCATAATGTCCAGAATACAGTAAGGAAGGGTTGTTAAAAGGAGATACTCGTGTTTCTTTAACCCCTAGAAAGTTAGAGATGTGCATTGCAGACATCTCTTGCATCCAAGGAGGTTAAACGTTCCTCTATTTTTTTTTTTTTTCATTTCAGGGTGCTCAAGGATTATATACCGGAGAGGAGGCGCTAAAAGGAATTACCCTGACACAAAGTGGAGTCCATTTTGCTAATCCTCTATACGATGATTCCCAGTGTGATGTTTAAATTTCACTTTAAAGAGACTCTTTGTAACTGTAAACTTAAGGCCTGATTTACATCTCCTAAATTTAAATTGATTTAATGAGGGCTTTTAAATCTCCTGAAAGCAACAAACACTTTTCAGAAGAACACTCAACAACGCAAGCAAATGTGATCCAAAAGACCAATTATTCATCACAGAAACATATTTTATTTAGTCAAGACAATATGAAAGGCCAAGATGCCCTCTGTTTTAACACGTTGCACCCCTCTTTGGTCCTTAAAGGGGATCTATCACCCCTAAACAAGTTTGTCTTAATATATTGGCTGTATAGCGAATATGTGTAATATTTTCATATCATTGTTTGGCTGATCTCTAAGGAATAAATACCGCCCTGCACCCTGCATACAGATAGAATACACATATCACATTCACTATGTCTCCATAATAAAAATGGTGACCTGAGAATCTCGCACTGCATGAAAGCACAAGATTCTCATGTTGCGCTATGAAACGTCAGTCTTTTAACCTGTTTCCCAAAAGGCTTTGTGCCTCAATGTAGTTGCTCGGCAGTCTGTCAGTTTTAGCATCTTGACTAATCAATGTCCGCTTGTTGTAGTCCAAACAGTGCTCAGTATAGAAATAAACCTGCTCGGTCACAGGAAGCAACGCCAAGGCTTGACTATATGAAAGCGGTATCGATGAGCACTGCTCCGGACTCTGTCTCCGCGTGCAAGGAGGAGTAAGGGCTAATTTGGAAGATGTCACATGGGCTTGTTCCTGTAACAAGGCACACATTGATATTTTTGAATTTGCTCCTTATTGCTGCTTGCGCAGAGATGGAGACAGAGTCTGGAGCAGTGCTCATCAATACTTCTATCATATAGTCAAGCCTTGGTGTTGCTTCTGGGCTCCTGCATAACTGCCGAGAGACTACATAGATGGACATCTATGTAGTCAAGTTGCTAAAACTGACAGACTGCCGAGAGACTACACTGCAGCACAAAGCCTTTTGGGAAACAGGTTAGAAGACTGATGTTTCATAACGCGACCTGAGAATCTTGCGCTTTCATGCAGTACGAGATTCTCAGGTTGCCATTTTTATTATGGCGACATAGTGAATTAGATGTGTGGCCGCACGATCTTTTGCGTGTAAAAGGATACCCCCTTCTGGACAGACTGCGGTTACCAGATCTGTACCGCAGTATGTCACTCTTCCTCTTCTCCCCTCCCTCTATCCAGCCTCCTCCAATGACGGAGGCTTTCTGCCTGTAAGCTGGAGCTGTCTCTAGCCAATGAGAGCACTCCAACTTACAGGCATACATACATTTATTCCTTAGATTTCTGCCAAATAACGATGTAAAAAAAGAATTTAGACAATATTACACATATTCACTATGTAGCCTACATATTAATACAAACTTGTTTAGGGGTGATAGATCCCCTTTAAAGGAATTAAAAGCTAGATTCCTACAATTTATAATTACAAAGACAACATACTTGAGAAAAAAGAAAAATCAGACAACTCTAAAAAGCAGTTGTGTGTGTGGCCCCAAAAAAGGCTCCCCACTCAGTCTGAAGGAGGAATAAATGGTTAAGACACCTGAAATAATTTAAAACCTTAAACAAAGTTAAGTTCAAGTTTATAAGTGTATTGGCTCTGCAGCGTGGAACAACAGGTTCTTACGCTGTTGGTCTATTGTTCAATACCCTTGTGCTCAAGAGACCTATATATAACTAACTATAGTAAGTATTTTTTTTTTTTACATATACTAATGTGCTGATCTCATGTCCAAGCAGATAGAAGGTAAATCCTTGTGTGAGCAGTGGCTCAGTAGTCTGGAGCAGTGGCTTTGTATGCAGAAGGTTTCTGGTTCAAGTCTCCCCTATACCACAGACTTATAAGTTTAATTGAGTGTTTTAGCCTCTTTGCTGAATATACTATTACTAATTCACAAATGTCATGAACAACTACAAATATAACAGAGAGGAGCAGTTTGTCTGAGTCACCTGTGGCTCTGCAGGCTGGAACAGTGGGTTTGTGAAGTGAAGGTCCTGGGTTCAAATCCTGGCTGTTTCAGCTACACACAGACATATCTTCAGTGCCTGTTTGTGTGGAATTGCATGTCATTGGCGCTGGAACTATGGGATGGTGTATGTGCGTGCATGCACTTGTGCCTGAGAGATAGCAGCTGGCTGCAGCTATGGGATGGTGTATGTGCGGGCATGCACTTGTGCCTGAGAGACTGCAACTATGGGATGGTGTATGTGCGGGCATGCACTTGAGCCAGCTGCAACTATGGGATTGTATAAGTACAACTCCTCAAGGGGCAATTTGGGATTCAGAGAAGAGGAGGTGGTTTTGTGCCCCGCCCTGGTAGGCTATAATAGCAAAAATTAGAAATTTTTGTTAAGTCCGCAAAAAATTACATCTCTCTGGAGCACAAGGCACCCCTTTCTTCTTCCAGGTGGCGCACACACTCACACATATATATTTCCATTCAGTTTCAGATCTACGGCGGCACAGATCGTTTTAATGTGCCAGAGATGCTGATTCCCACTCATACATTCTTTCACAACCAGTCACACCATCCATCTGTAGTGCCTGAGAGATCCACATTCCATTTCAATGATGCCGGCTACACCGAAAGGATGCGCATCATCTCAGACACTTGTATGCGCCCGCGCGCATAGGCCAACAGCCCCAATGTATGTGCCCGCGCACATAGGCCAACAGTTCCAATTTATGCGTCCGCACGCATAGGCCAACAGTTCCAGTGTATGTGCCCGCGCACATAGGCCAACAGTTCCAGTGTATGCGTCCGCACGCATAGGCCAACAGTTCCAATGCCATAGTTATGCAATTCCACACAGACAGGCACCGGAAGTACATCTGTGTGTATCTAGAACAGCAAGGACTTGAACCGGCAACCTTCTGTTTACAAGCATGCTGTTCCAGGCTGCAGAGCCACAAGTGACTCAGAAGTGATGCTTCATTCTGTTGTATTTGTGGCGGGCCATGCAATAAGTATATTATCATCAGTACAGAGAAGACTAAAATCACTTACCTTTACAAGCCCTGGGTTTGAACTTAGGACCTTCTGCTTATAAGACAGCAGTCTTAGTCTCCAGCACCACTGGATGTTTCAATACAGCAAGTCTCTCTCCCCTCTATTAGTGTTTGGCTATGAGGCAAGTGTTTTAGCATATATAGACACCACAGATATGTATAGCACATGTTTGAACCAGAGTCCTTCTAGTTATGAACCTGCACTTCAAGACAACTGCACTGGCATCTTAGGTATACAAGATAAAGTAAAGAACTGGAATTCCCTGAACAGCCTGGTCCACACATGGGAGTTCAGGAATGACACGGGGTGGGGTATCAGATTTCTTAAAAGGTTATGTGCAATGAACATAGTGCTTCAAGGTTCACTTTTAAAAGGTCGCACACAAAAGTGCGTGCAACCATTTAACACTTTAACTGTGTCTCCTGGATAAAAATGGAGACATGACAATCTCGCAGTGCATGACAGCGCGAGATTGTCATGTTGCCTAGTGAATGGTCGTGTAGAATACTTATACAGCCAATGAGTGATTTTTCTTCAGCTCCCAGCCACTCTATTCCGTTTGAGCCTTAAGAGTTTATTTTTGTTTTTACCCTTCTAGCGGGACAGCCTCCTTCCGCAGCTTTATGAACAGGCTATTATACCAAAACCCCTACACAAATACGTGTGAGCAGCTCCTGCCTCTCTCTCCCCTTCTCTGCATGCAGAATGACAGGGAGAATCAGAGCACGCAGAGAAGGGGCGAGAGAGACAGGAGCGGCTCACATACATATTTTTGTAGGGGTTTTGGTATAATAGCCTGTTTATAAAGTTGTGGTAGGAGGCTGCCCCGGCAGAAAGGTAAACCCCACCCCCCAAAAAAAACTGTTAAGGCTCAAACAGTATAGAGTGGCTGGGAGGTGAAGAGTATCACCGGCTGTATAAGTATTCTACACGCCTATTCACTAAGCAACATGGTTAAATTGTAAATGGTTGCATGCTCTTTTGCGGCAGACCTTTCAAAAGGATACAGTGCTTCAAGCACCTGACCAAATCTAACAGATGAAGTTCCATCTCCTGTCTTTTAGAAGGAGCAGGACGGAAAGAATAACAATTTTCTGGCTGATGTATAAATCCAAAACAACCTTGGGCAGAAAACCTACAGGGGGGGTTTCGTAACCAGTTCGTCCAGGTGAAACACCAGAAAGGGAGGTGTACAAGAAAAGCCATGAACTTCAGCTACCATGTATTAGCCAGATGAAAAGCTGCTTTAAGTGTCAAGAAACTCAGAGAATGGAAACAGAGAGGTTGAAAAGGAGGCTTCCAAAGCACTCCCAACACCATGTTCAAATCTTACAAAGGAATGGGATCCTGAAAGACAGAGAAGCCATGAGCCACCCTTTGGACTAAAGTCTGCACATCAGCAAGCAAGGTGATATGCAGCTGTAAAAGAACATAAATCTGAAGTCTGAACCTTCATGGAACTAAGACTAAGCCCTTTTGGAACACCATATTGAAGAAAAGCCAAAACTACTGGAAGCTTAAAAGGTTGTAACTGCGAGACCCAGCTGGCACACCACGTGTAGGAGAGGGACCAAATCCTATGATAGATCTGAGAAGAAAACAGCTTTCTAGCCTGAAGCATAATTGAAGTAACAGTCCAAAAAATGTTTTTCCTCAGGATGCTGGCCTGAAGAGCCAAGCCGTCAAAGTTAGATTCCCTACCTAGGGCAGCACAAAGGGCCCTGAGTCAGAAGATCCAGACACAAGGTAAGGTGAAAGGGTCTGCCACGGACAGATTAAGAAGATCCAAAAACCAGGTCCAACTGAGCCAGAATGGAGCAATCAAGATGACATGAGTCCACTCCATCCTCACTTTCCTCAGCATCTTGGAAATTAGGGGAATGGGAGGAAATACACAAGACAGGGGGATAGTCCAAGGAATGTCCATAGCAACCACCGCAAGAGCCAAAGGATCCTGGGATCTATAGCAGAACTGAGAAATCTAGTGGTTTCTGACAAGAGACCATGAGGTCAACAGTCAGGAGCCTCCAACGCATATGACTGAGTCACATAAGCTCTGAGTTCCCAATTTCCAGGATTCTGGCACTGGTGACTGAGAAAATCTGCTACAATGTTCTCTGCCCCTGGAATGTGAACTGTGAGAGGACCAGCGTGTGGGTATCTGCCCAAAAGTGAATCCTCCAGACCTTGGTCCAAGCTGTCAAGCTTCTGGTCCATCCCTGGCGGATGATGTAGGCTACCTCCATAGTATTGTTGGACTGAATCCATGCTGGGGACCCCTGAAGGGGTTGGGACCAATGTTGCAGCACATGGTGAATTACCCACTGAAGGCTCCCCCCCTGGTTCAAAGGCCCTGGGCTGTCTGTCAGCCCAGAGTAGCACCCTAGCCAAGGAGGATGGCATTAATGGTGACTATGACCCAGTCAGGAATTACAAAAGGACATCCCTGAGTCAGTTGGGACCACTGAAGCTATCACAGAAAGTTCTACTTTGTCTGAAGGGATAGAGACATGACACTAGGCAGATGAGACTGCTGCCTGGACCAATTCCTGAGGATGTTCATTTGCAATTCCCCTGTATGGAACTGCTTCCAGGGTAGAAAGCAGGCTACCTTCATGAACTTCCTGACGGAAGCCAAAGGCCAGGGTATAAAGCACTAAAACTGGAAAAAAAAACCTTTGTTTGAGGGCATCACATATCTTGTCAAGAAATTGAAGGACCTGGGAAGAAACCATAGCAGATTTCTTGAAGTGGAGTACCCAACCATGGTCACATCTGAAGGAGCCTTGAGTAAAAGGTTGTCTAAGCAGGGAGTTAAAGAGATCCCCTGAGAGCAGATGAGAGCAACCAAGGCAGACCTGACCTTTGTGAAGCCCCTCAGAGCAGATACTAGACCAAAAGTTAGGGCAGTGATTTAGAAATGACTGTTCTGAAAAGCAAACCGCATATATCGCTGATGATCTGGATGGACTGGAACGTGCAGATAAGTGGTATCAGGTTCCAGGGAGGATAGAAGTTCCCTGAACACATAGCCGCAATGACGGAGCACAAAGACTCCATCTTAAACCATGGGGCCAGCTCAAAACAGGTGAGGCACTTTACATCCAGAATAGGACAGCATCTGCCTCCTTATATGGAACCACAAAGAGGTTTGAATAAAATCAGGTGAATCTTTCCTGAATAGGAACAGGGATCAACACCTGCATGTTTTGCAGAGAGGAAACTGAATTGATCTTTTTTTTTTTCCCCTCCTATTATAAAGAGATTAATTTTTAATATGATAATTAAGATGCAGTCACTAAATTTATGAAATGTTTATACACTGGGGTTTAAACATTTTTATAAAAAAAAAATAAAAACACATGGGTATTAGGGTTAAACTGGTATACAGAGAGATTGTTTGTCTTCATGTTCAGTCCAGAATTTTCAGTTCCACTCCGATCCTGCATGTTGTTGTGCATGGTGTTAAATTAGAATGTATTGTTTGTATTGTATTGTATTGACTGTAAGATCACTGGGGCAGGGACCTCTCTCCAATTGTTTCTATGACTGTGACACTTATTTATCCCCATTTATATAATGTAACCTACTGCTATTGTAAATCATGCACAGTGTGTGGTGCCATATAAATATATATAGTGAATGCTAGGCAATGGCACACCTACAATAGAATACATAAACAAATACAATCAGGTGCACGTCCCATAAGAATAAACAGAATGTACTCAGCCTGGGCTAGAGTGAAGAGACGGAACACCATTGAAAAGGTTTGATTGAAGAAATTTTCAGCCAGTGTCTACTGCGCATGACTGCATCGGACAAACATACATCTGGCCTTCATTCAGGCAGTGTCTACTGTGCATGACTGCATCGGACAAACATACTTCTGGCCTTCGTTCGTGCAGTGTACTGCATTGAATAAACATACATCTGGCCTTCGTTCGGGCAGTCTCTACTGCGCATGACTGCATAGGACAAACATACTTCTGGCCTTCGTTCGGGCAGTCTCTACTCACATGACTGCATCGGACAAACATACATCTGTCCTTCACTCAGGCAGTGTCTACTACGCATGACTGCATCAGACAAACATACTTCTGGCCTTCGTTCGGGCAGTGTCTACTCACATTACTGCATCGGACAAACATACATCTGGCCTTCGTTCGGGCAGTCTCTACTGCACATGACTGCATCAGACAAACATACATCTGGCCTTCGTTCAGGCAGTGTCTACTACGCATGACTGTATCAGACAAACATACTTCTGGCCTTCGTTCGGGCAGTCTCTACTGCACATGACTGCATCGGACAAACATACATCTGGCCTTCGTTCGGGCAGTCTCTACTGCACATGACTGCGCAAACATACATCTGGCCTATAATAAAAAAATATATATATATATATATATATATATGTGTATGTATAGAGAGACAGAGATACATATAGTTTATGTGATATTAAGGCCTCACCATTTGGATCAAAGATGTAACAAACACCTCAAAGATCCATGAGCTGGTTTGTCTTCATATTATCCAGGTAATCTAAACTGGATGCACATGAAGGGACTTCAGAAGAATAATAGGTCCCCCTAGAGTACCTGATTGGATGATGGGCCTGAAGGTTATGACAAAGGAAGGCTCAAACACTGGCATCTCCCAGCTTGGCCAATTATCTCCCAGGTATTATGCAAGATCTGGATTAGTCAGTAAGCCTTCTGGAGGCTAATGCTAGGAACATAGGTATTCTGTCCAGCCTTCAGCTCAGCGAGAGCTATAAGAGTGGTGGGCATGCCGAGACAAGACAGCTGTGTTGCAGAGACTTAGGCCATCCATGGACATCCCATTTCTGGTATACTTAAATAGAGAAACTTTGTTTTGTCAACTTCGCCTGATGTGGATGTATTGTCTTTCACATCTACACAAACCTACAGGGTAGCCACACTGCTAGAGCAGCGCTTCTCACAAATGTATTCGTATATTCAGGGAAGAACCTAAATTAGATCTGTACAGGTTCGTAAACATGTTTCCATGTCTGGACTTGAAGGAACAACAAGCAGGGTTTCAACCAGGGACCTTGACCTATAAACCACCTGTTGTTGACATACTAGGAACAGATGTCTTCCTTTTCTTTTCTAATATGGATTGACACAGGAGTTATGATTGTGCTGCAACCGTACCTTGTCTCTACCTGTGGCTGTTGGCACTTCAACTAATTGCTGCAGCCAACCAGAATCTACCAACTCATCTAAAGGAACAGTGCTTCCTAGGACACATTGAGATAAGTACATGAGCATGCTATTTCATTCATTGGGAGGCTTATAGAAAGAAATTGCCATGAAAAAGGATTACACCAGCTGAATTTACTGGAACCAGATACACTCAAAGAGGAGTACAAAATAAACACAAACTGTACATTTTTAAGATGTATAAGAAAAGACCAAGGACCAAAAAATGTTTGAGGTTTTTACAGTAGGAAAATGGGCAGACGAGATGGGCTGAATGGTTCTCATCTGCCGTCACATTCTATGTTTCTAAGATTTATGGGACCAACTGGGAGTGTCAGGGATAAGGTCCTCAATCCTGTATTTATTAAGACATTTTTCCCCTTGTTGCAGACGCTGTCCTATAAAGAGCGATAAACTAGGTTTCAGTTATTGTGACCTGACCATGTAACTCTAGAGCAGGTGACTTTTGACCCTGCAGCTGTTGGAGACTACAACTCCCAACATTCACAGGGTTAGTTAGAATTTAAACAAATGGAATAGGACAATTGTTCAAGATTAGATTTAGGCACTATGTTCAAAGGAAAACAGAGTAATTCTTTGACAAATCAACTACACCACAGGAGAGAAATACTTCCAATTTATTTAAATAGTGCTTTTAACTTCTTAAACGATAGAAAGGTCTCCAATGAATTGCGAAGCAATGAGTTGTAGACCTCTCTAGCATTCGAGGGGTTAAACCCAATTTAAACCAATAGAGATTTTCCCCAATGGTGACGTTTATTTGCCCCAGAATTACTCCATTTTTCCATTGAACATAGGGCACATAGACATTAAATAATCTTAAGTGCCAGGTTTTCGTTTAACCCTTTAAGGGATAGTAATACTTAAAATGTAAAAAAAATATGTTGTAGGGTTTATCCCCCTGAGTGAAACAAGAGTACTCCCACTGCTGAAAGGAGTTTCATTCAAAAGTTATTAATTTTCAAAGTTGAATTTTTTAGGTGCAATATCACAATGGCCTGAAATTGTACAGTGGCGCTGTTGCTACACGATCCTATGGACAGCTCTGGTCCCGGGACCATAAACCTCCATAAGATGGTGTAACAACAGTGCCACTGTACAATTTCAGGCCACTGTGATATTGCACCTAAAAAATTCAACTTTGAAAATTAATAACTTTTGAATGAAACACCTTTCAGCAATGGGAGTACTCTTGTTTTACTCAGGGGTATAAACCCTACAACATATTTTTTTTTTTTTTACATTTTAAATATTACTATCCCTTTAAGGACCAGAGACCATTTTTTTTTTTCTGTGTTGGAGATCCCGGTTCAGGGCTTCCTGAACGGTGTGATGGAGAGCCCTGAAATCCAGGACGTTCCTGGCCAGTCACGGGTCCTTATGGCTCGCCAACCCATGACGTGCCAGGACCATCAAGGGTCTTTAAGGGGTTACTCACCAGTGACTATCCTGGCACATCATGGGTTAAATGATCACAGCAAGCCTGAAGGGAAACTCACTGCAGTTTCAACCTTTCCCCGAGCTGGCACATGTGATCACTCATACATGCTGGTTCAGGACACACAGACACAGACACACACAGACACACACACACAAACACACAAAAATAAAACCGCTCTCTACTTAGAAACAATGACAAAGAAGAACAGGTGATGTAAGGACAACTCGCCATCCCACTGTTCTCAGCTTGTTCTAACAAGTGCTTCTGTTTTACTAGTAGCAGAGAGAAGAGGATTAGGTGTCTGCTGTATTCACAGGTACCTATCACTGTTGCACTGACCAACCCTTCTCTGTCTCTAATCTCAACTGAAAGCAGTAAGGAAAACTTCTGGAGATAAACCTTTCCTAAACACTCACATTTATACCCCTGAATGCTGGGGAGGTCTTGGGTGCATTATGAAGAACAGTGCGGCACTTTATATTAACTCCCGGTACAGGATGTTAACTAGTTCTGTTCCACTCCAGTCTTATTACTCATTGTCCAGTTAGATACACCCCAGTGTATGGTAATAATGGATGAACAGAAACTAATAAGATTAAGTGTCAAACTGTTCCATCCATAGATTAATGCTAATTTCTCTATGACTAATTGGGTTAAACATGGATAGTGCAACATCATCAGTTTTTCATTTGTTTAAAGGGGAACCATCACCTCAAACAAAGCCCCCCTCCGAGATAAGCTTACCAATGGTACTCTTATCCAGAATAATTACTGCGTTACTCTAAAATCCTTCTTATGCAGAAACTGACAGCCATGCAACAGCGCAGACATCTTTGCTTATAGATGTCTATGTGCATGTGCTGTCAGTCCCGGTCTCCACTAGGAGGCGCTGTATGGTACCTTTACGTACCAGAAGGGACTGACAGTGGAGGCACGCAGATGCCTCTAAAGTGCTGTTGCCTGGCCGTCAGTCTCAGCAGAAGTAGGATTTCTAGAAACACGGTAATTATTATGGATAACAGTACTATTAGTAAACTTGTCGCTAAATGGCCAGTTAGTGGGGGGGGGGGGGGGGGGGCTTTATTTGGGGTGATAGTTCCCCTTTAAGGATCATAAGGGTATAAAACACATTGCAAAGCTATGCACTGCACACACCACTGATCCTTAAAAGAGTTAAAATGAACTAAACTTATCTTCCAGTGACAGGTCCAGTTTATCCCTTTGAGTGCCAGAGGGGTACGCAACTCAAAAGTTTAAATATTTGGGAAGCCTTTTATATATTTTGTTCTAAAACTGAAAATTCTTTATTATTTTGTTGCAAAACTTTTCAGAAGAACATTTAACCCTCTGTGTGCCAGAGGTGGATGTAGCGCATTTACTCCTCTGGCGCTCAAAAGGTTAAAGCGAAACTACCACCACTAAAAAACTTGATCTCCAATAATTCCCCATCTGGCGACTAGCTGGTCAGTAGTGCTAGTCGCCAGAATTATTACTTTGTTAAATAGAATCATCCATTGTTCCTGGGCTGACAGGCAGGATGGAGTGCAGACATCTTCCCATAGTGACGTCTGCCCGCCTGCGCTGTCAGTCCGTTTTGGAGCCGAACGGCTCCTAGCAACACCTCCTAGAGCAGTCTGGGACTGACAACGCAGGCACACAGACGTCACTTTGGGAAGATGTCTGCACTCCGTCCTGCCTGTCAGCTCGGGAAGAATGGAGAATTCTATTTAACAAGGTAATAATTCTGGCGACTAGCGCTACTGAGCAGCTACTGAGCAGCTAGTCGCCAGATGGGGAGTTATTGGAGATGAAGTTTTTTAGCGGCAGTAGTTCCGCTTTAAGCAATATGGACAGATAAAATAAAATCACAACCAAAAGACAACATATGCGTCACTGTAAAATGTTTTAATATGTCAAGACAGACCAGTATGAACGTCCAAACCGCCCTCTGATGATTTATTAACATGTCACTTATTAAAAAAAAAAAATAACGTTCTTACAATTTATAATTACAAAGACAACTTACATTAAAAAAAAAAAAAAAAAAAAAGTAAAAATCAGAAATCCCCCCAAAAGCAGTAGTGTGCGGCTTCAACAGAAATGATCGGAGACTAGACCCCTTGAGTGCCAGGGGGTAATCCAACGTGTAGTTTCAATGCGTAAGATACCCCTCTTTCACTCAGTTAAAACTAAAATAAAAAAACAAAAAAAAACAATAAACAATAATAATATTAAGTGCAACTCCTGTACAGTGTTTCAGAAAGGAACAAATTAACAGTTGGTTTACATCATTATTAATTAGCCCAATAAAACCAAAAATTTAAATTAATGACAATCCAATTGTCATATAATTGGCACAGAAGGCACGCTAGTGTGACAGTGACGAAACGGATATGCCAGCCACATGTTAATTACAAGCTTTTAATGGAACAAAGTCACTGATTATAAAATGTATAATACATGGAAGCATGAGATTAAATATACACAGAGACGCGTGTGGGTGCATGACACTGGAGGAAAACATATACGAGTTGTGTGATTTTTGACATGATCGACAGCCTCTAATTATGAGATTCTAACGCGAGTGTTGGTACAATTACCCCTATGCGTAACAGAGGCATCCACTGTACTGCACCTAATGTGTTGCTTACCTCTCTGGCATGCTATGGGTTAAAGTGTTAGTAATGTCCAAGTAAAAATATTTTGCATTGTGTAGAGCTGAAAAAGTTGAATTGAATGCAAAAAACTGTATCTCTCAAACTGGTATGGTTTGAGAGATATGTGCATTCAAAGTTTGATGTTTCCAGCTGTCAGCCGTAAAGCAGTCAGCAGGAGATCCGTGCCTGCCGACACGGAGGCTCTGCAGCAGAGCCGCAATCGCGTTATTTAAAATCAATGTCTTCATTGGAATGGTCTAAAAAGTGTGCCTGGTAGCACACTTTTTACACCATTCCAATGAAGACATTCATTTTAAATAATGCGATTGCGGCTCTGCTGCAGAGCCTCCGTGTCGGCAGGCACGGATCTCCTGTACTTTGAATACACGTATCTCTCAAACCATATCGGTTTGAGAGACAGGGTTTTTTTGCATTCAAGTCAAATTTTTAAGTTCTACACAATGCAACATATTTTTACTTGGACATTACTAACACTAAAACACTAAAAGAGGAAGTAAACCCTTAGGGTAAAAAAAATATTCTTAACGGAGTTTCTTGCCAAGTTCTGCTACGCCTTCTGCTAACAGATGCTTTATTCAAATGTTATTACAAAGCGTATCTTGTATTTCTTTTCTTTTGTGTTCAGCATTTACTTTTTTCTGCAGGAGGTGCTATTGTGATTAATGGCTCAGGCAGAAATAAGCAACTTGAGTCTCTCCAGCTGTTCTGGACTACAACACGCATCATCCCCAACAGCAAATGGCTGGAGGATCATTGGAACAGCAGTCCACAACAGCTAGAGGGCCACAGGTTGCTCAGAAACATAACACAAGCTCTGCATAAATAGCAAAAGAGGTATTAATTTAAATAATCAACAAATTATTTTGATGTAATAACGCATTAGTTATATATAACTATCTCAAAATATTTTTTTTCCTTTCAAACCATTATTACAACAAAATAATTTTTGTTGATTACTTAATCGTAATTCATTAACACTGTAACCCTTTCAATACCAGAGGGGTACTCGATGCAGTGCGTTACATGCCCCTCTGGCACTCAAAGCGTTATAGAAGGGTTTACCGTCCCCCATTAATACTTTAACCTTTTGAGTTCCAATGTGCTGGATACCTCTCCTGCACTCAAAAGGTTAATTGCCAGCAAAAAAAGGGGTGTGTGCAATGCTTTGCACTGCCTTCTGGCACTTAAGAGGTTAAAACAAGTGTGTTCAGGGTGAGTCTTCTGGCCTTGAAATGATTGGGTAAACAAACAGATAAAAAACCAGCACGTAGCTATACATATGTTCAGTCCATTCAATGCCAGAGGAGAAAGCACAGCATTGCGCTGCAGGCCCTGCGCTGCTTCCACCCAAAATCTGGATGATCCACTTTGGTGAGCGAATGAAACTAATTAGAGTTAATCTATTTAGACATATAACTATGGGGTATCTCCTCACTGACACAAAATGGCTCCTTGCCTACAAGAACGGATATGCTATTTCCAAGGGTAGGCAGCCGTTGGCACTACGGTTGTGGGGGATAACACCTCACGTCATCCCACACGAGCCATACCCTATTACTGGGTTCCCAAAGACTGACTACATCAGCGTTAACCCGTAGCACTGTCCTCACTCTGTCACAAGAGACTAGTCAAATAGGATATTAGTAAGAAAGATTGGTTCACAGACAAAAAGGTACTAGTGTCCTGAAAGAGCGAACCCCAACAAAATTTTGAAAAATGTTGGGGCGATGAAACAGCCATATTGGAAGGCTCAAGATCAAGGGAGGAAAAAAAAAAACACTTCTAAGTTTGTAGCTTTCAAGCATGTTAAATGGATTGTAACACTTGTCAAAACATATCTTACATATGTAAAACAAGTGTAGTTCCATTAGGGGATGCTCCATTTAGAAGTTAATGCACTAATAAACTGCATTTTTGTAAGATTAACCCCTTCAGTGCCAGAGGGGTACGCAAAGCAATGTGTTGCATACCCCTCTGGCATTGAAGGGGTTAACCCACTGAACGCTAGAGGAGTATGCAGCTCCATGCTTTGCATGCCCCACTGTCACTCAAAGGGTTAACTGCAACATTACTGGCGGCCATTCCATCCTACTGTGGTTCTATCTATTCATGTCTTGTTAGAGAAAATGTTGTATGAAGAGAAAAAAAAAAAAAAAGCAAGTTTGAGCTGTAAAAACTTCTGAATAAGGTGTTTCCCATCAGTTGGGGCATCCTTGTTTTACTTGGTTGGAAAAACCCTACTATCTATATAATCAGAAGTGTTACCATCCCTTTAAACAAACCGAACAACTCCGAGGATCACATGCAAAAAACCGACGTGGAGCAATTTTGGGGTGAATGAACAACCGCCACAAAAGGTCAGCCAATGAGAAAATGTTTGGCTTAGAATTGTTCCACTTATACTTTGTGCATATCCCCCCCTTTCACTGCCAGATTGCTAAAGAAACACTTGCAATTCACAGCCCCGCACACACTATTTTTTAGCCGAAAACCAAAGACTCATGAATGGGGCATGAGGGCATTTAGCAACGTCCCATCCACTGAAGCTGCAATGTTTAACCTTTGAGTGCCAGAGGGGTATGCAACGCATTGCACTCAAAGGGTTAACGAAAACACAGAGCAGCACAGCCATTCGGGTCACACACCTTTGGATTTCCTTTAATCTAATTTATCCTACAGAATAAATAGGTCTAATTCTATAGGTGACTGGTGTCACACTCGTCACTGGCTCTTAGATGGAGCGCCACAGCTTGATTTTATCATTGCTAACGAGTCTTTTTAACCCCTTGAGGACCACTGCGAACCGATGCTCTGCACACCCATATAGTGCTCAAACGGTTAAGGTAACACAATCTGGGTTTATCCTTTGAGGGCCACAGGGGTCTGTGTGTAACACATCAAATGGTTAATACGAAAAGCAGATTTGGATTTATGATGTAACCCTTTAAGTGCCAAAGGGTGCGAGCAATGTGCATTTATTGCTCATCCTTCTGACACTCAAATGTTTAAAGAGGAACTCTCACCCCAAATAAAGCACCCCCCAAAAAAAAAAAAAAAACAGTCATATAGCAATAAGCTCAGAAATAGTACTATTATTCAGCATAAGTACATCATTATTAAGAAATCCTACCTCTTCTGAGACTGGCGGCCAGACATCAGCGGAGACATCTTGGCTTAGAGACACCGGCGCACCTGTGTTGTGCATCCTGGTCTCCTCTAGGGGGTGTTGCACTGTACCTTAAGGTAACAGGAAGTGACTGACGGAAGCCTGGCCATCAGGCTCAGGTGAAGTAGGATATCTTATTAATGCTGTACTTATGCTGGATAATACGACTATTTCTAAGCTTATCATTACATGACTAATTATTGGGGGGGCATTTATTTAGGGTGATAGTTCTGCTTCAAAACCCCATGCAGCCAGCTCCTGTGTGACCACTGTGCAGCTGGAAAGATCTAACTCCATTGTAATCTGGACTTCTGCACTTCCTATGCAAAAATTCAAAAGTCTTTTATGATACATATCCTATTAAAAGAACCAAAAACAAAACAAAAAAGCAACATACTTTTCTTAAAGGAACATCCTATCACTGGTGCTTCTTAGCAACAACAATAGCAGCCTCTCTTATGCTCTCTCTTTTGTCCCAGAGAGCATCCTCTAATGTTCTCTTTTTTTTGTCCTAAAAAGCCTTTTATTCTCTTATTTCCCCAGAAAACCTTATTCACTCTTATTTTTGTCCCCAAAAACCTCTGATATTCTCTCTTTTTACCCCAGAACTAGCAGCATCATACAAAGGGTGACATCGAAAAATTAAAACATCCTATCTTGTCACTGTAGTGTAAAACAGAGGAGGGAGAGAGAGAACGGAATCGCTACTACAAACAGTGAATACATTTGCATATAAAAGCTTGATCACATATATTAAACCCTTTTCACTTTTAACGTATCTACAATATGGGGTTTAGAATTTGTGCAACACTAGAAGAGATTTCTCATCTTGGCACTATCGTGTGAAACCAATGCACCCCCTTGCTGCGGATCGCTGTTCAGGAAAATCGCGTGATGCGTGGATATCTGTGTGCGGAGTGTGCTATGCATCGCAGGTTGAAGGATCTAGGCCATCCAATGTCAGCTGATTCCTATGTGGAGAATTGGGGCTCGGGGGGCCACTCGGATTGGAGCTGTTTGAAGGAGTGGAATGTTTTGTGGAGTCTGAATCTGGCTGTAATTGTCAGAAAGGTGAGACAAAAATAACAATCAGTATCAATAATACACATTTATCCACATCAAACATATTTCTACTGTACCAATACATGCAACAGTTATAAGGGGATTATACAGGAAGAAGCGCTTATTAAAGGAATAGTAATGTTTCACAATAAAAGCAGCTGTGACTGACCTGCATAGTATTTGGGCTGTGGAGAGTGTTATTTCAATACTGTCAGAGTTGTAGTTCAAGAGTAATTAATTATAAAGTATCCCCCTTCCGACCCTTTTACCTAGTGTAACACTGTTCACCTCAGAACACCAAGACTGTCCGGATGGATCGCAGAGAGGGACAATCTTTATTGAGAAGAAGGAAAAGCCTGAAAAACCTGTCAAGGGGGGCAGGGATTTCCTTATGATCACAGTAAGAAGATTGTCCCTTGCTGTGAGCTGTCCGGTCAAGAGACCAGATTTCACATCTGATGGGAGGCGCCTTACAGTAGGTAAAAGGGGTGGGAGGGGGATATTTTATCATTCAATTACTCTTGAACTACAACTCTGACAGTATTGAAATAACACTCTCCATAGCCCAAATACTATGAAGATTAATCAGAGCTGCTTTTTTTGTGAAACATTACTATCCCTTTAATTAGGTATCCTTCATACAGTAGTGTGGTGTGTATCTATCATTTGCATTATATCTGTAGTTTCCTGTATATAGTGTTTTCTATTGCAGCCTGCCTCTACGCCACACATCCTAACAAACAATGGGCTTAACCCTTTAAGCGACAGTGGGGTACTCAAAGAATTGCAAAGCAATGCGTTGCGTACCCCTCTGGCGCTCAAAGGGCTAAATGGACCTGAATAGTTTATGTTGGTAAATTGTATTTATCTGCCAGTAACCAAACTGACTAGTAGACCACAAGATATGACGGACTCCTAACTAGGTAAGTCTCTTTATACACTGTAATTTTATAGACATAACTGGCTTCTGTATGACACACTCCTACCTAGGTAAGTCCTCCTGATAAGCAAGTTAAAGCAGAACTACCACCACTAAAAAACTTGCCCCCCAATAATTCCCCATCTGGCGACTAGCTGCTCGGTAGCGCTAGTTGCCAGAATTATTACCGCATTAATGAGAATTATCCATTGTTCCCAGGCTGACAGGCAGGACGGAGCGCAGACATCTTTCCATAGTGACGTCTGCGACCTGCACTGTCAGTCCCTTTTGGAACTGAACGGCTCCTAGCAACGCCTCCTGGAGCCGGCTGGGACTGACAGCGCAGGAGCACAGACGTCACTATGGAAAGATGTCTGCGCTCCGTCCTGCCTGTCAGCCTGTGAACAATGGATAATTCTCCTTAACGCGGTAATAATCCTGGAGACTAGCGCTACTGAGCAGCTAGTTGCCAAATGGGGAATTATTGGGGGGCACGTTTTTAGCGGTGGTAGTTCCGCTTTAAGAACAATGTATTCTTAGGGAAAGTTTCCCCTTTAAATGGTTAACAGGAGGACTTGAGACATCCTTCATACAGCAGTAGACATACACACCTCCACCCACACTATTTATGCTAACAGCAGAAGGACACCACTGCCGTGTAAATATTTGTGTAAAATAGTTTATTTAGCGTTTGTGGTTGTTGGTGAAATGGAGAAGTTTCTTGTGTGTGACTATTAGTAAGTGGAAGTGTGGTAATGAAGCTGATCAACTGTGTGATTTAAGGCCTAGTCGTTCATGGATCTGGGTGGTAAGGTAAAAAGTACTGTATGGGGAAAACTAATGTAACAGAGTGACAGACCATGCTGATTGTGAGGGGATACTGTGCTGATTGTGTAGGACACAAGGTGAATAGGAATACATGACCTTGATAGAGTACACAGTATAAAGGGTGCAGTGTGTAACAGGTGCTCTTGTCATCTGTGTGTGCGACGGGAGACATTACGGGGTGAAAAGTGCACTTGTGATCTGGGTGTTGAGGAAGGCACAGCGCCTGTGAGTGGTTCTCTTGTGATTAAGGTGTGTTGTGGGAGACACAATAGGCTTAGTTACACTATCTTGATGTTAGGTGTGTTGGGGTGGACAGAACGACTGAAGTGGTGTCCTTCTGATCCAGATGCATTGTGGGAGCCATAATTAGGGGTGGTGGGTGATCCGGGTGTGTTGGAAGCGATAAAACAGAATGAATGTTGCTCTTTTGATCAGGGTGTGACACGGGAACAACATAATTAGGCAGGGGTGATACGTAACAGGTGTGGCTAGGGTGGCTTTGGCTCCCCCCCCCCCCAGTTAAAATCACCGCTCCCCACTGAGACAAGCTGGGGAAAGATGCTGATTCTTCTAGGTGGCAGCAGTAGGGGGAATGTGCATAACTCCTCCTGCTGATGCCACTAGGTGTGGTTGGCAGTGATGCAGGATAAGCTGGACCTATATTTTAGGAAGACATATTGCACAGTATCTACATATCTTTATTATATGTCAGTCAGTCTATCTCGTAACATTGGATAGACTTTAATTACCTCTTTCTCTAGGTCCTGATCAGGGTCCGCTATACTCCGTGAAGACAGATCTCCTGCACCTGAGGAATAAATAAATGTTTAATTCATTCACCATTATTTAAACAGCTCCTCATTCACAGCAAGCTTTTTACTGTTGTCAAAGCCTTTAGTATTCACATGAATTCTTATCAATCCCTGTAACCATGTGTGCAATGTGTTAGCGAACCCTCTAGCATCCAATGGATTAATTTAGTACAGCTGTTAATACATAATTGTCAACATTTAAAAATAAAAAAAAAATGTCCAGGGACCCTTGTCTCCTGAGTAGTCACATGACAGAGCATCACTAATGGTCCATTGTATTGCATAACACGATGTCCAAAAGAAAACCCCTACCCCCCCCCCCCACACACACCTGTCTTGCGCACGCACACACTCCATTCTCCCACAGAAAAACACACCTCAACCTACACTTACACACACCTCCACACCTCATTCACCCACAAGACACACACACACCCACCAAACACACCACACACACCTCAAACACACCTGAAAGCCCCACAAACACACATGCGTGCACACGCATCTCAAACAAGTCTCCCAAACATACATACATCTCTCTCTCTCTCTGTCTCTGTCTCTCTCTCTCTCTCTCTCTCCACTTAGACACCCGCAACTTACAGACAGACTCGGACACACAGACAGACTCGGACAAACACACATAATGTCTAATATCCAGGCTTTGTACCCCTGTCCCCTACTAGTCACACAACCACACAGACAATGTCTACACCCCAGCCTTGTACCTCTGTCCACTGCTGTCCACACACACCTCAAACACCCCCACACCTCAACCCCCCCCCACCATACACACACCTCAAACAGACACTTCAATCACCTCCACACACACCTCAAACACCCCCGCCACATACACACACACACACACACACACACATACCTCAAACACACCCACATACAGACACCTCAAACACATCCACATACAGACACCTCAAACACATCCACATACAGACACTTCAAACACCCACATACACACACCTCAAAGACATGCAAACACACAGACATGCACATGCATCTCAAACAAGTCTCACAAACACACATCTTTCTCTCTCCCACATACACATGTCTCTCACACACTTATCTGTACGCACACATGCAACTCAGACACAGACACATGCAACACACAGACACACTCAGACAGACAGACAGACACACACACACACACACTACTAGCCTCAGACCCACACACATAATGTCTAATATCCCGGTCTTGTACCTCTGTCCACTGCTACACCTACACCTACACTCGCACTACTACTACTACTAGTCTCAGACTCACACACATAATGTCTAATATCCTGGCCTTGTACCACTGTCCACTACTAGTCAAACACACACACACACACACACACACACACACACACACACACACACACACACACAATGTCTATCACCCAGCCTTGTACCTCTGTCCACTTCTATCCACACACAAACAGACAGACAGACAGACACACAATTATAGAAAATATGAGAACGCTACAGCCGTACTCCAAGTGTATCAAAATATCGATATGAATAAAACTCACCAGGCAAAATTCTTGATGCAGGTCCGGAGCACTCCTTACAGCCCAAGCCAAGGGCTCCGATGATTAAGTACCTTTTTGTACGAAACGCGTTAGGTGAATGATGTGTTCTGTTTTTGCAATGGTGATTAAGTGTCTTACTTTGAATACTCTTTGTTTAAGAGTGTTGTAATGTTTTTAAATTTATAAAATAAAGATTTTTTATTGAGCCAAAGACTACACAGGACTGTTGTATGCTGAGCGGGTCCGTGTAGACAGACACACAATGTCTAACAACCCTGCCTTGTGCCACTGACAGCCACATGAACACACCCACCTTGTACCACTGTCCACTGAAGGTCACAGAGCCACACACACAATATCTAACACCCGGCTCTGTACCACTGTCAGTCACAGGAACACACACATGTATACACATGAACTCACACACGCCTTGTACCACAGTCTACTGAAAGTCAAGGTACCCCACTCACAATGTCTAACACGCCCAGTCCCCTTTGCCTGTACACTGCTGGTTAGTTTTGTTCATGTACTTATTTCACTGAGGATACTCTAGTACCTCTAGGTACAGAGGGGAGATCTTTACGGCACTTTAAAAACAATGCACGAGTACTGTCCGGTGATCAGTCAACATCTGTAACACTCAGGCAAACCCTCATTTGAATTTGGGTTTCTCCTTCCTTCAAATCAACGCTTTGAAGACAAGTGTGGTGTGCAATGCATTTCTTCACAAAGCGTTACACGACACCTCCGATCCTCAAAGGCGCAACCCCTTGCATGGCAGAGGGGTGCTCGACGCATACCCCTCTGGCACTCAAGGGGTTTTACAGAACACTGTAATCTCTAGTGGCTCACATCCCATCCCCAGTAAGTACAACTCAAGTACTAAGTTTGAGAGATGATGCATGACAGTTTCTGAGCAGAACCATTCAAATCTATTGCTGTGTTGTAAGTTACAACACAGCAATAGATTAGAATGGTTCTGCTCAGAAACTCAATGTTTCCTCGGCCAAGCAAGCCGATGCATTGCACCATGGATAGGGAAAGTAGTCACGTGACCGCACGGAGCTCAGAGAAAAGGGGAGTGAATTAAAAAACTTAATGGTGACGACAAGACGGCTGGGCAGGTCTTACCAATGCTGTAGACACTCCCTATGGTCTGAGAGCTGGACAGGTGACGTAGGAGAAAGGGGAGGGAAGGGGGAAATAAAAATTGAGATTTCTAAAGAACTATAAAGGTTTGGGCAGTGAGACATGGATGGGATTATTTCTTTTTTTTTAAGCCTCACAAGATTAAGTTCAGCAAATATGAAGTATTACTACCACTTTAAAAGTAAACTTTACAGTTTAACCCTTTTTGTATTTTACTTCTATGTTTTCTACCCTCTACGTTCAGCTCACAACCTTGTTTTACTATTTCTCGTTTTCAGAAAATTTCTTCTCACCTTAACTACATCAACTCGCTTAACAAATTTAGAGGTTCATATCTTGTCAGTTATCTCCTTCCCCTCTTCCAAGCTATACAGATGAAGGTATTTCAGTGTATGGCGGTAGGTTTTGTGAAGACCCTGCACTATTTTAGTCGACTCTTCTATAAACTGCCTCCAATTTATGAATGTCCTTCTGAACTAGGATCAGCGGCTGGTAAGGAGTTCTAGCTTCCAGCAGAGGAAGTGGCACATGTTGCCTGACTGACTACCCCTACTCTAGGGTGAAAGGACAGAACTGATTATTTAGATAGTCCCCTGATCCAGCGGAAATAGTAATCTCTGATCTGCTTCTGTCTTTGCACACATGAAACAGTTGCCCCAGTAAGGCTAAAACGTAAACTAGAACAAAACGTATGGGGAATCTAAAGTCAACTTTGGGTCTATTGCAAAAAACAAAAGATGAGCAACTCTGGGGCAAACAAACTGCACCACATGTGGGGATGCAAGTTCCTTTTGATTTAAATGACCTTTTAACCCCTTTAAGGCAAGGTGGGTCTCTAGAGTACCCCCTTGCAATGTGCAGGAGAGGTCTCTGGCCTTCAAGAGAGTTAAAATCCTAAGTTAAATCAATGAAACTTGTAGGGAATCTCATTTTCTCACATGATGCATTTGGTTTGCTCCAGATCTGTTTCTGCATATGACCCTTTCTGTTATGTTGACTAATCCCAACTTATTTTATAAGTCCTAGGGAGTTCCCTACGACTGTCCAGAACCTGAACTGCCCAAGCAGAAAAAAGTGTCAATGGACACTGACCTACACAGCACACAAAAACAAGGGCCAACAGGGCTCAAAACAATTGAACAGTATGGAAACAAAGAGTGCAGTTCCTTAGACAGGCAAGGCAACCTGCAGGACCTTCAGTCTAAGCCAGAACATTGACACAGTAGTGCTTAGCAAAGGTATGCAGAGAGGACCAAGTCACTGCTTTGCACAACTGCTCAGCCAAGGCCCGATTCTTGTAGACCAAGGAGTCCCCCACAGACCTAGTGGAACGTGCTGTGACTTTGAAGGGAACAGGTTTCTTTCTGAGTTCATATGCCTGTTGTATGGTAGAATTGATCCAAGAGACCACAGTGACCTTGAAAGCAGCCTGACCTGCCATGGGACCCTCAGGAATAGCAAACAGATAGTCAGTCTTGCAAAAACGCTCTGTGTGATGCACATACATTTTAAGGCAACACACCACGTCTTAACAGATGATGATAATTCTCCTTTTCATACTGAGGGTCTGGGCAAAAAGGCGGCACAATAATCTCCTGATTGATGTGGAACTCAGAAACCACATTAGGAAGGAATTCCAGAGAGGTAAGAACTGCTTTGTCCATATGAAAAACCAGGAAAGGTGGTTTAGAAGACAAAGCCTGCAATCCTGCGAACTGAGACTTCTGCCAACAGGAAAGCCATCTTGAGTGTCAACTCATGCATAGTTATGGTAGCCAGATGCTCAAAGGGAGGTCACTGTAACACTCCCAGTACCAGATTGAGGTCCCATGTAGGAGTGGGAGCCTTAAAGGCAGGCAAGACATGAGGCCACTCCCTGAAGGAACACCTTGACATCTGGAACGGTGGCAAGACGTCTCTGTAAGAACACGGAAAGAGCTGAAATCTGAACCTTCAAGGAACTCAAGCCGAGACCTTTGTTCACACGATCCTGGAAGAAGGATAATACCAAAGGTAGGTCAAACTCTTGTGAGGATACTTCCCTGTCCACACACACACCAGGAATGTAAAGTAGACCACACTCTGTGGTAGGCCTTGGAAGAAACGGGCACCCAAGCCTGAATAATAGTGGAAATAACCTCAGTGGAAAATCCTTTCCTCCCCAATATGTGGACTTAAACAGCTATGCTTTTAAAGCCAGCTTTTCAATGTACTCTTTCCATATGAAAACCTGGAGAAGGAGGTCTGGGAGGAAGGTGGAGCGGATCCTGAAAGGAAAGACTTACCAGGTCCGCAAACCACGCCCTCCCGGTCCAATAAGGAGCGACTAGAATGACTGTTGCACAGTCCATCCTGATTTTCATGAGAAGGAAAGACATACGAGGGGTGGAATTTCCATGGTATCAACACTGCATCCGTGGTAAAAGCCAGTGGATCCCCCTTCTGGGAGCAGAAAACCAGAACCATCCTGTTTTCCCTGGTGGCCACGAGATCTATCGTTGGCACAACTCACTGCTGCACAATCAGGCACAACACCTCCAGACTGAGTTCTCCCTCTCCAGGATCCACATCTTTGTGATTTAAGAAGTCCGCCAGCACATTTTCTACTCCTGGGATGTGAACGGTGGAGATGACCAGAACATGAACTTCTGCCCAACCTAGAATGTACCTCTCCTCATAACATGAGGCGGCACTTAGAGTGCCCCCCTTGACAAATGATGTACACCAAACCTGGTGTGCACCTGAGTGTAAGTAACAACTTCCAGAGCAGAAACCCATCTGCCCAACACTCTCATGTAGTCCCTGACCATGGCCTAGGGCCACTCCAGGCTCTGAGACACCACCTACATCACTTGCAGGATCTTCTCCTCAGATAGAAAGTCTTCCTAAGAGAGTATTGAACCTCATGCCTAGGAGCACCAGCACCTGAGATGGCACTTGAGATGACTTCAACATGTTCAAGAGCCATCCATGATGGACCAAGACAAGAGGCACAGTCTTGGAAGTGCTGGGCCAAGAACTCCACTGATGGAGCCTTAAGCAAAAGGTCATCCAGATAGGGTGTCAGGGAAATGCCACTGGAATGGATGAAGGCCGCTAAGGCCCCCATGACTCTGGTGAATATGTGAGGAACAGAAGCCAGGCCAAATGGCAGACGTGGTGGTTTGACTGAACGTTAAAGTCTGCACTTAGAGGTGCATGCGCCCTCTTTTTGTTTCTTTTTACATGTTTGGACTATCCTACACCAGGGATACATTGAAGAGAAAGAGGCAGCAGTCGAGTGAATGGACGTTCTGCAGTATACGGACTGTGTTCCATTAACATTTATACGAACTCTGGGCTATAACAGGAAGTACTGTTGTAATTTTTCAATATCTTTTATACGGTTTCGTGTATGATCTGTATGAATATTGCAATTGCTTCTTATTCTTGCTTATATACTTTGTGTTTAAGGGGCCTCGTTAGTAGCGCTTGGAGAGTGGGTGTATCTTGCCCAGTAGTATCACTAATTATCTGCTTTAATTCCGGTCCAAACAGGGACTTGCCCTAACAAGGTAAAGAAACCAGAAACTTCTTAAAAGATTGATCTGCAGACCAGATCTTAAGCCATGAGGGATGTCACACAGTAACAAAAAAGTCTGAGGCTTTTGCGGACCACTGGACTTCCTCAAACGGAGACTCAGAAACATAAGTGTTAACCTCCTTCATCTGGCCAAGAAAACCAACAGATCCTCTTTGGAAGTATCAGCATGGACAGCTTCCATGAGCTGTTTACCACACACGGCAACTGCCCTGTCAAAACAGGCTGAGGAGCAAAAAAAAAAAAAAAAAGGCCTCAGCGTTGCCCCAGTGCCAGCGAAATTAGCTCTGAGGATAGAATCTAGCTTTTTATCAGCTGTACCCTTTAGTCCCACCGCATCTGCCAAAGGCAGTGCAGTCCACTTGGCTAGCCTGGAGGCTGGGTGATTCACAGCAGGAGGAGAGGACCACTGAGCTAAAGCTGCCTCCAAAAGGGTGTACTGGTCTAGTGATGGACAGTCTCTTCTCAGGGGTCTTCCACATGTCCAGGATAATCTCATCAAGAGAGGTATTGGGAGGGAAAAATGTAGAAGATTTCTTACGCCTCTGGACGACATCTGTTGAGGAAGACCCCTTATCAGGGGTGTCAGGGATCTGAAGGGTATCTAAGACAGCCAGATTGAGCCCCTCAACGAGTCCCAACAGGAGTAATAGGAGCCCATACACTTATATTCACCTCCCACATCCTCCCCCTCCTGACAATTCCTCCTCAGAGGAGGCCTCTATAAGCTGTGAAACACTCTGAGAGATGGGGATCATAAGGTAGTTGGGGGCTTCCAAGAGTGTAGGACCCCCTGAAGGGAGAATGGAATTTGAGCCACTGAAAACAGTAGTGTTTTTACCCAAGCTGGCGCTTGTTCAGTACTGGAGGGGCCTGGTGGAGTACTAGGGGCCACAGTAAAAGAGAGGCAGAGAGATCAAGAATACTCTCTAGGGAGCACCCTTTGACAAAAGGAATGGTGAGCAAGGGGGATAAATGACACCCCTGTGTCCGTAAGTCTTAGGTCTAGCCTCATGTTCCTTAGAATCTGACATCCGTACAGGAGAAGTGTCTAATAATAGTAAAAATAACCAGCAACAGTTCCCCAGACTAATAATTCACCTTACAAAGCCCAGAAAGAACTGGAGGGTTAATCTAGAGAAGGAGAGCAAGGAAAGTCTGCCTCTGAGTAGGATAAACAAAACAGAAGTAAAATGTCGACTACAAAACTGGAAGTCAGTCAGAAGAAAGCCTGCAAAACAGACATACTGGCAAACATAGTCTTCTCAGTTGCTATTGCCTATCAACACCTACAACTCTGTTAGTGGGATCGCGGACAAGGTGTAACGGGACATAGGCCGTTACTGAAAGGCCTTCCTTGGGCCTGGGAACCATTGGGCAAAAAGACTGAGATTCATGGACTAAGCCGGCTCCCGATGGCCAGAATACAAGAGAAATGCCGGCAAAACGTGATGTGTGCTACGTGTTATGTTTGTTCGACAGGTAGATGTTCTTCTCATTGGTCGCTGATTGTCGAGCATCTCCACACTGTGCACAGCATTGCTTCTACAAGTAGGCAACTCTGTGATTGGTCACCACTTAGCTTGTCACTCCGGTTCCCACTGGTTTAGTTATCTGTTGGACCCGGGTAATTCAGTCCCATATGGAATACAATGGCACTGGTCTGGATTGGTCACCTACCCTTGTTGCTCCAATCCCCATTGGCTGGAGATTAGAGCTGCAAGATAAAACTATGTTAGAATCCCTTCTCTGTTTACAGTACTATTATTTCATGTGTAACATACTACTGACCACCTGTTACTGTGCCATTGTGTCCAGTTTTATTATAAAATGTCCCCTGTCCTTCAATAAAGTGTGTTAGTTGTTTGAAACTACAAGGGCATCCTGTGACTTTATTTCAGAATGGTTTAAAGGGTTCCCTTTGACCCCCATTCTTAGATGCGATGATCCAGCTTCACTGGCACGGCTACCTGCTTATAGCCAGTTTCAGGAGGGAGAACCCCGCCAAGACGACCCAAGACAACTTGGATTCCCGTTACATTGGTGGCATGATCCAAACCACCTCCTGGAATCTAGCTGGTGCAGAGATGGCCGAAGCACACAGACATTTTCTTGTCCCCAATCTACAGGACATGGTGGCCCAAACAGGGACGCAATCCGTCAGGACTTAAAAAACTGAGCTTGTCGCTGTGCTTCTGGAAATGGATGAGGAAACTTCACAGCTGGCATGGACCACCGACCTTTCCAGGGACTCCAGTCAAAGTCCCTGCTCCAGCCAGTCCGAGCATCTGGAGGGTATATAGAGAACTTAGTCTCTTGACCCCGTTTCCAGGAAAGTAGAGTGGAGATTGGCATTTCTAGGACCCAACCTGGCTCCTTAGGTGGTGATCTGTATCCTGGAGGCTGCAGAACATGAGTATTTGGCGGAGTTGAACCTGAGCCATGCTAGCCTCCCCAATCTGGCCAGTGAAACCCAGTCTGATCAAGAGGAGAAGAGCTTGCAGGTCACCCACCAGACTTTCAAAGTGTTTGACGATACCATAGGAGACATAGATGGCTTTCTAAAAGATTTTGAGCGGCAGTGCAGGCTGTATCGAGTTGCCAGCCAGGCTGGAAAGCTGACCGGGCAGGGCAGCAGAGGCTTACCGAGCTGTCCCTGGCGAGGACAGCTCCAACTACAAGGAAGTAAAGAGACGACATATGAACAGATATGCCATTACCCTGGAGATGTATCGCTGGAGGTTCCGAGAAGCCAGACGACAAACCAGAGATACCCAGGCGGAATGGGCACACACCTTGGACATGACATGTCGGAACTGAATGCATGGATGTGGAGTATGGTCAGTTTGAGGAATGTTGCCAACAGATGCTGTTGGAGCAGTTCTTTTTGCACAAACCGGCCAACATAAGAGACTGGGGGCAGAACCAGGGACTCCATACCTTTATGGATGCCGCACAATTGGTGCACAAATTCAAGGACACCTGGGGGAAGACTTCCTGACCAAATTTCAATCCTGAGCCCTCACCCATACCATTTTCCCACACCCAGCGGCCGGCTCCAGACAGGTCCATATCTCTGAAGAAACTCCTCTTGCCAATCTGGAAGATATGCTTCCTGAAGAATATACTTGGACTGCTCCCATAGACGTCCCTATGCAGCAGGAGGACCCGATTGAGTGGTGACACTACCTCGAGGTGGCTTTGGCCTAAGAATCTAGGGCTGACAACTGCAGGCACCATGTACAGCCAGTGCGCATAAATGGTTAACACACAGAGGAGCTGAGGGACACCAGAACCACACTCACGTTGGTGCAACCCCATTGTTTGGCCCCTTACTATCGCACCAAACAAGTAGTTGAGGTACGGGTGGCTGATGGCAATTATCAGATTCCCCTGTGAGGACTCATTTAGACTGGGGTACCGGACAAGGATTTAAGACCGTTGGGGTCATGACAGGTCTTCTAGCAGATGTGCTACTAAGCAAAGATCTAGGCCACATGAAGAGTCACTTATCTCTGGAAGATCCAGCAGCTGAATGCCAAGTGCTCATCAGGGCAGCCACACAACGTAAACCTAGTACCGACCCACAGGACAACTCTGAGTCCAACACCTCTATCCCCTGGTTCCCCCTGCGGAGTTCCACATGGCTGTGGTTGCTGATCACACTCTGGCAGGGTACAGAAGTAGGGCCGAGACGGGGGAAGTGGGGCCCCAAGAAGAACAGTTTGTATGGGATAATGGGCTACTATACAGGAAAACCCATCCCTCCTGCCAGGGAGAAACAGAGGTCACCCACACCCACTTCCTGGTCCCATCCCAGCACAGAGCGGTCCTACTGGCTCTGGCTCATGAGATACCCCTGGCTGGACATCTGGGGGTCCGCCATATTGAATATAGACTAACCAGGACTTTTTCTGGCCCCGCTTATCTTGAGACGTACGCCTCTTCCGCTGCACCTGTGACATTTGTCAGAGGGTCTGGAAAAGGAAAGACAGACCTTCAGTTCCACTGCAACTCCTCACCATTATAAGTGAGCCCTTTCAGCGAGTGGCTATTGATATAGTGCGTCCCCTGACCTGACACAGCCACATTGTGAAGAAGTTCATCCTCACTATCGTGGACTTCGCCACTTGTTACCCAAGGCGGTATCTCTATCCAGAAACCTCTATACACAATGGCATACCATCCCCAGACCAATGGGCTTTGGGAAAAGTTCAATGGAACCTTGAAACAGATGCTCCGGGCATTAAAGGGGTCACATCGAGATTGGGAAAACTAAACTACCCTGTCTCCTGTTTGCCTACAGCGAGGTGCCTCAGGAGTCCACTGGCTTCTCCCCCTTTGAACTGTTATGCGGGTGGAGAGTATGTATACACTTGAATCTCCTCCAGTCCTGGGAGGGCAAATGTGACTCCAAGGAAGCCATGGAGGTCACATATGTTGTGGAGCTGAGGAAGAAGTTAGAGTCCTTAATGGAGTTAGCCCAATCTGCTTACTGGATCCCGGAGGTCGTCAAGAAAAGTATGTGCCAAGAGATCCAGGATATGATGGCAATAAGGGTCATAGAGAAGTCCATTAATCCTTGGGCCTCCCCGGTAGTCTTAGTCACAAAAAAGGATGGGACCATTCGGTTCTGTGTAGACTACCTGAGACTAAACAACTGGACAGTCACAGATGTATACCCCAAATCCCGGGTGGATGAGCTCCTGGACAGGCTTGCTGCAGCTGGAGTGGTCACTACCTTTGACCTTAGCTGAGGGTACTGGCATATACCACTAGACCCTGAGGAGGCAGCCAAGTCAGCATTCATCACTCCCTATGTCCTATACCAGTAGTGCCATTCAGGATGAAGAATGCCCAGGGTACTTTCCAGTGGTTGGTGGATTATCTACTGGCAGGGGCACAGGAGTTTGCCTGTGAGTAACTGGACAACATCACCATATTCAGCGATACCTGTGAGGATCACCAGCTACATTTAGAGGTAATTTTTTGGGAGAATTCACCAAGCTGGCCCAACCATACAGCCAGACAAGTGTCAGGTAGGGATGGGGAGAAATGCAGTATCTGGGTCACCGAGTGGGCAGTGGGAATCTCCGACCAGAGACCGCAAAAATAGCTGCCATCATGTTCTGGCAAACTCCCAAAACTAAGAAACAAGTCCTGGCCTTCCTAGGGACAGCCAAGTACTACAGGAAATATGTACCCAATCACAGCTCCTTGGCCAAGCCCCTCACCAACCTAACCAAGAAGGACCTGCTCCATAATGTGACTTGGTCCCCTAAGTGCAAACAAGCCTTTAACACCCTTAAAGAGACATTGAGACGGGAACCAGTACTAGCAGCTCCAGACTTTAATCGTACTTTTCTGGTTCACACAGATGCCTCCAACTATTGGCTAGGGACCACGTTAAGCCAGGTGAACAACACCAAAGAGGAGCACCCCTTAGTGTAACTCAGCCACATGTTACTGAGCAGGGAAGATGTGGTAGAGAAGGAATGCCTTGTCCTGGTATGGGCTCTCAAGAAGGTTCAACCTTACTTGCATGGCAGGGCGTGCTTGGTCATCAAGGACCACAAGCTCCTTATGTGGCTTAACCGATTGTCAGGGGACAATGGGCACCTGATTCGCTGGAGCCTCCAACCATTTTAGTACTAAGTACCATGTAGGACGTTACAACTGGAATGCAGATGGCCTGTGCTGTGAGGAGGACATATGAAATCCCTTCCCTCGGATCTGGGCTCCCAGACCACTGTCAGCCCTCGCTGTTGGACTGGGTACTCGAAGGAAGGGTGGTTAATGTAACAGGCCGTAGGTCATTACTGAAAGGCCTTCCTCGGGCCTGGGAACCATTGTGCAAAAAGACTGAGATTCATGAACTAAGCTGGCACCTGATAGCCCGAATATAAGAGAAATGCCGCCCCGCTTTAGAAATGTAGGCAGTCACCGGATTGGTTGCTGGCAAAATGTGGCATGTACTATGTTATGTTTGTTCGACGGGTAGGCTCTTTTCATTGGTCATTGCTCTAACAAGTAGGTGACTCTGTGATTGGTCATCACTCAGCTTGTTGTTCCGGTTCCCATTGGTTGGGGAGCAGGCGTGACAGGACTGTATTCACCTCAGAAAACACATCATACTGAGGATGCAAGGTGGGTTTGTTAAGCTGGAGGAGTGGCTGGGAGTCTCCACCTACAAGACTGTCTTTAGAGATGTGGCCTGCCCTCCACAAGAGGGAGTCAACCCCCATGGTACCTGTGTTCCACAGTGAACGCAAAAGAAATAAAAATTCCCATATATTTTTTACATTTTCATACAGAAGGTTATAGGATGAACAGACTGCAATAAAACCTTTTGAGTGTCAGCGAGGTATCCAAAGTACTGAAACGCAAATGTAATGGTAAGCTTTCTGAGGGCTGGTGTCAATCTCTGGAGTGAAGAAATCCACAAGTTATTAGTCAATGGACAAGGGTCTGCCAAAGCCTGCTCATGCTGCACCCACTTAGCAGGATCCGTCAAGAACATTTCTGTTATTTTGTGCTATACAGTAATGTTTTAAGAAACACTGTGGTAAGGCCTCCATTCTCTAAAGCCTAACTTTCACCTACATGTGTTTCAACCCACACTGATTTATTCCATAGCACAATTAAAACAAAATTTTCACCCAGATCAAGTCCCTCCACAATAATTAGGCATAATGCGATTAGCTTCCTAACAGTGATATTGTCCGGCGCAAGTACCACAATCTGAAGTAATCATTCTTTTTTCTCAGACCAACGGCCAGGCTTTTTCCTGTAGAGACGTCTGCACCGTTAGTCCCTTCCGATGCCTTAAGGCACAGTGCAATGCATCCTAGAGGAGACCGGGACAGACGGTGAAGGCGTCTCTAAGACAAGATGTCTGCGTGCATACTGGCCGCCAGTCTCAGAACAAGGAGGATTACTTCAGATTGTAGTACTTCTGCATGATACATATCACTGTTAAGAAGCTACTCACGATATGCATAATGATTGTGGGGGGACTTGATAAAGAGTGAAAGTTCCACTTTAAGGAAAAGTACATTATTACTGTCAAGAAATCACTTTTAATGCCCAAACACTATCTTTGTTGCTGACCGATGCATATAGCGGAGAGCACTGCCATGTTATTGATGTCGCTGTTGATTGGCATCGCTCTCCCCTGCGTTAATAGGTGTTGAAAATACTGCCCCCTTTTTGTTTCTAGCTGTCCATTAGCTGGATTTATGGAGATTAGGGAGGGACTGATAAGCCGTGTGGCACAGTTTATTCCGCACAGAGCTAATACCTGACCTTTTGCGATGATTAATAATTCACTTCAAATTGTGATTTAAAAAATTGGCGATTTTCACACACACTGCATATAAGGAATGTACATGCCTTGAATTTACTTGAGGTGAAAGTTTTATGTTTAACCTGCGTTTGCATGACCTTCCACAGGCACTGCATGATGTGTGAATTTAGATTATCAAAAGCATACAGCGGAATTCCCACTGGGAGGCAGATGACATGGTCTAACAGCTTAGGGAGGGGTAAGGTCTTAATAGCAGTGAGCCTCCCAAATCAAGATCTGGAAGTAGGGTCCCCTGCATTTCTCTCTCATTTAAAGGGGCTCTATCAACCCCATACAAGTTAGCCTTAATAGTCAGATTATATAGTGAATAAGTGTAAAACTATATCAATTTTGTTTTTAAAATCTCTATTTGGCTGAAATTGAAGGAATGAATGCTGCCCTGCACCTGCTTCCAGACAGACTTCGGTTACCTGCTCTGCACCGCAGTCTGTCGCTCTGCCTCTGCTTCCCTCCCTCTATCCAGCCTCCTCCAATGACAGAGGCTTTCTGCCTGTAAGCTGGAGCAATCTCATTGACAAGAGACATTGGAGGAGGCTGGATAGAGGGAGGGGAGCCGAGGCAGAGTGACAGACTGCGGTGCAGAGCAGGTAAACCGTAGTCCGTCCGGAAGTAGGTGCAGGGAAGCATTTATTAATTCAATTTCGGCCAAATGGAGATTTTAAAAACAAAATTAATACAGTTTTTCACTTATTCGCTATATAATCTAACTATTGAGGCTAACTTGTATAGGGGTGACAGATCACCTTTAAGGATTAGAAATAAGGAAGTATAATTGGAATTATACATATCTTCAAACCTTTGCACCAAATAAAGGGACAATTCTCCCTTAGCTGTTTAGGGGCATTGCTAGTGCCAATGATAATTAAAGCCTTGGTATTCTGCCTATTAATGCAGAGTCCAGAAAAGTTGTGAAAGCTGTCAAGGACACAGAGCGAGTTGGCTAAGGACACAGAGCGAGTTGGATAAGGACACAGAGCAAGTTGGCTAAGGACACAGAGCAAGTTGGATAAGGACACAGAGCGAGTTGGCTAAGGACACAGAGCGAGTTGGATATGGAGACAAATGTCTGGGTAAGAGAGAGAAGGAGATCATCAGCAAACAGGTTCAATTTCTCTTCCAGGGGTGACCACTGCACACAGTGTATATCCTTACTCTTCCTGATGTAAACAAGCACAAATAGCTGTGGGGACAGGGGCAATTCCTGACTTGTATTGGGAATGATAGTCAGAGGCTTTTAAACACTTGAATGCTAGAGGTCTACAAGCATTGCTGAACTGTGCTGGAGACCTCTCTAGCATTCAGTGGGTTAAAAGCACCACTTAATGGGATACTAATGTTTCATAATAAAAGCAGCTCAGATTAATCTTCATAGTATTTGGACTTTGGAGAGTGTTATTTCAACTCTGTCAGAGTTGCAGATCAAGAGTAATTCAATGACAAAGTATCCCCCTCCCGCCCCTTTTACTGATGTAACACCGTTCAGCTCAGAGCACCAGGGAGGTGCCCAGGTAGACTACAAAGAGGGACAATCTTCAACTAAGATAAGGGAAAAAACTGGAAAATCTGTCAAGGGGGGCAGGGTTTTCATTGTTCTCATAGGAAGAAGATTGTCCCTCGCTGTGATCTGTCTGGTCTATGGACTGCATTCCACATCTGAGGGGAGGCGGCTTACACCAGGTAAAAGGGGCAGGAGGGAAATACTTTATAATTCAATTACTCTTGAACTACAACTCTGACACTACTGAAATAACACTCTCTATGGCTCAAATACTATGAAGATTAATTGGAGCTGCTGTTTTTGTGAAACATTACTATCCCTTTAAATAAATTGAGAATGTTAAGTTTTTTTTCCCCAACCTTCCACTATGGTGCACAAGGCATGACCCCCGAATTACTCCATGTTCTTTGTACTTATGTCCCTAATAGTTTTCTGTTCATACCTGAAGAGGGCCAGGAGATGTAGGATTTGCTCCGCTGCTGCTGCTGCTGTTGCTGTCGAGCGATGTTGGTGGAAGGTGGTCGTGGCCTCTCTCGCAAGTTGTCATCCTGAGATGATGGCATGACACTCTATAGAGAAAAACAAAGAAAATTCTGCTGATTGTTTACAAAATATTTTAATGCTGAAATTAACCCTTGGAGTAACTGAATCTTGGTTTGAATAAAGAGGGGACTGCAACACATTGCATACCCCAGTGATCTTGTGATCTTCAAGGGTGTGTGCAAAATGATTTACCTAGGCAGGTGTCCTTCACACAGCAGACAGTTTTACCTATTTCTTTTTTTTTTTTTTTTTGCATTTAAACACTCATGCAGTCTGTAATTGCGTGGGGACATTTTACTATCCTGAAACTGCATTCAAGGCCCATTAAAGGGATAGTATTACTTAAAAATTTCTATCCCTCATATTGTAGCCCTTAATAAACTGAGTTAAATGACACCAGCGGCATCTCTCAAACCTTTATGGTGTAAGAGATAGCTGCTTTCAAAGTTTCCTCTCCCCTGCTGTCAGCATTCTGCTGCCAACAGAAGAATCCAGTCTCTGAATCAAGCGGAGGCTCTTCAGCAGAGCTGATATCTCGTTATGGAAGGAAAAATGATTAATTGAAACAGTCTTCTACGTGTGCTTGGTAACCAAGCACACGTAGAAGACTGTTTCAATTAATCATTTTTCCTTCCATAATGAGATATCAGCTCTGCTGAAGAGCCTCCGCCTGTCCCGGGACCGGATTCTCCTGCTGTCAGCAGAACGCTGACAGAAGGGGAGAGGAAATTTTGAAAGCGGCTATCTCTTACACCATAAAGGTTTGAGAGATGCCGCTGGTGTCATTTTACTCTGTTTATTAAGGGCTACAATATGAGGGATAGTAATTTTGAAGTAATACTATCCCTTTAAAATAATGGCTCTCAATGTTATGCACAAAATAATATCAATTCAATTCAGAAGCAACCAAATGAACCGTAGGGGATGAATAAAAATCCCTTAGAGTGCCAGAGGGCACTGAAAAAGTTAACCCACTGAGTCCTAGAAAGGTTTCAGAAGCATTGCTTCGCAATGCGTTGGGAGACCTCTCTATGAATTCAAGGGGTTAAACTCTCCACTTAAGTCAGTGAGCATTTTAGGAATGTTCATTATTCCCCTACGGAAGGTGCAGCTGGTCTGTTCCAAAATGCATCTGATTTTCTGCTGCACATAAGGTCCAAGAGTTGTTCAAAGATCACAGAATAATTATAATGAGGGATTAAATCCAGCAATGATCAGTGAAACACATCCATGTAATTGTGGTTTTAAACCTCGTTAAATTAACCCAATCACACCAGGTTAGAATAGTAACAAAGGGTGAGCAGAGAGAAAATAGGATTTTAGTCTTACCTGTTAAATCCTTTTCACTTAGTCCATACAGGTCACTGGTACTCTGGGAGGCGTAAGTCCCCTTTAATAGGCAGGAACAATTATGCAAATAATTTGCAAGGGGCGGAGCCTCCCCTCTTACTTAAGCCACCTTCTGGCCAGAGCCACTCATATTGATTTGAGACCCCAAGAACTGACCTCAGGTAAGCAAAAAGAAAGACTCCTGTGAGCATGCCCGAACGGTCTCCCACTGAATGCCACAGGAGAGCCAAGACTGGTCCCTTGACAGGGTGGGAGACCAGTGACCTGTATGGACTAAGTGAAAAGGATTTAACAGGTAAGACTAAAATCCTATTTTCACTGTCGTCCAATACAGGTCACTGGTACTCTGGGATGTACAAACATTGAGCTGATCCAGAGGCGGGAAGTAAGGCAAGGACCAGGCGCAAGGCCCAAGTCACTAGAACTGATATGACCAGTTGATAACATAGCCCAAACTGTAAGTGTCAACGGACACCAACCAAGGGAACAATCCCTGAACTAACACAGCACACGGAACTAGAGCCAACCGGGCTCAACAGTAAAGAAGCACTAAGGATCACAGAGCGGAAGACCTACACAGGCAAGACTGCCTCCAGGACCTTCCTTCCAAAACTGGCATCAGCCGAAGCCAGTACATCAACTCGATAGTGCTTAGAAAAGGTGTGCACAGAGGACCAAGTGGCCGCTCTGCACAGTTGATCAGCAGAAGCTTGATTCTTGTAGGCCCAAGAGGCCCCAATAGATCTGGTGGAATGGGCAGTCACCCGGAAGGGAACATGCTTATTCCGCAACTTATAGGCTTCACGGATGGTAGCCTTAATCCAAGAGGCAATGGTAACTTTGGAAGCCGGTCTTCCTGCCCTAGGCCCCTCAGGAATGACGAATAGAGCGTCAGACTTCCTGATAGACTCGGTGCGATGAACATAAAACTTGAGGCAACGCACCACATCCAACAGATGGAGATCTCTTTCCTTGTCAGATGAAGGATTAGGGCAGAAAGAGGGAACCACAATCTCCTGATTGATGTGAAACTCAGACACAACCTTGGGTAAGAATTCCTTGGTAGTGCGAAGCACAGCCTTATCCTTGTGGAACACCAGGTAAGGAGGTTTACAAGACAAGGCCTGTAACTCTGCTACCCGGCGCACTGACACAACAGCCAAGAGGAAGGCCATCTTCCAAGTCACAAGACGTAATGGAATGGAAGCCAAGGATTCAAACGGTGGTCGCTGAAGAACTCCCAGCACCAAATTGAGATCCCACTGGGGAGCAGGACTCTGAAAGGCAGGTCGAACATGAGTCACACCCTGGAAGAAGACTTTCACATCAGGAAGGACAGCAATCCGTTCCTGGAAAAACACAGACAAGGCAGAAGTCTGAACTTTGAGGGAACTCAGACTGAGCCCCTTATCCACACCGTCCTGCAAAAAGGCCAGGACAGTGGGAAGATGGAAGTCAAGTGACAACTTCTTGTCAGAGCACCATGTCACGAAAGTGGACCATATGCGATGATAGATCTTGGAAGACACAGGCTTACGAGCACTGAGCATCGTCGATACCACAGAAGGAGAAAAGCCTTTCTTTGCTAGAATCGAGGATTCAACCGCCATGCCATCAAACGGAGAGAGTGAACATCCTCTTTCCACAGATACCCCTGAAGAAGCAGGTCCGGACGGGCTGGAAGTGGGATTGGATCCTTCACTGACATGGCCATCAATTCCGGAAACCAGGACTGGCGAGGCCAGTTTGGAGCAATCAGGATGACAGGACAACGTTCCCTCTTCAACTTCTGGATGACTCTGACCAATAGAGGAAGAGGAGGGAAGATGTAAGCCAGGGAGAAGTCCCACGGGATCGACAAGGCATCCACTGCTAGAGCAAGGGAGTCCCTCAACCGGGAGCAAAACACCGGAACCTTCCTGTTGTGTCTGGTAGCCATCAGATCCACCACAGGCATCCCCCACCGTTGAGTGAGCATGTGAAACACCTCTGGGTGCAGAGCCCATTCTCCGCTGTCGACGGTATGACGACTGAGGAAGTCTGCCATGACGTTGTCCACGCCTGGAATATGAACCGCAGAGATGACAGGCACGTGATCTTCTGCCCAAGACAAAATATCCTTGACCTCCCACCAGGCGGAACCGCTTCTTGTGCCGCCTTGCCTGTTGATGTAAGCCACCGCCGTGGCGTTGTCGGACTCCACTCTGACTGGAAGACCGGTCAATTGAGACTCCCAGTGCCTCAGGGCCAGCCGGACAGCTCAAAGTTCCAGAACATTGATGGAGAGCATGGATTCCTCCAGACCCCATTTCCCCTGAGCACTGAAGCGACCCCAGACTGCACCCCAGCCCCGAAGGCTGGCATCCGTAGTGACTGTGGTCCAAGGAGGAACTAGAAAGGATTTCCCTTTCAGGAGATGAGAGAGATCTAACCACCAGTGCAGACTCGACTCGACATGAGGAGGAAGAGAAACAGACAGATGTTGATGATCTGGATGATTCTTGCACGTCTGGATCACGAATCTCTGAAGATCCCTGGAGTGGGCCATGGCAACTGGTACTGCTTCGATTGTGGAAATGAACTTCCCCACTAAGGACGACAACTTCGGAACTGGAATCACGTCCAGGTCCAGGATTCCAGCCACTCTGACAGCTATCTGGTGAGCCACGTCCTCTGGAAGAAACACCATGCATTGGCGAGTGTCGAACAGGAGACCCAGGAACAGAAGCCTCTGAGATGGAATCAAGTCCGACTTGTCCAGATTCAGGATCCAGCCATGACGGTTCAGGGTGTGCATGCACATCTGTAATTGCTGGTGGAGAAGCTCCGCTGAGGAGGCCTTCAGTAGGAGATCGTCCATGTAGGGGGTCACTCTGATCCCATCCTGATGGAGCACCGCTATCAAGGAGCCCAACACCCTCTGGAAGACCTGAGGGGCTGAAGTCAGCCCAAAGGGGAGCGCTGCAAACTGAAAGTGTCCCCTGTGGCAGGCAATCCTGAGATACCGCCTGCTCTCTGGATGAATAGGGATGTGAAGATAAGCATCCTGAAGGTCCAGGGAGGCAAGAAACTCCCCTGGAGACATTGCTGCAATCACAGAGCGCAGGGACTCCTGGCGGAAGTGGGAAGTCACCACATAGGCATTGAGATCTTTGAGATCCAAAATGGGACGAGCTCCTCCGTCCTTTTTGGCTACCACAAACAGGTTGGAATAAAATCCTGAACCTGTGTCCCCCTGAGGAACCGCCTCCAGGACCTCTTTGTCCAAGAGATCCTGAATAGCGTCGTCGAACAGACGCCTTTTTGTGGGTTCCTGAGAAGGACGAGTAAAATGGAACCGAAAAGGAGGAAGGGAAGAGAAAGGGATCCTGTATCCCTCTGACACCACCTGAAGAACCCATGGGTCCGCCACTGACTCCTCCCAAGTCCGGCGAAAGATGCGGAGACGACCGCCTACAGCCGGATGCGGACCCGGGTTCGGCGAGTCATGCCGAAGCAGTCTTGGAGGTCTTGGCCTTGGAGGCAACTTTGGGCCTCCAGGACTGTTTGGGCTTGGAGGAGGAGCGCGTAGTGGGAGGACCCGTTTGGGCCGAGGAGCGTGTCTCAGTCTGAAAGGAACGAAAGGACCGATTGCGTTTGGCTGGAAACTTTTTCTTAAAGACTGAGGGTAGAAGAGTACTTTTACCGCCAGTAGCCTCACTGATCATTTCTTTGAGTTCAGACCCAAAAAGCAAATTCCCCTGAAAGGGCAAGGAAAGCAAAGCCTTCTTAGAGGCTGTATCAGCAGACCAAATTTTCAGCCAAAGAGCGCGTCTAGCCACCACAGAAGAAGTGGAGGCCCTCGCCATCATGCGCACAGCATCAAAAGCAGCATCAGCAACATAGTTCTGAGCTTCAGTGATATTAGCAAGAAGCTGCAACTGTTCAGATACAGGCGCATCCTGGCGAACCACTTCAGTCAGTCGTTCAGTCCAGGCCGCAATAGCTCTATTAACCCATGCCACAGCAAAAGTGGGGCGCATGGCTGTGCCAATGGAGGCAAAAATAGACTTAAGAGAGAGCTCTAGTTTCTTATCCGTCCAGTCCTGCAAGGCAGAGGCATCTGAGACAGCCAAAGCAGTAGATTTGGATAGTCTAGACACAGGAGCATCCACTTTGGGAGGATGAACCCATTTTGCCAGCTCCGCCTCAGGAAAAGGGTAAAGTTTGGCAAACTTTTTGGAGACAGAGGAAGATCTATCAGGATTCTTCCATGCCTCAGAGACCAGACGGGCAAGAGTAGGGTTAGTTGGAAAACAAACAACAGGCTTAGATGGCTTTTTCTGAAAAACATCAGTAGGATCATAAGTGGATTCCTGAGTCAGAGGAAGGTTGAGCGTATTCAGAACCGCTCTGATCAGACCCTCAGCCGAAACTTCAGGGTCACACTCATAGGGGTCCCCAATGGACCTGTTAGATTCAATAACAGTACGTTCCTCAGCATCAGAATCCTGTAAAAGTTCTTCTTCAGAAGAATCAGTGATATCAGGAGCTCCCTGTGGCTTAGGCAGGGAGGTCCTGATAGTAGAGGGGGTCTGCCAGACCTGGAGAGCCCCCTGTACCTGAGAGGGAAAGAGTTGAAGTGTGGATCTGAGATCCCTAGTGGCAGCTTTAAACTCCTTCACCCAAGATGGCTCAATAGCGTGGCTGGGAAGCCCAGGGTTGCTATCTTGACCAGTACAATTAGGGCATAGATCCCCCACATTATCGCCATCCAGCCCAATGTGGCAAGAGGAGCAAAACGCCATGGGGGTAGCGGACCCCCCATCCTCCTTAGACTTGGGTCTAGCCCCTAGCTCCAGTGAAGTAGACATGCTCACAGCGTCAATATACCCCACTAATAACACTATCACCCAGAAAAAGTGATAAGATTAAAGTTTCACCCCAGAAATGTTCTAAAAACGGACTTATCTGGCCAGCGAAGGGTTAATCTGTTGAGGAGAGAGAAGGCTCGGTCCCTGCGTAGTGTACTCGCCTAGGAAAAGTACCACAAAATGGCGGCCGTCGTGACAGCCAATCAGAAACGAGCGCGAACCAAGCGCTCATGGGAAATGTAGTTTTTCCTTACAAGTACCCCAAACAGTGCCCGAAGCCCCCCTGAACACCCCACATAAATAAAACACATTCCGGATGATAGAGCAGGAGCCTAGAATTAAAATGAGCCCTCTCTGAAGTTGCTGTGACAAGCGGTTCCAGAGATATGTCCCATACTGTGAATTCCCATAGAGAGTAAAGGAGCCCTTGCGTCTGAGCGGGAAAAAGCCGCGCTTAAAGGCGCGGAACACCATTTTTAATAAAGTTTAAGAAAACATTAAAAAGTGCCCAAACAAGCATGAAACACATGAGAAACATAAATAAATGAATACCCAATGCTCCAAAACTCAGAGAATAACACAGAAATTGCATAAACAGTAATAATGCAATAAAAACACCCTATGAGTGCTGGAGTGTATTAAAACTCCCAAATACAAGCCCATCAAAGGGACACTGTGGGGACAAGTGGACCTTCAGCACTCAATGGGTGACTCACCTTCCTTGCTGACTTCTGTCTTCAGGTGACCATGATAGGGAGGGAAAGAACCAGAGGTAAATTCCCCAACAGGGGAGCTGCTTAACACAAGCTGTCCCCTCTTCAGGGTATAGGTCCACAGGAAATCCCTGGAAGCTGCACCAGCCACTTTAAAGAGGGCAATTCACAGCCATGGTCACCCTCCTAATGGTGGTATTCCATATTTGAATAAAAAAATAATAAAATACTAAGATGCATAGATGTTCTCTACCTGGTGTGAAGCACACCAGGAACAAATCAATATGAGTGGCTCTGGCCAGAAGGTGGCTTAAGTAAGAGGGGAGGCTCCGCCCCTTGCAAATTATTTGCATAATTGTTCCTGCCTATTAAAGGGGACTTACGCCTCCCAGAGTACCAGTGACCTGTATTGGACGACAGTGAAAATAAATGTATAAAGTAGGACTCGGGGGGCAAACAAATACAAATGTGACCCAGTTCACAGAGAAGCAACCAGTTAGTAATTAAAGCAGCACCTCATGTTATGATAAATGTTAAGTGGCTTTAATGGTCAGTTTATATGGCAGGTCCCTAGTGCTGTTGCTTCCACCAGGATTTATATGTATGTTAGGGATAGACAACATGCAAGGACCATAAGGAACGTTATCTTGGAGAAGCAGAACATTGGTCTTACGTGTCTCCGTGTGAATTCTAATGCAAAAATTGTATGGACATGTAGTGCTGCTTTTAAAATAATCTAACAAATGAAAGAGAAAATTTGAAAAAGAGGACACAGCAAGAATAAATAAATTGACTGATGAGATTAGTTAGTGTGGTTTAGTGCAGCCGCAGCACATCATTGTAGGAGCCAATGTCGTGGCTATTCCTACCCTTGTTAGGTAAGTGGAGGAGGGACAGGAAGAGGACAGAGAAAGGTCTTGCTCGTGCTGAAGGAAGAGGTTTGCGGAAACAGAGCTCATGTGATAGACGTGTTCAAAGTTTGCTGGAGGTGAAATCAAAGCAGAGTTTCGAGAGGATGAGAAGGGAGGAAATTCATCCTGCTATTTTACGTAGGAAACAAGAAAACGAAGGATAAAAATAACCAATTTCGTAGTAACTCTAAACACAGTAGAAGAGACAGATGTTACTTCGTATCAGACAGGGCCTCATAGCCAAAGAAAAAGTGGCGTAATTCTGAGGCACACCAAATGTGCCACAGGGGAACATGTAAATCACCCAAATTTGCATTGATTTTTTAACCCTTTAAAGACCAGAGCACATTTCACTCCAAAAAGGGCTAAATTGGGGCTTTTAACGCCCTGAAATCAACATGGATTATTTTTGGCTCCCCAGAGTTGCGCCACCTTTGCTTTGAACATAAGGCGCACAGAGTAAAACTGATCACTGTCCATCTACAAAGAAGTAAAAAAAGAGTGTATTTTTTTACCAGAGGGAGGTCCATGAGCACCTGCATCCCATCTCCGGGGCCCATGTGTGCCACATGGTTGAAGTTTGTTGGGTTGGAGATCATTCTAGATCTTAGTTCGGGATCTCTGAGCATTTCCCTAAAACAGGAAGGTTTTTCTAACATTAACTTTCACGGAAACGTGTTACAGTACAATAACATGCAATGTAAGAATATGGCAGTAAAAAAAAAATATAACAATGCTTTGGAATATCAATCATTGATAAATTAACCCTGTGATTGCCAGTGGAGTATGCAATGTATTGCATACTCCCCTGGCACTCAAACGGTTAATACATTATTGAAGTAGAAGTCTTGTTATATCTAGCTATATTTTTTTTTAACTGTAATTCTTTATTTTAGTAATGTCATGTGACTGTATCTTACTTCATTTGTGTGTCACTCTGCATGCCAAATTTTGTGTAAATATGCCCCTCTCCCTTGTCTGTCCCATTCCAGCACAACAGGTCAAGAATAGGCATGAAGAGCAGGGAATTTTAATGCATGGACATACCCAGTGTTTGTCTCTCTTCCAGGACTCATCTTAGGTACTTAGGTTTTTTTTTTGTTTATTTAGCAAGGAACCACTTTACATTTCTGTGGTCAGATGGTTGGCAGTGACATATTTATTAAGCTTAGAGGACAAGTACGTCTACGTCCAGCAGATTGTCATGGGCAGCAGATAAGGTGGATTTGCTGTTTTGTACCTATATCCATTTTATAAAGAAAATTTACTATTTAAAACCTTGTGGCTCAGACTAGCCATGGGCATCTATCTGAAAGTGAACATACCCATATGGTCCACTTTGTTTTAGCCCCTCAGAAGCTAGTTATATGAATTGCTTCTGTGTCTTTAAGGGAAGTGGTGCGGCCTGTGGAAGAGGCCGGATAAGTGAGGGTGGTGGTGGTGTGCATGCACTTGGTTAGGCCTAGAGAAAGCCAAAATATATCACAGATTGTTGGTGAAGAACAAGCTTGTCATTAGTTCAAAACATATATTGTAACAGTTTTAAGATTAGTAACCACCTAGCTTCTATCCATGAGAGTTTACAGTGCACCATCATTAAAACAAATAAAATAATAAGAATTAAAAAAAAAAAAAAAATTAGAAAATTAGTTTTTGAGTTAGTTAGATTGATAGATTAGGTCTATTAAGGGATAGCTTAAAGGGATAGTAATACTTCAGAATTATTATCCCCCATGTTGTAGCCACTAAAAAACTGAGTTAAATGAGACCAGCGCCATCTCTGAAACCTTTATGGTTTGACAGATATCCACTTTCAAAGTTTCCTCTCCCCTGACGTCAGCGCTCTAGCTGACAGCAGGGGAATCCGGGGCCGGGACTGGTGGCGGCTCTGCAGCAGTGCTGAGATCTCGTTATTAAAAAAAGAAATCCTTGACTTAAAAGGTCTTCTATGTGTGCTTGCAAACCAAGCACAAGTAGAAGGCCATTTTAGTAAAGGATTTCTTTTTTATTAACGCGATCTCCGCTCTGCTGCAGAGCCGCCGGCTGATCCCAGGAGAGGATTCCCCTGCTCTCAGCTAGAATGCTGACATCAGGGGAAAAGGCAAACTACTGAACTTTAAAAGCAGATATCTCTCAAACCGCTGGTGTCATTTTACTCAGCTTTTTATCGCCTACAAGATGAGGGATAGTAATTTTTAAGTATTACTATCCCTTTAAGAACACTTCCTGTCTTATACCTATACAACTTGCCCTATTCACTGACTCTACTCAGCAATGCATGTCTCACCTTCCTTGGAATTGGAAAGGTGAGGAAGTGCCTGCACGGCATCAATTAATTAGTAGAATTTATACATCTAAATAACTCCTAAACTATTCCACTAACTAAAAATAGCCAGAACATCATTCAGGTGATTTCGACGTCTCTCTCAAAATCACAAACATCTCCTGCACTGAGCATACTTGGAAATAGATTTTAGGCCTTAGATACCAGACTTTTTACAGATTCTAGCATGGAGTACAAGGAATTTCAGTGTATATAATCCTACTTTATTTTTAGGAGTTAGTGTTCATTTTAAAATTAAGAATGTAAATGAATTAACCCTTCACCTTCTTTGCTGCAATCTCTCCTCTTCGGGTACTTTGAAGACAAACCTCCTCTTGCTCCTGGTTCTCACCATTTGCTTCTTGCTGTTGTCAGAGGTTTCCGGTACAGTCAGGACGTCTCCTTCTGTAAAAGGACAACAGTGACCATTTCCTCAATAAGATGGCCAAGTGCAGGTACACAGCCAGATGAATGCACTGAACAGAACAATCACCAAGCAGACCAACTGCAGTATAAGGGAAAATACGCAAATCCTTTTTATTTAAATACGTATTTAAGCCCCTTGAGTGCTAGAGGGGAAACCTCTTGAACGGGTTAAAAGACCCATTTAAACTGGATATGCCTACACATTTGGTAGTCAACCACATCCACAATGTCACACACATGTAATACAAACCACCCTACATGCGCTGGCTTGCAAACATACACACATACATACATGCACACATTTACGGACACATGCACGTACAGACACACGTATGTACGTACACATGTGCGCGCACACGTACATACGTATGTACACATGCACAAATGCATGTACTTACGTACATACATACGAGTACATACACCGCGCTCCTACAGCGTTACACCTTAAAGTTCTGGCAGTGAACCCAATGCATTGTTCAGCATTCAAAAAGAGTTAACAAGACTTGTGTGTGCAGGACCTTCAAAAATGAAATGTAGTAGTTTTTAGAGGGAACATTTATACACACAATCTAAAGGATGACTACACTAAGTGTCCTGCAGTCAAGCATTGCCCAATAATTACTAATGCATGTAAATGCATTGGCAGTTGAATTCTGGCATGTATGTGTGTGCTGTTGGCTGGTTGTAGATAAAAGGAGTTGTACACCCCAACAGCTGAAGAGCCAAAGTTTGCCTGCTGCTGTTGTAGCATATGGCATATTACATACTGTAATAATGGTAGATAAGAAATGGCCTTCCAGGTTGACCATTTTCCTATCTAGATAAAATGCAGTGTTACATTATGAGAATTTACATATATGTCCCAGGCATTTTTCAATTCCCTTAATGTATTAGGCTCCTACCACTTCTTTTGGGAGGCTGTTCCATGAATCTTTCATAAAAACACAGAATGACAACACCTGAGATGTACAGGTAACAAACCTGAATATGTGCTCTTCAAATACAGGAGACGCGGTGGCTCAGAATTCAGCAAATTCAGGGTACCTTCCACATTTAATGGCTTGATCTGTTGAGAAAAAGAGGAGAGAAACAAAGTCAAGCAACATACTCAATGGAACGATAGTGGAAGAGAGAAAGGAGAACCTAGAACGTACCCGTCTCAATCCGATGGTCTGGACCCATTCCATAGAGGAGACCTCAAAAACATCAATGCCATATTCACTGTAAACTGTAACATAAGAGGAGCTACAACCTGTAAAAAAGAAATAAAAATAAATATTGATTTTAAAGTCATAACATATATGCGGTTTCTGTTTACAAGAATAGTAACTTTTTTTTTAGAATTTTAGTACTGAATAAGAAAACATTTTACAGGTGTACTTAAATCTGGGTAGCTCATTTGATTCTGCTATTTCAGTGTTGTCTTTCTTACCGTGATGTCAGCTACTTCTACCCACAGTCTGCAGGTCAAATGTATTTATCTGAAAAAGCTCATAAGAACTGTGTGTGTGATGTTTTCTATTTACGTGAGATGAACAGCGAGTGACGCACAAGGAGCTCTAACCCTTTGAGTGCCAGTGGGGTATGCAAAACATTGTGAAGCAATGTGTTGTGTACCCTTCTGGCACTCAAAGAATTAATGATACTTTGCAGATGCAACCAAGTCTCTTTTTAGAAACTGCAGATAGAGGATGTGCATCACTGAATATGAAAGTAAGTGAAAGAAAAACAAAAAAACAAAACACACTCATGTAAAATGCATCAATATATTCCTATTTATTATTTATTTAAAGGGGAACTACCACCCCGCAAAAACTTTACATTAATTAAGTCTTCATCTGGCGATTAGCTGCTTAGTAGCGCTAGTCACCAGAAATATTACCTGGTTTCAAAGATTTTGCAGTTTTTCAGAGGCTGACAGTAGCAGGAAGCACGGACATCTTGTCACAGTGACGTCCGTGCGCCTGCGCCGTCAGTCCCTTTTGGAACCGGCTGGCAAGATGTCCGTGCTTCCTGCTACTGTGAGCCTCCAAAAAACTCAAAAATCTTTGAAACCAGTAATATTTCTGGTGACTAGCGCTACTAAGCAGCTAATCGCCAGATGAAGACTTAATTAATGTAAAGTTTTTGCGGGGTGGTAGTTCCCCTTTAAACGCAAACTAACAATTTCAAATAATAGTCTGCCACTAAATGTACTATGGCCAGGAAATCCTAATAGCCCCTTATGAATGCGGCCTTTGTGTGCTGCTTCTAGAGGTAGCATCTACAATCAGTCTCGGATGTCATGTCCATGGAAGCGGACACGGCAGTTGCTATAAGTATTTCAAAATGAAGCAGACAGACTGAATGTGCCTGCATAAAACCCACTAGAGAACAGAAGGGTGCTTGGCAATGCATTGCACACACGACTGGGCAGAGTCTGACGTCCTGTGATCCTTCTAGCAACTCCCATGTCTGCTACCATGCACGCAACAACCAGCACTGACTGAAGGAAAAAACTTTACAGGGCCATTAGGATTTTCTGGCCATAGTACGGTAATTTAGTATTACTATTATAATGCGTTAGTTCTCTTTTAAGCAGACTGCTGCAGATCAGTGTATTGCTGGCCCTTGTTACACTATGAGTTACTGCACACCTCTGCATCTTATTGCAAGTTAAAGCAGAACTATCACCCCAAATAAAGCTCCCCCCAATAATTATTCATATAGCGATAAGCTTAGAAATAGTACTAATATCCAGCATAAGTACCGCTTTAGAAGCATCTGCGCTGTCACAGTCCCTTCTGTTACCTTAGGGTACCATGCAGCGCCTCCTAGTGGAGACCAGGACAGACAGCGCAGGCGCACAGATGTCTCTAAGCCAAGATGTCTGCGCTGATGCCCGCCCGTCAGTCTCAGAAAAAGTAGGATTTGTTAATAACATGGTACTTATGCTGGCCAATAGTACTATTTCTAATCTTATCACTATATGACTAATTATTGGGGGGGTCTTTATTTGGGGTGATAGTTCCGCTTTAAAACATCAAGGATTGGCAATAAAAGGAGCAGACAGTCGCGCACAATATAATTCAACAGACCATATCAACTCCCCCAATGCAACCGTCTAACAGTAAGAACAAACCTGTCTCGTTCTGGGATACACTTCTACTACAAACAAAGAGAACTGGGCATTGGACTCCATAACATCATTATGTTAAAGGGATAGTAATACTTAAAATGTAAAAAAATATATGTTGTAGGCTTTATACCCCTGAGTAAAACAAGAGTGCTCCCACTGCTGAGAGATATTTTATTAAAAATTATAACAGCTCAATGCTTCTGCCTGTGGGCTCTGCAGACGATGGGGCGCACTCTCAGAATGAAAAACTGAACAGATACAATTACATTGAGGGCACAAAGCTTCTGGGAGCTTACCTGTACGAGGTATCAAAACTGGAATAATGCAGGCACCCCAATCATCCAATGTAACTATGCCTCTAAGTTTCAGTATTGCTGCATCAGCAGAGGACAAACAAATTTCACATTTTATTGTGTACCAGGAAAGTTGCTTTAATAAACAACATTTAAAAAAAAAAAAAACAAAACAAATTATAACAGCTCAAACTTGAATTTTTTAGGTGCAGTATCACAGTGGCCTGAAAATTGCACAGTGGCACTGTTGCTACACCATCCAATGGACAGCTCTGGTCTGTAGATCATTAGTCTCCATAGGATGGTGTAGCAATGGAGCCATTGTACATTTTCAGATCACTGCTATTGCACCTAAAAATGCAAGTTTGATCTGTTATAATTTTTTAATAAAATCTCTATCAGCAGTGGGAGTACCTTGTTTTAGTCATAGAGATAAACCCTAGAACATATATTTTCTTTTACATTTTAAGTATTACTATCCCTTTAAGGAGTCTGATTTTTGTTTCTGTTTGCTTTTCAGATATCTGTAGCCGAAGCATAGACAGGATTTACAATGATCCCACTTCCTGTTACTGTGAACACTATCAGACCACCATCCTCGCGAGTGTATCGGATGGGTCTTTTGAAAAATTGGATGGGTCTTTTGAAAAATTGGATGGGTCTTTTGAAAATGTAATTATAGACTATTCAGTTATGCTAAGTGCACTCCCTTTTTGTTTTTGTTACATTGTGAATCCTATATCACAGCTTGCTGAGGGAGCAGCAGTATTTGAATGTAAAAGCAGCATGGAGCAGTTCTGGGGCAAATTAACTGCAATAAGAGGAGGAATGAAAACTTGCAATGTGTTGGAACCTTTCGAGCATTCAAGGCATTAAAACCTCCATTTTTAGCAAAAGGAATTCAAGAATCTTTATTTGTGCCCTGTGGTGCTGTGGTTTGCCCAAGAATTGCTCCGCTACACTTTATGTACATACAGCGCAGAGATAAGAGCGAGGGCTTGTGCAATGCACTGCAGAACCCCTTGGTCCGTAACTCTTCGAGTGCCAGAGAGATATCCAATGCATTGAGTTGCAAAGTACTGGATACCTCTGTGGCACTCAAAGGGTCAATTTGGTAATTAGATGATTTAAAAACAAAACAAAAAAAACACTAAGATATAACAATTTGTGCAATTCAAACTTAAAGTGGAACTTTCACCCCTAAACAAGTTAATCTTAACATGTAGGCTGTATAGCTAATGTGTGTTCTAGTGTCTTTATTTTATTTTTTTATATCATTACTAGTTGAACAGCCCGTTACACGGGTCACAGTGCCACTGACATCCGGTCATGGGGCAGTCACGCGCAGTAGAGACTGCCCGCGCCACGGCTGATATAGAGCTGGACGCTCATTTGGAGCGTCCAGCTCTGTATCAGCTGCGCCGTGGGCAGTCTCTACTGCGCACGACTGCAGCACTGTCTACTGTGCATGCCGTGGCGTTTTAGCGAATTATTATATAGGATTTGTCCGAAATCTAAGGCATAAATACTGCCCTGCACCATGCATCCAGACAGACTGCGGAGACCAGCTCTGTACCGCAGTCTGTCACTCTGTCTCTGCTCCTCTCCCTCTGTCCAGCCTCCTCCAATGATGGAACTTTCTGTCTGTAAGCTGGAGTGGTCTCTAGCCAATAAGATCGCTCCAGCTTACAGACAGAAACCCTCCGTCATTGGAGGAGGCTGGATAGAGGGAGGGGAGCAGAAGCAGAGTGACATAATGTGGTTACAGAGCTGGTAACCGAAGTCTGTCCGGATGCAGGGTAGTATTTATTCCTTAGATTTTCGGCCAAATAACAATGTAAAATGGAGATATAATAACACATATTCGCTATATAGCCTACATATTAAGACTAACTTGTTTAGGGGTGAAAGTTCTGCTTTAAAGGATAGTAATACTTAATTATTACTAATCCCTATAGTAAAGCCCTAGTAAAAAAAAAACGTATTGCGCCCAGTGTCATCTCTCAAACCTTTATGGTTTGAGAGATGATCGCTTCTAAAGTTGCCCTCTCCCTCCCCCTTCCCCGTAGTCAGCATTCTAGCTGACTGCAGGGAAGAGAGTCGTATGACTTTCAGGCGGCTCTCCAGCACAGCCGCGATCGCATTAACTAAAAAAGAAAACTTTCACTGAAATGGTCTTGTGTGTGTGCTTGGCTTGCAGGCACACGTAGAAGACCGTTTTAGTGAAAGTTTTTTTTTTTTTTTTTTAGTTAAAGCGATTGCGGCTCTGCTGCAGAGCCGCCTGATGATCTATGACCGGATTTCCCTCAGTCAGCTAGAATGCTGACTACGGGGAAGGGAGAGGGAGAGGGCAACTTTAAAAGCGTTCATCTCTCAAACCATAAAGGTTTCAGAGATGACACTGGGGGCAATACATTTTTTTTTACGTAGTACTTTCCTATAGGGATTAGTGATACTTAAGTATTACTATCCCTTTAAATATAAAAATTGCCCACGGCCCTGCATTGCTACCAGAAAATTCATAGAAAAGGCAAGTTAACCCTTTGAGTGCCGGAGGGGTATGCAACGCATTGCTTTGGGATGCGTACTCCTCTGGCACTCAAAGGGTTAATATACAAATTTAAGGCTCTTGTACAAAAGAAAAACTTACTTGGCCAGCAGTGTTTCTGAGGACTGGTAGCTCACTGAATTTCTGTTTCCCGACAGTTTTCTGTCAGTGACTGGGAAAGCAGTGCTATACCTGCAACACCGAGTGCTCTCTATGTGCTATACCTTTAACACCGAGTGCTCTCTATGTGCTATACCTGCAACACCGAGTGCTCTCTATGTGCTATACCTTTAACACCGAGTGCTCTCTATGTGCTATACCTGCAACACCGAGTGCTCTCTATGTGCTATACCTGCAACACCGAGTGCTCTCTATGTGCTATACCTGCAACACCGAGTGCTCTCTATGTGCTATACCTGCAACACCGAGTGCTCTCTATGTGCTATACCTGCAACACCGAGTGCTCTCTATGTGCTATACCTGCAACACCGAGTGCTCTCTATGTGCTATACCTGCAACACCGAGTGCTCTCTATGCAGAAGTGGAGGCACAGATGATGCAACATTGTATCGCTGTTCCTGCTTTCACAGACCTGGACAGAAAGAGGTCTGGAAAGAGAAATACATGGGGCTGTCTGTCAGGGTCACATAAGCGCCAAAAAAAGGTAAAAATAAGAAAAAAAAATTTTAAGAATAAAAAGTACAGGTAATTTTACTTTACATTATCACACACCTGCAGAATACATAAAATAAAAAGTAGGTTGATTTACTTTCATATAACCTACAAAAAACCATATTGCATTAGAACATGAAGCTGGGATAGGTAGAAGGCATAAAAATGGATACATACTGCATGCAACAGGAGTAGCCGGCCACATAAGCTCCTGCATGCGTGACCTTCGACCCTGTGAATCAACATATACTCCCATCTGACTGAAGCAAAGCAGGTATTCATCCTTATTGAGATCCACTGCGCACATGGCATCAAAAGACTGCTGGGACAGGAACACCAAGGAGGAGTCGCTAGGATTTACCAGGTTTATAGATTGTCCCTCTCCGTGGACGTTCAACAAAGAAAACCCTGACGGGTAACCAACACACAACCTGTCCTTAAATACAGCCATCCACTGTACATTTCCTGGAGCCATGATCTCATTGAACTTCTTGTGGAATGGTTTAGTTCTATGGATTTCGTAACAAAAGATCTGCCGTTTGACTGCCACAAACAAACAAGAAGAAGCAGCTTTCTTCAACGAACCAGTTGTAATGAACTGGCAGCCTTTGGACTCGGGTAGCTTTATGTCAATGCTGCCTTCTGACCCGTCCAACGCAGACCAGGGGAAAAGGTGAACGTGACGGTTGCGACCGCAAACGAGAACGACAATCTTCTCTTTCGGGATTGTTTCGATCTGGTACACTTTTTTGCAGTCGGCTGCACGAACTATCACTGCAAGGACAGAACATGTTGTTACTCCTGTATAGAGATGTTAAAGGGGAACTCTCAGCTCTAGTAAACTGGTATTCATTTTATGTTCCCTTGTAGTAAAGCAGTAATCCAGTTTTTTTCACCAATAGAATTCTTTATTGCCTGAGATTTTGCCTTTTAAAGGCGACACAAGTTCTGTACAGGCTGCGGTACAGCTCTGTACCACAGCCTGTTAACCTTCCTCTGTTCCCCACCCCAATTATTGCCTCCTTCCCACCCCCTCAGATGACGGAAGATTTCTGCATGTGCCCTGGTACGCTGTCTTGCAAATGTGCCTCTAGGTCATTGTACAGGAACAGACTGAGCACGTTCATGCACTCAGTGCGTTATAAAAAGTGTCAGTCCAAACTCAAAATAGACAGAGGCAAGCGGACTGCCACTTTTTTATAAAGGACTGAGCACATGGACGTGCTCAGTCTGTGCCTGTACAATGACCTGGATGTGCATTTGCAAGAGATCACACCAGGTCATATGCAATAATCGGGGAGGGGAATAGAGGAAGATTGACAGGCTGCGGTACAGAACTTACGTCACCAACATAACTTTAAAGGGATAGTAATACTTTGTTTTATCTTTATTTTATTTTGTAGGCATTAAAAAAACATTAAGAACGATGTAAGTCTTATCTCTCAAACCTTTATGGTTTGAGAGATATTCACAAGCAAAGTTTCCCCTCCCGCCCCTTTTACCTAGTGTAAGTCATCTCTTCTCAGATGTGGAATCCAGTCCATAGACCAGACAGATAACAGCAGGGGACAATCTTCTTCCCATGAGAACAATGAAAGCCCTTCCCCCCTTGACAGGTTTTTCAGCTTTTTCCCTTATCTTAATTGAAGATTGTCCCTCTCTGCAGTCTACCTGGGCACCTCCCTTCTGATCTGGCTGAGCAGTGTTACATCAGTAAAAGGGGTGGGAGGGGGATACTTTATCATTCAATTACTCTTGAACTACAACTCTGACAGAACTGAAATAACACTCTCCAAAGTCCAAATACTATGATGATTAATTAGAGCTGCTTTTATTATGAAACATTACTATCCTTTTAAAAGGCAAGATCTCGAGCAATAAAGAATTCTACTGGAAAAAAAAAACAAAAAAAAAAAACAACAACTAATAACTGCTTCACTACCAGGGAACTTTAAGATGGACACAAGTATTCCTCTTAAAGTCTACATTACAAGAGGATATGGACAAATTGGGAAACTGGGCAGGCAAATGAGATTCAATACAGACAAGTGTAAAGTTATGCATTTTGGGTATAATAATAAAAATGCAACATACGCAACAGTTTGAAGCGGAACTTTCATGTAATACCTAGTCGCCATGCATTCATTAAACGCATGGCGACTAGTTTGAAAGTAGATGGTTAACCGTTAAAAAATAGCAGATTTTAAAGTAATCAGTCCCTTTTGGAGACCGGAACCCAGGCTACAACACAGACATCTTGTATGTGTGCCTGCGCTGTCAGTCCCGGTCTCCATTGAGTAGACTGCAGTGCACCATATGTTCACCGGAAGGGACTGGCGGCGCAGGCTCACAGACCGCATTAACCTGCCAGTCAGTCCCAAAACAGGAAGGATTACTTTAGACACATCTATTTTTTAACGGTAACACATCTACTTTCAAGCTAGTCGCCATGTGTTTAATGAATGCATGGAGACTTGGTGTTACATGAAAGTTCCGCTTTAAATTGTGTCTTTTTGGGGAAATCTACTAATGAAAAGATTTTGGGAGTAATGGTAGAGAATAGACTCAGCAGTAGCGTGCAGTGCCAGCTGGCACCTGCAAAGGCCAATAAGATATTGGCATGTATTAAAAGGGGTATTGACTCACGGGAGGAAGATATTATTATGCCTCTTTACAGGTCCATGGTAAGACCCCACCTAGAATATGCTGTTCAATTCTGGGTGCCTTTTCTGAAAAAGGACATTATGGAACTGGAGAAAGTGCAGAGGAGGGCTACAAAACTAACAAGGGGAATGGAAAGTTTTAGTTACGAAGAAAGGAAGGAAAAGTTGTAATCTATAACTACTTTGAAATAAATTATCTCCCAACAGTGCCAAGGTCACGATATTTTATAGCATGTTTTTATTGTCTCTTCAAAAGAAAGATTACTACAAATCACTGAACATACCATCTCTGGTCACCTCTATCACATACAGTCCTTCTTCCGTGCCAACAGCTATTCGTTCGTGATCTTGATAAGAGAAGAATTCATAGAATTAAACAATGCTTTATTTATAATTTATGTTTTTTATTATATGGGAGTGAGAGAGGGTTTGTGCATGTCCGTGTGAGAAGGTGACTTGCGCACGTCTGTGGGAGGTGGCGAACGTGTCTCCCACAGGTGCGTATGCACATCACCACTCCCACAGGAACGAGAGTGTATGTCACCACCTCCCACAGACGCATCTGTGTGAGATTGTGACTTTGTGCGCATGTCTGTACGAGAACTTGACGTGTGCGCGCATCTGTATGAGAACGTGACGCGCTTCTGTGTGTGTGTGAACGTGAAATGTGTGCGTGTATGTGGGAGGCGGTGACGTACGTGCGTGCCTATGGAAGGTGGTGAAGTGTGTGCGCGCCTGTGGGAGGTTGTGAAGTGTGTGCACGCCTGTGGGTGGTGGTGATGTGCATGCGCGCCTGTGGGAGGTGGTGACGTGCGTGTGCGCCTGTGGGAGGTGGTGAAGTGTGTGCGCGCCTGTGGGAGGTGGTGACGTGCATGCGCGCCTGTGGGAGGTGGTGACGTGCGTGTGCGCCTGTGGGAGGTGGTGACGTGCGTGAGCGCGTGTGGGAGGTGGTGACGTGTGTGCATGCCTGTGGGAGGTGGTGACGTGCGTGCACGCCCGTGGGATGTGGTGACGTGCGTGCACGCCTGTGGGAGGTGGTGACGTGCGTGCGTGCATGCCTGTGGGAGAAGGTCACATGTGCAGGCGACTGTGGGAGAAGGTGATGTGCGCACGCCTGTGGGAGTCTGTGTGAGAATGCATGTACACACCTGTGGGAGAAGGTGACGTGCACTTGTGGGAGAAGGTGATGTACACGTGCGCACCTGTGGGAGAGGTTGATGTGCGCGTGTGTGTCTGTGAGAGCCTGTATGAGAACGCATGCACGTGGCTGTGTGAGAACATACGTGGATAACATTTGTACGAGGGTTTGCACGTGTGTGTGTGTGTATACTTCTGTGTAAGTGCGTCTCCTTTGAGTTCTAGAAGAGTATGAGGTGCATAACACACACCTCTGGTACGCAAAGGGTAAAAAACAAACACAGAAACAATAACCGTGTTCTGTGAGTTACTATACGCTCCCTACTTTTGAGAAGCAGACTAACTTTTTTTATTCTGCGTTTAACCCAAACTGTACCCCACGACTGAGGACTGAGCTATTCACACGGGTATTTCCTTTTCAAATCACATGATCCATATGCATTTTATGGAAACATTGCTGTGTTCAGCACAGGAAAGTATTAGCAGACCTTCCCAGCATGGCAGCATACAGGGTCATGTGAAGATGGTTCACACAGATGATTGGATCTCTGAGATACTCACTGCAATGATCCAATCAATGGACAGTCCACATGACTGCCAACCAATAACACACAGGTGGCACAATCTTGGGCTGCCATTGGCTACACATCCACAAAAACCACAGGGAGAGCATCGCCGGGGGAGTGCAGGGACAGTGCAGGTAAGTTTAACACTGGGGTTTGATAAGCTCTGAAAATTTCCTGTGTGAACATATATAAAGGCTTCTGTTTACTAAACTGTGGATAATAGGAGTTATAATCTAACGTGGAGGGTCCCTTAACTCTCTGAATGCAAGAGAGGTATCTAACGCATATATGTCACATGAATATGTTGAAAACAGATGGATTGTAATGAATCACAGAATATTCATACCTACAATCGCAGCAGATACAATGGCTTTAATGAGAGGCAAAGTGCTGTCGTAGGCTTCCTGAGGACAATGCACCACTTGGTTACGCAACTTGTTCTTCTGTAAGATCGCCTGCAGGCCCTCCAGGATCCCGACCCACTTCCGCTTCTCCTGTTCGCTCTCCGTTAAGATCAGCAGAGAAGTGGTGGTCTTGGAAGGAGAACCTAGGAGAGAGGCCGTCACCTTCACAGCCAAGAGGTAAAAGTTCTTAAGAAATACACTCTTTACGAATGTGCTACCGGCTACATGCAGAAGAGGGGGCAATTCTGAAGCAAATCAGCCATGGATGGGAGTAAGTATCCCCCCATAGGTTTAAATATCTGAGTACCACGATGGCACTCAGAGTTAAAAGGGGTATTAACCCTTTGAGCACCAGAGGAGCATGCAATGCATTTGGTACCCCTCTGACACTCAAAGGGCTAAACGCATTCAATGTTTGAGCTGCCTATAACATACTGTAATGCCCCGGTTGAAATCAATACTTCTTTAGCATGAAAGGGGTTAAAATTCCAATTTACCTCATTAGGATATTTTGGAATTCTTGTTTCCTCTGACACATGGTTTGAGAATTGCTCCATTTCCTCATCTGGGCACAAGGCCTTTTATTACCCCCTTGACAAATTACCTATCGGATGTTTGAAGTGCCCTGTAAATTCTTGAATGTGTGTTTAGGATGCCCTGGGGAGAAAGTATTAACCCTTTGAGCACCAAAGGGTTACAGACCAGCGCTCTGTCGAGCACTACAACCCCATTCATCACCAAGCAGTCAATAACTGGTTGGGGATGATGAGAATTGTAGTCTCCAACAGCTGCACGATGAACAGTTAACTACTCCTTATCTACAGGCTGTGGCCAAAGGCATGCATAAGAGCATGTTTATTGGTGTACCACCTTTGGTCTCAATCCATGTACCCTGCTCATGTGTACTCCTTATGAGCACTGCATGACAGGCAATGCTTTGAAGCACAGATCTAGATAAGAGCAAAGACAAAAAAACTACTTACAAAAAGGCCTTATTGAGTCTTGTCAAAAGGAGGAACATTTCTGGCTACTGCAGTGAGGTCCACATAGGGAGACGTCAACATAACAGATGCATAAATCAGTTATGGTGGGTAAAAACATGACACCGCCTTAAAGTGAACGGCTCAACTTTTATATTGCGTTCATGAGACGCCCATTTTTTTGTTTTAACCAAGGGCCCTATTCAACATGTTAACACTGTACAATTCTGGGACAAACCAGCTGCACTGTGTGGGACAAATCAGAATTCTCCAAATTACAATCAATTTAAATGGACATTAACACCTGAACATGAACTGGGGTTATCGTCTTCAGCAGAGGAAGGGTTTTTTCTACAGTAAGGTCTGTTAAATTGTGGAATTCTTTGCCCAAGGAGGTGGTTATGGCAGATACAATGGATACATTTAAGAGAAGATTAGATGCATTTCTTTCAAAAGGGAACATCCAGAGTTGCACTGTGTATTTAGAAGGCAAATCAGGAAGTTCTGATAAAGACCAACTTATGTGGTAGCAGGAAAGCTATAAAATTCTCATGTCTCTGGGTTATGAGGCAAAGGTTGAACTTGATGGACTTGTGTCTTTTTTCGACTTAATTTACTATGTTACTATGTTATAGACACTTAAAATGCTGTACTCTTCCTTCTGTAAACATTATCTTTGGTTTTCTCAACCTTACATATGGTTAACCCTCTGTTTCAGAGGGGTACGCAACACAATGCTCTGCAATGTGTTGCGTACTCCTCTGGCACACAAAGGGTTAATGGGAGCTTCAATTGTTGTCTTTTACAGAGCTCCTCCCTGACTTCCATTACCACAGCATTATCAGCAGATATCAGAGAAAGGAGAGTGATGTATTGTAAGTAAATGGGCTGGTAAACGCTTTTGTACTTTCTGACTGCAAGAGCAATGTGTTCTTATATCAAAACATTAAGTGCATTAACTCTTATTTCAAATTGTACTAACAAAATTAACCAAAAGGTGCCTGCCTACACATGAATTAACAAAGCAAATTTAGGCTTATAACATAAAACAAATAATTTCTAGATACTAGCAAGAAATACCTGATATTTAACCCACTGAGTACCAGAGGTCTAGCCCCTCCGGCACTCAAAGGGTGAAAAGTATATCAATTTAATGTTAAGGTGTTCGTATTCTATTGAAACAAGCCACTGCATGTTGCAGAAGAAATAAAGCAATATGAGACAGAAGCATTTAATAATCTACTTACCCTAAATATGCATGGAATGTCCTTGCGTGTGGCGTGTATCACATCAGATGCCAAAACAGAGCTCACGGAAAAGTCTTCATCTCTGAATTAATGAACGAGACAAAAGAGCAGTGAAGCGTTAAGTGAAGCGTGAACACGAGCAGTAAGCTCAAAACAGCTACTGAATTAATAATGATTACAAAACAGTAACATTGTTTTGCAGTTAAAGTGATAGTAATGTTTCACAAAGAAAGCAGCTCCAATTAATCTTCATAGTATTTGGGCCATGGAGAGTGTTATTTCAACATTGTCACCCTTATAGTTCAAGAGTAATTCAATGATAAATTATCCCCTCTGCCCCTTTTACCTAGTGTAAGTCGCCTCCCCTGAGATGTGGAATCTGGTCACTTGACCAGACATGTCGCAGCGAGGGACAATCTTCTTCCTGTGATCATAAGGAAAACCTTGCCACCCTTGATAGGTTTTTCCTTATGGTCACTGAAGATTATCCCTCTCTGCGATCCATCTGGACAGTCTAGCTGCTCTGAGGTGAGCAGTGTTACATCAGTAAAAGGGGTGGGAGGGGGATACTTTATCATTCAATTACTCTTGAACAACAACTCTGACAGTACGGATATAACACTCTCCATGGCTCAAATACTATGAAGATTAATTGGAGCTGCTTTTATTGTGAAACATTACTATCCCTTTAAAGAGGACTGGCTGCCCTAAGACACGTTTCGTTAACTTTAAAGAGAGCTAAAAACATGTTTATTTGCCGTTAGTCACCTGACTGTAATTTTGTTTTGTTCTTTTTGTTAACCTTTAACTGTTGTGGCAGTCTGATGCTTTATGCTAATTAGCTTCTGTGCTGGGACTCTTGAGTTATAAGTGTAACTCAAAAAGAGGATTTTAGTCTTACCTGTTAAATCCTTTTCTCTTAGTCCATACAGGTTACTGGTAACTTTGGGTAGGCGATCCGCCCTTTTAATTAGGCAGGAACAATTCTAGAATTGTATGCAGGGTGTGGAGACTACCTTCCCTCCTTGGCTGCAGCAAGCCAACCAGCTCCAGTAAGATTTGAGACACTAACGATAGATTAGATAGTGGAAGGGAAAGAAGACTCCTGTGAGCATGACCCCAAAGGACCCCCACGGTCTGCCACATGAGAGCCAAGCATGGTCCTTTGACAGGGTGGGAGACCAGTAACCCATACGGACTAAGAGAAAATAGGATTTTAGTCTTACCCGTTAAATCCTTTTCTCTTAGTCCATACAGGTTAGTGGTAACTTTGGGTAGGCGCTCTGCCCCTTTAAGTAGGCAAGAACAATTCTGAGATGTGAGTGCAGGGATTGAGCCTACCCTCTAACCTTAGCTGAAGCTTCCTGTTTTAACTTCAGTAAGTTTTGGAACCAACTATTACAAGTAGTCAGCGAGGAAACAGAAGACTCCTGTGAGCATGAACCCAAAAGTGGCCCCTCCCCCATGTTCTGTCCCAGGAGCGCCAAGCATGGTCCCTTGACAGGGTGGGACACCAGTAACCTGTATGGACTACGAGAAAAGGATTTAAGAGGCAAGACTAAAATCCTATTTTCTCTGTCGTCCAATACAGGTTACTGGTAACTTTGGGATGTCCAACCATTAAGTTCCCCAGGGCGGGAAGAAAGGCAAGGACCAAGCGCAGGCCCCCAAAGTCACCAGAGCACTAACGAACCTACAGGTCATAAACAGCGCAGCACAAACAACTGAGTGTCAACGGACACTGAACAGGGGTAAAACAGACCCCAGGAACTGATACACAGCACACTGAACTAGAGCCCACTGGGTTCAAAAGTGAAAGCGTATGGAAGGAATAAAGGAGATCCTAGACAGGTAAGGCTGCATCCAGGACCTTCCTCCCAAAACTGACATCGGCCAATGCCAGCACATCAACACGGTAGTGTTTGGAAAAGGTGTGAACAGACAACCAAGAGGCTGCCTTGCACAGTTGATCAGCAGAGGCCTGACTCTTGTAGGCCCAAGATGCCCCAATGGAGCCAGTGGAATGAGCTGTGACCCTGAAGGGCACAGGCTTCTTCCTCAGTTTGTAAGCCTTACGAATAGTGTACTTAATCCAAGAAGCCATGATCACCTTAGACGCAGGCTTCCCTGCCCTGGGGCCCTCTGGAATGATGAAAAGAGCGTCAGATTGACGCAAAGACTCAGTATGGTGCACACAGAACTTGAGGCAGCGCACAACAGCCAACAAGTGAAGATTCCTTTCCTTGTCAGAAGAAGGGTCATGGCAGAGGGAAGGAACCACAATCTCCTGATTGATATGGAACTCCGATACAACCTTCAGAACAAATGCTTGTGAAGTGAGAAGCACGGCTTTATCTTGTGAAACACCAAAAAAGGTGGTTTGCAAGACAAGGCCTGGAGCTCCGCCACACTGCGAACAGACACTATCGCCAGAAGAAAACCCATCTTCCACGTCAACAGGCACAGAGGAATAGTAGCCAAAGACTCAAGGGGAGGGCACTGAAGGATACTCAAAACCAAGTTAAGATCCCACTGAGGAGCAGGGGACTTAAACACCGGACGGGTATGAGCAACACCCTGGAAGAACACCTGGACATCAGGAAGAATGGCAATGCGCCTCTGGAAGAAAACAGAGAGAGCAGAAGTCTGAACCTTAAGGGAGGTCAAACTGAGACCCTTATCCACACTATCCTGAAGGAAGGAAAGGACCGTAGGGAGATGAAACTCCTGAGAAAAATCCTTTTCAGCACACCAAGAGAGAAACGTAGACCAGACTCTGTGTTAAGCCTTGGAGGAACAGGCTTACGGGCACTAAGCATAGTAGCCACTACACCAGATGAAAAAAACTTTTCTTCCTCAAAGTTGAGGATTCAACCTCCATGCCATCAAAAACCAGGCGATGAACGTCCTCCTACCACAGCTATCCCTGTAAAGAAGATTTGGAAGAGGAGGAAGCCTGAAGGGGTCTGAAACTGACAGATCCAGAAGCTCTGGGAACCAAGATTGACGAGGCCAAAATGGAGCAATCAGAATGACTGGACAGTGCTCCAGACGTAGCTTCCTCATAACCCTGTGCAGCACTGGAACAGGAGGGAAGATGTACGCCAGAGGAAAGATCCAAGGTATCAATAGAGCATCCACAGCTAGAGCTAGAGAGTCCGCCCAGCGAGAGCAGAACACTGGAACCTTCCTGTTATGTCTTGTTGCCATCAGATTGATGTATGGAAGACCCATCTTCTGAACTACCAGATTGAACACCTCTGGATGAAGTTCCCACTCTCCGCTGGCCACTGTATGTCGACTTAGGAAGTCTGCCAAGACGTTGACTATGCCTGGAATATGAACTGCGGAGATGGCAGGGACATGGTCCTCTGCCCAGGACAAAATAGCCTTGACCTCTACCCAAGCTGAGAGACTTCTTGTGGCGCCTTGTTTGTTAATGTAAGCCACCGCCGTGGCGTTGTCTGACTGGACTCTGACTGGACAGTCCTCCAACTGGACGGTCCAATAGCGCAGGGCATGAAATAATGCACAAAGTTCCAAGACGTTGATGGGAAGGAGAGATTCTTCCTGAGACCACCAGCCCTGAGCATTCAGATGCCCCAGAACAGCCCCCCATCCTGAGAGGCTGGAGTCCATAGTCCCCAGGGTCCAGAACAGTATCAGGAAGGGCTTGCCCTTCAGGAGATTGTCCAGGTTGAGCCACCATGAAAGACTCAACTCTACATGAAGCGGGAGAGACAGAGACTCCTCCAGACGATCCGGTTGACCTTTGAATGCCAAGAGCAGAAACCTCCGAAGTTTCCTGGCATGAGCCATGGCGAATGGAACTGCTTCTATTGTGGAGATGAACTTCCCCACTAGAGAGGACAATTTCTTGTCAGGCATCGGATCCTGGCTCAGAACCGTAGAGACTTTCTGAGCCGGCTGATGAGCCGCCTCATCTGCGAGAAAGGCCATCCCTCTCTGAGTGTCGAAGAGAAGGCCCAGGAAAACCATCTTCTGGGAGGGAACAAGGTCCGACTTGTCCAGGTTGATGATCCACCCATGACTGGATAGTATCTGAATGCAGGCCTGAACCTGCTGGTGAAGAAGGTCTGGAGATGAGGCCTTCAGAAGAAGGTTGTCCATGTATGGAGTGACCATATGCCATCTCGATGGAGAGCAGAGACTAAAGCCCCCAGAATTCGATTGAAGACTTGAGGAGTGGTGGTCAGGCCGAATGGCAGGGCAGAAAACTGAAAGTGGCCCCTGTCGCAGGCAAATCGGAGATAATGTCGACTCTCTGGATGAATGGAGATGTGCAAATACACATCTTGAAGATCCAGAGATGCTAGGAACTCCCCAGGAGACAGGGCCGCAATCACTGGTCACAAGGACTCCTGATGATAGTGAAATCTGACCACAAATTGGTTGATAGCCTTTAGATTCAGAATAAGATGACAACCTCTGCCTTCTTGGAGACCACAAAGAGGTTGGAATAGAACCCCCAACCCTGTCTCTGGAAAAGGGACCAGCCCCAAGACCCCATTGTCCAGAAGGGCTTGGATAGCACCCTCGAACAGGTGACGCTTTCCTGTGTCCAGAGGAGAGTGAAAGGAAAGATGCGGAGAGGAGGAAGAGAGGTACTCTTGTGGACCACTGGAGGCAGAGTACCTTTAACTCCAGTGGCTCCGCTGATGAGATCTTTAAGCTCAAGCCCAAATAGGCAAGAACCTTGAAAAGGCAATGATAATAGAGCCTTTTTTGATGTGGCATCAGCAGACCAGATCTTGAGCTAAAGAGCCTGTCTAGCAACCACAGATATAGAAGCCCTAGCAATCATACAGACTGTGTCAAACAGAGCATCAGTGACATAATGTTGCTCTTCAGCAATGTTGGCGACAAGACTCAGCAGTTCAGAAGTAGAAGCCCCTGGCAAATAGCCAAGGTAAGCTGTGCAATCCAGATGGCCACGGCCCTATTCACCCACGGAGCGGCAAACGCCGGGCGTAAGGCAGAACCAGCCAAAGCAAAAATAGCCTTGAGAGAAGTCTCAACCTTTTTGTCAGTCCAGTCCTTCGTAGCAGAAGCATCTGCTACAGGCAAAGCAGTATTATTTGGACAACCTGGACACAGGAGTGTCCACCTTGGGTGGATGTACCCAGAGCTAACACTGCTTCAGAAAATGGACAAAGCTTACCAAATTTCTTAGAGACAGATGGCTTTCTATCTGGAAACTTCCACTTGTCAGAGATCAGACGGTCAAGGGTGGGATTAGGTGGGAAACATGTATGAGGGCACTGAGGCTCCTGAAACACATCTGAAGGGGTCCGAAGAGGTCTCCTGTACCAAGGAAATATTCAAGGTGGCCAATACAGCCCTGTTTAGGCCCTCAGCAGAGTGGACAGGATTGGCTTCAAAGGGATCCCCAAGAAAAAACAGAGGAAGTACTGCAGAACAGTTTTCATCATCATAATCCACCAACAGTTCCTCATCAGAGGAATCAGATGCTCTAATGCATGGCTGGAGGTCCCTGCAGGAGATTCAGGGACAGCAGTGCATGTTGGGCAAACATGACCTGAGAATTCTCTAGGTAACCCTTCATGACATAATGAGCAATGGGGGACACAGGCACCTCAGATTCCTTAGTCTTAGGTCTAACCCCAGTCTCTAGCGGAACAGACATTCTCACAGAAATCATCTGGTCAAAGTACACTAAATCACCCAAAAACAGTGTTTAAAAGTGATTAAATAACACAGAAAACGTTATTAGAAACTTATCTGGCAATGAAAGGGTTAAGGAGCTGAGGCGAGAAAGGACGACAGTACAGGCCCTGCATAGAGTACTTATTCAAAGAAAAGCAAAAAATGGCTGCTGCGACGGGAGCCAATCAGAAACGAGCACCCAAAGCAAGTGCTCATGAGCATTGTAGTCTTTTTGTAAAAAGTACCCCAACAGTGCCCGAACCCCCCCCCAGCATGTTCAGAATGTTGACCGGATGACAGAGCAAGGGCAGACAAGTAAAATGAGCCATCTCTGACCTCTCTGCATTAAGCAGTTGCAGAGATTTGTCCCAAACTACATTCCTATAGAAGTGAATGGAGCAATGGCGTCTGTGCGGTAGAAAGGGTGCAGTACATAATTTCACCAAAAACTGAATGAAAATAAAATTCAAGTTAAAAACAACCTAGAACATGTAGTTAAACAATATAAACACCAAACCCAGTAGGGAAAGTGTCTTCAACCCCCACAACATGCCAAACCAGCAGTGAAAAGGTTAATTTACCACAGAAACTTGCTCTAAACACAGACAGACAGACATACAGATAGACCCAATGAGTGCTACAGTATGAAATAGGAACTCAGTAATAAAGACCCCTGTGCAGAGGGGTTCCATGGGACATGTGGACCTCAGCACTCAAAGGGTTGCTCACCTTTTTAACAGTACTTCTTTCTTCAGATTACCATATGTCAAGAAGAAGCCTCAGTGGGCAACTCCTGGGGAAAGGACTTGCAGCCAAGATTTCCCCCCAGGGCTTAGGTCCACAGAAGCACCTGGTAAACTGAGCTATCCACATTTAAGTGACGGGAATTGTCAGTGATGGTGATCCGCCTAATGGTGGTATCCCATATCGAACAGAAAAATAAAAAAAGCTAAAACTAAACAGAACTGTTCTCTTGCCTTGTTGCTTGCAACGAGGAACAAAACTTACTGGAGTTAAAACAGGAAGCTGCAGCTAAGGTTAGAGGGTAGGCTCAGCCCCTGCAATCACTTCTCAGAATTGTTCCTGCCTACTTAAAAGGGTGGAGTGCCTACCCAAAGTTACAAGTAACCTGTATTGGACATCAGAGAAAAGGATTTAACAGGTAAGACTAAAATCCTCTTCTCTCTGTCATCCAATACAGGTTACTGGTAACTCTGGGATGTCCAACCACTGAGTTTCCCAGAGGCGGGAAGTAAGGCAAGGACCAAGCGCAAGGCCCCCAAAGTCACCAGAGCAGATATGAACCATCAGATCAGAGACAACCCAACAAAACAATTAAGTGTCAACGGACACTGAACAGGGGTAACAACACCCCAAAACTGTTAAACAGCACACTGAACTATAGCCAACAGGGCTCAAAAGTGAAGGAAGCACTAAAGAACCGAAGAAGATCCTAGATAGGCAAGACTGCCTCTGGGATCTTCCTCCCAAAACTGGCGTCAGCTGATGCCAGCACATCAACACGGTAGTGCTTCGAAAAGGTGTGCACCGACTAGCAAGTGGCAGCCTTGCACAACTGATCAGTGGAGGCCTGATTCTTGTAAGCCCAAGAAGCCCTAATAGATCTAGTAGAAGGAGCCGTGACACAAAAGGGAACAGGCTTTTCCTTAGCTCGTAAGCCATACAAATAGTGGACTTGATCCAGGAAGCAATAGTCACTTTGGATGCAGGTCTCCCTGCCCTGGGGCCCTCAGGAATGACGAACAGTGCATCAGATTGCCTGATAGACTCAGTGCGACGGACATAAAACTTAAGACAACGCACCACATCTAACAAGTAGAGATCTCTCTCCTTGTCAGAGGTAGGGTCAGGGCAGAAAGAAGGCACCACAATCTCCTGATTGACGTGGAACTCCGAAACCACCTTCGGAAGAAACTCCAGAGAAGTGCGAAGCACCACCGTGTCCTTGTGAAACACCAAAAAAGGTGATTTACAGGACAGTGCATGTAACTCCGCGACACGATCGTCAGGAGAAAGGCCATTTTCCATGTCAGCAGGCGTAGAGGAATAGTATTCAAGAACTCAAAGGGAGGGCGCTGAAGAACGCCCAAAACCAAGTTAAGATCCCACGGAGGAGAGGGATTCTTAAAGATAGGACGAGTATGAGCAACTCCCTGAAAGAAAACCTTGACATCAGGAAGACTGGCAATGCGCCTCTACAAGAAAACAGAGCAAGCAGAAGTCTGAACCTTAAGTTAACTCAAACTGAGGCCTTTGTCCACACAGTCCTGCAAAAAGGCCAGGACCGTAGGCAAATCAAATTCCTGAGACAGGTCCCTATCAGCACACCAAGATAGAAAGGTCTACCAGACACGATGGTAGGCCTTAGAAGAAACAGGTTTGCGGGCACTGAGCATAATAGCTACCACACCAGGTGAAAACCCTTTCTTCTTCAATACTAAGGATTCCATTTCAAAGCCGTCAAAGCTAGCCAATGAATGTCCTCCTTCCACAGGTAACCCTGTAGAAGAAGATCCGGACGGCAAGGGAGCCAGAATGGCTCCGCCACTGACAGATCTAGAAGCTCCGGAAACCAAGCCTGTCGAGACCAGTACGGACCAATCAGAATGACTGGACAGCACTCCAGTCTCAATTTCCACAACACCCTGTGTAACATGGGGAGGAAAGATGTAAGCCAGAGGAAATAACCAAGGAATGGACATGGCATCCACCACTATAGCTAGAGGATCCCTCCAGCGAAAGCAGAACCCCAGAACCTTCCGGTTGTGTCTTGTCACCATCAGGTTGATGCAAGGAAGACCCCACTTCTAAACGATAAGGGAGAACACCTCTGGGTGCAGTTCCCACTTGCCGCTGTCCACTGTGTATCGACTGAGGAAGTCCGCCATGACATTGTCTATGGCAGGAATGTGTTCTTCTGACCAGGAAAAAATAGCCTTGACCTCTAACTAAGTGGCGAGACTACTTGTTCTGTCCTGTTTGTTAATGTAAGCCACGGCCGTGGCATTGTCAGACTGTACCCGGACTGGGCAGTCTGCCAGATGAGGTGTCCAAAGACAAAGGGCATGAAATATCGCCCGAAGCTCCAACACGTTGATGGGAAGGAGAGATTCCTCAGGAGACCACTGACCTTGAGCACTCAGGCAACCCAGGACCGCTTCCCAGCCGGAGAGGCTGGCATCCGTCGTCATCGTGGTCCAGAAGGATACCAGGAAGGACTTGCCCTTCAGCAGATTGGAGATGTCTAGCCACCATGAGAAAGTTCCACATGAAGAGGAAAGGATACTGACGTCTTCAGAAGATCCGGCTGACCCCTGCACACCTGGATCACAAACCTCTGGAGTTCCCTGGTGTGAGCCATGGCAAATGGGCCCGCTTCTGTGGTGGAGATGAATTTCCCCACTAGAGAGGACAGCTTTTTGGCTGGAACTGAATCGTGAGCAAGAACAGTAGAAACCCTGTGGGCGATCTGGTGAGCTACCTCGTCTGTGAGAAACACCATGCTCTGCTGAGTGTCGAAGAGAAGGCCCAGGAAGACCAGACGCTGGGATGGGACAAGATTCGACTTGTCCATGTTGATGGGTGAGCACATGAATGCAGTCCTGAACTTGCTGATGAAGAAGTTCCATAGAAGGGGCTTTCAGAAGCAGGTCATCCATGTATGGAGTAACTCTGATGCCGTCCCAGTGGAGGACGGACATTAAGGCTCCCAGGACACGGTTGAAGACTTGAGGAGCTGTAGTCAGACCAAAGGGAAGAGCTGAAAACTGAAAGTGCCCTTGGTCGCCGGCAAATCTGAGATACTGCCAGCTCTCTGGATGAATGGCAATGTGTAGCTACACATCCTGAAGATCCAGAGAGGCAAGGAATTCCCCCGGGGACATAGCAGCAATCACCGTCCTTAGTGACTCCTGCTGATGAGTCCAAAATGGGACAGCAACCACCGTCCTTCTAGGAGACCACAAAGAGGTCTGAGTAAAAGCCCATACCTCTGTCCTGAACTGGAACAGGTTCTAGAACATCCTTGTCCAGAAGGGCCTGGATAGCAGCATTGAACAGACGGCATTTCTTTGCCCTCTGAGGCGTATGAGAAGGAAAAAAGCGAAAAGGAGGAAGAGAGACGAAAGGGATCCTGTACCCTTCCGCCACCACCCACGGGTCCTCCACTGAATCCTCCCAGACGCTGTGGTAGTGACGCAGATGGCCACCCACAGCAGAGTGGGGACCTGGGTTCGGCGAGTCATGTCGAAGGAGGCTTGGAAGCCTTAGGCTTGGAGGAGACCTTGGGTTCCATTGCTGTTTGGGCTTGGAGTAGGCACGTGGAGCTGAGGGAACCGCCTGGTTCGTCAGATGTGTCTCAGTCTGGAAGGAACAAAAAAAAGGTTTACACTTGAGAGGCATTTTCTTCCTGGGGACCAAGGGCAGAAGGGTGCTTTTACCCCCTGTGGCCTCACTAATCAGATCCTTGAGATCTGGCCCAAACGATGAAGTGCCTTGAAAAGGCAAGGAGAGCAAGGCTTTCAGTAGACCAGATCTTGAGCCAAAGAGCCCGTCTGGCAACCACAGACATGGTGGAAACCCTAGCCAACAAACGGATGGCATCAAATAAGACCACAGAAACATAGTGCTGGGCCTCAGAAATGTTTGCAAGAAGCCAAAACATATCCGAAGTAGGAGCACCCTGATGGACAGCCAGGATGAGCTGTTCAGTCCAGACCGCAATGGCCCGGTTAACCCATGCTGCAGCGAATGCTGGACGCATGGCATCACCAGCAGTGGCAAAAATGGACTTGAGGGAAACCTCAAGTTTCTTTGCAGTCCAATCTTTCAGAGCTGACGCATCAGAAACTGGCAAGGCAGTAGACTTAGATAGCCTGGAGATAGGAGCATCCACTTTGGGGGATGAACCCACTGAGCAAGCGCCGCCTCACAGAAGGAGTAAAGCTTGGCAAATTTCTTGGAAACAGAAGGTTTCCTGTCCGGGGATTTCCACTCACCAGACACAAGGCGGTCAAGAGTGGGGTTAGGTGGAAAACAAGTAAGGGGCTTTTAGGCTCCTGAAACACATCAGAGGGATCTGAAGAAACCTCCTGAACTAAGGGAATGTTTAGGGTAGTCAAGACAGCCCTGACCAGGTCCTCAGCTGAGGGCTCAGGATCAGCCTCAAAGGGATCCCCCAAAAAACTGAGAGGAACCCACAGCAGAACATTCCTCAACATCTGAATCCACCAACAGTTCCTCCTCAGAGGAATCTGATACATCAGGTACTACCTGCGGTTTTGGCAGGCAAGATCTGACTGAAGAAGACCCCCTGTAACTGGGATGGAAAGAGGTGCAATGTAGACCTGAGGTCCCTAGTAGCAGCCTTGAACTCTTGCACCCAAACTGGCTCTAATGCATGGCTGGAGGTCCCTGGGAGAGATTCAAGGACATCAGAACATGCTGGGCATAAATGACCTGAGAGTTCTCTAGGTAACTCTGAATGACAATAGAAGCAATGCGCAACAGGGGACACAGAGACCCCAGCCTCCTTAGTCTTAGGCCTGGCCCCAAGCTGCAACGGATTAGACATTCTCGCAGTGTCAAAAACTTCCATAATAATTAATCACCCAACTTACAGTGTGTAAGATTAAAATTTCACCCCAGAAATCGCTAAAATACACTTATCTGGCAGGAGAAGGGTTAATCAGCAGAGGAAAGAAGGAGAGTCCAAGCCCTGCGTAGGATACTCGTTCTGGAAAAGGCACAAAATGGCTGCTGTGGCAGGAGCCAATCAGAAACGAGGTTGTGAAGCAAGAGCTCATGGGAAATGTAGTTTTCCCAGAAAAAGTACTCCAACAGTGCGCAAAGCCCCCTGAACCCCCCAACACACTTAAAACATTAACCGGCTGATAGAGCAAGGGCAGACAATTAAAATGAGCCATCTCTGAAGTCGCTACGTTGAGCGGTTGCAGAGATACGTACCGAACTGTACAGTTCCATAGAAGTGAATGGAGCAATGGCGTCTATGCAGTAAAGCACGAAGAACTCACATTTTGTCAAAGCTGACACAGTAAAATAAAAGTACATAAAACACCATTACAACATGTTAGGATACCAAAAAAACACAACCTAGTAGGGAAAGTGTCAACCCCCCCCCCCCCCAAAATATGCAAAAACCAGCAGCTAAAGGGTTACGTTACCACATAAACCTGCTCCCAAACACCCAACAGACATAGAGATAAACCCAGTGAATGCAGGAGTGTGCAATAGGAACTCCAAAGGAAAAAAAACCTGTGCAGAGGGGCACTGTGGCACCTGTAGCACTCAAAGGGTTGCTCACCTTTCTGCAGATCTTCTGTCTTCAGATTACCATGTATTAAGAAGAAGCCTTGGTGAGAAACTCTTGAGGAAAGAACTTGTATCCAAGATTTCCCCCCCAGGGCTTAAGGTCCACAAAAAGTACCTGGTTACTGAGCTAGTCACATTTAAGGGCATTGTCAGTTATGGTAATCCGTCTAATGGTTGTACTCCATTTCTAACAGAAAAATAAAAAATTTTCTTAAACTATAACAGAACTCTTCTCTTGCCTGTGTCTTCACCAAGGAACAAATCTTACTGGAGCTGGTTGGCTAGCTGCAGTCAAGGAGGGAAGGTAGGCTCCACCCCTGCATACAACTCTAAAACTGTTCCTGCCTCCAATTAAAGGGGTGAATCTCCTACCCAGAGGTACCAGTAACCTGTATTGGATGACAGAGAAAACCTGTTTTTTTTTTAAATACATACATACATACACACATACACACACATACACACACACACACAGATCTTTGGAAGGAGAGACAGCACTCACAGGGTCCTTTGTAAACGTTCAAAGCGTGTTGTAAGTTTTATTGGAGATCAACGTTTTGGCTATCATTGTAGCCTTTATCAAGATTACATTAATGTGACAGCCGAAACGTCGATCTCCAATAACACTTACAACATATTTTGACTGTTGATAAAGGACCCTGTGAGTGCCGTCTCTCCTTTCAAAGAACTGTATGTATGATTTACTTATCTATGATGTGCACCCAGGTCGCTTAATAAATCAGCAGTGAGTGCATTCTAACCACAAACAGAATTGTATATTTATATATACATATATATATATATATATATATATATATACATACATACATACATACATACACACACACACACACACACACACACACACACACATATATACACACACATATATAATCTCCTCCTGTATTATAATTCGCTTAGGATGTTTGTCAGAAACTGTCATGCGCAGTACAGACTGCCCGAGCAGCGGCTGATACGTAATTCAGACCGGAGTCCTCTCTGCGCACCTTCAGGAATTCGGAGTACCCTGCTCTGTCACAGCCGCGGCGCGGGCAGTCAGTACTGCGAATGACTGCAGCGTTGCCAGTGTTGGCCCGTGTACATTATATATATATATATATATATATATATATATATATATATATATATATATAATGTCATTTTGAAAGCACTTTCAAAATCAAAAGCACTGTCATGCTAGGAGAATTACAGAGCTAACACACACCTCAGATCTACAACTTGGCTGGCGACAACTCCAGGCTGGGTAGATTTTCCCTCTGGAAGGTCATACAAGAACAGCTTACAGTCACAGACCACTGCATATGCCCTTTGCCAACCTTTTTTCACTCCTGTGGGCTTCGGAATCTGTTGGAGAAGATTTATTAGTTATTAATACCATAAAAAGAAAAAATAAACATAAAAGACAATGGAAAACAACTGGCAGGTGACTAAACAATACTCTTTTTAGTGCATTATCCCTTTAAGGACTGGACGGGTGCACGGCACATTGCTCTGTAATGCGTTGTGAACCCATCTGGTCTTTAAAGGTTTAAAGTTGCTCACCAGAACAAATAAGCCGCAGTAGATAAGACAAGTGGAACTGTAACAATTTTCTAATAAAAACCAACTGCACCGACTTATCTTTCTGGCACTAAAAGGGTAATACTTGTCCTGCTTTACTCCCTATATCAATTCCTGCAGGCAGTGGTGGGTCTGCTTGTCCTCAATTCAATAAATGCTAATGCTAGAGTTCTTCAACAGACTGCTAAGCAAAGTGTTGGAGACCTCGCTAGCACGTATCATCAGCTGCCTTTCTGGAGCCATACCTCTAGCAGGTATCATCAGCTGCCTTACTGAAGCCAGTCCTCTCTAGAAGGTATCATTAGCTGCCTTTCTGGAGCCAGACCTCTCTAGCAGGTATCATCAGCTGCCTTTCTGAAGCTAGACCTCTAGCAGGTATCATCAGCTGCCTTTCTGAAGCCAGACCTCTCTGTCAGGTATCATCAGCTGCCTTTCTGGAGCCAGACCTCTCTAGCAGGTATCATCAGCTGCCTTTCTGAAGATAGACCTCTAGCAGGTATCATCAGCTGCCTTTCTGAAGCCAGACCTCTCTGTCAGGTATCATCAGCTGCCTTTCTGGAGCCAGACCTCTCTAGCAGGTATCATCAGCTGCCTTTCTGAAGATAGACCTCTAGCAGGTATCATCAGCTGCCTTTCTGAAGCCAGACCTCTCTGTCAGGTATCATCAGCTGCCTTTCTGGAGCCAGACCTCTCTGTCAGGTATCATCAGCTGCCTTTCTGGAGCCAGACCTCTAGCAGGTATCATCAGCTGCCTTTCTGAAGCCAGACCTCTAGCAGGTATCATCAGCTGCTTTTCTGAAGCCAGACCTCTCTGTCAGGTATCATCAGCTGCCTTTCTGGAGCCAGACCTCTCTGTCAGGTATCATCAGCTGCCTTTCTGGAGCCAGACCTCTAGCAGGTATCATCAGCTGCCTTTCTGAAGCCAGACCTCTAGCAGGTATCATCAGCTGCCTTTCTGAAGCCAGACCTCTCTGTCAGGTATCATCAGCTGCCTTTCTGGAGCCAGACCTCTCTGTCAGGTATCATCAGCTGACTTTCTGGAGCCAGACCTCTCTGTCAGGTATCATCAGCTGCCTTTCTGGAGCCAGAATTCTCTGTCAGGTATCCTCAGCTGCCTTTCTGGAGCCAGACCTCTCTGTCAGGTATCATCAGCTGCCTTTCTGGAGCCAGACCTCTCTATCAGGTATCATCAGCTGCCTTTCTGGAGACAGACCTCTCTATCAAGAATCATAAGTTGACTTTCTGGAGCCAACAAAACCAGTTCTGTAGCGAAGCAGCCCAGTAAGAAGAACCTGTACACTACAGGGTTCAAGCTTATAATGCTGCAATTATCTAGTAAGAGGCCATTTTAATCTTTTGAGGGCCAGAGAGGTATCGCGTAGCAGCGAACATATTTAAAGGGATAGTAATGTTTCATATTAAAAGCAGCTCTAATTAATCTTCATAGTATTTGGACTTTGGAGAGTGTTGTTTCAATTCTGTCAGAGTTATAGTTCAAGAGTAATTCAATGATAAAGTATCCCCCTCCCGTCCCTTTTACTGATGTAACACTGCTCAGCCAGATCAGAAGGGAGGTGCCCAGGCAGACTGCAGAGAGGGACAATCTTCAATTAAGATAAGGGAAAAACCTGAAAAACTTGTCAAGGGGGGCAGGGCTTTCATTGTTCTCATAAGAAGAAGATTGTCCCCCGCTGTTATCTGTCTGGTCATACAACCTGATCCACATCTGAGAAGAGATGGCTTACACTAGGTAAAAGGGGCGGGGAGGGGAACTTTGCTTGTGAATATCTCATAAACCATAAAGGATCGAGAGATAAGACATATCATTCTTCATGTTTTTTTAATGCCTACAAAATAAAATAAAGTTAAAACGAAGTATTACTACCCCTTTAAGTTCTTTCAAGTATGATTCACTGCTCTATCACACTACAAGGTATCTTTATGCCCCATAAAAGTTGCTTACCCTCACGTATCCCTTGTAAGCCGTTCCAATACCTCTCTGAACATCCACTCCAAGTGGCCTCTTTGCCTGTTCTGCTGAGATGGGACAGACCTGGGGGGAGCTGTCCTTGCACAAAACATGGCATGCAAATGGACACACTGAAATGAAACAAAATATTCACACGTGTCATTAGAGGTAATCGCAGGCTTTGGAGTTCCTTATGCAGAGCTTCACACATCTGGTTTGACTCTAGAAGCCAGGCCAAAAATCTAAGAGCCAGACTCTGCTTTACATCAGGGAACCCTCAGTTGGATCCTACATCTGTGGGAATGGTCACATAACCCTGTACCCTTGCACTGGCATTTTAACCCGTTGAGTGCCCAAGGCATATCCAACTCACTGCAAAGCAATATGTTGGATACCCCTCTTGAACTTAAAAGGTTAACCCCCTATAGACAAGTATATAAGGAGTTCTCAATCTGTGGCTCTCCAACTGCTATTAGAATACAACTTCCATTATCCTATTATGGTAGCTGTAAGCGTAACATCATCTAGGGAGCCACGGGAATAGTAATAATTCTCAGAGAGCTAAAAATTGAGAACTACACACACATTGGTGGATATAGAGCTTCAAGTTTTGTAAAAGTGGCTGTGCAGCTGCATGATCCTTTTCTCCCTGTCCTGATCCAACTACAGATAAGGGAAACATTTTCCTTGGTAGGAGCCGTATCAGAGAGTGCTGAGCACTAACGGTGTTGTAGTTAGTACTCAGGACAAAGAGAAAGGGGCTGAGGATAGGAAAAGGGGTGGGAGAACAATGAAATTAGTTTATCTTCAAAAAAAGCAGCATTTAAGACTATAACTGAGATCACTAACACCAATAACTACTGAAGGAAGGAAATAAAGAGAAAGCAGTGCCCTCTTTTTCGTCCTCAAGCACTTCTGCAAGAGTAAAGGAGAGGAATTGCTGGGCACAGAGTCTGGAACACATTTTTGCAATTAGAGCAGCATCGTTATGTCCAGTTATTGGGTGATGTAAAGCTACAGGGACAGGAGGGAATAGAATGTGCCCAGCTTCAAGATGCATTGCCTTCTTTAGCAGTAAGTAATGCAGGAGCTAACCTGTTGAGTGCCAAGGGGCAGGCACAGCAGACTGGTAATTAAAAAGGTAAACCTTAAAGCAGAATTATCACCCTATTTTACGTTTGCTGCTCCTATAAGATCACGGTGCGACAGGAATGTCATTTGGGGTTGATGTAGTAAGAATTATTGCAGCAATTCTGGGAGTAAACAAGCTGCACAATAAGGGAATTTTTAGAATGCTACAAAGATCTCCAGTGATTGCAAAGCATTCATGTGGTTAAAATACCCATTTCAATTAATTAGAATTATTATTTGTTCACTAAATGCAGTGTGTTTGCACCAGAACAGCTCCTATTCATCACCCTATTTTGTATTATATATAACGCTTGCCCCAAGCGACTGCCCAACATAGAAGAATTCTTTACACTTACCTTCACACGCGTATCCTTGCCGTACTAGTCCGACCATAAGGGATGTGCAGTGAGAACACTGCGTGGGGCTTGTGAAGGACTTTATCGTGAGCTGGTGGGCTTTGGGCTGAAATAAATACAGAAAACCTTCAGTTAAGTCCCAAAACACAAACTCAAAAAAAGTACAAAAATCAGGTTTGAGAACCACAGCACTATAAATGAATTATTTATTATTTCTTGAACGCTTTGGTCTTCTTTAGTGGTGCCATGCACAGACACCCAATAACTGGAAGAGCTGCACTCTACAGCACCATTAACATGGCGTCAACATGACACCGATAGGAAACCAGAATTATGCTTGATTGAACTCCCTTTCGACTAGTTATGGTTGCTAGGAAGTTTCAGCTGTGAAGTTCAGCATGGAGGCCTATAGGGCTGCTGTGCAGGACATTCACAAGAGTGGTTGAATAAGTGTGAGATCTCGCCACACTGTGGCCCAAATGGGTGCCAGTCATTCACATTATGCTGGCGCCTACATGGTCTAGCACAGTGGTTCTCAACTCCTGTCCTCAGGACCCACTAACAGGCCAGGATTTAGGGATTTCTCTGCTAGAGCACAGGTGTGGTGATCAGAGGCTCATTCACATTGATTAACTCACCTGTGCTCGAAGAAGAAAATCATCACATCCTGGCCTGTTAGTGGGTCCTGAGGACTGGAGCTGAGAACCACAGATCTAGCAGATTTTAAATGCATTCCTCCCCATCATGTTTGGCTCAAAAGGAGAGCACAGTGTATCAGCAATACCAAAATGACAGCGGTGTCACCTCTTTGTTACTGCTCGTGAGGACAAGGCCTGAGGGTCTTATGCATAAAAAACTAACTGCACTATGTTGATTTCCAATGGACTTTTAACCCTCTGAATACAACAAGATCTCCAGAGCATTGCAAAGAAATGTGCTGGAGGTGTCTCTAGAATTTAAGCAGTTAAAGGCCCCATTAATACCAAGCCGTAATTTATATTTGTCCTCTCTGGTGCACCTGGTATGTCCCAGAAAACACTGCCCCCTTGAACGTCTGATCACATGCAAATTCTAGAAGACAAAGTCACTGAGAGCCCTGCCAAGGTTAAACACTGTTCGTGGGAAACAAATGATTATGCCATTTGACATCCTCTGAAGGGACAAGTTTATAGACAACTTCCTATTTCCTGGAATGGGCAGAGTGGACTGTACGGGAGAACAGGAAGTCAGGCGTGAGCCGCACACCTCTATTGTCATGGACAGGATAAAACTGGTCCCTTGGCACTGGGAGAGAACATTTCATCAGCAAACTAAAGAAGAACTTGCAGCAGTCAGCCAAATTAACACAAGACATTTCCCAGTTGTGGAACAAGTTAAGAACACATCCCTCCCACTACTATACCCACCAAATGTCAGGTATCTTCAGTGATTGAGGAGGAATCTGCTCTCTGCATGTCAGCAATTTTTATTTAGAAAACTAGTTTCTGGGTTATTAAGATATTTATATTATTATGTGAATTAAGGCATGCCATGCAGATGCTTCCTGTCTTATCCCAAAATTACCTCCCCTACTCACTGACACTTAATTCACTCTGTGGTAGAGGAGGCGGGAAATGCACTGTGCTGTGTTAGTGAAAGAGGGTGGTAAAGTAGGGCTAAAACAGGAAATGTGTCAATGAAAGAGGGAGGAAATGGAGGGCAAAGACAGGAAGTGCCTGCATAGCAAGCCTTGATTAGCTTAGTTTACACAGTTAAATAAGTTAAAAAAAATTGTTTTGTAAATTTAAAATGGATAACATGTAGGTGATTTTGGAAGCTCTTTCAAAACCTCCAAATTTGTCTTTGGTTGATAGGATCCCCTTTTATTCATTAAAGGCTACCAGGGTTTTAAAAGCACTGATTTGAAACATACTGTAAACCTCTCAAGTACACAACAGATTAGAAAAAGTGTGAACAAAAATTAGGAATTGTATCTTAAATCAATTACTTTTTAGATGCAAGTACCCATTCTGTAGCTACCCGTGGCATATACCAATACGCCAACTTTAGTGATCCATTCAGTTTCACACACACCTACCTTTGGAATAGAGATAGAGATTGGTGTAAATGTGGGAGAAGGAGCGGGAGGCATACGAGACTGGGACCGCACTGGCTCCTAAATCAAAGAAAACATTATTATACTCTGATCTGAAATAAGCCCCTTAAAACCAGCAGCGTGATTGAATGGTTCCTGGTAAAAAGGAGAGATTTCCCCAATAAAACCCAAAAAGCCAATCTTCCAGTTGGTATTTGGCATTAGGTAGCAGTCTTTGGAAAATGCCCAAATTATGTGCATTTCTATTAACCCTTTGAGTGTCAGAGGGGTGTACAACATATTGCTTTGCAAGTTGCATACCCCCGTTATTCAAAGTGTTAAATGACCCGAACTTTTAAGCCCATTGTAACGATGCATGGCTCATAGTAGAAGATAGTGGGCCTGACATATAAATCTGCACCATATGGAGAAATACATATTCCCCAATCTTTTTAAATGGCCAAATCTGTTATGAAGGGGAATAAAACCTTCTTCAGATATATCAGTGACAGGAAGAAGAAAAACTGCGGGATTACAAAAATTAACAACGGAAAAAATCAGTATATAGAAGAGGAAAAGGCGGTCGCTGACCATCTGAATAACTACTTCTGCTCAGTTTTTTCAGACGGCGGCCCTCATAATCAGAAAATGGCTGAACACAGCATTGCCTCTAGTTGTATAATTTTAGCCCCAGTGTTTTCAGAGGCCGATGTTCTAGAGGAACTTGTCCGGCTAAAGTCAAATAAAGCGATGGGTCCGGATGGAATCCACCCTAGAGTTCTTAAAGAACTCCGATCTGTCATAGTTGGCCCCCTGACTAATCTGTATAACCAGTCCCTTCTTACGGGAGAAGTTCCTGATGATTGGAGAATGGCCAATGTTGTACCCATTCACAAGAAGGGTAGTAAAGAAGAAGCTAGTAACTACAGGCCAGTCAGCCTGACATCTGTAGTGGTAAAAATGATGGAGACTCTTCTAAAGAAGAAGATAATTGACCATCTAACAAAAAACAACCTGATGGACCCAAACCAGCATGGTTTCACTGAGGGCCGATCCTGTCAGACTAATCTCATTGATTTCTTTGACTATGTAACTAAAGTGCTGGATGAAGGTGGTGCTGTGGATATCGCCTACCTGGATTTCAGTAAAGCTTTCGATACAGTTCCCCATAAAGAGCTGATAGATAAATTATCAAGAATTGGACTTAACCCCTGGATAGTTCAGTGGATCTGCAGTTGGCTGAAGGACAGAAACCAGAGGGTTGTTGTTAATGGAGTGTATTCTGAGCAGAGACTGGTTACAAGTGGAGTGCCACAAGGATCTGTTCTGGGCCCTGTTCTGTTCAACATGTTTGTAAGTGACATAAGGGAAGGCTTGGCAGGGAAGGTTTGCTTGTTTGCTGATGACACAAAAGTGTGTAATAGGGTTGATGTTCCAGGAGGTGTCTGTAATATGGAGAATGATTTAGCACTATTAGATAAGTGGTCAAAACAATGGAAACTTCAGTTCAATGTTTCCAAATGTAAAATAATGCACTTGGGGAAAAGGAACCCTCAATCTGACTATCGTATTGGCAGTTCTGTGGTAGCAAAGACTTCAGAAGAGAAGGATTTGGGGGTGGTCATCTCTGACAGCCTCAAGATGAGTAACCAATGCAACCAGGCGGTGGGGAAAGCAAATCGTATGCTTGGCTGCATAGCTAGAGGTATAACAAGCAGGAAGAGGGAGATTGTGATCCCTCTGTATAGAGCTCTAGTGAGACCACATCTGGAATACTGTGTACAGTTCTGGAGGCCTCATCTGCAAAAGGATATAACTAAAATTGAGCGGGTTCAAAGAAGAGCTACAAAAATGGTGGAAGGTCTAAAGCATAGAACTTATCAAGAACGACTCAGAGATCTAAATATGTATAGTCTGGAGGAAAGAAGAGAAAGGGGGGACATGATTGAAACCTTTAAATATGTTAAAGGACTGAACAAGGTTCAGGAGGGAAGTGTGATTAATAAGAATCTGAATACAAGAACAAGGGGGCACAATCTGAGGCTAGTTGGAGGAAAAATCAAGAAAAACATTAGAAAATATTATTTCACTGAAAGAGTAGTAGAAACTTGGAACAAACTTCCAGCAGAGGTGGTTGATAAATCCACAGTAACACAGTTTAAACATGCCTGGGATAAACATGTATCTATCCTAAGATAACAATAAAGGAATACTAAAGGGCAGACTAGATGGACCAGGTGGTCTTTTTCTGCCGTCAATCTTCTATGTTTCTATGTTTCTATCCCAGAATGCATCTCTAGCGTTTAAACTGCCATTTAAATCAATGGGAATTTTTTTCACGTTTCTCTCTCCTTGTGTGGTACAGTTGCTGTCTGTTTTGGATGGAGCCGCTCACCTCTTGCTGAAGATCCTGGGCTGAAGGGACTGAAAGTGATGGGGAGACATCAGGTTTGGGAGCCGTGATCTCATGCTCGCTAATTGTGCTAGTCTGGAAAGCAAAACACATTCTGTAAACAAGGAGCGGCCATGTACAGATCAAGATCTACCTAATATATCTACTGGAACATAGAGGAAATGCTCTGACAAGATTCCAGACACGGCCAGTATGATATTAACCCTTTCAGTGCCTGAGGGGTGTCCAACGCATTAGCTCAAAAACATTAAAAACTAATATAATTCAGGTGTCTTAAGCCCTTCAACTACTAGCATTGAAGGGGTTAACCCATTTTGGGACCAAAGGGGTTTGTAATGCAATATGCACACCTAGGGTCCCCCTAAAGGGAAAAAGGATACGTAGTCACAGGCCTGTGACCAAACGTACACGGTTTAATCTTCCCTTTTGGCCTGTGATTTAATGGAATAGGAACCTAGATATTATATTATTGAGGACAAACAAGGGCCTCCCACTTCAAAGTGATGACTCGTTCTAAATTTATTACAATTTAAACACCTCCTGATGTTCAGAAATGTTGAAGTTTATGGGAGAAGCGAGTAACTGAATACAGTTCTCCATAGAATGCGATACCAGCAGATACATCACTCTGTGACAGTTTGAACTGTTTTAACTTTTCATTAAAGCAACTGCCTGCAGTGGGAGTTCACTTGTTTTACACACACCAGGTAAAGACCTACAGTGTATTAAATGTTTTCCCCAGTAAAGTGCTTTAAAGAGATGCCAAGATATAAAGGCATATCCCATTAGTCATACTTTTTTAGAATGCTCTGTTCCATTGTAAATGTCTATATTGGTGCAGTCTTCTTGTAATTTTATTCTCAAGTTTCCCCCTCACGCCCCTTTTCCCTGCATCACCCTTCTTCCCCCTGATCTGAAAGCCAGTTGCTTGAACGGACAGGTCGCAACGAGGAACAATATTGTGTGTGTCAGTATAAGTATGTCAAGGGGGCAGGGTTTTCCTTATGCTGACACAATATTGTGCCTCATTGAGATCCGACCGGACAGGCTTTCAGGAAGAGTGAGGAAGAGTGACGCTGGGCAAAGGGGCAGGAGAGGGAAACGTTAAAATAAAATTAAACTACACCGATATGGACATTTACAACGGTACACAGCATTTTAAAAAGTATAATGAATAATCAGATATCCCTTTATAGCATGCCATTACTATCACTTTAAAGGGGAATTAAAAGCTCTTAATTACAGCCACACACTTGCCCAGTTATAGCCAGAAAATTGCAATGGCCCCTATGAATTTTGCCCTCGTGTCTTTGTTTGAGTTGCTAACAGGACAGGACAACTCTGCACATTTCAATCGAAAAGGGATAGTATTGCCATAAAATAACTAAAGCTAATCTTGCAGGCGGTAAAAAGTTAAACTAAATACCCCAAGTCCCAAAGGTTTGAGAGATATTCAGGACCAAAGTTCCCCCCTCCCTCCCCTTCTCCGGACGTCAGAGCTCAATCTGACTGCAGGGGAATCTGGTCCCAGGACCGTCTGAGGCTCTTCAGCAGAGCCGAGATCAGGTTACTGAAATAGAAATCCTAAACTGGAACAGTCTACAATGTGGGCTTGCAAACCAGGCACAAACCAGGAACACTTTGTAGACTTTGGTCCTGAATATCTCTCAAACCATAAAGGTATGAGAGACGGGATTTGGGGTATTTAGTTTAACTTTTTACCGCCTGCAAGATTAGCTTTAGTTATTTTATGGGCAATACTAAGGACCTGGGGATCACCCAAAACATTGCTTTGCAATACACTGCACACACAAAGCGGACATGTCACTTTTAATTTCTTTCTTTAGAAACTCAATTCAAAACTGCCTATGTGTCATGTTAACTGAAAGTCCAGAACATGTATAGTTTTGGAAATATTCACACTTTAATTTCTGGGAAAAGTGAAAGTCTCCTGGTGCAGTACAGTGCCTTATAAGCATATGAAATGTCACTGAAAACCTTCAACAGCATATGAAATTAGCATACATTAGCATATGGTACCAGATATGAATATAATCTTAACGGTATATTTGCTGTTTTTTTGGCTAATATGACACATTTAAGGTGACAGGTGCATTCAGCTTGCTTCCCCTTCAAAACACTGTCAGGAACGGTCATGTCCACAGTAGCTACAGGGGGAGCAGAAGGTGCAATTGCACCTGGGCCCAGGATACAAGGCGGCTTCATTTGCCCCAGGATCCAATAGGTTCTAGTTATATCTCTGAAAATATTTTTATTATAGACGCTAAAAAAAAAAAAAACAACAAAAAACCCCCAAAAAATAAACACAAAACACTTTGCACAGGGGTCCTCCATGACTGACAGAAGTCTCTTAATCCCTTAAGGACCCATGACAGTCCTGGACCATCATCGGTTGTTATACCCTTAAGGACCAATGACGGTCCTGGACTGTAATGGAATTCCATGGTCCGCGCACAGCTGCACGCTGTCTGGAGAGTCTGGAATCGGATTGTGGGGAAAAAAAATGCTCTGTGGTCCTTAAGTGACCGCCGCGGGCGGGCGCGGCCGGTCCTTAAGGGGTTAAAAACAGGAACACGTGCAAAATTCATAGGGTCATAAGCATTTTCTGTCCTTGATGAGATAAGTGATGGGTTATTATTTGGAGGTGTTATTTCTTCTTTAAAGGGATAGTAACACTTCGTTTTAACTTTATTTTATTTTGTAGGCATTAAAAAAACATGAAGAATGATATAAGTCTTATCTCTCAAACCTTTATGGTTTATGAGATATTCACAAGCAAAGTTCCCCTCCCCGCCCCTTTTTCCAAGTGTAAGCCATCTCTTCTCAGATGTGAGTCTGGTTGTATGACAGTACAGATAACAGAAGGGGACAATTTTCTTTGTATGAAAACAATGAAAGCCCTTCCCCCCTTGAAAAGTTTTTCAGCTTTTTCCATTATCTTAATTGAAGATTGTCCCTCTCTGCAGTCTACCTGGGCATCTCCCTTCTTATCTGGTTGAACAGGGGGGGGATACTTTGTTTGTGAATATCTCTTAAACCATAAAGGTTTGAGAGATAAGACTTATATCATTCTTCATGTTTTTTTAATGCCTACAAAATAAAATAAAGTTAAAATGAAGTATTACTATCCCTTTAACTCACAGTTTATCTGTATACATATCAACATTAACCCCTTGAGTGCCAGAGGGAGTACGCAATGCATTGCTTTGCAATGTGTTTGCGTACCCTTGGGGCCCTTAAAGGGGTTAAAAAACATCTAATTTTAGGACAAATGAACTACACCTGAGCTGACACACATTTTCACTGATTTAACCCTTTGAATGCCAGAGGGGTGTCCACACATTGCTTGGAGGCTTAACCCATATACTTTTTAGACCTGACCATCTCTGGTCAATTTGACTGGAGAGTGAAATAGGTAATTTATCTTGTTTGAACTTTCTAGTCCACTTCAAAGAGCTGTACCAGAGCCAACAGTGTAATTTATGACTCAATTACAGCATGTTCTGCTACTGGATTTAGACCCTTTGGATGCCACAGAGATATCCAATGCATTGCGTTGTGTGGTGGATGCCTCTGGCAGTCAAGGGGTTAGATGACAAAACCATGTACATGAGTTTTAAAGTCACATATTTTGCATTCAAAGGATACTAATGTTTCAGAAAAAAAGCAGCTCCATTTAATCTTCATAGTATTTGGGCCATGGAGAGTGTTATTTCATTACTGTCAGAGTTGTAGTTCAAGAGTAATTGAATGATAAAGTATCCCTCTCCCGCCCCTTTTACTGATGTAACACTGCTCACCTCAGATGTGGAATCTGGTCACATGACTGGACAGGTCACAGCAAGGGACAGTCTTCTTACTGTGATCATAAGGAAAATCCTGCCCCCTTGACAGGTTTTCCCTTATGTTCACTGACAATTGTCCCTCTCTGCAATTCATCCGGACAGTCTTGCTGCTCTGAGGTGAGCAGTGTTACATGAGTAAAAGGGGAGGGAGGGGGATACTTTACCATTGAATTACTCTTGAACTACAACTCTGACAATATTGTAATAACACTCTCCATGGCCCAAATACTATGAAGATTAATTGGGGCTGCTTTTATTGTGAAACATTACTATCCCTTTCAGTCTTCATTCTTATTATGACTGAAGAAGAAACCTACTTGTCTGGAAATCTTGCAGCCAAAGCCACTCAGCCAACAAAGGTGTCAGCTTTACTCTACCAGCCTCTTTCAATGTGTTATACACCCCTCTGGCACTCTAACAGTTAAATGGGACCTTTTAACGATGTAAATACTAGTCTCCCACACATCACTGATGGATGGGTCCCCAATCACAGGTCACTTTTGATAACGAAACATTCACAATAAAATCGATCAGTTCTGACTGTGTAAAGGAACACCACGATGGCTTCGGCATCATATATTTTTTTTTTACGTAGTGTGGGTTGAAAGGACAACTAACCTGAAATATAAAATTGGGTTATATGTGCTCCACATGTAAATTAAGGTTTAATAATAGGTCCTGCCTCTTCTACGTAGGAAGGTTATCCTCTCATCTCTGACAGTTTACAGACTATATTACACTAACGCTTCAGAGACGTTCGTGTAGATTGCTTTTGTTACTGGGGTCCTAGGCCCTGCTTACAAAGCATGGATGAGAATTTAGGCATCAGGTAACAAATAGACACTTGTTACAGATGCTAGAATGGAGTACATGTTCATATACATAAAGAATCAGTAAATTTTTTTTATGAGAAAAAATATTGTAGGGATTTTTCTGCCACGGAAAACACTACTAATACTGGGAGATGATTAATTCCAAAGCCATTTCATCTCAAACTTTTCCCCCCCTAAAAATGCCTATGTTAGTGACAGTGCAACCTGGTGTCCATACAGTTTTTCTATTGCGTGTTGTGGGAGAGATGAGCCTCAGTTCTTCACAGAAAGTTTTATTAACGGCGTTACTATTTCTTGACCATTTTAAATGTATATTAACTTCTGAATCAAGCAACGCCCTGCAGCGGGAGTACCTGCTGTATGCAGCAGGAAGATCTCCATATGTTTCTTTCCCCATAATAAAGCTTTACTGATCCTTTAAGTGTACATAACCCTATTTTATTTTAGGTGTTCCTTTAATACAGCCCTATGGCTCTGATGTTAATCTAAAACAGCAGTTTTTATAGAACTGATGTACATGAATGGGGGTTATAAGAGGTCACATGTTTACTAGGTTAAGGGATGCTGGGATTACAGCTATGTGACGGGTTACAAACTGACAGCTATAAGCAAACTTACTTCTTCCCAATAGGCTAGCAGTGAGGATGTAGACGAGGAAGAAACTGGCTCCTTTTTTGTAACAAATATGAGGGATAAAAATAAGCACTTAAACCCCACAAACACGTATTTCATCTGTGTTAATGCTAGGGGTAGGCAACCGGCAGCTCTTCATAGCAGGCTGATGGGAGGCCTAGTCCAATGACAGCTGAAGAGCAGCAGGTTATCCACCCCTGGGTCATCTTGGTAGGAATAGAACAACGGTTCAACACTTTAAAGGAGCAGTAAACTTTTTTTAATTAAAAAATATATATTGTAGGGATTTTCCTATTGAGTAAAATAAGGGTACTCCCACTGCCGAGAGATTTATATTTCCAGAGTTATTACAGTTTAAACCCATGTTTTTTTTTTACATTAGCAGTGCCCTCTAGTGGACAAATTCTAACTAGGGTTACCACCCAGCCGGTATTTTACCAGCAGGCCGGTAAAAAATTGGCTTCTGTCCAATGTTAAGTCTATGGACGGAATGCCATGGCCGGTATTTTTTGGAAGAAAAGGTGGCAACCCTAATTCTAACTAGATTTCCTGTTAGATTCTAATGGAGAGGAAAGTCAGACACATACAGTTCTCCACAGAATGTGATAGAAACTGCTGAGTCACTTCCTGTCAGTTAGAACTATCAGGAAGTAAACACACAGTAAATTCACTTCCTGATTATTTGAACTGTTATAAATTTAATAAAACACCTGACAGAAGTGGGAGTGACCTTGTTTTATTCAGCAGGAAAAGTTCTATAAAATATGTGTTTTCATAAAAAAAAGTTTACTGCTCCTTTAAAATGAATGGGGCGTGCAACACATTGCATCACTATGCACTGCACATGCCACTGGTCCTTTAAAGTTAAGGCAGAACCACTGTATAACAACTCATGTCATTCCAGTTTTATAAGGTCAAGTCAACACGATACACACCAGTTACAAGGACAAACGTGGCCAAAGCTAGGACATTTCTGTTAGTGTCCTGGAGTGTAACTGTACATAGTAATGTTGAGTTACCTGCAGAGAGAAATGGAATGTAACCTGCAGTGTAATGGAGTGTAACATGTATATAGTAATGTAGAGTATCCTGTATATAGTAGTGGAATGTAACCTGTACATAATAGGACTTTAGTCTTATCTGTTAAATCCTTTTCTCTTAGTCCCTATGGGAAACAGGTACCAACCATGGGGGGGGTTGAGATCCTCCTTTGGAGGGCAGAACACATTCTCAAAAAAGATAGGGTCTTGTGGGTGGAGACTCCCAGCTCCTTCTGTAGCTCAACCCTAGCCCCGCTTCCAGTTATGATGTGAGCAAACCACACCAATCAGGGACAGAAGAAGAAAGAAGTTCTTGTGAGAAAAAAAGACCTTAGAAGTACTCCCACAACCAAACAGATGAGACCAAACAGAGGTCCCTTTCTCACAGGGAGACTTGTGTTCCATATGAATTAAGAGAAAAGGATTTAACAGGTAAGACTAAAACCCTATTTTCTCTATCGTCCAATATGGAACACAGGTACCATGGGGATATACCAACAGTAGGCTCCCAGAGATGGGAAGGAGGAGAAAGGACCTCAAGCCTGTCCCCACAATACAGTAGTTCTGTATGAATATTTAGAACCGGAACAGCCCAAACCAAAACGAAGTGTCAACGGACACTAAAAAATCTTGCATGACACACAAGGACAAGAGCCAGCTGGGCTCAAACAACTGAATAACAGTAAGGCACAAGGAAAAATAGGTTGTTAGACAAGCAGATCTGCCTGAAGGATCTTTGTGCCAAAGCTGGCCTCAGCCGAAGGCAGAACATCCACACAATAGTGCTTAGCAAAAGTATGCAAGGAGGACCAAGTCTCATCCTTGCACAATTGCTCAGCCGAGGCCTGATTCTTATAGGCCCAGTAGGCCCCAGCAGACCTTGTGAAATGTGCTGTAACTCTGAAGGGAACAGGTTTCTTCCTGACAAATGGCAGACTTGATCCAAAAGGCTATAGCAGGCTAACATGCCCTGGGATCCTTAGGAACGACAAACAAGGAATCTTGTGAAAAGACTCTGCGCGGTGTAGACAAAACTTAAGGTACCGAACCACATCCAACAAGTGGAGATTCCTCTCTATGTTTGACTTTGGGTCAGGACAAAATGAAGGCACAAAAATCTCCTGATTGATGTGGAATTCTGAGAACATCTTAGGAAGAACTTCCTGAGAGGTTCGGAGAACAGCCTTGTCCTTGTGAAAAAACAAGAAAGGTGGCTTGCAAGACAAAGCCTGCAACTCAGCAACCCTGTGGACTGAGACCACAACCATAAGAAAAGCTATCTTCCACATCAACTTAATCAAAGGAATGGGGGCAAGGGACTCCAAGGGAGGACTCTGAAAAACACCCAAGACCAGATTAAGATTCCACAAAGGCATGGAAGCCTTAAAGGCAGGGAAAGCATGAGCGACCCCCTGAATGAAAAGCTTGACATCCAGAAGACTGGCAATGCATCTCTGGAAAAAAACAGAGCAGAAATTTGAACCCTCAAGGAACTCAAACTGAGTGCTTTTTTCCACACCATCCTGGAGAAAAGAGAGCACGACTGGAAGGACAAAATCTTGAGAGGTTAGAGACTTGTCCACACACCAGGAATGAAAAAGAGACCACACCCCGTGGTAGGCCTTAAAGGAAACACGATTCCGACCCTGAAACATAGTAGAAATGATCTCTCTGGAGAAACAGCTTCTCCTCAAAATGTGAGCTTCAACAGCCATGCTGTCAATGTCAGCTTTTCCACATCCTCTTTCCAAAGGAAGCCCTGAAGGAGGAGGTCTGGTCTGGGTGGCAGTGGAAAAGGATCCTGATTGGAAAGGCTCACCAGTTCCACAAGCCACAACATCTTGGTCCAATAAGGAGTGACCAGAATCACGGTAGCACCATCCATCCTGAGCTTACGGAGCACCCTGAGAAGGAGAGGAATTTGAGGAAAGATATAAGCAAGGTGGAAGTGCCACAGAATCGACATCACTTCTTTGGCAAAGGCCAGAGGATCCCCCCAACAGGAGCAAAAGACTGGAACCTTTTGTTGTTCCTTGTGGCCACCAGGTCGATCAGTGGCAGACCCCACCATCGCACAATCAGGTCAAACACTTCCAGATGGAGTCCCCACTCTCCAGGACTAGAGGCCTGCGAAGTTTGTGGCCTTTGCTCCTCTGTTTGGCGGGGATGAAAACTACACAATTTCCTTGCCATAGTAGGAAGTTTGGAGGGCATCTGTGGCAACAAAGTGATCTTGCCCCCAGTAGCATTGCTAATAATCTGTTTCAGCTCATGTCCAAACAGGGACTTGCCCTGAAAAGGTAAGGAAATCAATGACTTCTTGGAAGATTGGACTGCAGACCAAATCTTAAGCCACAAGGTGCATTGTGCAGACTGCCTGACCACCTCAAACAAGGCTTCTAAAATATAAGTGTTAGCCTCCTTCATGTATACGTAAAAGACCAACAAGTCCTCCTTGGAAGCATCTGCATGGAAAGCTTCCATCATCTGTTCACCCCAAACAGCAACAGCCCTGTTAACCCAGGCAGAGGCAAAACTAGGCCTCAACGTAGCCCCAGTGACCACAAAATTAGCCCAGAGGATAAAATCAAGCTTCTTATCCACCACATCTTTGAGTCCCGCTGCATCCAGCAAAGGCAAAGCAGTAGACTTGGCTAGCCCGGAGATTGGGGGATCCACAGAAGGGGAAGAGGCCCATTGTGCCAAAGCTGCCTCTGAAAAGGGGTACAGATTAGAAAACCTCTTAGTAATAGACAACCTCTTATCCGGTATCTTCCACACATCCAGAAGTATTTCATCAAGAGTGGCATTCGGGGGAAATACAGTAGAACAGGGCTTATAATTTTCAGTCCTTTGCTACTAGCCAGACCTGAAAAGTTACTCGCCACTGCAAGCCAAAACATACCCTCCAGGGCTGAATTTCTACTCGCCAGGGCTAAATTTTGACTCTCCATTGGCTAGTGGTGAGTGGAAATTTTGAGCCCTGCAGTAGAAGATTTCCTATGCCTCTGGAAGACATCTGTTTACAATGATCCCTCATCAGGGGCGTCAGGGACCTGAAGCGTCTCCAGAACAGCCCTGATAAGCCCCTCAGCTGAGGGAAGGGGGGTCTGCCTCATAAGAGTCCCCACAGGAATAGGAAGAATCCATATCTTCATATTCCCTTTCCTCATGTTCTCTCTCAGAAAATTCCCCCTCAGAGGAGGTCTCTATGAGAGAAGACTTACTCTGAGCTCTAGGGGCCACATACTTACAAGTAATAGGTGGATTCCTAGACTGAAAAACCCCTTGGAGGGAGAGAAGAAATTGGGCCACTGTATACAACGATTTGACCCAAATTGACTCTTGTTCAGTGCTGGGGGCGGCCCGGTGTAGTGGGGGCGGCCCGGTGTAGTAGGGGCCACAGCACAGAAGATACAGAACACTCTCTATGGAGCCCTGTTTGACATTAGGAACAGTTAGCAAGGGGGGGGGGGGGGGGTCAGAGACGCCCCCGAGTCCTTAACCTTAGATCTAGCCCCATATACCTTAGGATCCGACATCCTGATAGGAGTAGTGTCTACAACTAGCACAAATCACTAGTAACTGTTCCCCCCAGACTAATAGTTTACCCAAGAAAAGCCAAGAAAGTACTTATCTGGTAGGCAAAGGGTTAATATGGGGAAGGAGAGAAAGGAGATACTGCCTCTGCATAGGATAAGCAAGAGAGAAGTAAAATGGCGCCTCCAAAACAGGCAACCAAACAGAAGAAGGCCTGCTCTAACGGGCCGTAGGCCGTTACTGTGGGCACTTTTAAGTGCCAGTGAAAGTTTATTAAAAGACTGCTATTCACGGTCTAACCACCCGGTTCACAGCTGCTGGGTAGAAGACTAAATGCCGCCACCATTTTTATGATTGGCCGCCTACCATATTGTAATGTGTAGGCAGCTTTCTGATTAGTTGCCTACCGTAGTGTAGTGTTTTCTCTGTGAAAACCCAGAACTGTGGCCGGAGCTTCACCAGCTGGCTACCCAGGAATGGAGACTCGAGAGGAAGTACATGGCCCTAATGCGTAGGATTAGGAGACACCAAACAGAGGAGGAACTCTGGGCAACCAGCTCGCCCACTCCACTACAGGAAGAGCCAGAGCCTCATCTCCTGCAACGATGGAGGTACGGGGATGTGTGGCAGAGAAGCCTCATGTCTAGCAGCAGCCAGATATGCTGGCGGCTGCAGTGTTCACCATCCTCCTCGTTGTACCGGCACTGGTGAATGGGACCAAGGTCCTCACCAGACCTTATGTTTCCCCCGTCCCGGTGAGTGGGACCGCAGTCCTCACCAACCTCCCTGTCGTACCGGCACTGGAGAGTGGGACCAAGGTCCTCACCAGCTCCTCTGTTGCCTCCTGACCCGGCGAGTAAAACCGCAGTCCTCCCCGACCCCCCGCTGCACTGGCACTGGTGAGAGTGGGAATACAGTCATCACCAACACCCTTATTGACCCTGACACGGTGAGTGGGACCGCAGTCCTCACAAACGCCCCTATTGCGCAGGCACTAGTGAGTGGGACCGAGATCCTTACCAGCCCGTTTTGCACCAGACCCGTTGTGTGGGACAGCAATCCTCACCAACCCCTTGGTTGTACAGGCACTGGTGAGTGGGACCAGGGTCCTCACCAGCTCCCCTTTTGCCCTAGACCTAGTGAGTGGGACTACAGTCCTCACCGACTCCCCTGCTGTACCTACACTGGGAAGTGGGACTGCCGTCCACCCCAGCCCCTTCGTTGGGTTGGACCACCATTCTCACTGACCCCCTTGTTCCTCCTGTGTCTGGAAGTGGGACCAAGATCCTCGCCACTCCCCTAAACTGCCCTGCTCTGATGAGTGGGAGACCAACCGTGAAAACGATATGTAACGAGATACCTCCTGGTTCTCCAGTTACTGCTGGGCTTCCACTGTTCATTGGACCCCCCAACCACAGACTCTCCCTGGATCCAGATGCACTGGCCGCAGATCCCCCAGGAACTGGCGCGGACTATTCCTGCTTATCAGGGCCTGGGAGCCTTCATGAACTATTGCTGAACTGAAGTGAAAGTGTAGAACAGACCATCAGTTTTCCCCAGTCGTCTTCTGCCTGCCCTGTCCATCTGCACCATGGATGCAGGGGAGCACAACAGACTTTGGCCCCAAAGGCGGAAGACCCCTCTTGCGGCCAAGCCACCATCAATCACTGCTGCCGCTGGCTTGGGGACTTGAAGGAGGGGGCAATGTAACAGGTCGTAGGCAGTACTGTGGGCACTTCTAAGTGCCAGTGAAACTTTGTTAAAAGACTGCTGTTCATGGACTATCCACCTGGCTCATGGCTGCCAGGTAGCAGAATGAATGCTGCCACTATTTTAAAAAGTAGGCAGCTTTCTGACTGGCCGCCTACCAAATTGTAATGTGTAGGCGGCTCTCTGATTGGCAGCCTTCTGCACTGTAGTGTGTAGGCAGCTTTCTGTTTGGCCACCTACTGTTCTATGTTTAAATGTGTATTTGACAGGTAGGCGGCCTCCTCATTGGTCACCGCTTGTTGAACAATGCCATGACGTTGCCTCGACAAGTAGGCGGCTCTGTGAATGGTTGCCACCTGACCCCATCTTTTTGCTCTGGTTCCCATTGGTTGGGGAGCAGGTGTGACAAGACTGAATTAGTCTGCCTGGCCAGGGTAATGTGATCCAAGTATGAATACAGTACAGCCGAAACAGGATTGGACACTACCTTTGTTGTCACTTGTCGCTCTGATTCCCATTAGTTGGCAATAAAAGCGGCAAGTTTAAATTATGTTTCTTTGTCCTTTTGTTTTACACTGTATAAACATGTCCCCCTGTCCCCAAATAAAGTAAATTTGTTTTGAAATTTAACCTGTGGTGTGTTTTACTTTAGGAATGGTTTAAAAGGTCCCCTTTGACCCCATTCCTAGGAACTCTGCTCAGTAAGACCAGTAAGGCTACCCTCCTGTAGCCCTTCAAGGAAAGTGAACCACGGAACAACGGACAAGGACAACCTGGAGTCCTTAGCTTCCATTACATACGTGAAAGGGCATTCTGGGTAATGTAGTTTTCTCTGTTGCCCAGCAATGACTACAACTCCATCCGCAGAATATGGCCCATGATGGCTCTCTAAACCTACAGTTTTTCCTCCATAAAAAAAAAGAGATGACAGAAATCCATGGGGAGAGCAAGAAACCATTTGTAACACATTAATACAAAACTATAATAATAAGGGGAAAGTTGTGTGATGTGTGTGTGTGATGTGTGTGTGTGTGTGTGTGTGTGTGTGTGATGTGTGTGTGTGATGTGTGAGCACTTGTGATTGCGTCTGTTGTGGTGGAGTATGAGTGCACACTTTTGTGAGAAGGTGAGGTTCTGTAAGGTCACATTTGTCTTTGTGCAATCAAGTGTAAGGACGTGTGTTCAGAATCCACGCGCTTCTGCTTAAATAATTTAAGGAAAAAAAAAAAAAAAAAAGGAACATGCAGAGTTCTCCCTAAGCTGTCCAAATCTTTGCTTTACAGAGCACAAACATTTTCTTTCCAGCTGTCACACTAACACTGAACAGCTTATGCAAGTTGTTTATTAACCAAATTGTAAAATTATGGCTTTGTTGCCGGCCTACTAGGATTTCCCCTTTTTATATCCCATGCCTGCTGGACACTGCAGAGCATTGCTGATGTCCCCAGAAAGGAGTTAACACTTTGAGTGCCAGCATGGCATGCAATGCAGCGCAAAGCAAAAGTGCTCAGACAGTTTCAGGATATTTTAACACCTCCTAGCAATTATCCCACACTTAGCGTAGCCAGGAAATATTAATGGCTTTTTAACCCTTTGAGTGCCGGAGGGGGTAGGCAAACCACTACATACCTCACTGCCACTCAAAGGGTTAACCCTTAAAGTACCAGAGGAGTAAGCAAGGTGTTGCATACCCCTCTGGCACTCAAAGGGTTACAACTGGGCTTTTGTTCAAGAGACACCATCTTTAATCAGTCCTGGATGTCAGGTGCATCAAAGCGGTGGACGTGACAAATGCTATCAGAGCCACGGGACTCAAACGCTGCCCACTGCACAAGGAGATCTTAACCCTTAAAGGGCTAGAGCAGTGTGTAACCCACTGCTGTGCAATGCACTGTGCACCCCACTGATTCTTACAGGTTTATGTAAACTGATCCACTCTTCCTGTTTGGGAAAAAAAAGCCAGCGGCTGTCATGTCCTCTGCCAGTGAAATCCAGGGCTGAAAGAAGAGATCATCTCTTCAACAAAGGCACAAGGGGCTATTAGGATTTTCTGCCCATAGTAAGACAATTAGGGCATTGTTATTAGGAAGTGTTACTTCTTAACCCCTTCACGACCAGCAGCACAGCACGTGGGCAACAGTTAAGGACCAAGGGGTGTTTTATATATATATTTTTTTTAACTGAATGCAGCCCCATAGGGAGCCCTGTATTCCATGAAGTGCCAGGATCACCACTGGTCCCCTTAAGTGCAGAACTGTCATGACGGTCCTGGAACATCATGGGTCCTTAAGGGGTTAAAATATGGCAAATTAGAGGGAAATCCTGCCTTTGTATCATCGTTACACACTAATTTAATCATACAAAACAGATCTCATTCGGAATACTTACTCTGAGGGTCAGATCGTGCGGCAGGGGAGAAGTGTTAAAATACTCAAAAATGGAATCTTGAAAGTCAGGAAGTTTCAGTCCTGGAAACAAAAAACAAAATGTAGGATTGAATGCAGAAAAGAGGAAGAATTCTGGCGAAACCCAAAAGAACCTTAGACAGAGCAGGAAAAATACCAGTGACGTTCAGCACTCGGTGAAAAAAAGTTACAAGTCAGCTGATGAAGTTCTCTTTCTCCAGTATTCAAGGAGGTTAACTCTTCAAGGACCACAGGGGTGCGCGAGGTATTGCTTTGCACTGCACTGCACACCCCTGTGGTCCTTAATGGCTTAAAGCAGCAATATATATATATATATATACATATATATATATATATATATATATATATATACATATATATATATATATATATATATATATACATATATATATATATATATATATATATATATATATATATATACATATATATATATATATATATATACATATATATATATATATATATATATATATATATATATATATATATATATATCCTCCTATATTATAATTCACTAAGTTTGTCAGAAGCCGCCATGCTCAGTACAGACTGCCTGCGCCACTGCTGATAAGGAGCGGGGTGCTCCAAATTTAGACTGGCGCAGAGAGGACTAAGATCTGAATTCGGAGCGCCCGCTCCGTATCAGCCTCGGCGCAGGCAGTCTCTAGTGTGCATGACTGCAGTGCAGCCATTGCTGGGTGGCACTGTGGCCCGTGTACACAGGCTCTTCAACCAATATATATATATATATATATATATATATATATATATATATATATATATATTGTAGGGATTTATATATTGTATTGTAGGGATTTTCCTGCTAACTAAAACATGGAGACTCTCAATGCTGGCATTTGTGTGCTTCCTGAATTATCACTGGTTAAATGACCCCTTTGAGTGCCAGAGGGGTGCGCACTGTATTGCAAAGCACATACAAAGGGTATCAGGCCATGTCTTTAGGATTTCCTACTTGTGCACAGGTGAGTTAATCAGAGGCTCAGTCAATTAATTACCTCACCTGTGCACAAGCAGGGAAATGCTAAAGACACAGCCTGTTGGGGTCCCTCAAGAGACGACTGGGAACCATTTTTATGCTATATAATAATTCTCTAGGATGTTTGTCAGAAGACGTCATGTGCAGTAGAGACTGCCCGAACGCACGGAATGCTGGGAGTTCTGTGCTGGGAGCAGTCTCTACAGTGCATGACAGCGCCGGGTGCAGGACGAAGAGCAGGACCGGCCTCTTAACCTTTTGAGTGCCAGAGGGGAATGCAATGCAATGCACTGCGTACCCCTCTGGCACTCAAAGGGTTAACATCATCCGTACCTTGGCCCGTGTACACGAGCTTTTACACTAGTATTGTACAGTTTGCTTGATCCAAAACAGATTCTTCCTTGCTTTCTGTATAATGCCAGTTACAGGACAAGGTTATAAAGATAACTGGGGAGATGGCTCAGTTAGTTAATACACCATCGGTAGAATCTGTTCAAACCTCAGGGTCACAGGTTCTACTCCCAGCAAGTTCCACTCAGCCTTTCATCCATCCCAGGTAGATAAAATGAGTACCATTAAACTGGGAAATAATATATATACCCCAGAACATACTTGAAAACGATAGACAATCTCAATGCATTCTTCCTGGTGAAGTACTTTGATATTATTATTATATACTTGTTAGTGGGGCACAGAGGTACAAAGTACACTGGCACTAAAAGAGATGCCATAACTGCAGCTTTTTGCTTCACTTACCACTATCCTCTTTACATTTCTCTTCCAGCTTCTTTCTCAAGCTCTCCATTTCATCCATGAGATCCTGGTTTTTCGATTCGAATTCTTTCAATTTGCTGGAAAAAGAAAAGGTGAACGTTACAGCACATGAAAACATTCACATAATCTCGTGTTTCTGCATTCGAGGATTATCTGTGTCCGAATGTCTCTTTATACTTGAATCGATTCCCTATTGGTGTCTTTACCATCTACGCATTTGAAGAGGCTCTAAAACTGGCTCTGAATTTATCAGAAGGATTTACCTAGGTAGGTGTCTTCCACACAGCATTTCACTTGTATGTACTGTTCTTATTTGTACTCTCTGTTTAGTGTTTTACTAGGAGTTTCAATCAAATAAAGACTACTGACCCTTGTCAGCCATTTGAGTCTGTTGAAGCCTACTGCTTGTAGGTGTGACCTAGGGCAGACTACAAGATAATGTAAAATATAGATTTTATCTGTATAGAAGAGAGAGGGAGATATGCCAGACTGCTGTATAAAGGACACCAAAACAAATTATTGTTAAGGCATAATTCCCCAATGTGATACAATGCGTTCTATCCACCTCTGTTCCTCAAAGGACAGCAATGTTTCAAAATGAAAGCAGCTCCAATTAATCTTCATAGTATTTGGGCCATGGAGAGTGTTGTTTCAATACTGGCAGAGTTGTAGTTCAAGAGTAATTGAATGATAAAGTATCCTCCTTCCAGCCGCTTTTACCTAATGTAACACTGCTCACCTCAGAACAGAAAGGTGGTGTCCAGATGGTTTGCAGAGAGGTACAATCTTCAATTAGCATAAGGGAAAAACCTGATAAACCAGCCAAGGGGGGGAAGGGTTTTCCTTACGTTCACAATGAGAAGATTGTCCCTTGCTGTGATCTGTCCGGTCAAGTGACCAGAATCCACATCTGAGGTGAGCAGTGTTTCACTAGGTAAAAGGGGAGGGAGAGGGATACTTTATCATTCAATTACTCTTGTACTACAACTCTGACAGTACTGAAATAACCCTCTCCATGGCCCAAATACTATAAAGATCAATTGAAGCTGCTTTTACTTTGAAACATTACTATTCCTTTAAAAGGTTCAGATTACTGTGTGCACTGAGCAGAGTCTGAGGGTCTGTGTTCCTCCTGCTAGGAACTGTCATGTCTGCCTCTATGGATAGGACTTCCAGGACCAATTGAAGATGCAAAGCACAAGTTCAAGCAATAATGATAATAAGCAGTACAGCAGTAGCTTTATACCTTTCTAAGGAAATATTTGCATCCTTTGCTTTCCTCAGCTCGTCCTGGACCACTTGCTTGGCTCGTATTTCAGCATCTAGAGCGGACTGAAGCTCCAATCTAGCAGACATATCCAGCTTCTGACTGCGCCGCACCTTCCACAATGGATCCTACAGGAGAAAGGGGGACAGACAGAGGCGGTGAGGTCTATCAGTTCACTGCAAACCACGTCACATTGCTTATACAAAAAAATCAAGTACGGGCTCAATGAAAGGGAATCAATAATTTAAAAACCTCACAAAAATATCGAATCAGATACATAATTAAAGGTGCAGTAATTTTTTTTAATTAAACCGTACGTTATAGATCTTTTTTCCTGAGTAAGAGGAGGGTACTCCTGCTGCAAAGAGATGCTTCATTCAACAGTTATTACAGTTCAAACTTGTGATGTTATTTTCTTAGTCAAGCTCTTAACAAGAGTTCTAACTGGTGTAAAAAAGTTAATTTTATCTTGTAATGAACTTCTGAGTCAAACTATGGCTCTCCATTGTAACTGATAGGAACAGTGCTACCTGCTGACCAAAAGTACAGCATAATAAAGAAAAATTTTGAAATGTAGTAACTTTTGAATGAGAAATCTCCAAGCTGTGGAAGTACCCTTGTTTTTACTCAGCAGGAAAACATAAATAAAACTTACAAATACCTAATGTATCTAAAAACATTACTGTTCTTTAGCAAATTAACCCACCATTTTTTTATATATTTTTTTTAATTACTACTTTTTGAGAAGTAGTTCCCTCGTATGCAAGCTCTGCTAGCATTACAATGGTAAAATGTTGCCATTGAAACTATTTTTCACTGTCGTCCAATACAGGTCACTGGTACTCTGGGAGGCGTAAGTCCCCTTTAATAGGCAGGAACAACTATGCAAATGATTTGCAAGGGGCGGAGCCTCCCCTCTTACTTAAGCCACCTTCTGGCCAGAGCCACTTAGATTGATTTGTTCCTGTAGTGCCTTGCACACCAGGTAGAGAACATCTATGCATCTTAGTGTTTTATTATTTTTTTATTCAAATATGGAATACCACCATTAGGAGGGTGACCATGGCTGTGCATTGCCCTCTTTAAAGTGGCTGGTGCAGCTTCCAGGGATTTTCTGTGGACCTTATGCCCTGAAGAGGGGACAGCTTGTGTTAAGCAGCTTCCCTACTGGGGAATTTACCTCTGGTTCTTTCCCACTTCATCATGGTCACCTGAAGACAGAAGTCCTGCAGGAAAGGTGAGTCACCCATTGAGTGCTGAAGGTCCACTTGTCCCCACAGTGTCCCCTTGATGGGCTTGTATTTGGGAGTTTTAATACACTCCAGCACTCATAGGGTGTTTTTATTGCATTATTACTGTTTTATGCAATTTCTGTGGTATTCTCTGGGTTTTGGAGCTTTGGGTATTCATTTATTTATGTTTCTTATGTGTTTCATGCTTGTTTGGGCACATTTAATGTTTTCTTAAACTTTATTAAAAATGGTGTTCCGCGCCTTTAAGCGCGGCTTTTTCCCGCTCAGACGCAAGGGCTCCTTTAATCTCTATGAGAATTCACAGTGTGGGACATATCTCTGGAACCGCTTGTCACAGCAACTTCAGAGAGGGCTCATTTTAATGCTAGGCTCCTGCTCTATCATCCGGAATGTGTTTTATTTATGTGGGGTGTTCAGGGGGGCTTCGGGCACTGTTTGGGGTACTTGTAAGGGAAAACTACATTTCCCATGAGCGCCTGGTTCGCGCTCGTTTCTGATTGGCTGTCATGACGGCCGCCATTTTGTGGTACTTTTCCTAAGCGAGTACACTACGCAGGGACCGAGCCTTCTCTCTCCTCAACAGATTAACCCTTCGCTGGCCAGATAAGTCCGAATTTAGACATTTCTGGGGTGAAATTTTAATCATTTACACTTTTTCTGGGTGATAGTGTTATTAGTGGGGTATATTGACGCTGTGAGCATGTCTACTTCACTGGAGCTAGGGGCTAGACCCAAGTCTAAGGAGGATGGGGGGTCTGCTACCCCCATGGCGTTTTGCTCCTCTTGCCACATTGGGCTGTCTACCGATAATGTGGGGGATCTATGCCCTAATTGTACTGGTCAAGATAGCAACCCTGGGCTTTCCAGCCACGCTATTGAGCCATCTTGGGTGAGGGAGTTTAAAGCTGCCACTAGGGATCTCAGATCCACGCTTCAACTCTTTCCCTCTCAGATACAGGGGGCTCTCCAGGTCTGGCAGACCCCCTCTACCATTAGGACCTCCCTGCCTAAGGATGTTTTTCAGAAAAAGCCATCTAAGCCAGTTGTTTGTTTTCCAACTAACCCTACTCTTGCCCGTCTGGTCTCTGAGGCATGGAAGAATCCTGATAGACCTTCCTCTGTCTCTAACAAGTTTGCTAAACTATACCCCTTTCCTGAGGCTGAGCTGGCAAAATGGGTTCATCCTCCCAAGGTGGATGCTCCTGTTTCTAGACTATCCAAGTCTACCGCTTTGGCTGTCTCTGATGCCTCTGCCCTGCAGGATTGGACGGATAAAAAGCTAGAGCTTTCTCTTAAATCTATTTTTGCCTCCATTGGCACTGCCATGCGCCCAACCTTTGCTGTGGCATGGGTTAATAGAGCCATTGCGGCCTGGACTGAACGACTGACTGAAGCAGTTCGCCAGGATGCGCCAGTATCTGAACAGTTGCAGCTATTTGCTAATATCACTGAAGCTCAGAACTTTGTTGCTGACGCTGCTTTTGATGCTGTGCGCATGATGGCGAGGGCCTCCACTTCTTCTGTGGTGGCTAGACGCGCTCTTTGGCTGAAAATTTGGTCTGCTGATACAGCCTCTAAGAAAGCCTTGCTTTCCTTGCCCTTTCAGGGGAATTTGCTTTTTGGGTCTGAACTCAAAGAAATGATCAGTGAGGCTACTGGCGGTAAAAGTACTCTTCTACCCTCAGTCTTTAAGAAAAAGTTTCCAGCCAAATGCAATCGGTCCTTTCGTTCCTTTCAGACTGAGACACGCTCCTCGGCCCAAACGGGTCCTCCCACTACGCGCTCCTCCTCCCAGCCCAAACAGTCCTGGAAGCCCAAAGTTGCCCCCAAGGCCAAGACCTCCAAGACTGCTTCGGCATGACTCGCCGAACCCGGGTCCGCATCCGGCTGTAGGTGGTCGTCTCCGCATCTTTCGCCGGACTTGGGAGGAGTCAGTGGCGGACCCATGGGTTCTTCAGGTGGTGTCAGAGGGATACAGGATCCCTTTCTCTTCCCTTCCTCCTTTTCGGTTCCATTTTACTCGTCCTTCTCAGGAACCCACAAAAAGGCGTCTGTTCGACGACGCTATTCAGGATCTCTTGGACAAAGAGGTCCTGGAGGCGGTTCCTCAAGGGGACACAGGTTCAGGATTTTATTCCAACCTGTTTGTGGTAGCCAAAAAGGACGGAGGAGCTCGTCCCATTTTGGATCTCAAAGATCTCAATGCCTATGTGGTGACTTCCCACTTCCGCCAGGAGTCCCTGCGTTCTGTGATTGCAGCGATGTCTCCAGGGGAGTTCCTTGCCTCCCTGGACCTTCAGGATGCTTATCTTCACATCCCTATTCATCCGGAGAGCAGGCGGTATCTCAGGATTGCCTGCCACAAGGGACACTTTCAGTTTGCAGCGCTCCCCTTTGGGCTGACTTCAGCCCCTCAGGTCTTCCAGAGGGTCTTAGGCTCCTTGATAGCGGTGCTTCATCAGGATGGGATCAGAGTGACCCCCTACATGGACGATCTCCTACTGAAAGCCTCCTCAGCGGAGCTCCTCCATCAGCAATTACAGAAGTGTATGCACACTCTGAACCGTCATGGCTGGATCCTGAATCTGGACAAGTCGGACTTGATTCCATCTCAGAGGCTTCTGTTCCTGGGTCTCCTGTTCGACACTCGCCAATGTATGGTGTTTCTTCCAGAGGATGTGGCTCACCAGATAGCCGTCCGAGTAGCTGGGATTCTGGACATGGACGAAATTCCGGTACCGAAGTTGTTGTCTTTAGTGGGGAAGTTCATTTCCACGATCGAAGCAGTACCATTTGCCATGGCCCACTCCAGGGAACTTCAGAGATTTGTGATCCAGACGTGCAGGAATCATCCAGATCATCAACATCTGTCTGTTTCTCTTCCTCCTCATGTCGAGTCGAGTCTGCACTGGTGGTTAGATCTCTCTCATCTCCTGAAAGGGAGATCCTTTCTAGTTCCTCGTTGGACCACAGTCACAACGGATGCCAGCCTTCGGGGCTGGGGTGCTGTCTGGGGTCGCTTCAGTGCTCAGGGGAAATGGGGTCTGGAGGAATCCCTTCTCTCCATCAATGTTCTGGAACTTCGAGCTGTCCGGCTTGCCCTGAGGCACTGGGAGTCTCAACTGTCCGAGTTTCACATCAATCAGGAGATTGTGGTTCCCTCTTTCTGCCCTAATCCTTCATCTGACAAGGAAAGAGATCTCCATCTGTTGGATGTGGTGCGTTGCCTCAAGTTTTATGTTCATCGCACCGAGTCTATCAGGAAGTCTGACGTTCTATTCGTCATTCCTGAGGGGCCTAGGGCAGGGAGACCGGCTTCCAAAGTTACCATTGCCTCTTGGATTAAGGCTACTATACGTGAAGCCTATAAATTGAGGAATAAGCATGTTCCCTTCCGGGTGACTGCCCATTCCACAAGATCTATTGGGGCCTCTTGGGCCTACAAGAATCAGGCTTCTGCTGATCAACTGTGCAGAGCGGCCACTTGGTCCTCTGTGCACACTTTTTCTAAGCACTATCGAGTTGATGTACTGGCTTCGGCTGATGCCAGTTTTGGAAGGAAGGTCCTGGAGGCAGTCTTGCCTGTGTAGGTCTTCCGCTCTGTGATCCTTAGTGCTTCCTTACTGTTGAGCCCGGTTGGCTCTGGTTCTGTGTGCTGTGTTAGTCCAGGGATTGTTTCCCTTGGTTGGTGTCCGTTGACACTTACAGTTGGGCTATGTTATTAACTGGGTCATAGCGGTTCTAGTGACTTGGGCCTTGCGCCTGGTCCTTGCCTTACTTCCCGCCTCTGGATCAGCTCAATGTTTGTACATCCCAGAGTACCAGTGACCTGTATTGGACGACAGTGAAAATAGGATTTTAGTCTTACCTGTTAAATCCTTTTCACTTAGTCCATACAGGTCACTGGTCTCCCACCCTGTCAAGGGACCAGTCTTGGCTCTCCTGTGGCATTCAGTGGGAGACCGTTCGGACATGCTCACAGGAGTCTTTCTTTTTGCTTACCTGAGGTCAGTTTAGGGTCTCAAATCAATCTAAGTGGCTCTGGCCAGAAGGTGGCTTAAGTAAGAGGGGAGGCTCCGCCCCTTGCAAATCATTTGCATAGTTGTTCCTGCCTATTAAAGGGGACTTACGCCTCCCAGAGTACCAGTGACCTGTATGGACTAAGTGAAAAGGATTTAACAGGTAAGACTAAAATCCTATTTTAATTGTCATAGTATTACCAGATAAATTCCCTTGAAATAATTCTTAGAAATGTAACAGGTAAATGGAGGTACCTTGATAGCTATGGACAAGGCAGGAGACTCGAAGACTACAAATATTAGCTTTATTGGCTAACTGAACAACTTTAGAGTGCACTAGGTGAAGAGACCCAAGAGGCCTTGAAATCTTGCACTCTATAGATACTCAGCCAATAAATGTATCAATTACTGTACCAGTCTCCTGCTAGAAATTAACCCTTTGAGCGCAACAGGGGTAAGCAACACAGTGCAAAACAATGCGTTGCTTATCCCTCAGCATACCTCCCATGTGTCCCTCTTTAGGAGGGACAGTCCCTCTTTTAGACCCAAATCCCTCTGTCCCTCTTTCCCACCCCGGTGTCCCTCTATTTAGGATATCAGACTGTGTGGTGTGTATATATAAGTGTATCACATTGCTCTACAGCATAAAACTCACATTATTGTTCATTTAAAAGTCAGTATATGTGTTTTTACATTAGTCTGTGTAAATAAAATACTTTGGTCTTGTTATAAGTAATGTTTTAGGTTACACAAGGAGGTGTCAATAGGTAATGAAATAGCCTAAAACTTCTCGACAATGCCCGCCCACCGGCCCCACCCACAGCAACACCCCCTAAAACCAAGTGTCCCTCTTTGGCAATTTGAAATGTTGGGAGGTATGCATCAGGCACTGAAAGAGTTAAACTGATCACAAAGTTTATCAGAGTGAAAGGAGGACCAGCAACATATTTTGTGATGATATAAATATACAATTATTGATCAGTTTATGCATACAAAATGTGAGAGGCTTCTGAGGATGAACAACAGCACAATGGCCTGTTCTACAGCTAGTCACCACTCAGAAGCATCAGGTTTTGCTCTCTAGTGCCATTACAGAGGAGAAATGTCCACATATATATTAGACAAATCCCACCAAAATAACAGGCAAGACCCCCTTGCACAGAAACACCAGCTAATCCCCGACATCCGTTTTGGCCTTGCTGGGCCTTGTCAGGAGGGTGCAGCTGGATTCCCTAGACACTGAGAGCAAGGGGTCCACATCTGGATTATCCTTCAATCTTAGGGAATCCCCCCAAGAGTATTCAAAATAAACATAAAAAGTGTGAGAGGCTACTGAGGACGAACAACAGCACAAGGGCCTGTTCTACAGCTAGTCACCACTCAGAAGCATCACGTTTTAGCTCTCTAGTGCACAATTTGCAATAATTCTTAGTTGAGAGATTTCTGACACGTTAACCATTTGAGTGACAAAGACATGGGCCCCTCATTGCACATCTATCTTGACACTCCGTTAGGCAAGCCAATAGGAAAAATAACACCTAATTATGGAAAGGGTCTTATAACTAACTCTACTGGATTCAAGAGATGTCTCTAATATGTTGCTTCGCAATGAGTTGTAAACTCATTAACGTCCAGGTAGTTAAATATCTTGTTCCTGCATATGTAAAAATCAGCCCTAGTGTTAATGTCCCTTAATCTGACTCTGGCTGTTGAGAGTTTTTAATGTAACAAAAGATGGTTGCCATTTCCTGGCTTAATCTAATACAATACTGTGCATATCTATATATACAAAATTCTGTTTCTGGTTTGCTCTCCTTCCAGCCCGGACCCGGGGGTGGGGGTGTATTAGATCAGCGGCAGGCAGCAATGGTCTTAGCGGGTCCCCAAACTGTACGGCATGCCCAGTCAAACAGCAATTCCATGCACCATCCACTAGAGAGCTCCAAAGCATTGACCAGCATTAGAGACCTCTCGAGGCATTTAAATCAAATGCAATTTTGCAAATGTTATGTATCCTACAGTGCAGTTGATATGCCCTATAACGTCTCCATTGTTTTGTGTGTGTTTGGCCTTCAATGTAATTTAAAGGGGCACTGCATGCTAGGAATAAGTTTCTCTTAATTGGTTTAACACATTATCTTACCTAGGTAAGTAAGTTTATTCTAAGTATTATATTTGCAGTTTCAGGTTTATAGTGATTTCTAATGTAGTCTGCCCTTAAAGGGATAGTAATACTTAAAATGTAAAAAAAAATATGTTGTAGAGTTTATCCCCCTGAGTAAAACAAGAGTACTCCCACTGCTGAAAGGTGTTTCATTCAAAAGTTATTAATTTTCAAAGTTGAATTTTTTAGGTGCAATATCACGGTGGCCTGAAATTGTACAGTGGCGCTGTTGCTACACCATCCTATGGAGATTTATGGTCAACTGACCAGAGCTGTCCATAGGATCGTGTAGCAACAGCGCCACTGTACAATTTCAGGCCACTGTGATATTGCACCTAAAAAATTCAACTTTGAAAATTAATAACTTTTGAATGAAACACCTTTCAGCAGTGGGAGTGCCCTTGTTTTACTCAGGGGGATAAACCCTACAACATATTTTTTTTTTACATTTTAAGTATTACTATCCCTTTAAGTCACACACCTCCTCACAACAAACATATGGCTTCTATAGACCTGAAAGACCAGTATGGGTCACTAGGTGTTATAAGATTATACAACAAAATAATTAGCAGTTGACTAAACTATAACAGTATAAGGATATACCGGACTGCTATTTGAAAGACACCCACCTTAGGAAGCCCTGATAACCAAATTAAGAGGCACTTATTCCTAGACCATAGTTCCCCTTAACCATTTGAATGCCAGAGAGTTGTCCAATGCATTACAACACAATAAGCTGGATACCTCTGGGGTTAAACAGAGGTGCTTCTGTCCAAAGAGGACTCTGATGAGGATATCACACCATCAAATATAATAACTGAATGTAATGATGCTTGCTGAATGTTTCAACGTTCATCAGGATTACAGAGATACGGTTACTTAGAGAAAGGAGAGGATGTTCTGTTTGATCAATAGCTCTTCACATGTGCCGAAAAATGACTGTGCATATATATGCGCAACATTCTCTTTGACTTGACCTCTATAAATATTATATTGGAATATGTAAGCAGGCCATTTATAATGTATGGAATATAATTAAATTCTAATCAGAATTCAGGAGAGAATGTGTTATGTTTGATTTGCCCGTTTCATAACCTATATAATAATTCGTTAGGATGTTTGTCAGAAGCCGTCATGAGCAGTAGAGACTTCCCGAATGCACAGAATGCTGGGAGTTCTGTGCTGTGAGCACAGAATGCTGGGAGTTCTGTGCTGTGAGCACAGAATGCTGGGAGTTCTGTGCTGTGAGCACAGAATGCTGGGAGTATTGTATGCTTTCCGGCAGTCTCTATAGTGCATGACTGCGTGGGCAGCAGGACGCAGAGCGGAGCCGGCCTCTTAACCCTTTGAGTGTCAGAGGGGAACACAACGCATTGCAAAGCAATGCATTGAGTACCCCTCTGGCACTCAAAGGGTTAACATCACCCGGACCTTGGCCCGTGTACACGGGCTTTTACACTAGTGTATATATATAAAACACAACAAGAAAAATCAGAGTCTAATGTGGCGCTATGCTCATATATCTATAATCTATAGAACTTGTCCAGGCTGCTACAATCCTACATATGGTTGCTGACAAATATATGACAAAATTATCAAATAATATTTGATAATTGTGTTATATATTTGTCAGTAACCATATCCATAGGATTTACATAAATAAATATATATTTTTTATTAAAACTGTTCAGGCGCTCTCCTTTTCTCCTCTATCAGTTTATATATATATATATATATATATGTATTTTTAGAATTGTATATTTTCCATACATTTTAAATGGCCTGTTTACATATTACAAAATAATATTTATAGAGGTCAATTCAATCAGAATGTTGCTTATTTAATGTTGACATAAACAACGTTTAAATACTATAAGCATCTTGAAAATAATACTTTTATTGCAAATATTAACAAAACTAAACCAAAAACATAACCCCCCACCCCCTGAAAAAAAAAAAAAAAAAGACCCATAGAAGAATGAACAGGGGGTTTAGGATTTTACCTCAGATCATGACAGCATTAACCCTTTCAGTGCCAGAAGGCTACAACAAAATGATTCAACAAGATGTTATGGTAATATTTTGAAAAAATGATTTAACTCTTTGAGTGGCAGAGGAGTACGCAATGCATTGCTTTGCAATGCGTTGCGTACCTCTCTGCCACTCAAAGAGTTAAAATCCCCATTCACTCTGATACCACTTGTCCTGAGTCTGATGTACTACGGAACTGGAATCAATGTGGAGAAACCAACCGCACCACAGAGGACAAAGAACTAAAATCGCAGATTCACTTATTTAAATGCAACACATTGGACACACCTCTGGCATTAGAGGTTTGAAAGCCCCATTTAAAGGGATAGTAATACTTTGTTTTAACTTTATTTTATTTTGTAGGCATTAAAAAAACATGAAGAACGATATAAGTCTTATCTCTCAAACCTTTATGGTTTAAGAGATATTCACAATCAAAGTTTCCCCTCCCGCCCCTTTTACCTAGTGTAAGCTATCTCTTCTCAGATGTGGAATGCAGTCCATAGACCAGACAGATAAAAGAAGGGGACAATCTTCTTCCTATGAGAACAATGAAAGCCCTGCCCCCCTTGACAAGTTTTTCAGATTTTTCCCTTATCTTAATTGAAGATTGTCCCTCTCTGCAGTCTACCTGGGCACCTCTCTTCTGATCTGGCTGAGCAGTGTTAAATCAGTAAAAGGGGCGGGAGGGGGATACTTGGTCATTCAATTACTCTTGAACTCCAAATACTATGATGATTAATTAGAGCTGCTTTTATTATGAAACATTACTATCCCTTTAAATAAAAGCAATTAGAACATGTAAAATAAAGAAAACACCTATGTTTTAGAGTTTATACCCTGAGTAAAACAAGGGTACTCCCACTGCTGAGGTGTTTTATTCAAAAGTTATTACAGTTCAAACTTGAATTTTTTTAAGTACAGTATTCTCAATGGCCTGAAAGTGTACAGTGGCGCTGTTGCTACACCATCCTATGGACAACTCTGATCAGTTAACCATAAATCTCTATAGGATGGTGTAGCAACAGCGCCACTGTACACTTTCAGGCCATTGAGATACTGCGCCTAAAACAAATTCAAGTTCGAGCTGTAATAAATTTTGAATAAAAGACCTTTGAGCAGATAAACCCTACAACACTTTTTTATTCTTTTTAAGTATTACTCTCCCTCTACAAGGACGTTCCCTGTGGTGCAATTGGTTGTCTCCAGATTTGTAACTCTTTAGCTTCCTGAATACAACAACTCTCGGTGCCAAGCTGCGCTCCCAGTGGACTGATTTTGAAAAAACTGCACTAGGAAATGAAGGGAGGTCAAAGCATGTCTGTGACTGCACCCCTGATTACAATGGGTGGAGAGGTTCTCCTTTTATAGGTCCAATCTTAATAGTATCCCACCACGAAGGGAAAGGATCTACCTACACACAACATCTAGCTGAAGACCATGCCTTGGAACTCTACGGACCTGCCCCCAAGACTCCAGACAGAGGCCAATTCTCCAGACGCGGTGAGTTTCCTCTGAAAACTCTGACCATCTCCCCTCCTTCCCAACCTGTTCTCCCACTTCTCCATCTCACCCTGTTCTTCCCTCTTCCTGCCTACTACTCCTTCCCACTCTGTTCCTCCCACTTCTCCTCCTTCCCACCATGTTCAGTTCACGTTCACTTCACTCCCACTTCTCCTCCTTCCCACCCTGTTCATCCCACTTCCCACCCACTTCTCCTTCCCACCCTGTTCCACCTACTTCCCCACCCACTTCTCCTCCTTCCCACCCTACTCCTCCCACTTCCCCACCCACCTCTTTCCCACCCTGTTCCTCCCACTTCCCTCCTACTTCTACTCCTTCTCACCCTGTTCCTCCTACTTCCCCACCCACTTCTCCTCCTTCCCACCGTGTTCCTCCCACTTCCTGCCGACTTCTCCTTCCCACCCTGTTCCTCCCACTTCCTACCCACTTCTCTTCCTTTTCACCTTGTTCCTCCACATCCCGCCCACCGCTCATTCCCACTCTGTTCCTCCACATCCCGCGCGCTTCTCCTTCTCCTCCTTCCCACCCTGTTCCTCCAGTTCCCACCCACTTCTCCTCCATCTCACCCTATTCTTCCAATTTCTCCTCCTTCCCACCCTGTTCTGCACACTTCCCGTCCACTTCTTCTCCTTCGTACCTTATTTATCCCACTTCCCATCCATTTCTCTTCTTTCCCAACCTGCTCTGCCCACTCCCAACCCAGTTTTGACACAAGGATGATAAGCCTTGCACACTGAATTAAGCACCGCACCCTTTATGAAGAGCTTTGCATCATTTACATCCCCCTGGTCGGAGCACATAAGCCCTCTCCATGGGGCTCAGGAGGACCAAGTTCCCAGCTATGCTGATTACTGAACACCACTAGTGGGGTTGGGATCCGCTAATAAAAGATATTTTTCTTGCTCTAATTTAGACATCTTCTCAGATACTGTCCCTTACATGCTGTCTGGCTAACATTTAACCTAATCAGATACTAACATTCCACACAGCTCTCCCTCCTACCTGCCACTCCATGCTAGCCAGATACTAACATTCCACACAACTCTCCCTCCTACCAGCCACTCCATGCTAGCCAGATACTAACATTCCACACAGCTCTCCCTCCTACCAGCCACTCCATGCTAGCCAGATACTAACATTCCACACAACTCTCCCTCCTACCAGCCACTCCATGCTAGCCAGATACTAACATTCCACACAGCTCTCCCTCCTAACAGCCACTCCATGCTAGCCAGATACTAACATTCCACACAGCTCTCCCTCCTACCTGCCACTCCATGCTAGCCAGATGTTATCATTGCACAGTGCTCTCCCTCCAACCTGCCCCAAACTGCTGGTCAATATTAGTTAATGTTCATAAATGGACAAACTGAAAAATCATGCAAATCCTGTGAAGATGGAAGCTCCCACTGAGGTGAAAATGTAGACAGGCTACAGTTCTACCACAAAAAATCAACTCTGTTAACCCTGTGTGTGCCACATGGGTGTGGAACATACTGGAAGCCAGTGTGCTGAACAATGCTCTGGTGCTCAATTAATTAAAGATAATGTTGGATGAAGTTTTTTCCTCCTGCACATAAATCTACAGAATATAATATTCTATTTTACTTAACCAACTATGATTCAAGTATGTAACAAAGCAAACATTAATTACTAGTGTAAAAGACCATGTACACGGGCCAAGGTCCGGGTGATGTTACCCTTTGAGTGCCAGAGGGGTACGCAATGCGTTGCTTACCCCTCTGGCACTCAAAGGGTTAAGAGGCAGGTCCTGCTCTGCGTCCTGCCGCTGACGCAGTCATGCACTGTAGAGACTGCCCGAAAGCACAGAATGCTCCCACAGCACAGAACTCCCAGCATTCCGAGCTCCCAGCATTCTGTGTTTTCTGGCAGTCTCTACTGAGCATGACGGCTTCTGACAAACATCCCAGCAAATTATTATATAGGATTTTTCTAATTATGAACAGGTTTATACACAAATGAATTGCAAATTTCCCGCCACCAAAAGCCACCATCACCAAAGCAAAAGCGAATCCTTAGTCCACTGGCTCACTGCAGTGTGATTTAGTGATTTATCAGTGGGACCACAGGAGTAACTCACCAGCCTATCAGAATTGTATGGGGCCAAGCCTTGGTTGTATGAGAGATCAGGCTAAAGCAACAATCAGAACATAGAATCTGTTACTAGAAATGAAATGGTTACATTCTAACACACAGGAATACAGTTTACACACCTGCAAAGGCAATAACCACAAAAACTAAACGTCCTTTCACTTTGTCAATGTCCTGCAGTGAAATCTAACTTTATGGCATTGAAAGGTTTCATATAAAGTGAAAGAATAACTTAATATACAAAAAAAATTCTATATGTTGTAGGGCTTTTTCTGTTTAGTAAAAAGGATACTTCCTGCAGCTGGAAGACACTTGATATCAAAATCATTACAGGACTAAACATATTTTTGGGGATGCAGTATATATTTTGGCAATATCCATCTCCTTGGGGCAGTGTTGCCATTGCAGTCCATGGATGGCGTTTGACATTGGCAATAGCTCTCTTTAGACTGCAACGGCGAATGCCTAGAATTATCAAACCACAAACATATGCAGTTTTACTCTGTAATAATGTCTGGATGCCGTTTCAGCCAGCAGGGGGAGTATCCTTGTTTTACTCAGCAGGGAAATGCCACTTTTTTTTTTTTAAAGTAACTTCCACATTAATCCTTTGCGTGCCAGAGGGGTGCACCAATGCATTGCTTCTCAATGTGTTGGGCACTCCTCTGGCACACAAAGGGTTAATTATATTTTATTCAACAAAAAAAAGTTATTCTACAGATAAATCTTTTGAGGGTCATTTAAATTAAAATAAAAATAATTTTAACTTTAGAAAAGCATTTATAAAAGTGGAAGGATTTTTTTTTGTTTTAACACTTATCTAGCCATAAAACAGCACATAAATAATAGCGATGAACAGTGTAGTTTATTAAATGCTAGAGTATTCAAATGGTTAATGATCCCAATTTAAATCAATGGCATTTGTTTTTGCCATATGTGTTTGTAAGTGTGTGTGTTTGTTTGTGAGTGTGTTTGTGAGTGTGTGTGTGTTTGTGAGTGTGTGTGTGTTTGCGTGTGTGTGTGTGTGTGTGTTTGCGTGTGTGTGCGTGTGCGTGTGTGTGTGTGCGCAAGAGTGTATTTGCATGTGTTATTGAGTTGTGTGTGTAATGTTTTTGATGCCCTCTTAGTCCATGCTTGTCTATTCATTGAAGTTAAAGGAGAACTTTCACCCTCAAGACACTGTATCTTATATGATTAATCTACTAAGATAATATATAGATTGGTGTTTTTTTTGTGTTATTTTAAGTACATACTTTATTAGATATTTAGTATAAAATTTAGACGTGATGTAAGCACTTCTGCATGATGTAGCATAGGATCACGTTGACACAGCCCTGCTTGACTTCCCAGTCCTCTTATGCTCCTCCTCCCACCTCTCCCCAGGAGCGACTTCACACTTCCCTTCATATTGATGTGCTGCATGCATATTGTAACAGCAAGCCCCATATAATGACATACGGAGCTTGCTGTCAAAATATACGTGCAACACATCACTATGAAGGGAAGCGTGAATGCGCTCCCAGGGAGATCTGGGAGGGAGGTAGGAGCAGCATGTTAGGACTTGGAAGTCCAGCAGAGCTGTGCCGACGTGATCCTGTGCCACAGCATGCGGAAATGCTTACATCACGTCTAAATTTTATAGTGAATATTTAATAAAGTATGTACTTAAAATAACACAAAAAAACACCAATGTATATACCATTTTACTAGATTAATTATATAAGATACAGTATCTTGGAGGTGAAAGTTCCCCTTTAACCCCTTAAGGACTATGACGTACTATGACCATCATGGTCCTTAAATACTTAAGGGCCGATGACAGTCATAGTACGTCACGTACGTTTTATTTACAGCGCTCCACCGGGTGCTCTGTAAGTAAAAATGAGGCCTAAAATTGACCGTTCCAAGACTGGAGCGATCTCCTTTAGGCCCCAAAGCGGCGCGCTGATACAAGCAAGAGGTCACGTGTACCGGCGCGTCGGCAAGGATCAAAGCGGTCCTTACGGAATGGAAATGTCCCAGGACCGCTGGTCCTTAAGGGGTTAACGCCCGAGATGTCCCTTCCAGGTCCCCGCGTGGCTGCACGCCGTTCAGGGACTCAAACAGTTTTTTAAAAAAAATAATAAAAATGACACTGTGGGTTTTAAGTGTCGGCCGTGTGTGTGTGCGCACGGCCGGTCACTAAGGGGTTAAGCAGTTTATGGATTACATAATACATCATTAAAAACACCTCCAGCTGATATCTGCTAGCACACCATATGTACAACACAATGGTTACGCTTACCAGGGTCCTGGATCCCAGACTGGAGCTCCGCAGTGTCTCAAGTTCCTCTGTCATCTTTGAAGCCAAAGCTTGTAGATACCCACGGGCATCTTTTTCATCACTTACCCTGGGACAGAAAGATGCCAATGTATAAAAAACACAGATTGTGAAATAACCTGGTTGGCAGATAATATAGTTAAAACGTGCACAGATGGTCCATTAAGGATCAGAAAATGAACAGAACCAAAAATAAAATGAGGCCTTTGGGTCTGGATACTATAATCATTTATAGATGAATAGCAGTGAGTTACAGATAGTCCTAACATCCAGTGAGTTAAAGACACAAGGTAAAGTATTATATGTAGTATGGAAAATGTATCTACTGGAGAGTTTTAATGCAGAATAAAAACAGGGCTGTTCTCAAACCCTGGAGATGATTCATTCAAGTTATAGATTAAACCTGAATGTTTCCAGTGCAGTACATCCATAGCTTGTCACTGTTTTTAGTCCATAAGGATGACTTTTAGTCACCAACACTAGAGAGGGGCTCTCGTTTGTTTTCCACTGTTTTATTTTTATTTTCATTTCATGTATATTTCTGTTCACAGAGGTATCGATGTAATGTTATACATATGTTGGATTTTGAAAATGTTAAGCATTATGTTTATGTGTGGGGAGCATGTTCTGATTGGGTGAGTGTCATAGGGTATTTATAGTGGTTTGGGAACACCATTTTGGTGTCTTGACAAAGATCCATGCAAGGATCGAAACGCTTACCACAAATAAAGATACACTTGTTTCTTCAAGTTTGAGACCTGAGAGTGCTGATTTCATTTATAAGTTTTATGAATTGTTCTAATTGTGCACCCAGGCATTTGCCCCAGCTGTCGATATATATATATATATATATATATATATATATATATATATATATATATACTAGTTGAACAGCCCGTTACACGGCCCACAGTACCACTGCCACCCGGTCGCGGAGCAGTCACGCGCAGTAGAGACTGCCAGCGCCACGGCTGATACAGAGCTGGACGCTCCTTCGGAGCTCCCAGCTCTGTATCAGCCGAGGCGCTAGCAGTCTGTACTGCGCATGACTGCAGCAATGTCTACTGCGCATGCTGTGGTGTTACACATGATTTAGCGAAATATTATATAGGATATAGATATATATATAGATTTGTCCCGATGCAGTCATGCGCAATAGAGATTGGCCGCATTGCAGCCTCTACTGCGCATGATTGCATCTCGTGAGTGAGGCGATGAATGACTATCGCGTGGAGCAGTGAGGTAGCGGCCTCTTAACCATTTGAGTGCCAGAGGGGTACGCAACGCATTGCAAAGAAATGCATTGCATACCCCTCTGGCAATCAAAGGGTTAACATTACCCGGACCTTGGCACGTGTACATGGGCTTTTACACTAGTAAAATATTATATATAAATACACACACATAACACACATACACACACACATATATACACACACATACATACCACTGAATGATTTCTGCAATCTGAGCTTCCCAGTGAGCAACAGATTCCTTTTTTGATGTTAGGTCTTGTAGTTCGTCTTCCAGATGCCTGTTTTGTGCAGTTAATTTGTCCACAAATGAACAAAGCTTGAGAAAAAAATGAGAGTTATAGATTTACTAATCAGTAACTGACTGATGGAGGAGTATCACGTTAAAACAACTGAGAGATTAGGTGGGAATGATTACAGTTCATAAAACTCTAAAAGTTGCCTCTTAAATAATGAAAAACATAATTCCTGTGTTTGATGGCTATATGTACTATGATATGCATATATTGACGTGTACAGAAGACTATGGTCTAATGAATGTACTACCCTATCCTACTGGCTCCCTCCTTGCTGTTTTTTTTTTTTTAGGAAATTAAAGAGCACTAACATAAAAAATTAAACAGGTGACATACCATTAAATATAATGTACATACAGCTAGCATATTTGAAAATGATTAATTCCTGTCTTACACCACAATGTGCTTTTTAACAAACTGGTAAACTGTCCTATTTAATTTTGTTTGTATTGTGAGAGGAGAAAAGTGTCATAGAAATATATAATAATGTAAAAAAAATATATATATGTTGTAGAGTTTATCCCGGCCCCTGAGTAAAACAGCAGCACTCCCACTTCTGAAAGGTGTTTTAATCAAACGTTATTACAGCTCAAACTTGAATCTTTTAGGTGCAGTGTTTCTCAGTGGCATGGAATTGTACAGTGGTGCTGTACAATTTAAGGCCACTGTGATACTGCACATAAAATATTCAAGCTTGAGCTGTATTAACTTTTGAATAAAACACCTTTCAGCTGTGGGAGTACCTGTTTTTGCTTGGTGGGATAAAACACACAACAGTTTTTTAGTTTAAATATAACTATCCCTTTAAAGTCAGATAATTGTGGGTGTAGAGCACATGAATCTGCAGGGCAGGGGGTTGCGTTGGACGGATGAGGAGAGAATCTACACCCCTAAGACCCTGTCTTTTTGAAGTGCCCTGCCCTTCTGGAGGAGGGAGCTCAACCCCACGGCTCCTGTGTTCCATATTGGACATAAGAGAAAATATAATTCTGGGCAATCAATGGGAACTCTGGAAAAGGCAGGGATGTCTGCTTCCTTAAAGCACATGTAAGATTATATTTTAGGCCCCACAAGTCAAAGAATGTTTACAGATACTAGCACGAAGAACAGGTTATTTGAGTCTATATAAGGCAGTTCATTTTTAGGTGTTGGTGTCCCTTTAATATACAAAAAGTCCTCTTGAACATTGAAATAGGTATAAAACAAAACTACCCCAAAAAGCCTACCCTTTCTGTTTCAGTGGAAAGCTTCTTATTATCTTCAAAAAGGATGCACCGCTCTCGCTCATACTTTTCCTTTATGGTTCCTACCGCTTCCTCCATCTCGCTTTGTCTGGGAGAGAGAAGAACAACAGGTTAAACACACGAACAGCTCAGCAGACAGAACGGGCATCACAAGGAAATTAACCTATCACTCACCGCTCTCGCTTGGCCTTCTCCAGCTTGTCTCTTAGCATAAGGATCTCTTTCTGCAGGGACAGCTGCTGGCTCTCAGCGTCGTGCAATCCTTTCTTTATGTTTTTGATTTCCAAAGAATGAGATGTTTCTCTCCTCAACAACTCCTCTTCAAAGAATAAAATCTTCTTCTCTAGATCAGATTTGACCCTTGAGAGTTCCTGCTGCTGTTCTAATGTGACACTAGGAGTGCGGCCTCCCTGCTTTAACTGAAAAATGTGCAGATTTACTATTACAGTTAGGAGTGGCAAATAGATTAGGACAGTGGTTGTCAACTGTTATCACTTTAGCGGTTGGGAATTATAACTCCTAGCACCTCCAACCAACCTTTTCTGGTTGAGAGGAAGATGGAAGTTGTAGACCCCAACATCTGACTATACCTGGATACAATCATAAGTATAAAACAGGGGGGAGATAGAAATGAGGCAACTTCTCCAATGTGATAAATTCGTCAGTTCCTATATTAGTCTACAGAGCTTAAACACCAAGTGTATCTTGTGGAACACATGTGGCCCCTCCTGACCCTAGGGTGCGGCCTGCCTGAGATTTTTAACTAAAACCTAAATAACTAGCACTCATGAACTAGTAGCCCAGTAAGCTTAACAGACCGCCAGTACCTGACAGTTCAGGAATAGTGGTCTGTTAAAAGGATAGTAATACTTAAAATGTAAAAAAAATATGTTGTAGGGTTTATCCCCCTGAGTAACACAAGAGTACTCCCACTGCTGAAAGGTGTTTCATTCAAAAGTTATTAATTTTCAAAGTTGAATTTTTTAGGTGCAATATCACAGTGGCCTGAAATTGTACAGTGGCGCTGTTGCTACACCATCCTATGGAGATTTATGGTCCCGGGACCAGAGCTGTCCATAGTATGGTGTAGCAACAGCGCCACTGTACAATTTCAGGCACCTAAAAAATTCAACTTTGAAAATTAATAACTTTTGAATGAAACACCTTTCAGCAGTGGGAGTACTTTTGTTTTACTCAGGGGGATAAACCCTACAACATATTTTTTTTTACATTTTAAGTATTACTATCCCTTTAAATAGCATTATTTTCACTGATATAATCAAAACCATATTTTTGAATAGGTGAGAGGTTATAGTCACCACTGTTATCAATTAAAAAAAATAATAATATGGTGGTCTTCACAAGTATGGTTTTCTGATCATGGGGCCCACATCTGAAAAAAACATGGACACCCCGATACAATAACATCTCTAAAACATGAGACATCTTAAAGGGGTAGGAATGTTTCACAAAAACAGCAGCTGTAATATTTGGGCCATGTAGAGTGTTATTTCAGTACTGTCAGAGTTGTAGTACAAGAGTAACTGAATGATAAAGTATCCCCCTCCCGCCCCTTTTACCTAGTGTAACACTGCTCACCTCAGAAGTGGAATCTGGTCTTAAGACCAGACAGCTCACAGCAAGGGACAGTCTTTTTAGTGTGAGAACAATGAAAACCCTGTCCCCCTTTGGCAGGTTTTTCCCTTATGGTAATTGAAGATTGTCCCTCTCTGCAAGCCACCTGGACATGACCTTTCTGCTCTGAGGTGAGCAGTGTTACATCAGTAAAAGGGGCGGAAGGGGGATACTTTATCATCATCATCATCATCATCATTCTCAAAACATATTTTAAATAGAGGAAAACTTTACTGATCAGCTTGGCTATTAAATCCTATTATCAGTTACACAAATGAAATGGTTCCAATTCAGGAAACGCAGATGACAAAATAAAGCTCTGGTGTAGGGGCAAGGGTCAACCCGTGCCTCTCCAGCTTTTGCTCGACTACAGCTCAAACTGTAACTGGAATTTTTAATGTAAAAACAAATGGAGAGTTAACACTTCCACTGCCAGAGGAGTACGCAAAGCATTGCAGAGCAGTGGGTTGCGTACCCCTCTGGCACTCGAAGGGTTAAAGAGATAATAATGCTTCACAATAAAAGCAGGTCCAATTAATCTTTGCAGTATTTGGGCCTTGGAGAGTGTTATTTCATTACTGTCAGAGTTGTAGTACAAGAGTAATTGAATGATAAAGTATCCCTCTCTTGCCCCTTTTACTGATGTAACACTGCTCACCTCAGAGGAGCAAGACTGTCTGGATGGATAGCAGAGAGGGACAATCTTCAGTGAGAGTAAGGAAAAACATATCGGGGGGCAGGGTTTTCCTTATGCTCACAGTAAGGAGATTGTCCCTTGCTGTGACCTGCCTGGTCAAGAGACCGGATTCCCCATCTGAGGGGAGGCAGCTTACACTAGGTAAAAGGGGAGGGATGGGGATACTTTATCATTGAATTACTCTTGTACTACAACTCTGACAGTATTGAAATAACACTTCACATGGCCCAACTACTATGAAGATGAATTGGAGCTGCTGTTTTTGTGAAACTTTACTATCCCTTTAAAGGCTGATAATCACTGTGGTTTCTTGGGGAGAAACACAAATTATTTAGTTGTTCTGACCTTAAGAGCTTCCAGTTCACCTTCCAACTGTTTGGAGAATATCTCACTGTGTTCTCTCAGTTTACGTTCCTTCAGTGCCTCTGCTGTGGCATCTTCCAGCTGAATTTCCAACTGTGGGAAAATAAAACATTCATAGTCACTACTGGCAGTATTAACCTCTTGGTTGAAAAGAGCGCCAACTAGCATTTTAGCATTTGCTATCATCTGTATCGGGCCAACACTGGCAGCGCTGCAGTCATGCACAGTACTTACTGCCCGCGCCGCGGCCGATACGGAGTGGGGCGCTCCAAATTCAGACCAGAGTCCTCAATGCGCAGCCGCGGCGCTGGCAGTCTGTACTGCACATGACTGCAGCATGCACAGCCGTCTCTACTGCTCATGACACTTCTGACAAACATCCTAAGCAAATTATAATATAGAATTATTTTTCTTCTGTTATAAGCATCCTTGTATTGATTTCCTTTTAATACTGCACCGTAGCTCTGTATTTCAGCAGTAAAGTTTTCCAGCTGACGTCATTTCATCTCTCACTGTGGGGCAAGCAGCCCCACAGTGAAGCAAAAGTAATCCCTCATGCAGTCCTTCTCTTTGTTGACCTGGTGCTATGCGCACATAACCAAGCTCAACGTGACACCCAGTTGAGAAGGGGCAGGCATAAAGTGGCAGAGTGACATGACCGTGTAACGAGAGAGTTGCCATTTGGAAATAACCTCATCAAGGTGGCAGCGTTCTTCTCGTTGATGACGTGGATAAAGTAAGACAAGCATTTACAGTGGCACTCACACATACATGTCTAAGCCTGATTTTAGATGTGCTTCTGGAGTAACTAATCAATATGAGTGTGTTTCTTGTTGGGTGACTCATCCACTTTAACTGGCTGAAAAAAAAATCTTATATCTTCATGGCTGTCTCTAGAAATCACCACGTGTGCACAGGATGTCAATATCCCGAAATGTGGTTGTAATCAAATCACTGTCACATGACTAACAGATTACTGTATGAGATCATTTCAAGTCATAACTGTCTTACCACGCACTTGTACATATAAAAATACATCTTAGTGCCTTTCCGCACGTGCTATACTAGCATAATATTTCCAACAAGGCAATAATAGTTCTAAAAATGTAATAGCTTGCTGCCAGTGAAGCTGTTTACATGGTCAACTATTAATTTGTGTGATTCAGCTGGACAAAGTATGAACCACTGTAGAATCAGAGGACTGTGCAACGCATTGCAAAGAGCCAATGAGGTGAAAGCAGAATTAAATAAATATGCAGTAGAGGTTACCTGCGTCTAGGCCACCTTTCACACAACAGGACAGGCATGTAAACAGGGAGTTTGGAAAGTGAAAACATCGCTGCCGTGTTCCAATCGCCTGTGTGAAAGGGTCTTAAAGGGATAGTAATACTTCGTTTTATCTTTATTTTATTTTGTAGGCATTAAAAAAACATTAAGAACGATAAAAGTCTTATCTCTCAAACTTTTATGGTTTGAGAGATATTCACAAGCAAAGTTTCCCCCTCACTGACCAAAACGGTCAAGTCTGCCATCTAGTTGTCAGACTTGGAATCCGGTCCGCAGATCAACCGGTGGCTCTTCAGCAGAGCCGAGATTGCAAGATATAAAAATAGTTATTTCATTAGAGTGGTCTAAAAAGTGTACTTGCAAACCAGGCACACTTTGTAGACTATTCAAATTAAGAAGTTCTTCTTATATCTCGCGATCTCGGCTCTGCTGTAGAGCTACGGCCAGTCCGCGGACCAGATTCCAGATGTGACAGCTAGATGGCAGACTTGACCGTTTTGGTCAGTGAGGGGAAACTTTGCTTGTGAATATCTCTCAAACCATAAAAGTTTAAGAGATAAGACTTATATCGTTCTTCATGTTTTTTTAATTCCTACAAAATAAAATAAAGATAAAACGAAGTATTACTATCCCGTTAAGAAACCTATTTTGAAAAGGAAGCATGAATTATTAGGATACATGATCATGCTTTCTGAGTAGCAGAGGTAGGTTATATTTCAGTAAAAACAAGAAAATATATTTTATATATGTTAAATACATATTTATTATTATTTCCCTTCCTTATTTATTGGGGATGGGGTGTTATTAGGTAAGAATTATAAGTTCCTCCAAGTGTTAAGCACTTGGATGCTAAACTATTTCTAACGTACTGTGGCGCACTCAGTGGGTTAAAATTTAAATGCATATTTTTCTAAAATGTTTTTTTCTTTGTACGCTGAAGAAGTGGATATTGCAACAAAGGATTTTTATAGCCTGGCAGTCACCTCTTTTCTCGCTTTCTCTGATTTACGCATATCCTGACGCATGGAATCAATTTTCTGCATCACGACTTCCAGCTCTTCTTCTTTGTCGCGGAGCTGCCGTGTCAGCTTTTGCCTCTGAGAGCGTGACTCAGCCATTTTTTCATTGAGATCGGAAAATTCTTGCAGAGCGAGTTTCCTCTGTTGCTGAGCGTCCTTCAGCTCCTTGGTCTGTGTCCTCAACCTTTCCTGAGCGTCTGACAGTTGCTTTGGGGAAGAACAGAATAGAATTTAGAAAGAAAATGGAACAGTTCTGAAGCAAATCAACGCACCACAACAAACAAATAATTCCCTAAATTTCCAAAGATTTAATGTGTTGGAGACATCTCTAGCATCAAAGGGGTTAAAGGGATAGTATTACTTCAAAATTATTATCCCTCATATTGTAGCCCTTAATAAACTGAGTTAAATGACACCAGCGGCATCTCTCAGACCTTTATGGTTTAAGAGATAGCCGCTTTCAAAGTTTCCTCTCGGCTGTTGTCAGCGTTCTGCTGCCAGCAGGAGAATCCGGTCTCTGAATCAAGCAGAGGCTCTTCAGCAGTGCCGATATCTCGTTATAGAAGGAAAAATGATTAATTGAAACAGTCTTCTACGTGTGCTTGGTAACCAAGCACACGTAGAAGACTGTTTCAATGAATCATTTTTCCTTCCATAACGAGATATCGGCTCTGTTTAAGATCCTCCGCCTGTCCCGGGACCGGATTCCCCTGCTGGCAGCAGAACGCTGACAGCAGGGGAGAGGAAACTTTGAAAGCGGCTATCTCTTACACCATAAAGGTCTGAGAGATGCCGCTGGTGTCATTTAACTCAGTTTATTAAGGGCTACAATATGAGGCATAGTAATTTTGATGTAATACTATCCCTTTAAAAGCCTCATTCAAGCCAATGATACTTTTTTTGTTGCATACGGCCCTCTCTCTCTTGCCTAGGTGAGAAGTTCCAAATTTTGTTATAAATTAATCTGAAAATAGGCCAGAGACGACAATTTGGCTACATCAGGAGATGGAACATTTGGTTCCGAAATGTGGGAGACCTACAACTCCCATCATTCTCAACCAGCCAATTGGGCATGACGAGAATTGTAGTTCTCAACAGCTGGAGTGGTAAGTGTGACTAACCCTGCGATAAACGTTATCGAGCATCATTAAACAGAGATAATTGATTTGGAATTAGAGCCCTTCTACATACAATATGAAAAGCACATATATAATCTATTCTGGGCCTACACCTCCTATAACTGCTTTACATACGCTAAGAACACAGGGTATGTTAAAAGACAAAAACCCCTTTGATATCTTTTTTAGGTGGGACTTATATACACATGTAATGTGAGTAATTCTGTACAAATAAACAAATATTTTTAATGTAAATGGGTGTTTTATCCACTAGATTGCTAGAGAGATCCCCAAAGCATGCACTGGAAACCTCACCAGCATTCAAGTGGGCAAAAAGCTCTATTTCAAAGGCAACTGTTACATTTTACAATCATAGGCTACCCTGTACATCATCAAAATGACTGATGAGTGTTAGTTTGGATGGAACGCAACCAGGAAGTCTCTGTCCCCCAGCCACACAGACCAGGATTGCTCACGCATTCCCCATTGGCCAGCTATGTCAGGATGTCAAGCCCAGTATAGAGAGGATCTATGGGGAGCAGGACAGGAAGCTGGACACAGGAGATATTCAAAGGGGAGGGAGGTCTCCTATCAGATCCCTCTTGGTGTGTTGGGACTCACAATGCAGACCCAGGTTAATTGGCAGGTCTGCTCTCTCAACAACAGATGTTCAAACAGGGCCACTTTCACGTGATTCTTTCCCTTTAAATCAATGGGCAATTTTGGAAATGCTTACTTGTCCTGGTACGGTTAATTTACTGTACTTTTCATACATGCAGAACAATGGCCCATATTTATAAAAACAAACTGTTATGTATCCTCTATGGTGCAGTGATTTTACTCCAGAATAACTACAGTTGGCTTTTGTAAATACTGGCCAATGACTACAATACTTATTGATAGCTTTAGCCAAGTCAAAGTAGATTCTCTTAAAGGGATAGTAATACTTCGTTTTAACTTTATTTTATTTTGTAGGCATTAAAAAAACATGAAGAATGATAAAAGTCTTATCTCTCAAACCTTTATGGTTTATGAGATATTCACAAGCAAAGTTTCCCCCTCCTGCCCCTTTTACCTAGTGTAATCCGTCTCTTCTCAGATGTGGAATGCAGCCCATAGACCAGACAGATAACAGAAGGGGACACTCTTATTCCTATGAAAACAATGAAATCCCTGCCCCCCTTGACAAGCTTTTCAGGTTTTTCCCCTTATCTTATTTGAAGATTGTCCCTCTCTGCAGTCTACCTGGGCAGCTCACTGAGAAGTGTTACATCAGTGAAAGGGGCGGGAGGGGGACACTTTGCTTGTGAATATCTCTTAAACCATAAAGGTTTGAGAGATAAGACTTATATCATTCTTCATGTTTTTTTAATGCCTACAAAATAAAATAAAGTTAAAACGAAGTATTACTATCCCTTTAACGTTATTTATCTTAGAAGTGTAATTGATGGAGCAATTGCTAAAATGTGAAGAACACATACAGCAGACAAGATCTGAACAGGCAGAATGGAGACAGACTGCTGGGCTTGGTGTCAGGAGAAAGGCTACCGACCACAACCAGTTACATTCCATCCAGCTGCTGCATGACGTAATGCTGAGGTGGTCATAGGGAGGAGTTCACAGAAAGGCCTTATGCACAAGACAAAACTGGAGCAAATCAACTGTACCAAAGGGGACATATAAAATGTCATACTAATTTAAATGGTGCTTTTAACCCCTTGAATCTGGCGAGATCTCCAGTGCATTGCGCTGGTGGTCTCTCTAGCATTCAAGAGGTTAAAAGCACCATTTAAATGATTGCGTTTGTACCCTGAGGTGCATTTGGTTTGCTCCAGAATTATTCCAGTTTTCCAGTCGCTTTAAGTGGGGCTTTTAACCCTTGGAATGCTAGAGAGGTTTTCAAAGCATTGCAAACCATTCAAGGGGTTAAATCTGCATTTCAATCACTGTTCGTTTTCTACTTATCCACTAAGGTGTAGTTAGTTTTCCCAACAATTGTTCCCCTTTGTCTCTGTGCATATAGCACCCTGTGCCATTTGCCACTTTGTAATTGATACCACTATGAGCGCTAGAAGGTGTGCACCCCTCTGCATTCAATGGGGTTAAACAGCAAAAGTAGAAAGGAATAGGAACATGCTCCATAAATTAAAATAATAATAATAATTAATAATCGGTCACTCAGGAGAATTGTTGCTGAAAGTGTTAAACCATTCCTATTTTTAGAGGAAGTTAAGGGGCAATAGCACGGAAAACATACTTGGGGTTGACATTATTTCCCATCTATTCTGTATTTCCTATTGTGAAACTACAGGGCAACACAGGCATATAACCAGAGGTCCCGTGGTTAGACATTCTACCAATGATGTCATCAGCAGAACTAGAGTAAGGAATCCTGCAGAGACATCACTGGGAAAGATCCAAGCAAACACACTACAATACATACAACAAACAGTAGCAGGGGGGTCATGAGCCTCTATAAGAGACAGCATTACAAAAGGAGTGCAGGTGGGGTGCATGTACGTAGTTAATTAGAACGATATAAGTCTTATCTCTCAAACCTTTATGGTTTAAGAGATATTCACAAGCAAAGTTTCCCCTCCCGCCCCTTTTACCTAGTGTAAGCCATCTCTTCTCAGATGTGAATCTGACAATCTTCTTTATATGAAAACAATGAAAGCCCTGCCCCCCCCCCTTGACAAGCTTTTCAGGTTTTTCCCTTATCTTAATTGAAGATTGTCCCTCTCTGCAGTCTACCTGGGCACCTCTCTTCTGCTTTGGCTGAGCAGTGTTACATCAGTAAAAGGGGCGAGAGGGGGACACTTTGTCATTGAATTACTCCTGAACTACAACTCTGACAGAACTGAAATAACACTCTCCAAAGTCCAAATACTATGATGATTAATTAAAGCTGCTTTTATTATGAAACATTACTATCCCTTTAAAGATTAAAAGCTGTGTAGATAACAATTCCACTTGTCACCAAATCAGTGCTGTCCTCTACCTTCTGGAGATCATCCCTCTCCTGTTTCAACGTCCGGTGCTGTTTCTCGAGACCTTTCATCTTGTTTGTGGAATCCTCATACTGCTGTCTCAGTGCGACTGCGTCCTCAAGCTGACGCTCTATTCGACTGGAATCTTCAGAAAAGATCAAAGAAAATACATCAGCAATGTACATCAACAGGAGACAATTGTAAAATCAGAGAGGGGTGAGGCATCAATGGGGAGGAGAAACCCCCTCCCCAAATCATATAATCACATCAACTGGTCACAGCACCAACTATAGTAATATTTAAAGGGGATCTATCACCCATATACAATATTATCCTAAAAGTTAGGTTATATAGCAAATATGTACAAGCTGGAGCGATCTCATTGGCTAGAGATCGCTCCAGTTTACAGGCAGAAATCCTCTGCCATCAGAGGAGACTGGATAGAGGGAGGGGAGAAGAGGAAGAGTGACGGACTGCGGTATGGAGCTGGTAACCGCAGTCTGTCCGGAAGTAGGGTGCAGTGCAAACTTCACTCAATTACATTTTGGCCAAATAGCAATTTTAAAAAATAAATGAATACAGTATTCCACATATTCTCTATATAACCTGTTATGCTAAACTTGTATAGGGGTGAAAGATCCCCTTTTAACCACATTTGGCCCCAACTAGAGACAATTTTCCACAGTACATTCATGTTGATGATAATCCTTGGAGCGCCAGGGGGCTGACCAAACCAATGTGAACCAACGTGTTGGATGCCGATCTGGCAAGCAAAATAATAAACTATGTTTTACCTATAGAAACCAATTATAAAATAATCTCCAGATGGTATCGAACTCTCCATTCAGTCTTCCCTACTGTTAGTAATCTTTTTTGGCATTGTGAGGGAGATTTGAGAAATATGGTATACATACTGTGTATGTCTTACCTATAGAAACCAATTATAAAATAATCTCCAGATGGTATTGATCTCTCCATTCAATCTCCCCTACTGTTAATAATCTTTTTTGGGAAGACGGCGCTCCACGAGAACCGCCAAACGCATCAGACCCAGCCAAACATCCACATAAAAATACGGTTTATTAGAAAGTCAATAAAATCATGGATGAAATAACATAGAACATTTGACAGAACAAGGAAAATGCCTAACGCGTTTTGTACGCAATAGCGCACTTAATCATAGGCATGTTGCCCATGGATTTATTGACTTTCTAATAAACCGTATTTTTATGTGGATGTTTGGCTGGGTCTGGTGCGTTTGGCGGTTCTCGTGAAGCGTCTCCTTTCCTGTGTCTTCCCGTCTGTAGAAATCTTTGCTGAGATTGATGGGGGCTGCTCCGGGTCCGCCGATCATACATTAATGGGTGAGTTTGGCTTCAACTTCTATATTGTGATTATCCACTATTGATACTGTATCTATTCTGGAGTTTTAAGTAGCAACTGCATATTTTATCTGTTACAATAATAATCTTTTTTGGCATTGTGAGGGAGATTTGAGAAATATGGTATACATATTGTGGAGTATGCTGATCTGGCAATAGTAATGTAAGTGATTTACCAACGATATACCGGTACCTGATATTTTATTCTTCAAGCGCTCAATTTCTTCATTCAGCTTCCTGACCTCCTTGTCTCTAGTTAAGGTCCCCGTTACCCTGGTGGAACCTTGGAGAGACTGAACCGCCTGTGTGGATTCTGGAAGAAATCAGAGACCTTATCAAACGAAGGGCTGTATGCAGAAAATAAGAGAGAAGCAATTCTAACACAGGGGAAAAATGAAAATCCCAACTGACTGAAATGGGGCATTTAAACGCTACACAGCTCCCCAAAGCAATGATTTGTCATGCAATGCAGACCTGTAGCATAGAAAGAGTTAACTCCCCTATATAAATCAATAGGGATTCTGGGAATGTCTGTGTCTCCCCTATGGTGTCTGTTTTCCCCCCAGAACTGCAGCAATTGTGAGGCAAGCCATCTGTGCAATAGGGGTCAGATAAAATACCACTGATTTAAAAGGGGTTTTTGATTACTTGAATGTGGCGAGGTCCCCCTCGCTAGCATTCAAGGGGTTAAAATTCCCATTTAAACCAATGGAGGTTTTCATTTCACCCCCACATGAAGCTCTTGATTTTCTCCAGAATTTCTCCGTGTTTCCCTTCTGAATACGGCCTAAAGAGAAACTGCATTCACTTGTAGAAGTAAAAGAGCAAAGAGTCTTGCGAAACCAACCTTGTAATTTTCTGTTTTTATAACTGTAATTTTTCTAACCTTGTAATTTTCTGTTAAGTTCCAGTTTTTCCTGCTCGAGTCGTCGGATCCTGCGCTCATAGGCATCGATCTGCAGGCTGTTTTCAAGTCCACGTTGAATGTCTTCATCTTTGGTCACAGCGTTGGAGTGAATGATCTCTTTTAAAGAACCTCGGTCAGAAAAACAGCTGAAGGACAAGAAAATTCACAGACTGATTTATTCCTACACCCAAGGAATAAGGGTTTCTTAACATGTCAGCAGTGTCTACTTAAAAGCATTTCTCAGAGTCTTTTTTATATTAAAACTAAGAGAGTGCACTATACGCAAGTCTTTTAAGGGATAATATTGTCACATTTGTAAAAACATTAATCTTGTAGCCATTAAAAAATTAAACTAAGTGACCCCAGTACCATCTCTCAAACCTTTATGGTTTGAGAGATATTTGAGACCAATGTTCCCCCCTCCCTCCCCTTTCCCTGACATCAGCGATCTAGCTGACTACAAGGGAATCCGGTCCAGGGACCTTCGGAGGCTCTTCAGCAGAGCCGAACAAGTTATCTATTGAATCAGGCAGCAAGGAGAAAATTCAAAGAGGTCATTAGGATTTTCTGGTATAGTAAGGTAAGTCAGTGATTATTAGGTGGTGTTTTGATCTCCTTTGCTCAACTTTCTTTGAATGCCAGAGAGGTATCCAACACATTGCATTGCAATGCGTTGGATACCTCTCCGGCACTCAAAGGGTTAACAGGGCATCTCTAGGTAGAAGTCCATCACACTAGAGTCCTGTATATATATTTATATATTTGCGGCATTGTATCTGCAGTTGGCTTTAGTTCACAGCCCACTTACAACAGACAACAGGCTTCAACAGATCCGATTAGTCTGTCACTGTCTTTATTCGATTGTAAATTAAACACACGAAAAAACCCACTCGTAGAATATAACAGGTTAAAGCCAAAAAAAAAAGTATATAGATACAACTGACGGTGGAATGAAGGACATCTATCTAGGCAACTACACCAGTTAACCCTTTGAGTGCCAGAGTGGTACGGAATGCATTGCTTTGCAATGCATTCCTTACCACTCTGGCACGCAAAGGGTTAAACAATTAAGAGCCACTTATTTCAACAGCATTGTTCCTATTTAAACATTACTGGCACTGAGTGCTTTCATATTTATTTTTGAAATTAAAGTTATCACTCTAATATCTTTGATTCCTTCTCTACATAACACACTGCCATACTAAAATAGGCATCAAAATACCCCCACTCTGTCTAAGAAAATGAGGATCAATTATAGTGCAGGTGTGCGTGTCAACCGCTGCACTAACTACATCACTTCCACATAGGAGACGGGAAGTAGCTTTTACACTGGGTGAGGAAGTTTTACCTGTCGGTTGTATATGTAAATCCCACAAATGGTAAATGAAATCCTGAAAAGCCACTGTGTGTGCTGGGAGGTACCAATTCCTGCACAAAAATAAAAAACAAGGTAAATAAGAAACAGTTTAAAACAGGGGTGGACAATTATTTTGACCTAAGGGCCACATCTCTCTTAAAATGATTTTACAGGGCTCTAGATATACGGCATCTCCAAACACAACAAACACATATGTATAAGACAAGGATGAAGGGGGGAAAAAAAAAAAAAAAAAAAAAAAAAATCAGGCGCCTGTGCGCCTAAATGTTATGTTTCCTAAATTGTGGGGGGCTATTTTATGTACCTCTATATACATACACGCCTTCATCGGCTCATACTACTCCTAGTTGGCTAATAAAAATTCTCTAAGTTGGCAATATTTTTTTTTCTTCAAACATTTTTATTAAGAAGTTAATATGGTCGACATAGTAATGACATACGCACTCTAGATAATTTCCTGTAAATTACATAAATATGAGAAAATTAACGAATAGTAACGGTTTGTATTAAGAACAAGGGGTATAACAATTAAATTATCGCAGACAAAAGAGGAGAAGGATAAATGCAGATCTGTTAAAGGGATAGTAATACTTCGTTTTATCTTTATTTTATTTTGTAGGCATTAAAAAAACATGAAGAACGATATAAGTCTTATCTCTCAAACCTTTATGGTTTATGAGATATTCACAAGTAAAGTTTCCCCTCCCGCCCCTTTTACCTAGTGTAAGCCATCTCTTCTCAGATGTGGAATGCAGTCCATAGACCAGACAGATAGCAGCAGGGGACAATCTTCTTCCTATGAGAACAATGAAAGCCCTGCCCCCCTTGACAAGTTTTTCAGATTTTTCCTTATCTTAACCCCTTAACGACCAGCGGTCGCGGGGTGAGTGGTCCTTTAAGGACCAGATAGAGAATTTCGGCGTGCCGCCCCACGTGATCAGTCACGCCGAACTGAGGGACTGAAAGAGATCGCTTCTGTCTTGGAGCGATCAAATTCAGTCCCCGGTATTACTCACCGCGCTCCTGCAGGAGCACGGTGAGTAATAGTACGTGACGTACCAGGACCGTCACTGGTCCTTAAGTGCCGGACCAGCGTGACGGTCCGGGTACGTCACCGGACTCTAAGGGGTTAATAGAAGATTGTCCCTCTCTGCAGTCTACCTGGGCACCTTCCTTCTGATCTGGCTGAAAAGTGTTACATCAGTAAAAGGGGAGGGAGGGGGATACTTTATCATTCAATTACTTTTGAACTACAACTCTGACAGTATTGAAATAACACTCTCCAAAGTCCAAATACTTTTTGATTAATTAGAGCTGCTTTTATTACGAAACATTACTCTCCCTTTAAGGATTTTTTTTTAGTTCACTGTGGCCTGAGTAACACTCTTATATCTCTTTGAATAACTACTATTTAGCCAGGAGGACCAGATATCCTGTAATTTATTAGAATAATCATTCACCACAGAACTAAGGTATTCATAAAAGCAAGTCTGAGCTGGTGTAATTTTTATACCGTGGGTGGTCAACCTGAGCCAATGGCTGGTGGGGATGATGTAGAGTGCCTCACTTTGCCCAGCACTGTATTATATGATTCCCCATGTTGAAAAGTTTCTGGGTTCATGTCTGCCACAACCATGGGCTGTCAATCTCTTTGAATATTAGTCAGTGACCTATTCAGCAAAGTCCATATTGTATGTGGCCCCTGATCACTCAATGCGTGATGGCAACAAATTCCAGCCAGCAGAGTCAAACTGGCACATATCAGAGGAAAGGCTGACAGATTTTTTGCCAAAGCAGGGAAATATTATCGTACATTGATGAATTATTTAGATGATGCAGTATGTCGATTAAAATAGGAAGGGACCCCAGAGACACCTTTACTCACATCTGGGCATACCGTGAGAGATTTTATTTTTGTCTTTGGTTTAATAAGTACCCTTAGGGCTTCATGCACAAAAAGAAAAGAGGACTGAGTCTGTTACAAACCAGCTGCACCATACGGAACAAAAAAAATCCTCACATTTCATTCAATTTAAATGGGGCTTTTAATCCCTTTAATGCTAGAGTTCTGAAAGGTAATGCAAAGCAATGCAATGGAGACGTCACTAGCATTCCAGGAGTTAAGATTCCCATTTAAAGCGTAACTTTCATCACGTTAATAGTGAGCCCTAAATCATAATTGCAATAGCGAAAGGCATAGTATTTGTATTTTCAAGTTTAATTGCGGCATTAGTGAGAAATATAACTTTTCAGGTAGGGATCTTGCAGTAGGCGCTCTCTGCGTCTGCGATGTCAGTCCATTCCGGTGCCTTAAAGGGATAGTAAACACCAAGAAAAATGATAGGAATAATAAAAACATACTTAACACCCTCATTCCCATCTCTCAAACCTCCACTCCCTCCCCCTTCTCATGTGTCCGCTGTACAGCGAACGTCATGAGATCCTGCTTCCAGGACCAGACGGCGGCTCTTCAGGAGTGCTGTCATCTAGATTTCTAACTATAAATACTTCATCGGAATGGTCTACAACGTGTGCTTGCAAGCCAGGCACACATAGACCATACCGATGAAGTAATTATAGTTAGATATCCTGATGACAGCACTCCTGAAGAGCCGCCTAAAGCCAGGCGACCGGATTCTGCCTCTGACAGCTTAACAGCTCGACAGGCAGAAAGGGGAGGGAGAAGAGGTCTTTATTTTCTTACAGTATGTTTTTATTATTCCTATCATTTGGCTTACAGTTTTTCTTGGGATTTACTATCCCTTTATGGTAGCCATGCATTCAACTCACCAATCGTAGAGGTGAAGGGAATGGACAGCACAGACTTAGAGGTACCTTCTCTGCAAGATGTCTGCGCTGTTCCCCATTGCCTGCCTCGAAAGGTCTATTTCTCACTGATGCCGCAATTATATTTGAAAATACAAATAAGTGTATGCATATCACTGTTGTAATTATGATTTGGGGCTCAATATAAGTGTGATGATAGTTCCGCTTTTCAAACCAATGGGAATTTTTATTTCTCTGCTATGGGGTGACTGGTTAGTTACAGAACTGATGTTTTTTTGTTTGCGTGAAGCCCTAAGTTTGGATATTGTTCCGCGTTATGTTTTTTTCACTGTTCCAAATTTCTCATTGTTCATACACAAATTAGTGCAAATAAGTCAAGGAGAAGCAGTTTGTTGAAACTTACAGGATTCCTGAGAAGATCATCATCAACATCAAAGTTGGATGTGTCAGACGGACTGCTGACATCAGGAATGTAAGGCGCTTCCAGGTTCCTGATATTTTCCCAATTGATTCCTTCGAAGAACGGATGGGTTTTAAAGTCATCTATTCCGTTCTGCCCAAGCCGGCGCTCCCTACTGCATATTAACCTCTGGATGAGATCCTTGGCAAATTCGGATACATCTGCAATATGAGAGGGGAACTGGAACCTTTCCTACAGTAAAAAAGTATTGTATACAGAAAATGAATCATTCATGTATTAGCATTTTTTTAGACAGTCATTAAAAGGGATACTAATGTTTCACAAAAACAGCAGCTCCTATTAATCTTCATAGTATTTGGCCCATGGAGAGTGTTATTTCAATACTGTCAGAGCTGTAGTTCCAGAGTAATTGAATGATAAAGTATCCCCCTCCCGCCCCTTTTACCTAGTGTAAGTCACCTCCCTACAGATGTGGAATCTGGTCTCTTGACCGGACAAATCACAGCAAGGGACAATATTCTTACTGTGAGCATAAGGGAAACCCTGCCCCCCTTGACAGGTTTTTCCTTATGATCACTGAAGATTGTCCCTCTCTGTGATCCCTCTGGACAGTCTTGCTGCTCTGAAGTGAGCTGTGTTACACTAGGTAAAAGGGGCAGGAGGGGGATACTTTATCATTCAATTACTCTTGAACTACAGCTCTGACAGAATTGAAATAACACTCTTCATGGCCCAAATACTATGAAGATTAATTGGAGCTGATTTTATTGTGAAACAATACTATCGCTTTAACCCTTGGAGTGCTACAGAGTTATCCAAAGCATTGTAAAGCAATGGGTTGTATACATCTATGGCACTCTGAGGGTTAAAATGGCTCCTCCCTAGGAATGTCTTGCAAACATGGTGGGGGCTGATATAGTAATAAGCTCGAGAGGAAAATAACTGCGCCACATGGAACAAAAACAAAAAAAATTCTCTTTGACTAAAATCATTCTTTTAACGCCTTGACTGCTAACATTATAAGGACTAAAAGCTCCATTTAACCCCTTGAGTGCCAGAGGGGTATGCAACGCATTGCATAGCAATGTGTTGCGTACCCCTCTGGCACTCAAGTGGTTAATAAATCAAAGGGAACTTATCTATCCCCTGTACTGAAGCTGGTTACCAGCAGGATTCGGTCACTTTGCCTAAACACAAGGCCCATTGTGCAGCCTTGTCCTGCTGTTCACCATTACTTCTGTTTTGTTCCATGGAACCCCCTCTACTTATTCAGGGGACCCTGTATGAAAACCTCCAATTTACAACATTATTTTCCAGTTCAGATACAATGCAGCTTTGTTATTGCCAGTGTGAGAATTAAAAGAGAAGTAAACTTTTTTCCTATGAACAAATACATTATATGGTTTTTGCAGAAGAGTAAAAAACAAGGGGTATTCCTCACTGGTGGGGGGATTTTTTTTTTTCCTTCATTCTAACAAGTTATTTTTACACTAAAGTGCAATTCTTCATTTGGATCTCCAGGTGGTGCTGCTGCAATCACTTACTATGGACTGGAGCTCTTACATGCAGTATGAAAACAATTCGGCTTTGGATACCAGTTATCTCTATTGCTTACAGGTTGATTTAAAGGGATAGTAATACTTAAAATATAAAAACAAATATGTTGTAGGGTTTATCCCCCTGAGTAAAACAAGGGTACTCCCACTGCTAAAAGGTGTTTTATTCAAAAGTTATACATTTTTTAGGTGCAATATCACAGTGGCCTGAAATCTTACAGTGGCGCTGTTGCTACACCATCCTATGGAGATTTATTGTGCTGGGACCAGAGCTGTCCATAGGATGGTGTAGCAACAGCGCCATTGTACAATTTCAGGCCACTGTGATATTGCGCCTAAAAAATTCAACTTTGAGCTGTAATAACTTTTGAATAAAACACCTTTCAGCAGTGGGAGTACCCTTGTTTTACTCAGGGGGATAAACCCTACAACATATATTTATTTACATTTTAAATATTACTATCCCTTTAAAAAAAATAACTAAATGAAGTAATAAGTTTGTGTTGCAATAACTTGTTAAAGGAAGATCTTCTAGTATAGTGATTACCCTTGTTCAACTCAAATTGTAAAAGTACTATTTTTTTTTTTTTTTTTTAAATAAAAAATGTTAGTTTCTTTATCCCCATTAGGATCAGAGGGGTATGAAATGCGTTGATTCGTAATTTGCTACGTACTCCACCGTGGTCATTAAAGGGTTAAAAGTGACTGCCAGCCTCGCATTTGCTTACCTCATGGTTCATGATCTTTCCGTACGTTTCCACCAATGACTCTGCATAAAAAGGAGTCTCCCCATACAGCATTTCATACATGCAAACACCCAGAGACCACCAGTCGCACTCAGGGCCGTACTTCCCCATTCCATCCTCCATGGCCTGTAAGATCTCAGGAGAGATGTAGTCTGGTGTACCCACTGCCACTGAAGACTGGACCTAAAAGGACACAAATTGAGAAATCCATAATGAAATACACTAAGGAGCCAATAAAATACGCCGGACTGCAGACCCTTATCTAGTACGTATAGGATTAATCATGTGAGTGCCAGAGGAAAGGCTTTTCTGGAAATAAATGTGCATAAGGTTTAATTTTTGAAAGGAACCATGCAGGATAACCCCTAACCTTTTTTTTTTTTTTTTTTTTTTTGGACAAGAGGAGATGGTAGTGACTACTACACAAAAACACCTTGCTCTGACCAGCGGAATACACGATGTATTGCTTACCCTGGAATTGAAAGGGTTAATTGCCATAGCTTCTACAGAGGAAACTGCTTGCAGAACAAACATAAAAATTAACATCTCAGTTGGCAGAAAGGCTTCTGACTAAAGTTTGGTAGTGGCATCCAAATTAGATACGTCTCTACCATGTACATGATTATATATCTTGTATACCCCCCCCCCACAAAGCAACTATTCATTTTGTTGGTTATTAATGTATTTTACGTGTAGAATCCCTTAAAAGGAAAGTAACAACTGCTGGGGAATATTTAATTCAAAAGTTATTACAGAACAGTATCATTTTTGTGAGATTTCTGGGTGCAGTGTTTTTGTAAGATTTCTGGGTGCAGTGCAGTATTTATGTGAGATTTCTGGGTGCAGTGCAGTATTTATGGCAGATTTCTGGGTGTAGTATTTCTGTGAGATTTCTGGGTGCAGTACTTTTGTGAGATTTCTGGGTGTAGTATTTCTGTGAGATTTCCGGGTGTAGTATTTCTGTGAGATTTCTGGGTGCAGTATTTCTGTGAGATTTCCAGGTGTAGTGCAGTATTTTGGTGATATCTCTGGGTGCAGTATTTCTGTGAGATTTCCGGGTGCAGTATTTCTGTGAGATTTCTGGGTGCAGTGCAGTATTTATGTGAGATTTCTGGGTGCAGTATTTCTGTGAGATTTCCAGGTGTAGTGCAGTATTTTGGTGATATCTCTGGGTGCAGTATTTCTGTGAGATTTCCGGGTGTAGTATTTCTGTGAGATTTCTGGGTGTAGTATTTCTGTGAGATTTCCAGGTGTAGTGCAGTATTTTGGTGATATCTCTGGGTGCAGTATTTTTGTGAGATTTCCAGCTGTAGTGCAGTATTTTGGTGATATCTCTGGGTGCAGTATTTCTGTGAGATTTCCGGGTGTAGTATTTCTGTGAGATTTCTGGGTGCAATATTTCTGTGAGATTTCCAGGTGTAGTGCAGTATTTTGGTGATATCTCTGGGTGCAGTATTTCTGTGAGATTTCCGGGTGTAGTATTTCTGTGAGATTTCTGGGTGCAGTGCAGTATTTTTGTGAGATTTCTGGGTGTAGTATTTCTGTGAGATTTCTGGGTGCAGTACTTTTGTGAGATTTCTGGGTGCAGTATTTTTGTGAGATTTCCAGGTGTAGTGCAGTATTTTGGTGATATCTCTGGGTGCAGTATTTCTGTGAGATTTCCAGGTGTAGTGCAGTATTTCTGTGAGATTTCCGGGTGCAGTATTTCTGTGAGATTTCCAGGTGTAGTGCAGTATTTCGGTGATATCTCTGGGTGCAGTATTTCTGTGAGATTTCCAGGTGTAGTGCAGTATTTCGGTGATATCTCTGGGTGCAGTATTTCTGTGAGATTTCCAGGTGTAGTGCAGTATTTCGGTGATATCTCTGGGTGCAGTATTACTGTGAGATTTCCGGGTGCAGTGCAGTATTTTTGTGAGATTTCTGGGTGCAGTATTTCATTTCTGGGTGCAGTATCTCTGTGAGATTTCTGGGTGCAATATTTCATTTCTGGGTGCAGTATTTCTGTGACATTTCTGGGTGCAGTGTTTATGAGATTTCTGGGTGCAATATTTCTGTGAGATTTCTGGGTGCAGTATTTCTGTGACATTTCTGGGTACAGTGTTTATGAGATTTCTGGGTGCAGTATTTCTGTGACATTTCTGGGTGCAGTATTTCTGTGACATTTCTGGGTGCAGTGTTTGTGAGATTTCTGGATGCAATATTTTTGTGAGATTTCTGGGTGTAGAATTTCTGGGTACAGTATTTCTGTGAGATTTCTGGGTGTAGAATTTCTGGGTGCAGTATTTCTGTGAGATTTCTGGGTGCAGTGTTTATGAGATTTCTGGGTGCAGTATTTCTGTGACATTTCTGGGTGCAGTGTTTATGAGATTTCTGGGTGCAGTATTTCTGTGACATTTCTGGGTGCAGTGTTTCTGTGACATTTCTGGGTGCAGTGTTTATGAGATTTCTGGGTGCAGTGTTTAGGAGATTTCTGGGTGCAGTATTTCTGTGACATTTCTGGGTGCAGTGTTTCTGTGACATTTCTGGGTGCAGTGTTTATGAGATTTCTGGGTGCAGTGTTTATGAGATTTCTGGGTGCAGTATTTCTGTGACATTTCTGGGTGCAGTGTTTGTGAGATTTCTGGGTGCAGTATTTCTGTGAGATTTCTGGGTGCCGTGTTTCTGTAAGATTTTTGATTCCAGTATTTTTGTGAGATTTCTGGGAGGAGGTCAGGTTATTCCGAACACTGACTGAAGATTGCACCTCATTGTGATTCGCTGTCGGATTGGAGACAGAAACGCATATGTCGGCAAAAGGGGGTGGGAGGGGTAAACTTCATCACATAATTACATCGTAACTAGCAAATTTTGAACAGGACTATTAACTATGATGAAGATCTGAGCTGCTTGTCAAGGGAAACAATACTACCCCTTTTAAAGGTCCTGCCATTCTGATGGCAACTGTCATGTCCACCTCCAGTGATATGACATACAGGACTGACTGATTTTCTCTCCTGAACCAAGGTGCAAGGTAAATGCCATAAGGGCCATTAGGATTCTCTGGCCAGAGTAATGTAAAAGGGTCAGTATTATTAGGTGGTGTTAGTTCTTTAACTCTATGAATGCCAGAAGGATGTGCAATGAAAGAGATAAGCCTGCTCTACTCGGTGAGATGCGTATATAAAAAAAAAAGCACCAGGGCCGATGTTTACCTACATAACCTCTCTGCATTAATTACATCTCTAATTAAGTCTGAGTTCTCAAAATAGCACAAACCGGTTGTGTGTTGCACAACTATGCTAGTCTACACACTGGCGGAAAAGATAGATTTAACCCGCTGAGCACCAGACAAGTATTCAAGGCTTTGTGAATCACAGCATACAAAGTAAACAAAATGTTAAACTGGAAAAAACAATTCATATGAAAACATACTGAGCTGTTTGCATAAAAGTTTATATATAAAAAAAAAAAAAAAAATTACATAAAAAGGCATTTTGGGAAAAACCAAACCGTTGTCCTGAGGGGACCCACAAAATCTCCTATACTTTTGGAAAGTGGTCTTGGTAAGAAGCATGGGGCTGTGCTGTGTAAACCCAAAACAAACCAGCCATTCGGGGGTTTCAAGAACAGACCTGTACGGCTGGCAAAGGGCTGGAACTGTACCAGGAAGCTGATGACTCATTCACACTTTTGGTGCTGAACTCACAGAACGAATACATCCTATATAATAATCAGCTCGGATTAGGGTTGCCACCTTTTCTTCAGAAAAATACCGGCCATGGCATTCCCTCCATAGACTTAACATTGGACAGAAGCCAATTTTTTACTGGCCTGCCGGTAAAATACCGGCTGGGTGGCAACCCTAGGTCAAATTGTTGTCACGATACAGTCACTCGCAGTAGATACAGCCTTCGTTCGGGCAGTCTCTACTGCACATGATTGCATCGCGTGAGTGAGGTGACAAGACTGCATCGCGTGGAGCAATGAGGTAGCGGCCTCTTAACCCTTTGAGTGCCAACCCAATGTGCTGCGTACCCCTTTGGCACTCAAAAGGTTAACATTACCCGGATTTAGGCCCGTGTCCATGGGCTTTTACACTAGTTGTAGTAATAATAACCCCACCCCCCATGTACCTCACTATGGTCAGAAAATCCTTATGGCCCCTATCCGTTTTGCTTTTGTTCAAAAGATAACATTCAAATCAGTCCTGGATGTCAGGTCCATGTAGGTGGACATGATAGTTGCTAGCGTTTTTTCCAGGCTGAATCAGGAAGATTTCATTAGCCTACTTAACCATTTAAGGACCAGAGCACTGCAATTTGCAATGTGCTGCACAACTTTCTGGTCCTTAAAGGGATAGTAACACTTGATACATCAAATTATTTATATTGTAGGTTTTATCCCCCGAGTAAAATAAGGGTACTGCCACTGCTGAGGTGTTTCATTCAAAAGTTATTACAACTCACACTTGATTATTTTTTAGGCGTAGTATCTCTTTGTCCTCAAATCTTACAGCGGCCCTGTTACTACACCATCCTATGAACAGCTCCTGTCAGCTGACTATAAATCTACATAGAATGGTGTAGCAGCTCCACTGTAAGATTTGAGGACATGGAGATACTGTGCCTAAAAAAATTCATATCTGAGCTATAACAACTTTTGAATAAAACACCTCTCAGCAGTGGAATACCCTTGTTTTACTCACGAGGATAAACCTTACAATATATAGATTTTGCATATTAAAGGGACACTAATGCCCCATAAAAAAAATGTTTCTTCTTGTTTTGTAGAGTTAAAAAAAAAATAAATAAATATGGCACAAACCCCATCTCTCAAACCTTTACAGTTAGAGAGATATTCGCCTGTAAAGTTCCCCCCAACCCTCCCCTTCTGACGTCAGCGCTGTGCTGACAGCAGGAGATCCAGCCAGAGGCTCTGCAGCAGAGCTGATATCATGTTATTTAAAAAGAATTACTTCATTGGAAAGGTCTACAAAGTGTGCCTGGTTTGTAAGCACACTTTGTAGACCATTCCAATGAAGTAGTTCTTTTTAAATAATGTGATTTCGGCTCTGCTGAAGAGCCTCCTTGAGTCGGACGACTCGAATCTCCTGCTGCCAGCTTTACAGCTAACATTGGGAGAAGGGAAACTTTAGACATGAATGTCTCTCAAACCATAAAGGTTTGAGAGATGGGATTTGTGCCACATAATTTATTTTTTTAAACTCTACAAAACAATAAGAATTTTTATGGGACATTAGTGTCCCTTTAAGCGTTACTATCCCTTTAAAAGGTTAAGATTATCATGTTCAGTGAACAGATTTTGAAGTTCTGGCAATTGTCATGAACATGTTATATGCTGAACAAAGGCACAACGATAAACTTCATTAGGATTTTCTGGCCATGAACGTACAGTAAGTGGTGGCTTATTATAAGGAAAATTTAGTTAGTGCTCCTTTAAAGGGATAGTAATTTTTCATAATAAAAACAGCTCTAATTAATCATCATAGTATTTGGACTTTGGAGAGTGTTATTTCAATTCTATCAGAGTTGTAGTTCAAGAGTAATTCAATGACAAAGTATCCCCCTTCCTCCCCTTTTACTGATGTAACACTGCTCAGACAGATCAGAAGGGAGGTGCCCAGGTAGACTGCAGAGAGGGACAATCTTCAATTAAAAAAGGGAAAAACCTGAAGAACTTGTCAAGGGGGGCGGGGCTTTCATTGTTCTCATAGGAAGAAGATTGGCCTCTGCTGTTATCTGTCTGGTCTATGGACTGCATTCCACATCTGAGAAGAGATGGCTTACACTAGGTAAAAGGGGCGGGAGGGGGAAACTTTGCTTGTGAATATCTCTCAAACCATAAAGGTTTGAGAGATAAGACTTATATCATTCTTCATGTTTTTTAATGCCTACAAAACAAAATAAAGATAAAACAAAGTATTACTATCCCTTTAATTACCTTTACTGTAAATCTGTTCTGATAAATGTACAAACATGCAAGTTTCGATACTATACAACCAATTTGATATATTTTGATTGACCAAACTTGTAATTGGCAATTTAATCTAATAAGGGTAAATAATGTAGATTAGCACTGTTCCTCTTTCTAATCACCTCCTCTCTGTCAGTCTCATATTGCAAACAATTATAGGCATTACTTAAAGGGATAGTAATACTTAATTATTACTAATCCCTATATTAAAGTCATATTAAAAATAAATATATTAGCCACAGTGTCATCTCTCTAATCTTTATGGTTTGAGAGGTAATCGCTCCTAAAGTTGCCCTCTCCTTCTCCCTTCCCCGAAGTCAGTGTTGCAGCAATACATTCATTTTTAATATGACTTTAATATAGGGATTAGTAATAATTAAGTATTACTATCCCTTTAAACAACAGAGCTGTGGCTTAAAGGCAGGTAAAACTGGATTTTGGGGCTCATGAAATTAAAATTTAAGAATGCAACTGGGAGGACAAGATATTTTAAGAGGAAAACCTAGATTTAAAAATAAAATAAAAAAAATAAATAAAATAAAAAAAAATTCACAAGGTGAATAACAATTACCTTCCTGCGTTCCAATCGCAAAAGTTGATTTCTTAACCCTTTGCAATGCATTGTGTACCCCTCTGGCACTCAAACGGTTAATGAAACATCTTTGCGTAATAAGAGTAATTTTGTTATTTTCAGCAGGAAAAATCCTACAATACGAAAATCCATCTATCTGTCTATCCATCTAAATAATTTGTTTCCATTAAAGGCAAAATCGAATCAACAAAATGACCTTATGAAATTTCAACAATTTCAAAGTGATTGAACACTTAATAGAAACTAATTAACCAAGTCACGCCATGCCAACATCCTCTCATGCCAGAATATCTCTATGGTCTTATCAAGGGAAGGATCCTTCAGGTTTTTAAGCACTTGAGGATTCCTTATGAAATAGAAACATTTTTGTTATCACGGGTTTAAGTATTTGTAAAGCTTTCAAGCTGCATTTTGACCTCCCCTCAATAAGGTATTATTTAAAGGAAAACTAACACCTTCTTATAATAACCCCCTACTTACCTGCTAGGCCCAAAAACTCCTAATGGCCCCTATGAATTTTGTCCTCGTGCTTTTGTACAAGAGGTAACATCTCCAATCCAGTACTAAATGTCGTGTCCGTGGAGGCGGACATGACAGTTACTGGAAGATATGTGAAACTGAATCAGGCACTGATCGTGAACCTACTGAACACTTTGAGTGCCAGTGGGTTGAGCAATGCATTGAGAAGCAACTTTAACCCCTTAAGGAACACATGCAGTGCTATGACCGTCAACTGTCATAGCACGTCATGTACATTTTACTTACAGCGCACTTCCGGGAGCGCTGTAGGTAAAAACGGGGACTGAAATTGACAGATCCAAGACTGGAGTGGCCTCTCTCAGTCCCCAACTCAGCGCACCGGTACACGTAACAGGTCACGTGTACCAGGGCGTCAGAAAGGACCAAAGTGGCCCTTAAGAGAAGGTTATCTGCCAGTATCCTTGTCCTTAAAGGGACAGTAATGTTTCATAATAAAAGCAGCTCTAATTAATCATCATAATATTTGGATCTTGGTGTGTTGTTTCAATTCAGAGTTGTGGTTCAAGAGTAGTTCAATGACAAAGTATCCCCCTCCCGCCCCTTTTACTGATGTAACACTGTTCAGCCAGATCAGAAGGGAGGTGCCCAGGTAGATTGCAGAGAGGGACAATCTTCAATTAAGATAAGGGAAAAACCTGAAGAACTTGTCAAGGGGGGCAGTGCTTTCATTGTTCTCATAGTAAGAAGATTGTCCCCTTCTGTTATCTGTCTGGTCTATGGACTGCATTCCACATCTGAGAAGAGATGGCTTACACTAGGTAAAAGGGGCGGGAGGGGAAAATTTGCTTGTGAATATGTCTCAAACCATAAAGGTTTGAGAGATAAGACTTATATCGTTCTTCATGTTTTTTTTAATGCCTACAAAATAAAATAAAGATAAAATGAAGTATTACTATCCCTTTAACCCCTTGAAAGCTAAAGTAGTCTCCAACACTTTGTGAAGGAATACACTGGATAACCCCCTCTAGCATTCAAGAAGTTAATTGCCTCATTTAAAATTGCTGAGATTCTTTTATTATCACCCCCCTATGGTGCAGATGGTTTAACCTGAGAACTACCACTCTGATCTTCTGAACACAGAACCTTGTGTAATACAGAAAACCAGATCAAATCTGGATTACCAAAAGCACCAGTGCTCTGGAGAACGCTCTACACTTCCAGGTGTTAAAAGCCCAGTATCCCTTTAAAAGGTCGCACGCAAAAAGAGCCTGCGACCACTTAACACATAACCATGTCGCCTGGATAAAAAATGGCAACATGAGAATCTCGTACTGAATGACAGCGTGAGATTCTCGTGTCGCATAGTGAATGGTTGCACAGCTTTAATGAGTCCTCCCCTCCTGAATAATTGTAGCGCTAGTAGCCGGCTTGTGCCAGAACTCCCTGTCGTTGCCCCTACTATCCACACATGGCCTCTGACGGACGTAAGATCCAGAACTCACTGTGCATGGAGACCAATCAGACCACTGGCAGTCCACTGCTGGAAGAGGAGGCGCTCTAATTAGCGGGGAACAAGTATCACAGTGGGGGAAACATTCCCAGTGATTTAGACTGCACTGAGTATAACTTATACACTGCATTTATCCTTCCCACACAGGATTAGTGGGGAACAAGCCCATGTGTGGATAGTAGGGGCAACGAGTTCTGGCACAAACCGGCTACCAGCTCTATAATTATTCAGGAGGGGAGGACTGATTAAAGCTATGCGACTGTTCACTATGTGACATGAGACTCACACGTCACTCAGTGCGAGATTCTCATGTCGCCATTTTTATCCAGGCAACATGGTTACTGTGTTATGTGATAGCACGCTCTTTTGCGTGCGACCTTTTAAAAGTGAACCAAAAGCCCTGTTTAAATCATTGGGAATTTTTGCCCCGGAATTGCTCCAGTGTTCTTTTACACATAAGGCCCATGGGTCCAGACGAGGGGAAGCACAGAACTGTGTTTTGAATGCTGTGTTTGTGTAGGTTTGCACCTGGTGATAACAAGTGTGTCTGTGCTAATGCTTCTCTATCCTGCCTGTTCATGGACCATTAGCAGGCCTGCTTGGTTTGTTTTTACAGGTAACATTGTTACCCTCCCACGTTACAGCCTGTACAATAGAATACTAATCCCTCTTCTGTGTCGCTGCAGCTCAATGCATTCTTGTAGAAAAATATCCCCTAAAACCAAAACGAGACATTCACATTTCAAGTACAGGCGTTCAGGAGAGGTACCTTTAAGGGGAGACACTTTCTTCAAATAACAAAGATAACTTGCATTATTCCAATGGCTTGCAATCAAGATGTTTTGCTGACAGATGGCATCTATGAAAAGCCTGAACTCAAACTACATTAAAAAGTATGCCCTGTAATAACTGTCAACTAAAGCATGTCCCAGCAGCAGAAGTAATCTTTAACTCAGCAGAAAAAAAAACCCTGCAATAACCAGGGAATACTGTCCCTTTAATTTGTTAAAAGGGTAAATATGCAATAGGAATAAGTGGTTCTTATTTTGTTTCACAGAATCTATTAACTAGGTAGGTGTCCTTCACATGTCAGTCATGTGTATCTATAGAGCCTACTTTAAAGCATTTGAGATCTATTGTAATGCACTTCTAATGGTTTCTGTTTACAATCTGATAAAGTCTCGTGTCCCTGACAAGCAATTCAGGTCTATGGAAGCCTATTGTTTGTTGCAAGGATGTATAACCTAGATGTAGGACTGAATATATATTGCTGCACACCATAAACTGCAGATACAATGCAAAAAATAATAGTTAGATAGAAATCCTTTATACAGCAGTCAGGTCTAGCTTGGTAAATTAGCCTGCTAAATAAATTAAGAGCCAGTTATACCTAGATTATATTTCCCTTTTAAAGGAAGGAATTACTTAAGAAATTGCCTTTCGTACATTAGTCAGGTATATTTAATTTCCATTATTTGCATTTGATTTCTTCTGAATTCCATAACTGAGCAGGGAACTATTCCTGCCTTAAGAACTTTGTCATGTCCCATTAGAACGCTGGCACGCAACAGAGGCCCTCTGGAATGTTCAGGACTACAATTCCCATTATCCCCAGCCAGCCATTGGCTGTTGACATTTTTTTTTTTATATTTGATTTTGCCTTTAATGGAAACAAATCCTTTAGATAGATGCCGATAGATCTCGGGTATAACACGCACAATTTATGTGAAATGGGGGTGCGTATTATACACAAGATACAAAAATGTATATAAAAAAAATTCCGATTGCCACAGCTTCCCTCCCGCTTACCCATATCCTCCTCCTTTGTAGTCCCGCCTGCTTGCCTTACTTGTTAGTTCTTCTCTTGCCTCAGCCTGACAGGGTCCCAGCGGGCGGCATGCTTGCATCTGCAACCCGCTTCCAGCATGGCCCTGTCAGGACCCCTTCTTTGTAGCCAATGGGTAAATGTGTTGCGAGGACCGCAAGGTCCTCGCAGGGCAATACCATAAATCCAATGCGCTATGCAAGCGGACGGGACTACAAAGGAAGAGGAGGATATGGGTAAGCGGTGGCAATGGGAATTTTTTTTGTTGTCTGACGGGGGAAAAGAAGGGTGATATTATACATAGGCACTCTTGTTTTCCCCAAAAATCTTGGGTATAATATACACCTGCGTATTATACACAGGTGTGTATTATACCTGAGATTTTACGGTAGATAGACAGACAGACACAGACAGAAGATAGAAAGCTTTACGTATTGTAGGATTTTTCCTGCTGAAAATAACAAAATTACTCCCATTACTCAAATATGTTTCATTCAGAAATCAATTGTTGTGATTGGAAAGCAGGAGGTTAATCGTTAGTCACCTTATGAATATTTTTTTTTTTAATTTTCAATCTAGGTTTTCCTCTTAAAATATCTTGTCCTCCCTGTTGCATTCTTCTATATTAATTCTGGGAGCCCCATAATCCAGTTCTACCTGCCTTTAAGTCTGTTATTGCATGGTCATTGGGCCACAGTGCCGTTGTTTAAGTAATGCCTATAATTGTTTGCAGTGTGAGACTTACAGAGAAAAGGCGATTAGAAAGAGGAACAGTGTCAATGTACATTAATTATACATATAAGAGTAAATTGCCAATTAAAAGTTTGGTCAAGCAAAATATATAAATGTGGTTGTACAGTATAGAAATGTGCATGTTTGTACATTTATCAGAACAGATTTACATTAAAGGTAACAATTAAAGGAGCATTAACTCCTGTAGCCCCTACCACTCTGCCCGGGCCCTATAGAACTCTAGGACTCCAAACTACTTGCACTGAAGCTTTACGGGAAAGAGAGTCAGCAGGGGGAGTTGGGGTCGTGCAGTAAGTGTTATGTCTGCCTCCGCTGCTGGCACATTGGGAACCAATCCCCACATAATTTCTTCAAAATGGCCACTAAGAAGTTGAAGTCCCCCCCATCCCCTTTCTCAGACATCAGCTGTATAGCTGACAGCATGAGATTCTGATCCCGGGACCGGCCGGCAGCTCTTCAGCTGAGCCGAAATACCGCAATTTAAAAATAAATATTTCATTGGAAGTTTACAAAGTGTGCTTGCAATCCAGGCACACTCTGTAGACTGTTCCAATTAAGTATTTATTTTTAGATAGCGGTATTTCGGCTCTGCTGAAGAGCTGCCATCGGGTCGCCCAACTCGAATCTCCTTCTGTCAGCTTTACAGCTGATGTCTGAGAGAAAGGGGACGGAGAGGGGAACTTTAACTTCGTATCTCTCTCTCATACTATAAAAGTTTGAGAGACCAGACTAACGTCAATTTTGTTTTAAATATGTACAATATAACAATTGCTTAAAGGGATAGTAATACTTCATTTAAACTTTATTTTATTTTGTAGGCATTAAAAAAACATGAAGAATGATATAAGTCTTATCTCTCAAACCTTTATGGTTTAAGAGATATTCACAAACAAAGTATCCCCCCCTGTTCAACCAGATCAGAAGGGAGGTGCCCAGGTAGACTGCTGAGAGGGACAATCTTCAATTAAGATAATGGAAAAAGCTGAAAAACTTGTCAAGGGGGGGAAGGGCTTTCATTGTTTTCATACAAAGAAAATTGTCCCCTTCTGTTATCTGTACTGTCATACAACCAGACTCACATCTGAGAAGAGATGGCTTACACTGGGTAAAAGGGGCGGGGAGGGGAACTTTGCTTGTGAATATCTCATAAACCATAAAGGTTTGAGAGATAAGACTTATATCATTCTTCATGTTTTTTTAATGCCTACAAAATAAAATAAAGTTAAAACGAAGTATTACTATCCCTTTAAAAACAGACCTTACTATCCCTTTAACATGGACGTAATGCCATCAAAATCCATAATGGCACACATATTTATGTACAGGCAAAGCGACAGTACTTACAGTCCCATCATCATTCATCTTTAAACAGGATCCAAAATCTGCCAGACGAATGTGTCCGTTCATGTCCAAGAGAACATTGTCAGGCTTAATATCCCTACAGAAAAACAAGCAACAGTGAGGGGCTGAAATCCTCTTTATTTCATATCATGCTGGATATATTTATTGTAGTGCTATTGCCAACAAGATCAGGCAATCGCTGGCACTGCCCTCAACAGTATTCATAAAAAGCCTTCAGTTTACAGGCCATATACGCAAACAAAAATAAACTGTAGCAATTCAGAGACAGACAGTAACACAGCGTGCTATACAAGGGACAAATCTAGTGAATTCTAGACCGGTATTGTAGTTAATGCTCAGAACTAATATAAAGGGAAACTTCTACAACTGTCTGAGCACAGTATATGGTTGTTCATAGTGACCCTGGCTTGATCACTAAACTGACCATCACGGTTTCTACTCTATTTCAGGTGCTGATGTTAAAGAAAGGGAAGGGGGGGGGGGGGGGGGGTGAGAATTTTATACCTTCAAAATGGCTGTGTTTTAAAGAGTATGACTGACCTCTGTAATGCTCTTAACCCTTTGTGTGCCAGAGAGGTATCCAACACATAGCATTGCAACACGTGGGATACTTCTCTGGCACTCAAAGGGTTAAACGTGATAGCACCTTCCTATACACACACACACACGGCTTCATAATGCACTGGATAAACATCAGGCAATGAAAGGGTTAAGCCATGCATGGAACATTTCATTAGTCTAAAGAGCGGCATTTCCTCACAGGATTCCCAGTATCTCCGTGCTCTGCTGGGTTATATGCAGCCACTGTGACTTTTTTTTTTTTTTTTTTTTTCTTGTTTACCAAAACTTTAAACTTTCATTGTTTACTAGGGAAAAACTGCACAGTGTACTCCACCTTTCTGCCTAGATTAATAGCACTGAACTATAGGAAAGTTTCATCATTTCTTAACCCTTTGAGTGTTAGAGAAGTATCCAACGCATTGCATCGTAATGCGCCGGATACTTTTTTGGCACTCAAAGGGTTAAGGCCCTATGGAGTGATGAATAAAAACCCATTTTTAGTTTATTTTAAAGGGACAGTAATTCTTGCATTAAAGTTGAGGTCCGAGTCTTCTTTATTTATTTATTTTTTTTAACACATTGCTTTATATTCAATACTTACAGTTTTGTGGTGCTATTCAGTCTGAAAGGATCCCCCTCCCGTCCTTTTCCCAGCGTCACTCTGCCTCAGTCTGGTCCGGATGGAGCGAGGCAAGGGACAATCTTCAGTAAGCAAAAGGGGGGCAGGGTTTTCCTTATACTTACTGAGTGAAGACTGCCCTTCCGGGCCCACAACCAGATTACAGATCTAATGGGAGGCCGCCAGAAGGGGCGGGGATCCTTTCCGACTGAACAGCGCTTGAATTACAAAAACTGTAAGTACTGAAGTATAGTGATATGTGTTTAAAAAAAAAAAAAAAGTAAAATGTTGCCCCTCTTCACCTTATGTGAAGTGGGGGGTGCGTACTATACACAAGTGAAACTAACTTTTAAAATTGAATTGTTGCACAGCTTCCCTCCATCCCCTCTTACCCATATCCTGCTCCCCCCCCTCTGCAGCCCAATTTCGGCAGCCTGACAGGGTCCCAGTGGATGGCATGCTTGCATCTGCCGCCCACTTCTAGCATGGCCCTGTCAGCACCCATTCTTTGTAAGTATCTGTAATGTCTTGCAAGGACCACAATGTCCTCGCAGTGCAATACCACTGATCCAATGTGCATAGGGAGGGAAGTTGTGTGGCAATTAATTTTTTTTTTGTGTGTGACAGGAAAACAAGGGAGCGTATTGTACATAGACACTCTTGTTTTCCCCAAAAATCTTGGGTATAATGTACACCTGCTTATCAGGACTCAAAATTTCCACTCGCCACTAGCCAATGGCGAGTGAAAATTCAGCCCTGGCGAGTAGAAATTCAGCCTGCAGGGCTGGGTGACATCGGTTCTTTACAAAGAGCTACTGGGAGAGAAGATCGCTATCCTCTGCATTGAAACTCTGTGTTTGTGAATCTGCTGATAACAGAGTTCAGTGAGAAGATATAAATCTCCAAGAAGAGCTGACGCCACCCAGCGTACACAGATCTTGAAGATCTGCACAAGGACCAGTGAGCTTTAAGCTACGGAAACTCTATTCACATAGATAACAAGTGACACATTTACTTTTAAAATCCCTTACAAGATAGAAATGTTTCACAATAAAAGAAGCTCCAATTAACCTTCATAGTATTTGAGCGATTAGTACTGTCAGAGTTATAGTTCAAGAGTAATTGATTGATAAAGTATCCCCCTCCCGCCCCTTTTACTGATGTAACACTGCTCACCTCAGAGCAGCAAGACTGTCTGGATGGATCACAGAGAGGGACAATCTTCATTGAGCATAAGGAAAAAAACCTGAAAAACCTGTCAAGAGAGGCAGGGTTTTCCTTATGATCACAGTAAGAAGATTGTCCCTTGCCGTGATCTGTCCAGTCAAGAGACCAGATTCCACATGTGAGGAGAGGAGGCTTATACTAGGTAAAAGGGGCGGGAGGGGGATACTGTATCATTCAATTACTCTTGAACTACAACTCTGACAGTATTGAAATAACACTCTCTATGGCTCAAATACTATGAAGATTAGTTGGAGCTGCTGCTCTTGTGAAACATTACTATCCCTTTAAAAATATGCACACTTTTTTTAGGGTAATGGAGCCCTAAGTCCTATCAAGGAAAGGAAAATATTACTTAAACATCTGTAGTTTTCCTTTATCGCATAAATAAGATAGCAGTCTAACATTCCACTCAAGCTCTGAGAGCCTGGAAAAGTTTCTTAATCTCCATGTCTTCTCTCAAGAAACCAGATAGGAAAAACAGGGGAGATTTGTAGGTCCTCTGATTCAATACACTATGTACACAGCTAGCAAAATACCATAAGCCAGTGATTCTCAAACGTTTTGCAGATGCATAGCCCATTAACATTTGGATGCCAGACTGGTGTCTAATACACAGCAATGTATTGGAGTTATCATATGCATTTGAATGCTATTTGGTATGTGGCATTTTTCCTAAATGACTTGACCTCCTGCAGAATAAAAACCAAAGACCTCTCTAGGTTTTAAAGGGATAGTAATGTTTCATAATAAAAGCAGCTCTAATTAATCATCATAGTATTTAGACTTTGGAGAGTGTTATTTCAGTTCTGTCAGAGTTGTAGTTCAAGAGTAATTTAATGATAAAGTATCCCCCTCCCGCCCCTTTTACTGATGTAACACTGTTCAGCCACATCAGAAGGGAGGTGCCCAGGTAGACTGCATAGAGGGACAATCTTCAATTAAGATAAGGGAACAACCTGAAAAACTTGTCAAGGGGGACAGGGCTTTCATTGTTCTCATAGGAAGAAGATTGTCCCCTGCTGTTATCTGTCTGGTCTATGGACTGGATTCCACATCTGAGAAGAGATGGCTTACACTAGGTAAAAGGGGCGGGAGGGGAAACTTTGCTTGTGAATATCTCTTAAACCATAAAGGTTTGAGAGATAAGACATCATTCTTCATGTTTTAATAATGCCTACAAAATAAAATAAAGTTAAAATGAAGTATTACTATCCCTTTAAGTAGTTACATTTCCCATTCAAATGTCAGCTTAAAGTTATAGTAATACTTCATTTTCAGTACTTAATATTTTTACGTTTAAAAAACCAAATCATACCCATCCTCGTTTCACTGCCCTAACTTGTATAGTTATTTAGCAATTGCCATTTATATATTCCCCCTCCTTCCCCTTTTTCCTTCGTCACCTCTCAAGCTCTAAGAACAGAAATCTGGTCCTGGGACCGTAGGGGGTGTCTAGAGGGAGGAGATACAGCAATACAGCCAAGGTAAGACATGCCCACTCAGTCGTCACCAAGAACCCTTTGTAATGCACTCCCCTTTTCTTGGAGCTTCATGTGGTTACGTGTCAACTTTTCCTACCCATAGTGCATAGAGCAGAACCATTACGATCTATTGCTGTGTTGTAAGATATACAAATAACCTAGAACACAGCAATAGATTGGAATGGTTCTGCTCAAACTCGATGTCCGCCCAACAAGCAAGGTGAAGTAATGCACTATGGGTAGGGAAACGTGACATGTGACCTCATGAAGTGCCGAGAAAAGGGACGTGCATTACAAAGACTGCATAATGACAACAAGACTGAGTGGGCATGTCTTACTTCGGCTGTATTGCTGCATCTCCTCCCTCTAGGCACTCCCTACAGTCCCGGGACCAGATTTCTGTTCTTAGAGATTGAGAGGTGACGTAGTACAAAGGGGAGGAAGAGGGAAAATATAAATGGCAATTGCTAAATAACTATACGAGTTAGGGCACTGAGACGAGGATTGTATGATTTGGTTTTTTAAAGGGATAGTAATGTTTCATAATAAAAGCAGCTCTAATTAATCATCATAGTATTTGGACTTTGGAGAGTGTTATTTCAATTCTGTCAGAGTTATAGTTCCAGAGTAATTCAATGACAAAGTATCCCCCTCCCGCCCCTTTTACTGATGTAACACTGCTCAGCCAGAGCAGAAGGGAGGTGCCTAGGTAGACTGCAGAGAGGGACAATCTTCAATTAAGATAAGGGAATAACCTGAAAAACTTGACAAGGGGGGCAGGGCTTTCATTGTTCTCATAGGAAGAAGACTGTCCCCTGCTGTTATCTGTCTGGTCTATGGACTGGATTCCACATCTGAGAAGAGATGGCTTACACTAGGTAAAAGGGGCGGGAGGGGAAAACTTTACTTGTGAATATCTCTCAAACCATAAAGGTTTGAGAGATAAGACTTATATCGTTCTTCATGTATTTTTTAATGTCTACAAAATAAAATAAAGATAAAATGAAGTATTACTATCCCTTTAAGCCTAACAATATTAAGTAAAGTGAAAATGAAGTATTATTATCCCTTTAAGACTAGTTTAGTTCATTTCAATCCTTTGAGGGCCAGAGAGGTATCCAACACATTGTGTTACAATGCGTTGGAGACCACACTGGCATTCAAAGGGTTAAAGTGAATTAAAAATGGGCTATATGTTGTGCTAGCCATTTGATTTTAATATAAAAAGAGAGAGACTCGCCGAACGAGCTGATCCGTAGCGGGGAGCTCTGGGCGGCTCACCTCCTGTCTCTGCCCCGGGGCAGTAGCCGGGCCGCTGGGTGCACTTTAGCCTGTGTACACGGGCTTTGATACTAGTATCTAGTAAAAAATAAGAGGGAGTCTTGGCTCCAAAGACCCTGACTTTTTTTTTTTTTTTTAAAAGCCCTGCCCTGCTGTGAGAGGGAGCTCAACCCCATGGTTCCTGCGTTCCATTTGTAGAAGTAATTAAAACATTTTTAATTTGTTGTGAGGTGACAGGTTCCACTTTAAATCAAACATATTTTTATTTATCCCCTAACGGCACAGTTGGTATATTCTAACATTAATCTGCTTTTCTTTTGTGCATATGGTCCTAGATGTCAGAGCTGCCAGGAAACAAAGCACTGTCTAGCAAAGCAGGACTACAGTTCCCAGCATGCATCATATGCACTAATGTGCTGGAGACCTCTTCATCATCCAAGTGGTGTTATGCACTAAACAGTAATAAATACGTGATAACGTGGAGATAACTTCTCCAGTGAGATCACTTCTCCATTTCCTATGTTATTCTAAAGAGGCTATGCACTAAGATTTCTCCACCTTTAGAGAACTTAGTGCATTGGCTCTATAAAACAACATAGGAAATGGAGAAGTTATCACCACTTAAGCACCTCTTTATCACGCCTCCGTGCATAACCTTCAAGGTGTTCAAGAGATAGAAAGGTTTAGATAGTAAAGTAAGATTGAGTCTTCTATATACATTTTTATAATGAGGTGTAGAAGTATAACCATCTATAACGTTACCGTTTTACCTTTATTCTATAATAATGTGTCCCCTTCATGCCCCTTTTACATACGTGACGCAGCCTCCACTCAGATCCAGAATCTGGCAATTGGACTGGACAGATCGCAGCGAGAGTCAACCTTCTTTCTTTCAGCATAAGGAAAACCCTGCTCCCTTGAAGAAGGTTTTTCCTTGTGCTGAAAGAAGATTGTCCCACGTCACGATCTGTCCGGTCCAGCTTGCTGAGGCTGCTTGACGTATGTAAAGGGGGACGGAGATGGAACTTTCTTCGAGAATAAAAGGAAAACAGCAAAGTTATAGATGGTTATACAGCTACACATCGGTATAAAAATGTATATAGAAGACCTGATCTTACTTTACTAACTAAACATTACTATAGAGATAGATAGATAGATAGATATGTATATGCACACACATACAGACTATATAGTATACGGCTTCTAAACATTATACCAAAGGTACAAGAGAGAAGGGGCATAGGATACCTGTGTACATAATGTAACTGGTGAATGGAATGTATGGCGAGCACCATTTCCGCCAGATAGAATCTGGCCATATCTTCAGGCAGACGGTCTTCAAATTTACTAAGAAGCGTTAGCAGGTCCCCACCTACGTAGTAATCCATGACTAAGTACTGTGTACAAAAAGGGAAAAAAAAACAAAAAACACAAAACACAAATTTGTGTTATTTTATTGACAGAAGAATAGTGCACTGCATGGCGTTGAAAGTCCACTGCAAAAGAGAAGAGTAGACGTTACGTATCGGTATAGTTCTTTTGTATATTTTATAGCGGAACTGTCACTACAATAACACAGCACTTCAAATGATTATTATATTAGTGATATGTAACACTCTTATGTTTATTTTCAAGTATAATTGCTCCTTTAACGAAAAATATACATTTTCATGCAGACAGGCACCGGTTGGGATCTTGCAGTAGGCCCTCTGTGCCTGCGCTGTCAGTCCCCTTCCTATGCCTCTCGGCACAAAGGCATTCATCTCACCAACCGTGGAGGTGAAGGGGATGGACAGCACAGACGTCTTGCAGAGCTGGCATCTACGGTGCCTGTCTGCATGAAAGGTTATATTTTTCTTTAAAGGAGCAATCATACTTGAAAATAAACATAAGTGTGTTGCATATCGCTAATGTAATAATCATTTGAAGCACTATGTTATTGTAGTGAAAGTTCCGCTTTAAACCTTACCCCCTCCCACTCCTTTTCCCAACATCAATCCCAGTGGTGTAACTATAGGGGCCTCATCTTTGACCGGGCCGCCCCCTGCGACCTTTCCGCCTGGCGCCCGCAATCTCCCTCCGCGCCCTAGTAATGCAGAGTGATGGAAGATGACATCATCTCCCAGAGCTCTGTATTACTAAGAGAACCGTGCGGGAGCTCCAGGGAGATAGGAGATGGGGGCATTGTGAAGATTGAGGGTTGTAGAGGTGGTCAGTGTGGTCGAGGGGGGCCAATGTGGTGGTGGTGGTGGTGGTGGGGCCGTAGTTACACCTCTGATGACTCCTCTTCCCTCAGGTCTGAAAGCCAATAGCTTGACCTGACAGATTGCAACGACGGACAATTGTGTGTCTGTATTAGGAAAACCCTGCCCTTCTTGACAAAGGGGAACAGGGTCTTTCCCTATGCTGACATAATATTGTCCCGTGTCAGGACCCGTTTGAACTGGCTTTCTGATCTGAAGGAAGAATAGTGACGTTGGGAAAAGGGGTGGAAGGGGGAAATTTTAGATTAAAATTACATGAAAACTATACAGATATGAACATTGCCAAAGGTACGGAGCATTGGTAAACGTATAAAGAATGATCTGAACTTCATTTATAATGGGACATTACTATTTGTTAATTCACTTGCATATTTGAAAACTTCATTAAAGGGATAGTAATATTTCATAATAAAAGCAGCTACAATTAATCATCATAGTATTTGGGCCATGGAGAGCGTTATGTCAAAACTGTCAGAGTTGTAGTTCAATTGTAATTGAATGATAAAGTATCTCCCTCCCACCACTTTTACCTAGTGTAAGCCACCTCCCCTCAGATGTGGAATCTGGTCTTAAGACCAGACAGATCACAGCAAGGGACAATCTTCTTACTGTGAGAACAATGAAAACCCAGCCCCCTTGACAGGTTTTTCCTTATGCTCATTGAAGATTGTCCCTCTCTGCGATCCATCCGGACAGTCTTGCTGCTCTGAGGTGAGTAGCATTATATCAGTAAAAGGGGCGGGAGAGGGATACTTTATAATTCAACTACTCTTGTACTACAACTCTGACAGTATTGAAATAACACTCTCCATGGCCCAAATACTATGAAAATTAATCGGAACCACTTTTACATTACTATCCCTTTAACTCTTTGAGTGCCAGAGAAGGCAGCAATGCATTGGTGTGCGAAGCTTTCCATACGCATCTGGTACCCAAAGGGTTAAAAGCTGACTATGCATCATGTTAGTCAAAAGACCAGGAAATGTACAGTTAAAGGGGTACTATCGTTTCAGAGGTATTCATACGCCATATGCTAAAGTATGCTCATTGTGGTATCAGTGACATGTCATATGCTAATGAAGCCTTTTTTGTGACATTTCATTTGCTAATTAAGGTTTTCCATGATTTTCATATGCGAATGAAGTGCTGTCCTGCACCAGGAGACTTTCACTTTTCCCAGAAATAAATATGTGAATATTTCCTGAACTGTACATCTGCTAAACATTTGGTTAACATGACACACAGTTTTGAATCAAGTTTTCAAATATGGCAAAAGAAAAACTCAAGGTGACAAGTTCACTTTAAAGGGATAGTAATGTCTTAATTATGTAAAAAGTAATATTGTAAACCATAATATAAGAAATCTATCGATGCCATTCCTATCTCTCAAAAAAGATTTATTGTGTGAGAGATAGAGCGTCCCCCTCTTCTCTTCCTGATGTCAGCTGTAAAGCCAACAGAAGGAGATCCTTGTCGGCTGACACGAGGAGGCTCTTCAGCAGAGCCGCAATAGCGCGATTTAAAAAGAATTACTTCTTTGGAACAGTCTAAAAAGTGTGCTTGCAAACCAGGTACACTTTGTAGACCATTCCAAAGTAATATTTCTTGATCATGCACGCTATTGCGGCTCTGCTGGAGAGCCGCTTGTCTGACATCAGGAGAAGGGGAGGGAGAAGGGATCCTTAACGGAGGATCTCTCTCTCTCAAACCATAAAGGTTTTGGAGATAGGAATGGAATCAATGGATTTCTTATTTTATGGTCTACAATATTACTTTTTATATAATTAAGACATTACTATCCTTTTAACCCCTTAACGACCAGCCAGGCACACGGCGGTCACTAAAGGACCACGGAACTTTTTTTTTTTTTTTTTTTGGACGATTCGACTCAGGTCTCCCCGAACAGTGTGCAGCCGCTAAGGGAGCCCTGAAATCCATGACGGTCATAGTACATCATGTCCATACCTGGGAACTTTTGAAACAGGGCTACCCGGAGGGTAACCCTGTCAGTGCTGACTTGGGAGGAAAATGCCGCGATCCGCGTCATAAAAGGGGCGGAGCTTAGTCGCGGGGGGAGGGACCAAAAAAAAACCTGCAAAATGTATCTAAGAGGGCGGGGAGTGGGAGGAACCAGGCGGGATGGAGCACAAATGGGCAGAGTTTCTATTTAAAACTCTGCCCACCCGGTGATCCACACATTGCCCCGGAGACCCGGTAATTCAGTCTGAAATCCCGAGTCTCCGGGGCAAAACCGGAGAGTTCCCAGGTATGATCATGGGTCATTCAGGCATTTTTTACCCATGACGTACCATGACCGTCAAGGGTCGTTAAGGGGTTATCATCTCAGGATATATAGCCGTTTCTTCACAAGTTTTTCAAAGCTCTTAAAGATTACTCGAGAAAGGGATTTATATTCACAAACCCTGAGAGAGACTTTTGTGTAACAATTGTCTGGATGCAATTTTTCATCTGATATTGCCATATTGGCATGTATAATGTTATTTTCTATAGTTTAACCCCTTAAGGACTATGTGACATGCTATGACCGTCACGGTCCTTATACCCTTAAGGACCAGTGACGGTCATAGCACGTCACGTACTTTTTAATTACAATGCTCTACCAGGAGCGCTGTAAGTAAAAATAGGGCCTAAAATTGACAGCTCCAAGACCGGAGCGATCTCTCTTAGGCCTCAAAACGGCGCGCCGGTACGCATAACAGGTCACGTGTCCCGGCGCATCGGCAAGGATCAAAGCAGTCCTTAACCCCTTAAGGACCAGCGGTCCTGTGGAGTGCCATCCCTTAAGGATCACATAGGAAACTTTGACGTGCCGTCCCACGTGACTGATCACGTGGGGCGGCACGTCAAACGGGGCACTGGAAGAGATCGCTCCGGTCTTGGAGCGATCAACTTCAGTGCCCTGTAGGAGCACGGTGAGTAAAAGTATGTGACGTACCAGGACCGTCACTGGTCCTTAAGTGCCGGACCAGCGTGACGGTCCTGCCACGTCAATGGTCCTTAAGGGGTTAAAGGAAGGTAACTTCCCTGGACCGCTAGTCCTTAAGGGGTTAAACACATGGTTGCCTTTTTCTTTATTGTAGCATTGAGGGCTAAGATTGTTTTGTGTTTTATCATTATGTATTTATAAATATAAAAATTACTTTGCATACATTTACAGTTGTTTGGTCATACCATCCTTCTGAATAAGGTCAGTAGATGTTTACATGGAGATTTCATCACTATACAAATTGCTCCTCGGCTTTTTTAAACCCTAAAATAACTTGTTTTCTGTATATTTTTGGAGTGATTTCTGCAGCTACTTTTTTCTTTTAAAATAAGAAGTTGGCTATACACTAACAAATTAGACGTACCAAATAATTTTCATCTTGAAACGCGTAGTGTAATGTCGTAATCCACTGACAGTCCCCATTTACCAACACGTTTCTCTCTTCTCGGAAACAAGCTGTCTAGAAGACAAGATTCAAATAATCATTAATAAACAAACACACAAAAGCCTAGACGTGGGATGGGCAATTTGAACCTCTCTGGCTATTATTGGACTACGACTCCCGTCATCCTCCGCCAGCATAAGGCCAAATGAGTATGATGGGAGTTGTAGTTTAATAATAGCTGACGAAAAACATATTGCTTTAAACAGAATCCTAAAAAATAAATAAATAAAATACATTGTTGAACTGGAAATGGTGCAGAGACATGCAACAAAATTTATAAGGGATTGGAGGATCTGATTTATAAAGAGAGACTAGCCAAACTGGGTTTTTTTACATTACAGAAGAGACGTCTAAGGGGTGATATGATCACCATTTACACATATAGTATCTGCAAGTACAACATCCTGAGGTAAAGAATTCTATAGCTTTATGCAAAGAGCTGAGAGGTCAACCATTAAGACTAGAGGAAAGTCGCTTTAGACTAAAACAAAAGCAGGCTTTTTTTACAGTAAGGGTGGTAAAGCTATATAATTCTTTTCCTCAGAATGTTGTACTTGAAGATACTGTAACTGCTTTAACCCCTTAACGACGGGCCGTGCACGCACCTTGCGGTCCGTTAAGGACCACGGATCTTTTTTTTTTTTTTTTTTTTTTTGCGGCTGCGTTCCGGACTCCCCGAACGGCGTGCAGCCGCGAGGGGAGCCTGGAATTCCATGACGGTCCAGTTCCGTCATGGGTCGTTAAGGGTATAACAACCCATGACGGAACAGGACCGTCATGGGTCCTTAAGGTGTTAAAAATAACAACGGATGCCTTTCTAGCAAAGAACAATTCTCAGAATTATGACAGATGGTTTCAATGCAGATAGGTTGCTGATCCAGGGAAATATCTGATTGCCATTTGGAGTCAGGAAGGAATTTTTTTACCCACTTTGGGCTGAAATGGAAATGGCTTCAGTGGGGTTTTGCCTTCCTATGGATCAACAGGGGTGTATATCTCATGTGCTGCAACCAACCATGTAAAGTGGCAGATTAACTTATAACACCAGGGTTAAAAAACAAAATGCTGTTACGTGAAGGAGCAAAAAGATAAGGGATATACATGCAAAGTTTCTCAGATTCACAGAATTATAGATGTTCTAATTTACAGTTGCAAGCTATTTAGCTCAGCTTTTTAAAGGGATAGTAATACCTAAAATGTAAAAAAAAAATATGTTGTAGGGTTTATCCCCCTGAGTAAAACAAGAGGACTCCCACTGCTGAAAGATGTTTCATTCAAAAGTTATTAATTTTCAAAGTTGAATTTTTTAGGTGCAATATCACAGTGGCCTGAAATTTTACAGTGGCGCTGTTGCTACACCATCCTATGGAGATTTATGGTCCCGGGACCAGAGCTGTCCATAAGATCGTGTAGCAACAGCACCACTGTACAATTTCAGGCCACTGTGATATTGCACCTAAAAAATTCAACTTTGAAAATTAATAACTTTTGAATGAAACATCTTTCAGCAGTGGGAGTACTCTTGTTTTACTCAGGGGGATAAACCCTACAACATATTTTTTTACATTTTAAGTATTACTATCCCTTTAACTTATAACAACAGGGTTAAAAAACAAAATGCTGTTATGTGAAGGAGCAAAAAGATAAGGGATATACATGCAAAGTTTCTCAGATTCACAGAATTATAGATGTTCTAATTTAAAGTTGCAAGCTATTTTTTGTTTCCACTGTTTACTGTTCTACCCCCCCCCCATCTTCCTCTAGTGACATTAAAGGGGAACTATCATCCCTACACAAGTTTGGCTCATAATTATTTTCATGTAGCTATACGCTGTTATAGTTGTTGTTTTTTTTTCTTAGAGAATGAGAAATGTAAAGTTTTAAAAATGAGCCGGGGCCTTATTTCCGAACAGACTGCGGGCACAACTCTGCCTCGCAGCCTGTCAATCTTCGTCTGTTCCCTCCCCACGTAGCTCCTCGTTCCAACCTCCTCCGATGACAGAGGATTTCTCCATGTAAGCTGGATTGCTCTCATTGGGTTTCATTACAGGATCAGATCTATAACTAGAGCTATGGACACTGGGACTGAGGTCAAACCCCATACAGTTGCCCAATAAAAACAGACCTGCACTGTGTTGACATGTGATTCTTAGCTTAGGTCCTCGGTCACACCAACAAGTTAGGTTTTAAGGTCGTTGCTGACTGAGCACAGATGGAGCAATCACAATGACGGAGCCAATTATAATTTGTTTTAATAAGCAGGGATATCCTGAAAACCTGTATTGCTGGTGTCCTGATGAGTAACTGGTCTAGTCTAGGCTGTTAACAGGTGACCTTAACACAGTCATTAAACCTTTGAATGTCAGAGTGGTATGCAATGCATTGCAAGGCAAGGAGTTGCATCCACCACTGGAGCTCAAAGGGTTAACCCTTGGGGCCTGGAAGTGTGACCCGAGCCTTGACACGGAGCTCACCATCACACTGACCCTTATCGGGGGAGAGGGTATCACTATACTTATATAGTTATCCTCACCAGTGAGGGGGACTGGGGAATAGTATATGTTGGTATGTGTTTATATCGGATTGATTTTATTTGAAAATCCTCAATAAAACGTTTTGGGGGAAAAAAATACAGTTTGCAAATAAAACAAACCAATCAAGCCTCTAAACCGGAATCTAGTAAAGCTGAAGGCTAGATTTTCTGCCACAGTGTGATGCTTCAAACTAGGTCAACTGAATCAAGGTGCTGGAGGTGCGGGACAAAGGTATGGACAAACATGAAATATAAAATCCAAAAAAATTTGAAGGTGCCTGTAAATGGATGTACATACACAGACGTATATTAACCTCCTAAGGACCAGACGAGCTGCTGGCACTTTTTTTTTTTCTTATCAGAATCAGAGGTTCCCAAATATCGTGCAACTGCATGGGGACCCCTGCATTCTGTGAAGTATATGTACATCATGGGACCTTTAGGCAGGTTCACCCCATGACGAACATGTACGTCCTTGGTCCTTAAGGGATTAAATAACCCTAAAAGCCAGAAATAACATTTTAGTACACTGAAGTCCCAGACACCCTGCATTATGCACCCAGAGGTATAGAGGTACTTACTTCCGCTCTTTTCAGCATCTCCCATTTGTTTAGGATTTTCATTGCATAAATACGCTCTGTGCTTTTCATTCGAACCACAGCAACCTAGAAAAGACATTTTATTGAGATTAATAAATAGCAATTGGGATGGGAATATTGCCATATACATGGATATACAAGAGGGTTTCTCTTTTGATTTGACCATACGCATGCTGATTTGAGGCATTTATATAAATACTAGTTGAAAAGCCCGTGTACACGGGCCACAGTGCCACCCAGCAGCCTCGGCTGGTGGCTGGATCATGTCTTGTCACTGGCCGTGCTGCAGTCATGCGCAGTACTGACTGCCAGAATGCGCCACAGCTGATAATGGAGCAAGGCTCTCCAAATTCAGACTGTAGCCCTCTCTGTGCACTGTGCGCAGAGAGGACTCTGGTCTAAATTCGGAGAGAGCCCCGCTCCGTTATTAGCTTCTGCGCGTTCTGGCAGTCAGTACTGCGTATGACTGCAGCATGCACAGCCATCTCTACTGAGCATGACGGCTTCTGACAAACATCCTTAGCCAAATATTATATAGGAATATGTGCTTTGACCCATTAAGTATTTAGTTTCTATAGTTTAGATTATATTTTAGTCGGCTGAAAAATTGTATGATGATTTGTATTTAGGTGAATAAGACACCGCTGTGCAATTCTAAGGTACTGAAGTGGTTAACTTTGAGAGTCTGGTAAAGTTTTTAGATACTAAATAATCACAACATGTATTACCACCTGTGTGTGCAAATTGGGCTCTGTGGGTCAGTTTAAACATTGTAACTTGTTTGTGATTGGTTGAGAGAATGTATCAGTCAGGGCTTGTTATTAATGTAGATGGCGAGGCACAACATAACCAGATCTATGATTAAATGCAACTAGCATGAAACGCGTTAGGCGATTTGTGCGCTACTACCTTATTTTACGAGTGTTGACCATTTTGCAATATGGAGTTGCTTTTAAAAATTGTATCAATAAAAAAAATCTTTTATGGAAGATTCTACTGTTGAGTTGGCTGTTTGGGATTAAAGGGACAGTAATGTCTCAAAAAATTTTTTTTACAATTATGTAGAGTTTAAAATATTAATTAAATCGTTCCAAACCCTATCTCTCAAACCGCTAAGGTTTGAGAGATATAGGGATTCAAAGTTCCCCCCTCCCTCCCCTTCTCCTGATGTCAGCTGTAAAGCTGACAGCAGGAGAATCAAGTCATACAAATCGAGGAGGCTCTTCAGCAGAGCCGAATCACGTTACTTAAAAATAATTAATTCATTGGAAAGGTCTAAAAAGTGTGTCTGGTTTGAAAGCACACTTTGTAGATCTTTCCAATTAATTTATTTTTAAGTACTGCGATTTCGGCTCTGCTGCAGAGCCGCCTGCTGGTCCATGGACCGAGATCTCCTGCTGTCAGCTGGATACAGGACAAGGGGAGGGAGGGGGGAACTTTGAATCCCTATATGTCTCAAACCATAGCGGTTTGAGAGATAGGGTTTGCAGCTATTTGATTAATATGTTAAACTCTATATAACTGTAAAAACTGTCCCTTTAAGCTGGTCTATCAAAGCACTCCCTACCGGTGCCACAGTGTGATATCAGTTAACCCTTTGAGTGACCGTAGCAAGATCTTGATGAACATTGCCTTTAAAAATTCTGATGTTAAAAATGTCATTGATTTTGTCTTTGAAACTAATATTTTCACAGAAAGAAAAACATTTTTGTCTTTGAAATGGCAAATTGATTCTCACTCCTGCTAACAGCACTTTAATTTGTCTTCTCCAAGTTTAGACCATTTTTGTCACTACAAAGTGATACTGAAACAAATATTTCTTTTATGAAAATACTTAACAATATGATGGCGGATTAAACCACGCCCACTTTTAAGACGCCTTTTTCCCTTTGATGGACATGGCGGAATTGGATGCAAGATGGAAAACATCTGAGAATTGGCGGACTAGGGAGTAAGAACATTTTGTTCTGATTAAAGACAATTTCAGTTACCACCACTTGCTGAACATTTATCGATTACTTATAGTACCCTGCACTGTGCTGCCGAATTTTTTGACCTGCAGAGGGATATGCAAAGCAATGACTGCATACCTCTCTGGCACTCAAAGGGTTAATAAACCTCATCACAGTTCATGCTGGCTGAGAGTAGCCTTTTTTTTTTCAATTTGTACTTGTATTTGTCCCTTAGTGTGTAGATAATTGGCTTCCCTATAGCTCCACTCTTGCATTCTGCATACAGCCCATCTGAAAGACATCCATTTGGTGCCTTGGATATCTGTAGAAGATTATTAAAGAGATAGTAAAGTTTCAAAATAAAAGCAGCTCCAATTAATCTTCATAGTATTTGGGCCGTGGAGAGTGTTATATCAGTACTGTCAGAGTTGTAGTACAAGAGTAATTGAATGATAAAGTATCCCCCTCCCACCCCCTTTTACTGATGTAACACTGCTCACCTCACAGCAGAAAGACTGTCCGGATGGATCACAGAGAGGGACAATCTTCAGTGATCATAAAGAATATAACTGAAAAATCTGTCAAGCGGGGCAGGGTTTTCCTTATGATCACAGTAAGAAGATTGTCCCTTGCTGTGAGATGTCCAGTCAAGAGACCACATTCCACATCTGAGGGGAGGTGGCTTACACTAGGTAAAAGGGGTGAGAGGAGGATACTTTATCATTCAATTACTCTTGAACTACAACTCTGACAGTACTGAAATAACACTCTCCATGGGCCAAATACTATGAAGATTAATTGGAGCTGCTTTTATTTTGAAACATTTCTGTCCTTTTAAGTGGTATACTGCACAGCGGTTTCAGATCATATTGGTTCATATGAAGAATATTTCGCAATGTGATACTGCCCCTCTATATTCTAGCCTTCTTTATTATCAGTATAGGTTTGCACCTATTCCTCACATTCTACAACTCCCCCAGCTGCTTCTGCTGGGGATGCAATTCCATGTGGCTATTCCCTTTTTCTGTAATGTATTATGTCCTACTGTTTCATTTAACCATTTGAGTCCCCGAGGGATATGCAATGCATTGCACAGCATACCGCTCTGGCACTCAAAGGTTAAGTCTTCCACCTTACAGTTTCGGAGCTTGACCTTCTGTGTTTCCCTTCATCCGACCTGCACTGCCATCTGGTCACCAAGATTAACACATAACCTCTCAGAGTTTAAACAGCCAATCAGAGTTTATGTAATAAGCTGGTGCAGGACTTGTTTATTCAGTATTGGCTTCTATGTAAATGCTTAACTTATGTACCAAATCACTTTTGTTGTGTATATGCATATGAATCAAATGCATTCGCCCGCACGAGCATCCACCTAAAACTGACAGACAGAATGGGTAACATAGCGATACGTTGTGTTTTGTTAGCAGATATCCGATGTGAAAATGATAATCATACCGAGATTCTATGACCCATTAAATCATGGGAATACAATTGCTAGACCTTCAGTTGTTCAAGACTAAAATTTCCAAAAAGGGTGCTATTGTGCACATTTATATAACTGTACAGTATTCTGACATACCTTCCACGCTGGTTTCACAAATCAGATTCAAATGCAACGGCATCGCTGCCAAGTCTGAATGACTCATGTCCCTATACCAGGAGTGTCCAAGCCACCAACAGGTCAGGATTTAAGAATTTCCCTGATTAAGAATAGGTGCGTTAATCAGTAGCTCAGTCATTTTGATTGTCCTACATGTCCTCAGACAGAGAAATCCTTAACCCTTTGACTACCACTCTGGCACTCAAAGGGTTAAATCCAGGACTGTTGGTAGCTGTTGTGGACCGAACCTGGGCACTCCTACCATATACTCTGTATGTGCTGGTCATGCCTTGGGGCAGCGTTTTCCTTTTACTTAATGAGTGAAGGTTGTCCCTAGGTGTGAACCGCCCGGTTCCTCGACCAGATTGCAGCTTTAAGGGGAGGAGGCCAGAAGGGGAGGGGGAAATCCTTCTGGATTTAATAAAGCTTGAACAAAACTGAAAGTATTGAAATGTAGCTCTATATGCTCAAAAAAGAATAAAGACGACCATCACTTTAATAGATATATTACTATCCCTTTAAAGGGATAGTAATACTTAGTTTTATGTTTATTTTATTTTGCAGGCATTAAAAAACCATGAAGAACGATATAAGTCGTATCTCTCAAACCTTTATGGTTTGAGAGATATTCACAAGCAAAGTTCCCCTCCCGCCCCTTTTACCTAGTGTAAGCCATCTCTTCTCAGATGTGGAATCCAGTCCATAGACCAGACAGATAACAGAAGGGGACAATCTTCTTCCTATGAGAACGATGAAAGCCCTGCCCCCTTGACAAGCTTTTCAGGTTTTTCCCTTATCTTAATTGAAGATTGTCCCTCTCTGCAATCTACCTGGGCACCTCCCTTCTGATCTGGCTGAACAGTGTTACAACAGTAAAAGGGGCGGGAGGGGGATACTTTGTCATTGAATTACTCCTGAACTACAACTCTGACAGAATTGAAATAACACTCTCCAAAGTCCAAATACTGTGATGATTAATTAGAGCTGCTTTTATTATGAAACATTACTATCCCTTTAAGACTGAATAGTAAATAATGTAATTGAGTTCTGTAGAAAGGAATCTCCTGGGGTTTAATGGTACCATTTAGATTCACTTTTTCATCCTAAAGAAAAAGTACGCTGCCTTCATTTGATTGTCCCTCTTGGTTTTGTAGATCTAGTTTAATCCCTGGGAAGAACAGAGTATGCCCTAAAGAGAACGTTCACTTGTTGAAACTGTGAAGAAGACACGGTGTGTGTAAAAGAGCACATTGTGAGCAGTTGTGAGACTGTAACACTGTGTGAGAGCAGAAAAAAAGGTCAAGAAGCTCACATAAACCCCAAATGTGAAACTGCAAAAAACCATGATGTACTAACCGTTGTTAAAGGGATAGTAATACTTCGTTTTAACTTTATTTAATTTTGTAGGCATTAAAAAAAAAACATGAAGAACTATATAAGTCTTATCTCTCAAACCTTTATGGTTTAAGAGATATTCACAAGCAAAGTGTACCCTCCCGCCCCTTTTATTGATGTAACACTGCTCAGCCAGATCAGAAGGGAGGTGCCCAGGTAGATTGCAGAGAGGGACAATCTTCAATTAAGATAAGGGAAAAACCTGAAAATCTTGTCAAAAGGGGCAGGGCTTTCATTGTTCTCATAGGAAGAAGATTGTCCCCTGCTGTTATCTGTCTGGTCTATGGACTCCATTCCACATCTGAGAAGATATTGTTTACAGTAGGTAAAAGGGGCGGGAGGGGAAACTTTGCTTGTGAATATCTCATAAACCATAAAGGTTTGAGAGATAAGACTTATATCATTCTTCATGTTTTTTTAATGCCTACAAAATAAAATACAGTTAAAACAAGTATTACTATCCCTTTAAGACTTCATCTGGAATACGAAAAAGGATATTCTAGAACTGGAGAGTACAATGAAGAGCGACAAAATTAATTAGGGGAATGGAGGACTTGATGTATGAGGAATGACTAGACAAACTTGGTTTATTTACTTTAGAGAAGAGACGACTAAGAGGAGATCTTATCACAATGTACAAGTATATGAGAGGTCAATACCAGGATCTCTGCAGTGAGCTATTAATTCCAAGGCCTGATCAGGTGACCAGGGGAAACCCCTTGAGATTAGAGGAAAGGGTTTTTTTTTTTTTTTTTTTTTTTAACAGTAAGGTCTGTTAAATTATGGAATTCCTTGCCCAAGGAGGTGGTTATGGCACATACAATGGATACATTTAAGAGAAGATTAGATACCATTTTTTCAAAAGTGAACATAAAGGGATATAGCGTGTATTAGTAGGCAAATCAGGAAGGTCTGATAAAGACTAACGTATGTGGTAGCAGGAAGGCTATAGAATTCTCATATCTCTGGGTTATGAGGCAAAGGTTGAACTTGATGGACTTGTGTCTTTCTTCCACCTAATTTACTATGTTACTATAAGAGATAGATTTGGGGCTTTATGCAATAGGAACACGGTAAATAATTTAGGAACAATCCACATGGGGGAAAATGAAATAAAAACTTCCATTGCTTTAAAGTGGAACTTTCACCCTGAGTAGAAGTAAGATTGATCGATTCTTATAATAGTTATCTTTTCTTTTTTTAGGTCTGTTCTTTTAAATCTTTGTATTACGAGATGAATATTAATTTAAAAGTTTACCTGGTGACGTGATTTGGAAGTTCCATGTGGTACAAGCTGTACCACACGGCTTCAGTGTAACTCCCCTCGTCTTGTAATCCCTCCTTCAATCTGCATGTACGCCAATATAGAAAACAAGAAACCGCCAGAAAGGGATGTCTATAAGAATGAGTAACACATACGGGGAGGGACAGCGCAGCCACTCACGACACCCTTCACCAACATGACTGCGCTCTACTGTTGGGACAAGACTTAGGTAGGTTTTAGAATGAGGCAGTCACTTTAAAAACATTTGTAACCATATTTCCTTGCTTCTATTGATGGAATAAATGATTAGGAGAGGACATGTATTGGCATGATAGATCCACTTTAAAAGAGAACTGACACTTCCTAACAGCAGGCCCCGCTTACCGTACCAAACACACTTTGGAGACCGTTCAAATTAAGTAGTTATTTTTCTATCTGGTGATATCTGCTCTGCTGAAGAGCCTCTGCCGGTCCCGGGACAGGATTCCGCTGCAGTCAGCTAGAGTGCTGACATTAGGGAAAGGGGAGGGGAACTTTAGTGCTGAATATCTCTCAAACCATAAAGGTTTGAGAGATGGGACGGGGGTCATTTAGTTTAATTTTTTTTTTTTTTTTACAAGATTCATGTTTGTACAAATGTGACAATACTATCTCTTTAAATGACTACGAGACTACAGTTTGCACTAAACTCAGCACAAATGAACATGCTAGATCAGTGGTTCTCAACCAGGGTGCCGTGACACTTTAGTGTGCCACAAACATCCACTTAGAGCGCCCCTTGTTTTCTATAAAGGATTTGGTAAGAATGTGAATGTTGAGTTTTGGATGTATATTTATGGAAATTGTTTTGAACGATATGTCTGTTTTTGTTACTCATTATTTTGTGAGACCTAAAAATAACTATGTTTTATGAATTTGTACCCTTCATTAAACCCTTAACAAATTACATATAAAATGTTAGGGGTGCACCTAAATATCTAGATTGAGTGTTAGGGTGCACTGAACAGGGAAAAAGTATGAGACAAAGTTGGTTTGTTTACTCTAGAGAAAAGACAACTAAGAGGAGATCTTATCACAATGTACAAGTATATGAGAGGTCAATACAAGGATCTCTCTGGTGAGCTATTCATTCCAAAGCCTGATCACCTGACCAGGGAACACCCCTGGAGATTAGAGGAAAGCAGGTTTCAATGTCAGCAGAGGAAGGGGTCTTTAACAGTAAGGCCTGTTAAATTGTGGAATTCCCTGCCCAAGGATATGGTTTAGGCAGATACAATGGATACATTTAAGAGGAGATTAGATACATTTCTTTCAAAAGGAAACATACAGGTTTATACTGTGTATTAGTAGGCAAATCAGGAAGGTCTGATAAAGAATAACTTATCTGGTAGCAGGAAAGCTATATAATTCTCATGTCTCTGGGTTATGAGGCAAAGGTTGAACTTGATGGACTTGTGTCTTTATTCCTCCTAATTTACTATGTCATTATGAGAACCATTGTGTTAAATCAAATGATTTCAACATTTGATTAAAAAAAATTAGATTGATTAATAATATATTATACTGAATAAACATACAATGTGGTGAAGTTATGCACCTCACCGTAACTGCCTATACGAAAGATTTGTAATAATCAAGAAGTGGCCTTATCCTTTTATGTGCAAGAGGTGTATCCAACACATAGTGTTGTAATACTTTGGATAACTGGCACTCAGAGAGTTAAGGCAACTTCAGCTGCCTTGTGGCAAGCGCAGGACGTGGGAAGACTATGCAGGAGACAGGCTTAATATGCCTGATAAACAAAATACATAATCATAGAGCATTTACAGCAAGATTTTCCTTGTTTTCAGAAAATTTCAGCCATTTATGTAATTGTGGCAGTTATCTAGAATAATCAATCATAGTGTTAATCTACAGACTGTAGAAAAACAAAAGGGGAGAGCAATAGGGAGGCGCCCTATAAGGACTGGATCATGTTCTACCACCAAGATCACCCCATACGTGGGTACTCACAAACAGAAAGGCTGTCAGTCACATATATGAATAACAGCAAATCACGCAAACTGGGTTTACATCCTGCCCCAGACACAGACAGACGTTCACAATCTTGGGCAGCTGCTTTTCTCTTCTCACTGTCTCTAAGTTGTACCAGGAAACTCCAAAATAGAAAACACAAAAGCTGGGCGCACGTTCTTTAGAATTAAAGGGATAATAATACTTAAGTATTACTAATCCCTATATTTACGTCCTATTAAAAATAAATGTATTGCCCCCAGTGTCATCTCTCAAACCTTTATGGTTTGAGAGATGATCACTCCTAAAGTTGCCCTCTCCCTCCCCCTTCCCAGTAGTCAACGTTCTAGCTGACTACAGGGATGCCAGTTGTACGACTTTCAGTCGGCTCTGCAGCAGAGCCGCGATAGCGTTAATAAAAAAGAAAACTTTCACTGAAATGGTCTTCTACGTGTGCTTGGTATTGCAAGCACACGTAGAAGACCGTTTTAGTGAAATATATATATTTTTTTTTTTATTAACGCGACCTCGGCTCTGCTGCAGAGCCGCCTGATGATCTAAGACTGGATTTCCCTTCAGTCAGCTACAATGCTGACTTCGGGGGAGGGAGAGGGGAACTTTAGGAGCGATTATCTCTCAAACCATAAAGGCAATATATTTATTTTTAATAGGACTTTAATATAGGGATTAGTAATACTTAAGTATTACTATCCCTTTAACCATTTGAGTGCCAGAGCGGTACACAATGCATTGCAAAGCAATGTGTTGGGTACCACTCTGGCACTCAAAGGGTTAAGAAAAGTCAATGTACTCACATTTATTTGTGGTCAGCAGAGGGGATAACCCAGGGTGACACACAGGCAAATGGGGTAATCTCACGGTCCCCACTCGATGTCAAACAACCCGTTGCTCTACTCACTGCATGCACCAAAAGGACATTCACATCGTCTGGATATATACATTTGATAATTGTGGCTTGAGGAAGCGGTCGTGTGCGGTGAAACGCGTAGCCTTGCCTTTATCATTTTTATTCAACCTTGATGTTGGTTATTTTATTGGGATTGAATTTACAATAAAGTTTTGGATACCAGACGGCATGGATGTCCTTTTGGTACATGCAGTGAGTACAGCAGCAGATTGTCTGACACCAAAACGGGACGGTGAGATGTCCCCATTTGCCTGTATGTCAGCTTAGGTTATCAGTTCTGCTGACCACAAATAAATGTGACTACACTGATTTTTCTTAATGCTAAAGAACGATTCTGTGACTATATTACACTACTGGAGTGATTCTACAGACGATCCCATTACAAAGACATTCAAACTTGTATCCCTAAAGCTAGTTCTCGCTGTCAATAGAATATTGTTCTTTGATAAATCAGTGCTGTCGGATAGGAGGTGTAGTCCAACAACAGAGACAGGTTATTCATTTCATATCTTGAGGGAAATGGGGGTCACCAACATACACACATAAATATAAACTAACTAGTATTTATGTGAATAAGAAGCTTCCCTGAATCCTACTTTAGCCTCTGTTTGCTTTGGCTTTGAGTTCGTAACACCCTATGCCATCGAAGAGCAACCTGCTGCTTTCCAGCTGTTCAGTATTACAATTCACATAATCCACAGCAAGCCATAGGCTGTATTCCTGAACACCTGGAGAGCCACCGGTTGCTCACCCCTGGCTCTACACTTTCCTTGTACTTCTTGTTGAAAGAAGTGTCCCTGTCTGGCGGCAAAGACTGTGTTTTGAACAGATCAAGTTATTCTTTGGAAATTTGGCAAGACAGATTGTTTTTAGTGTACTGTGGTGCCAACTGATAAGGTACCAGCACAAAAGACTGGTTTGGTGTGTTGTAATCGCTAATCCTGAAACAGAAACATTAGTGTCGGCCTCTGTGCTATTAAAAAAGTGTTATAGAGTATCCACATAAGAGAAGTTACTTATAGCTCAATGAAGAGGAAGTTCTCATATGCACTTATGTTATGAACAATGAGAAGGCTGGCTGGCGAGTGTTAGGAAGAATTTATTTTTTATGTTTGGAATTGTGTGAACTACTGAAAATCTGATAACCAAACACTGTGTTGGGGACGTGTTTAGCATTTAAAGGGATAGTAATACTTAAGTATTACTAATCCCTATATTAAAGACATATGAAAAATAAATGTATTGCCCCCAGTGTCATCTCTCAAATCTTTATGGTTTGAGAGATGATCCCTCCTGAAGTTCCCCTCTCCCTTTCACGTAGTCATCATTCTAGCTTACTGCATGGAAGCCTGTTGTACGACTTTCAAGCGGCTCTGCAGCTGAGCCGCAATCGCGTTAATAAAAAAGAAATCTTTCACTGAAATGGTCTTCTACGTGTGCTTGGTTTGCAAGCACACGTAGAAGACCGTTTTAGTGAAATATTTCTTTTTTATTAACACGATCGCGGCTCTGCTGCAGAGCCGCCTGATGATCTATGACCAGATTTCCCTTCAGTCAGTTACAACGCTGACTTCTGGGAAGGGGGAGGGCAACTTTAGGAGTCATTATCTCAAACCATAAAGGTTTGAGAGGTGACACTGTGGGCAATACATTTATTTTTAATAGGACTTTACTATAGGGGTTAGTAATACAGCTGACATCAGGAGAAGTTGAAGGAGAGGAATTTTGAATATCTCTCAAACCACAGAGGTTTGAGAGATAGGATTTGTTGCATATAGATTAATTTTTTAAGCACTACAAATATAAAGATTTTTACTGGGACATCACTGTCCCTTTAAATGCTAGAAAGGTCTCCAAAATATTGTGAAGCAATTCACTCAAGACCTATAAAATTCAGGGGGTGAAGTCCATTTAAAGAAGGTAAACAATGTACTAAAAAAGAAAGCAGTGTTACAATGCTACAACCAAGCAGCAATTCTGATAAAAACACCTACAGGTTTAAAGGGCCTCACCTTTATTATGCTTCCATCTCATTCCAACCGTAACAAACAAGATTTGCATGTGAAAGGGAAGGCAATGGGGGTGTTTGCTTTAAATCTACACACATTCAAATAGGAAATGCAGGAAGAGAATCAACAGCCTTTCTCCCACCCAGTAAACCAACAAAACGTAATGCAGCACACATTACAGGTTACAAGACATGCAACTCTACACCATTTTGGCAAACAGGATAACTGCAGATACATTTTTTTCTAAAGGTAACCGGGGGGGGGGAATATAAGCAAAATAAATTTTTTTCAGATGTCGCAATCTTACCTCTCCGAACGCTCCCCTTCCTATCACTTTTATGATTTCGAAATCATCTCGGTGAAGCTGCATGCCTTTTAGTAAGTTCGTAAAAGGTTTCGCTGCAGAAAAGAAAGACAGAAATTAGAAAATAAAAATGCACCAAAGGAAAAAAAAAAGTCGTTCTGGGGCAATTTAACGGCACCAAATATAAAAATAAATAATCATTCTCAAAATTCCCTTAATTTAAATGGGGCTTTTAACCCCTCAAATGCTAGCGAGGTTGTCAACGCACAATGAGTTGGAGACAACTCTAGCATTTGAGGGGTTAACCCTTTGCGTGCCAGAGGGGTACGGAACCTCTCCGGCACTCAAAGGGTTAAAAACACTTAAACCGATGGGGAATGTTATTTGTCCCCTACGGTACAGCTGGTTTGCCCCAAAATTCTTCCAGATCATCTTATTAAATACGCTCAAGAGTTCAGGAAACAAATACGAATTCGCAAAAGTTTCCCTCTGCCTTAAAGGGCTAGTAACACTTAATATGTAACAGAAAAAAAAAAAAGTATATTGTATGCCCTCTTGAGTACAACAAGGGTATTCCCAGTGCTAAGAGGTGCTTTATTCAAAACTTACTGCAGCTCAAAGTTGAATACTTTTAGGTGCAGTATCTCAATGGCCTGAAATTGTACAGTGGCGCTGTTGCTAACCCATCCTATGGACAGCTCTGGTCAGTTAATCATAAACCTCCATAGGATGGTGTAACAACAGTACCACTGTACAATTTCAGGCCACTGAAATACTGCACCTTAAAAAAAACAGTTTGAGATGCAATGACTTTTGAATAAAACACCTTTCAGCAGTGGGAATACCCTTGTTTTACTCAGGAGGATAAGCTCTACAATTCAATTAATATGTAAAAAAAAAATAATAATAATAATAATAATGTTTTACTATCCCTTTAACTTCTTGCATGCTAGACCTATACAAAGGCAATGTGGCGACTTCTCTAACATTGACGGTGTTAAATAGCCCATTTATAAATCAGTGGGAATGTGATTGGTCCTTTACAGTGCAACTGATTGGATCCAGAATGTGAGTGAAAGGCACAACTTGAAGGCATGAGTACCTCCAGCCACATTACACAGGACCGCTGGGAACCAATATATAAAATTGATTAAACCACTAATCTATTTCCATGACATGACTAGAGCAGCCAAGTGTTCCAGATTGTTTTGGAAAGCCCCGTATATTTAAATGAGAGTCCTAAGTCCGTTGCAACCCTCTTCAGGGACAGTACACCGTCCAACAACAAAGGCTCTACAGCCCAGAAATCTAATTACTAGAGCAGTGATTCTCCACCAGGGTGCCGTGGCACTTTAGTGAGCCACGAACATCAGCTTAGGGTGCCCCATGTTTTCTATGAAGACTAACAAAAGTGGACTTTTAAATAAAGATTTATAGAAATTGTTATACACAATATATTTAGTTTTGTTATTATGATTAAAATACCTAATAATAACTGTGTATTTATGTATTGTACCCTTATTATGCCCTTGACAAAGTACATTAATTATGTTTGGGGTGCCTCAAATGTTCTAGATTATGTGTTAGGGGTGCCCCGAAAAAAAGGGATTGAGAACCACTGTTCTAGAGGAAAAACTTTGCTGATGGTAATGGAAAAGAGCAATACAAAAATGTCTTCACGTAGCCTTACACAGCAAGAACACAGAGCCGCAGCTCTTGTATGGCACCATGAGTAGAGCTCAGTTCTTCCTCTCATATTCAGAGCTCCCTGCGGTGTATTTTCTTGTAGCTCAGCTGTGGAGCCACGTTCTGTCACAGCAGTGAGAGTGGAGCGTTCTTCCGTTAGGGATCCGAACTCTGTGGTGCTCCAGAGAAATCGAAAGACGAACAATAATGTCAGCTAAGGGTCATGTGCATACCTGGGAACTTTTTATTGTTGTCTCCCTGGAGGGGAGTCCTCTGCTGCCATGGGTGGTGTGAAGAATGACGCGTATCGAGTCAAAAAGGGGCAGGGCTTAACGCAAGTGCCGGGTGGAGGGCTTAAAAGAAGGCTGGGGGAAGGAGCAACACAGGGAGAAAGAGTGGAAGTGGGTGGAGTTTCAATAGAAACTCCCCACATCCGGAGGACTCAGCCTCTGCCCCGGAGACCCGGTAAAGCAGTGTCAAAACCGGAGTCTCCGGGGCAGATCCGGAGAGTTCCCAGGTATGTCATGTGCACTAAGCCACAATATAGCTGAGAAGTACGCCACAACTCTTAGTAGTGACCTTGAATGGCACAGAGATACTGGGGTCACCCTGGGAAAGACTAACAGTGTTTCATTCTGACCTACTTTAGCACCTACCTATGGACAACTCTTGGAAGCAGAGGGATAGAGAATGCAATGTGTTTGAGACATCTGGCTCCGCAGTAGTTGAATGCAATCATAGACAGATTTACTAATTATTTATCCTTTGACCAGGGGTGTCAAATAGCCCCACAATCTGGGCAGAAAATCAGAATGGTTGCATTAAATAAATTCTTACTCCATAACTAGTACTGGATATCATGTCAACAAAAGCAGACAGGATTCTTTATCGCTAGACCCCAGGAGTCCAGACTCGGCCCACTGAAGGCTTTAAAAAAGGAAGGAAGAAATTACTGAGATAAGTTTGTGACCTTGGAGTCTGCAAGCAAAGAATCAGGTCCTCCACCATGGATATAATAATATCTAGTACTAATTAAAGATTCAAACAGATATGATTCAATTTGGCCATTCAAATTTCCTGTCTGGGTTAAAGGTTCAGTAACATTTTATGAGGTCACATTCTATGGAGAAATGAAGCCAGTAGATCACCTTTCCCATAGAATGCAAAATAATAACTGTTTAGACATCAGGCGAAGTGTAGGTGAACTGTCTGGACACCAGATGGCACTGTTAATACATATCATATCCTGTTCATCTGATCCTATTCATTATATATTACACACATGCACACACACGCACGCATACATACATACACGCACACACGTACGTAGTTTGAAAGCTTTGAGACAGAGCCTCTCCCTGAAGTGGGAGGTCCCTTGTTTTACTTGGCAGGAAAAGTCCTACAGTACATGTTTTTGTCTACCCCCCCCCCATACAAATGATTTACTACTCCTCTAAGAGAAATAGGAGTTAATTATTGGAGGTATTAATGGACTATATAGTATTATAATGAAACAAACCTCAGTAATGGCTCCTACTTACACTTGTTATATTAAAAACAAGAGGATATCTAGGAGTTGTGTTCCAGGAGACTGCTTATACCGGAGTAAATGTCTGTATATTGTTTTTAGCCGTTTCCATAAAGGACAAGGTCTGAGACACGGATTTAGCCCATGTGTACTGTTCCACTAAAACAACAACGCTCTATTATTACTAGAGCACACTTCCCTAGGAGTATCCCAACGCCTTATCAGTCACACAGTCAGTCATTTCTATTTGCATTTCTAAAAACAGCTCAGTCGTTGCAAGTTATCTCTCTGCTCCACTTTAACGGCCACGGCACTAATGTTACTGGTAGTCAATCAAATGCCAGAGTGAATTAAGCCAACTGTAACTGCTTAAACACACGGTAAACTGCACATTAGACACAGGTCAAGAAAACCGCTTAATCCCTTAGATGGTAAAGACATTTCCAACACTTTTCATTGGAGATGTCTCTGGGGTTAAACCTAAATTATAACGAAAAAGAAAGAAAGAAAAAAAACTTTGTTTTATTAGATCCAAATAGTGTAATTCACCTATAGATGTGTTACTTCCATATCTAAGTTCAGACTAAGACTCTTTTCCATGGATTTCCCAATAGGCAGACTAAGCAACTACATAGATCTCCAAATTTTGACAGGCACCTCAGCTATGCTGGCCACACCCACATTCTAACGTGTGGGTGTGGTCAATGCAATCTCAACGTCCCTGCTCCAGTTTTATACACCGTTACAAGATATTATTTAACCCCTTGGCTGCTAAAGAGATGCTAAGAAAAGTGTAGGACATCCCTGTAGCAACCAAGCCTTCTTTTTTGGCTTTGCTTGCAATAGGCCAAGGGTATTTTCTGTGCCACAAAATAGAGGATGGGCCTGGGGTTGGACTATGTGAGGAATGGGGTGTGGTCACGGGTGGAGCTAAAGGTACCTAGAGTGCCTTGCCTAGGGGCTCTTGGAATGTAAATCCAGCCCTGCCCTTTTCACACAGGGGGCACCAAAACAGTGATAATGTGTTGGTTAAGTTAGCAGTTGTGAAAGGTCCTACACCGGGCTACAATGCCTCTAACACGGGTTACTGCTGCCTCGTGTGAAAGGGCCAAAGGCTAGCAAACTGAATTTACTGTATTTACAGAACAGGAAAGCAGTAAATATGTTGTAATGAAGGTCTGCCTGTCTTACGGGATCTCTGGCATATCTTTTACATGAGCGCTGCTGGAGGAGCACGCTCATTGCAACCTCCAATGAATGGCTGACCAAAATAGACATCAGCCAATAAGATTAGCTGTCCGGCCAACAGCCACACCCCTCCTGTGTCCACATCAGTGGAGGAACACAGTAAGAGGGGACTGAACCAGATGGGGTACAGAAATGTAGTAGACGGCTGCAACAGATCTGTCTCCTGTTTTAAAGAACTCTTATATGCACAAAATATTTGTTTGGAACTGAAGAGTCTCTGTGAAATCCACTTATTGCAAGTTAATGAGTTGTCTGCCAGAATCACCAAACAGCTCCGTCTCACTTATTACAAGTCAAGAGATTCAGGAAAAGCCATACATATCCCAGGTATTCACTGACAAACCAGGAGTGAACAAAAAGACAAAACATAAAATAGTGGAGCCAGAGACAATTTGTTGGGACCATGTCAGCAGGCTCATAGAAAATACTCCTAAAATAAAACGTAGGGACCAGAAAGTAGACTAGTGTCTTAAAGGCATAGTAACTCTTAATAATGGAAAATATATATTTGCAGGGTTCATCTCTTTGGGTGACAGAAGGGCATACAACGCATTGCTCTGCAATGCGCTACGTACCCTTCTGCCATGCAAAGCGTTAAACTGCTGAGTAAACAAGGGTACGCCCACTTCTAACAGATGTTTTATTCAAAGTTAATGTAGCTCAAACTTCCATTTTTTTGTGAGCAGTACTTCCATGGCTGTGGCTATACCAGTCAATGTACAGTTCTGGCCAGTTGACCTTAACCCTGCATAGGATGCTGCAGCAACAGTACCACTATAAAATTTCAGGCCATGCAGGTACTACACCCACAATATGAAAGTTTGAGCTGCAATAACTTTTTAATAAAATATCTCTAAGCCGCAATAAGAGGATTTTAGTCTTACCTGTTAAATCCCTTTCTCTTAGCACATACAGGTTACTGGTAACTCTGTGTAGGCGATCCGCCCCTTTAAGTAGTTAGGAACAATTCTAGAATTGTATGCAGGGGGTGGAGCCTACCTTCCCTCCTTGGCTATTCTAGAATTGTTCCTGCCTACTTAAAGGGGTGGATCGCCTACCCAAAGTTACCAGTATAACCTGTATTGGACGACCCTTGTTTTACACAGCAGGATAAACCATGCAATATATATAGTATTTGAATCATAAGCAATACTATGACTTTAAAATGGACCTATAACCGCATCAAAACAGTGTCAATCTGCATTCTTAAAAGGACCAGTGGTATATCAATGACTCGGCACAAGACCTGATGATTGCAACACATGTGCAAAATCAGGGATATCCCAAAATCATGTGCGGTCTCAGCCCTTTAAGAATCCAGTCTGACACATGTTCCCTTATATAAGTTTAGGTTTGTGTACAGAGAATTAATCCCTTGAGAACCAGAGGGGTGTGCAATGCATTGCAAAGCATGTGAATTTAAACTTTGCTTAAAGGGATAGTAATACTTAAATATTACTAATCCCCATATTGTAGTAATGTTAAAAAGAATTGAGTTGCCCCCAGGTTCATCTCTCAAACCTTTATGGTTTGAGAGATACCAGCCAGCAAAGTTCACCCCCTCCCTCCCACCCCCTTACCCAAAGCCAGAGTTGTACTGACTGCAGGGATATCTGGTCTTATTTTCATCAGGCGGCTCTGCAGGAGAGCCGAGATCGTGTTAGTAACAAATAATTATTTCACTGAAGCGGTCTTCTACGTGTGCTTGGTTTGTGCTTGGTTTGCAAGCACACATAGAAGACCGTTTCAGTGAAATAATTATTTGTTACTAACGCCATCTCGGCTCTGCTGCAGAGCCGCCTGATGAAAATAAGACCGGATATCCATGCAGTCACTACAACGCTGACTTCAGGGAAGGGGGAAACTTTGCGTTTGGTTATCTTTCAAACCATAAAGGTTTGAGAGATGAACCTGGGGGCTATTAAATTCTTTTTAACATTACTACAATATGGGGATTAGTAATATTTAAGTATTACTATCCCTTTAACCCTGAGAGTGCCCGATGGGTATCCGAAGCATTATGAAGCACTCTGAGGGTTAACCCTTTGAGTGTCAGGGTGGTACGGAATGCATTGCAAAGCAATGCATTCTGTACCACTCTGGCACTCAAAGGGTTAAAACTAGTTAAATCTTTCTAAAAGCAGGGATAGTAAATTTTTGGGCCTCTAGCTGTTGGTGGACTACGTCATCCATTATCCCCGACCAGACAACTCATTGTAATCCACACCAACTGGAGGTCCAACATAGGAGTACCCAGGTCTTACGGTGAGGTATCCCCTTTAAACTGTTGGTGTAGGACTTTTGTTCTTGCAGATAAATAAAACAGCAGCTATTTTACAGACATGCAGCAGGCCTTGTAGGCAAGAACCACAAAAACATTTTTGGGGGAATTGATGTTTTAGAGAACATTTTCATCCTAACAGAGATTTGGACTCAAAACCAAAGATTTTCTTTACTAGCAAAACCATCGAAACGCAAGAAAAATAACAAATAAAACAGACGTAGCAAATATTGTATTTAGGTTATTTTCCTTTAAAGGGATAGTAATACTTAATTTTATGTTTACTTAATATTGTAGGCATAAAAAATATGAAAAACGATGTAAGGCTTATCTCTCAGACCTTTATGGATTGACAGATATGTCTCACTAAAGTTACTTCTTCTTGCCTGTTTGAACAAAGTCAGCGCTCTAGCTGACAGCTGCAGAATCCGGTCATTTGACTGGATTGAGGTTCTTCAGCAGAGCCGAAAACACGCAATCTAAACATTAATACTACATTGGAATGGTCTACAAAGTGTGCCTCGAAGACCAAAGGGGGTATGCAGTACATTGCTTTGTAATGCATTAAAGCGGAACGATCACTGAATATAGAGCGCCCCCCCAAATCATTATGTACATAGCGATAGGCATATCCTTACTAGTATTACCACGAATAAGACCGGCGTTATTGATAAATCCAACTCATTCCCAGATGCGCAGACATCTTGCTGTAGAGATTATCTGTGCTCCTGCACCATCAGTCCCTTCCTGTACCTTAAGGTACAATGCAGGAGCACACATGTCTATTTGGCAAGATGTCTGCGCTGATGCCTGCCGGTGCATCTGGAAACGAGTTGGATTTCTCAATAACGTCAGACCTATTCAGGATAGTACTAGTATCGATATGCTTATCGCTATATCCATACTGATTTGGGGGCACTTTATATTCAGTGATAGTTCTGCTTTAACCGGGGTGCTCAAAGGATTAACATTGATCAGTTAGAGAAACAGTACAGTTCCTGGGAACTAAATAGGTTAACCGAGTGCAAGGGGTGTCTCCAAAGCACCTCTCTGGAACACAATGGGTTACAGCGTGTCTTGGTTTACCGCCGTCCCTGGAAGTTAAATGGAATTCAACAATAACATTCACAAGTTCAAACATGAAGATTCCTCTATTTGCAATATGAGTCAGTGTAAGTAATAAAGTAATGTTGGGCTCCCTCCCACCTTGCGAAGCATGGCTATAAACTTAACTCTCTGAGTGCCAAAGTGGTGACTGATGCATTGAAAAGCAAATCATTGGAGACCCCCCTCTGGCACTAAAAGGGTTAACTAAATGAACTTGCAGTAGGACAGCCACAAAAAGCAGCAGACCTGTTTGCTGTGGAATTCCTAGGAGAGACACAAACTAAATAAAAAAGGTGAAATTTACACACCGATATTTGTTTTTCCTCTGTGTCTTTCCACAGCATAGACTGTGGGTAGTTGGCTCCACCCTCCAGCTAGTAGGACCAATGCAACGCTTTAAATACTGCTAGCTCCATCCCCCATTCAGTTATACAGTTGTCCAAGCTGCAAGATATAATGTAGGAGGCGTCCTAGCAATATAGATCTGCAGGCAACGGGTAACATCAAGGTTGTGAAGTTTCTAGTTCATGAGAAGGATTGGGGCAAAAGGATGGCAGGACAATTTCCTGGTTTGAATGTAATTGGGAAACCACTTTGGAACGAAATGATAATTTTGGGCAAAGTACCACTTTGTCCTAATGGAAAACTAGAAATGGTGGGGCAGAGACTAGGGCCTGTAATTCACTGACCCATCTGGCCAATGTAATAGCCTTCAGAAACACAGCTTTGAGAGTGAGGTGTTTAAGGGAGACTGTTGCCAGAGGTTCAAAATATGGATGGGGGGGGCCAATTGTTGAAGGACAATATTCAAATCCCATGGTGGAACAAGGTCTCTTATGGTGGGTTTGATCTTTGATACAGATGCCATATACTTTTTTATCAGATAGTCTTCTGCAAACGGGGTAGCCAGAACTGCAGATATTGCTGAGAGTTGCGCTTTGAGAGAAGCTGGCTTTAACCCTTTCTGGAATCCTGTTTGCAGGAAGTCCAGTATTTTTTGTGTAGACAGAGAGGTGCGATCTAGCTTATGCTGGGAACACCAATTACAGACAATGGACCATACTCTGTAGTAGATTTTTGTAGTGGAAGATTTCCTTCCCTGTACAATGGTATTTATAATAGCTTTGGACGTACCTCTGAGTCTTAGGGATTCTCGCTCAGCCTCCAGGCCTTGAGCTTGAAGAAGGCTGGATCCGGATGAACTATGGGCCCTTGAGTGAGAAGGTCCAGTTTGCATGGGAGAGGTATTGGGTCTTGAACTGACAGTTGAAGAAGATCAGTGTACCATGGTTTTCGAGGCCAGTCTGAGGCGATGAGTATTACCTCTGCTTTGTCCCTTCTTATCTTGCAGAGTACATCCATGATGAGAGGTAGAGGTGGGAATACATATGAGAGATGAAACCGCCAGGGGACCTTCAGTGAGTCTTGTGCCAGTGCTTGAGGGACCTGCCAGTGGGATAAGTATGCTTGTTTTCTCTTGTCGCCATGAGATCTACCTCTGGTCTTCCCAGGTGTTCTACCACATGACTGAATACTTCTCTGTTGAGACACCACTCCCCTGGATCTAGATGGTGATGACTTACGTAGTCTGACTTGTTGTTTAGGATTCTGGACAGAAAGGATGCAGTCAGGGACGGGAGATTCTTTTCTGCCCAGTGCAGGATTTTCTGAGACAGTTTGATTAATAGTATGCTCCTGGTTCCACCTTGGTTCATAAGGTATTGGACTGTATCAGAATTGCTTTTCCTTTTAGATTTGTACTGAAGTGATTGAGGGTCTTCCATACCGCTAAGAGTTCTTTCAGATGTATATGCAGACTTGCTTCTTGGACTGTCCCGCTGCCTTCAACCAATTCTTGTTCCGAGATTCCGCTGCAACTTGAATTGCTGGCTGACTTGATTTTATCCACCATGCTCCTTCTGTTCTTGTACTCTGAAAGACAGGAATTTTCAGGTTGGGGTTGAGTGGATCTGTCATGTAGAAGGTCAGGAAATTTTCCTACGTGTGGCGGGCATGAGCCCTTGCCCAAGGAAGTATCTAGAAGGAAGAGGATGCAACTCTATCTGTCTGGCGACAGTGTAGCCAGTCACAGGCTGGTGTTGATTTCTATTCCCAAAAATGTGAGGTTCTGGGAGGGTAATAGGGAACTCTTCTGCAGATTGATGACCAGCCTATATCTGTCAGGAAGTTCACACAAATACATGTGCTGAGTATCGATCTGTCCCTGGATGATTCTATTATCAGGATTTAGTCCAGATTTGGATGTGATGGTATGGATCTTGTAGGTCCAGTCTCATGAGAAAAGTTTGTGGGAGGATCATTTTCAACGTAGATGATACCATCTGCATTTTCAAGAATGTGTTCAGTCTTTTGAGGTCCAGTATGAGACGCAAGTTAGGATGACCTCACCTTTAAATCCCTCCTAGATTTCTTTCCTTGCAGTAGAAAGGGGCTTTTGCCTCCTGAAGATCTTTTGATGATCTCCTCCAGATGATCCTCGAGAAGGGTAGCGACACCAGTCGGTTCTTTGAAGACGAGTCCGCATCCCAGGATTTTAACCATAGGGCGCACCTTGAGGTAACTGACAGTGAAAAAGATTTTGCTAGTAGGCGAATGTTGTTGAGACATGTCGCAGGAATAGTTGATAGCGTCTTTGATGATGCCAAGATCTTTTAGAATCCTGCTTCTGGACACTGAGATTCAATCTTTTCTTTGAGGTCGGTGAGCCAAATGTGCATGGTGCAGAATATAGAGGCCATTGCAGTAGCGGTCTTCAAGTTTTACCCTATAGTAATAAACTGTTTTTTTCAGTGCAGTGTCTGCTTGTTTGGCCATGGGATTGTGCAGTGTAGAGCCATCCTCAAGTAGGATGGTTGTCCGTCTGCATGTTTGTGCAATAGTGGCGTCCACTTTGGGTGGTGTATGCCAGGTCAGGGTATCTTCTTCTGAGAAGGTATACATACTTTGAAATTGTCTTGAAACTGAACTGCACTTGTCTCCCTGCTTCCGTTCGGATGCGATAATTTCCTGGATGGAACTATGAGCTGGTATTTGTGGGCATGATTTCTTATATCCCACAAATGCTGTGTCTATAATATTGAGGCCTTGTTGGACTTCAGAAAGGCCAAGGCATTTTCGCATTGCCTTTACCAGGTTGTCCATTCTGTCTAATAGAAAGCTACCTGTGTCCTCAGTGATTTCACCCTCCTCAGCTGAAGATGCTCCAGATTTTATTTCAAGGAAGCTTTCACCTTCATGGGTCCTGGAGGGTCCTTCATCAGGGTCCGAATGCCTCGGACGCTTTCTGCCTGCTTCCTGCATGGAAGAGAAAGTCTCCTGCATGGAGTTCCTCATCCAGCTTAGAACATCTTGAAATTGTGCAGGCACTTCACTAGTTGCTGTACGCTTTATGCAATCATCACATAATTTGGCAGGATCTGTTGCAGCGAGTTTCTGATCACAACCCAAGCATGATTTTGTTTTAGGGGCTACCTTCTACTCCTTAGGATTATCAGTAGTTTTAGTTTTGTCAGCTTTTTGCTCTTTAGACATTTTAGTAGTTAAAGGCAACACTATACAGCAGTACAATATACAATATAAGGCAATATTGTATAAATAGGCAAAGACAGAAAGGTATTAATGTGCCACTTACACTGAAAGGACGCCATCCCGTTCCTGCTGCTTTTTATGCTGGTCTACCGCTCCACACGCTGCATGTGCGTTCCAGCGGTGACCCTGTTCCTGTTTCCGGTGGATACATGCATATTGATATAGTACGCACGCTGCATTGTGAGGCAACAGGAGGCATGGAGAGACGGATGCTGGGCACTTCGCTGAGACGACTGGCCAGGTCACATCAAATTTGGGGGAAGGCTTGCAGTGTATTGGAAGACTGCCCAACGTAGTGGATACTGCGTTGATGTGACCGGCTAGGCAAGTCACATTAGAAGGTACAAAAAAAAAATAAAAGTTTCTTAAGAGGTAGATGAGAGAAGATTCCCTCCGTCCTTCAGCTTGGTTGGACAAAATAACTGAATGGGGGAGGGATCTAGCAGAATTTAAAGCTTTGCATTGGTCCTACCAGCTGGAGGGCGGAGCCAGCTACCCACATTCTATGCCATGGATCAGACACAGAGGAAACTTTGATTTTATTACCATATTTTACCATTTACAAATGTGCTAAAAACTTTTTTTTAACCCACTGGTTGCTAGAGATAACTCCAACACATTGCAGAGCTATGTTGGCTGAGAATAATGGGAGTTGTAGTATGCTAACAGCTGCAGAGGGTGCAGGTTGGCTAACCCTGGTGTTCAACGCCCTCATGTAGCATAATCTCTCCAACAGATTAAAGGGATAGTAATACTTAAGTATGACTAATCCCTATATTAAAGTCCTATTAAAAATAAATGTATTGCTCCCAGTGTCATCTGTCAAACCTTTATGGTATGAGAGATGATCGCTCCTAAAGTTGCCCTCTCCCTCCCCTTCCCCGTAGTCAGCATTCTAGCTGACTGCAGGGAAGCCAGCCGTACAACTGTCAGGCGGCTCTACAACAGAGCAGCAATTGCGTTAATAAAAAAAGAAAACTTTCACTGAAACGGTCTTCTACGTGTGCTTGGTTTGCGCTTGGTTTGCAAGTACACGTAGAAGACCGTTTTAGTGATTTTTTTTGTAATTTTTATTAACGTGATCGTGGCTCTGCTGCAGAGCCGCCTGATGATCGTAAGACCGGCTAGAACGCTGACTTCAGGGCGGGGGAGGGGGAGGGAGAGGGCAACTTTATAAGCGATCATCTCTGAGATGACACTGGGGGCAATACATTTATTTTTAATAAGACTTTAATATAGGGATTAGTAATGCTTAAGTATTACTATACCTTTAATGTCTTCTTTGTAGCTAATCATCAAAAACCGTGACCTAATTGGCAGCTGGAATGGCTCTTTCACACAAGTGGTAGAAATATACCAGTGTCCCACTGCAGTGCCATCCCACTGTCTCCTAAATCCCCCCCTGGAATCCTGCTGCACAAGGGATTATGGTTCATGTTTGCCACACATCAGCAATGGCTAAGTATTAATGGCTAACACCGATGTGGTCTCCAAGCACTACTGAATCTGAAAGGATCCCCCCGTCCCCCATCAGACCTGGAATCCGTTCGTAAGACCGGACGGGTGCAGCAGGGACAATCTTCCCACAGTAAGTATAAGGGAAATCCGGCCCCCTGATAAAGGACGGCAGGGTTTTCCTTTTGCTTACCGAAGACTGACCCTCTCTGTGCTACACCCGGACCAGCCTGAGGTATGTGTGAGGAAGGGGAAAGGGGTGGGAGGGGGATCCTTTGGGATTCAATAGCGCTTGAACTACAAAACTTTAAGTATTGAAATATAGCCCTACGTGCTCAAAAAACGAATAAAGCCAATTCAGATCTCCACTTTATTAGAAATATTACTATCCCTTTAAGACGTGCATGTGTGCTGCAAGCAATCATCCCTTAAGTACCCATGATGTGCCACGACCATCATGGGTAAACTTGCCACAAGGACCCATGATGTACCTGGTACGTCATGGAATTCAGGGCTCCCCATATGGCTGCATGTCATTCGGGAAGCCCCGAAACGAATCACAAAATAAATAAATAAATAATGCCCTGTGGTCCTTAACTGCTGGTCGTGCGGGCCTTAAGGGGTTAAAAGAGCCAGTGATATACTCTGTAAGGATTATCTGTGTCTTTTATGATCTGCGACCTCATTTGTACTTCATATTTATTTTGCATATATAAATGTTTCAGTTAACTGTGCAGAGAACATCACCTACATGCATGTAACGCCTCCCGTATACAATAACAGATTACCAAATGATCCCACACTAGACTTCCTTACAGCGTGGGTGTGGTTGAACCATCTAGTCATTCCGCTCTTAAAGTGTCAATAAAGGACTTTAAAACACACCCAGCTGTCGTGTTCAGCTTTATTCCAGACAACAAAGACTGAAGCTCTATTATGTAGACGTGTATGACAAGTATGTTTATTGAATGCACTGACTAAGTGCCAGAAGCGTAGTACTATTGAGGTGAAGTTCACATGGGCAACTTGAACCAGCAACAAAGAAAAATACATATATAGGTGTTTTTGCTGTGCTGCATTACTCCTGCAGACTCATACTCTGGGAATCATTACAAATGGCTGGGTCATGTCAGTGTTACCCACACGTAAGTGGCTGATGCCCATGTGGATAAGCCACGCATTTCACGTCATGAAAAGCATCTCAACCTCCAGTGTCATCCTTGTGAACAATCCACACGTTATCAATGACCATCTTCCCAGCAACTGTGCACTTAAAGGGATAGTAATACTTCGTTTTATCTTTATTTTATTTTGTAGGCATTAAAAAAACATGAAGAACGATACAAGTCTTACCTCTCAAACCTTTATGGTTTGAGAGATATTCACAAGCAAAGTTTTACCTTCCGCCCCTTTTACCTAGTGTAAGCCATCTCTTCTCAGATGTGGAATCCAGTCCATAGACCAGACAGATAACATAAGGGGACAATCTTCTTCCTATGAGAACAATGAAAGCACTGCCCCCCTTGACAAGTTTTTCAGGTTTTTCCCTTATCTTAATTGAAGATTGTCCCTCTCTGCAGTCTACCTGGGCACCTCCCTTCTGATCTGGTTGAGCAGTGTTACATCAGTAAAAGGGGCGGGAGGGGGATACTTTATCATTGAATTACTCTTGAACTACAACTCTGACAGAATTGAAAGAACACTCTCCAAAGTCCAAATACTATGATGATTAATTAGAGCTGCTTTTATTATGCAACATTACTATCCCTTTAAAGGGGCACTAATGTCCCATACAAAAATCTTCTACTTTTGTAGATGTTAAAATAACAAACTAAGTGCCACAAATCCTATCCATAGCGGATTGAGAGATAATTGCACTGAAAATCCCCCCTCCCCTTGCACTGACGTCAGCGTCTAGCGGACAGCAGGAGATCCAGTCCGGGGACCACCCGACGGCTCTGCGGCAGAGCCGAAATTGCATTATTTCAAATGAATTACTTCATTGGAAAGGTCTACAAAGCGGTTTGAGAGATAGGATGGCATGTAGTTTATTATTTTAACATCTACAAAAGTAGAAGAATTTGTGATGGGACATTACTGTCCTGTTAATGTTACCGACACTTTTCTTAGAGTGAAGTAAAAATTATAATTATTTTAGATGGGAGAAAGTTTTACTGATCTGATAAACGGCTTTCACAATAAGAGAAGTGAAAGCAGCAGTCTCCAGTTAATAAATGATAACACTAAAGCAGGGCTGGACAAATCCAGAGTAGAAACTGCAACCTGGAGCTTAGAAAACTTTCTTCCCAGCATGCAGCTAAGGGGATTTCCTTAAAGGGAAGGGAAAGGTTCTAAAGTCAGTTCCTATTCACCCTTCACTGTGAGTAGTCCACTGTTTGGGTGAGACAGCAATACAGACTATATACCTCCAGCGATACCAATCCAGGTAGAGAAAGGGGAATCCAGCAGAGATACTCAGCAGGAGTACGGAGCTACGTAACATGTGTGTGTGTGTGCGCGCGCGGAGTCATCGGGATGCCTCCTGATGTCCTCCCCCATCCACCCATGGCATTGAACACCTCTTCCATAGGATAGGAGATCAAAGCTGTGACCAGGAAGGCAACTGACATCTTCCATAACCTCCTCAACCTGGCATCCTAAGAATCCTGGGGTTGAGTAGGAGGGCCTTCAAGACCCACATGATACAAATTAACCCAGGCATTCATAGATTACTGGCTTGAGGAGGGTAAGAGAAGGTGGCAATCGCCTTCCTGTTAACAGAATTGATCACCTATACTCCTGGATAGGTGATCAAGGCTGGGGGCATCAGGACGGGGTCCGGATGCCCCTCCACCAGGTCTGACTTTAAAAATAAATAAATAAAAATAATGACACTTAAATAAATTATAACAAATAAATAATCCCCAGCATAACCCTGGCAGCCACATGTGCCCAACATACACTGCCTAACCTCCCCACTGTCCTTGTTCCCCAGCACACTAGTGGCCACAGATCCCCACGTATACTGTCTGGCCCCCACAAACTTCCTCTTTTTCCACTGGTGGCCACATAGCCCCACATCCACAGTCTGAACCCCCCAAACTTTGTTAACCTTCCCACAGATCCCAACATACACTGTCTGAACCCCAGCCTGACCCCATGCACACTGTCTGACCCCCAACCTGGTTCAGTTGGTAGTCACAGAACCTCACAACAGTTTCTGATCTCCCAGCCTGGCTCTGCTGATGGTCAGAGAGCCCCACATACACTGTGTGATCCCCCCACAGCCTGTTTCCACTGGTCATCACAAAGCCCCCTATACAGTGTGGTCCCCTCAACCTGGTTCCACTGGTAATCACAGAATCCCACACACTGCCTGCTTCCCTAGCCTTGTTCCACTAGACCCCTAGGGAAGGTTATCATCTGTGATGCAGAGAATGAATCCTACATTTTTGGCCTGGATTCTGGAGTCAAACCAAATCTGTCAAGCCCTAAAATACAGTGACAGTCAACCTCATTTTTTTACTTTACGTATCCTGCACTATGCAACTGTGAAAAAGTAGTTCATGGGATCATATCTGTTTGCATTTAGCACTTTAAAGGGATAGTAATACTTAAGATGTAAAAAAATATGTTGTAGGGTTTATGCCCCCGAATAAAACAAGGGAACTCCCACTGCTGAAAGATATTTTATTAAATAATTATAACAGCTAAAACTTGAATTGTTAGGTGTAATATCACAGTGGCCTGAAAATTTACAGTGGCGCTGTTGCTACACCGTCCTATGGAGATTTATGGTCTACAGACCAGAGCAGTCCATAGGATGGTGTAGCAACAGCGCCACTGTAAATTTTCAGTCCACCGCGATATTGCACCTAAAAAATCAAGTTTGAGCTATTATCATTTTTTAATAAAACATCTCTCAGCAGTGGGAGTACCCTTGTTTTACTCAGGGGGATAAACCCTACAACATATATATATTTTTTTTTTACATTTTAAGTATTACTATCCCTTTAAGCACCAGAAAATTGTGAGACGCATTTCAGAGGAATGAATTACACACCCATCTGGTTATTAAACGGTTAAAGAGATATAGCCACTTCCTTACAACATGCACATATCCTGTTTGCTTCCTAAGTTACAGCTGCACATTGGATTTTAAAGAGTTTTTTTTGTTTCCGTCCTTTCCTGGTCATTATGCCACGGCACATATCCACATATCAGGGATTTCCTCTGAAGAATTTTACACAACCCCCTACCCCCGCCTAAAGAAAAATAACATGGATTTAGATGGCATTGCCAGTGGATACATAAAACATTTTAAAGCTTAGTATTTTACTTATTAATTATCGCTAATCCCACATTGGGAGTAGCAGTTTTTTTAAACTTAAAGACCTAACAGTACAGGTCTAAACTTCTTATCCCTCATCCTGCAAAAGCTGAAGCTGTCAGGACCAGACTCATTACTATTGGCTGTGTAGGTGAGAGTGACCTCACTGCAACCAATAGGATTCATGGCCATCTCTATGGAGCTCAAATGCTCAAACTGGGGACTTAACTTCCATCATCGCTATGGCTGGTTGGAGATAATGGGAGCTGTAGTCTCCAACCTCTAACGAGCCAAAAGATTGTCTACTCCTGTCTTCTCTAGGCTCTTAATTTTTCATAAGGACCTATCCTAGGTAAGTGTCCCTGATACAGCAGTCACGTATCAAGGACACGTGTTTTCATTGGGAAGTTAGAGAATGTATAATTTAGGGTTGCACCGATGCCGATACCAGCATTTGCGCGAGTACTCGTACCCGCACAAATGTGGCCGATGCCACCACCGATACCCTGTGTCAGGGTCGGTGCTGCTGAGAGGGAGCCCGGGGAGCTGCTCATGAGGCTCCCCGGTCGCCTCTCTCTCTCCTAAAGCATCGGAGCGTTGCCGCGGGTTACCATGGCAAAGCTCCGACGCCGACCTCTGCCGGAGCTCGCGAGAGAACAGCGAGCACCCGGCAGAGGAGGCTAAGAAAGCAAAGAGATGGCAAGATGTGGGGCATCCAAAGCGGGTGGTGAAAGAGGCAGAAAGGGGGGTCAAGAGGGAAAAAAAGAGGCAAAAGGGACTAAGGGAGAAAAAAAAAAAAAACAGGCAAGGAGGAAGGATCAGGAGATAAAAAGAGGGGGGCCAAGAAGAGGCAAAAGGAGGGGGGATCAGAAGAGAGAGAGAGAGGCAAAAGGGTGGGATCAAGAGTCAAGTAGGGGGATCAAAAGGGAGAGAAAAAGCCAAGGCAAAAGGAGGGGGCTCAAGAGGGGGAGAATAAAGCAAAAGGTGGGAATCAAGAGGGGGAGAAAGAGGCAAAAGGGGAGAATCAAGAGTCAAGAGCTGGTGTGTGTGTTTGTGTGTGTGTGTATATATATATATATATATATATATATATATATATATATATATATATATATTTATTTCAAGTACTCACCAATACCAATTACCTATACTTTTTTTTGCGGTCATTTGCCAGTTTTCTAAGTGCCTAAAGCATATATATATATATATATATATATATATATATATATATATATATATATATATATATATATATATTTTATATATTTAGGTACTTGGAAAACTGGCAAATGACTGCAAAAAAAGTATCGGTAATTGGTATCGGTGAGTACTTGAAAAAAGTATCGGTACTCGGTCCTAAAAAAATTGGTATTGGTGCATCTCTAGTATAATTGTTTCCCAAGATAAGGTTGGTTTGCTCCAGACTAGCTCCACATTTGTCACTGTGCAGATGGCCCATGGTGATGGTTAACCCTTTCGCTACTTTGAAATGTACTGCGTGTACCTCTGACAGGCATGTGATAGCCAAAGTAAAATGATAGTGGTGACTGGGGCGCACTGCTCCCACATCGCCAGCGTACCTTTATCTAAGAGTTCGGACACTTTACACACGAGGGGACAGCAGTCAGCTTGCGCTCGGGACTCTGGGCAGGGGCTGTTTTATCTGCCCCTTTACTCTTCCTCGGGAGGCAGACATGCTGTTCCTACTGCTAGAGAAATCCTAGTCGGTGTGACACTCAAATCTAGCGTGTCCTCTGTTTGAAACACAAAAACTTCGGGGGTCACAGCAGGAGAAAGAAGGTAACATACCGTAATGCAGAGCGCATACGCGCAGTAATGAAAACATGAGGACTTGTATCAAACATAAATGAAGAAAAAGTTAGGGAAAAATACGGTGCTGTATAGCTATGCCATTATGATGGCTCCCCCGTCTTAAAATCTGGTAAACATTAATATGTTGTTCTGGGTGGCAACCCTATGCTTGCCAGAAGCAGGGCTAAATGTAAGAAAAATGTACCTGCCCGGCACCCTGGAGCTCCATGTCCCGGGCGTCAGGCGATATTAATTCCACAACCCTGATACGTGTATCGCTATGATAATAAGGATATGGGGGGCAATTTAAATTTGATGAAAGTTCTGCTTTAAAGGGATAGTAATGGTTAATTTTGCCTTGATGTAATATTTTAGGCATTAAAAAAAGATGGAGACCGATGTACGTCTTGTCTCTCAAACCTTTATGGTTTGAGAGATAGTGCTTGGTAAAGTTACCTCATCCTGTCTGTTTTAGTCAAGTCAGTGCTCTATGGGACAGCTGCAGATTCTGGTCATTTGACCGGATGGAGGCTCTTCAGCAGAACCAAAATTGTGCTATTTACAAATAAATAATTAATTGGAATGGTCTACAAAGTGTGCTTCCAAACCAGGCACACTTTGTAGACCATTCCAATGAAGTATTTATTTCTAAAAAGCACAATTTCAGCTCTGCTGAAGAGCTTCCATCTGGTCAAATGACCAGAATCTGCAGCTGTCAGCTAGATCAGTGGCTACTAACAGGCTAGGATCTGAGAATTTCCTTTTAAGAGCCCAGGTGAGTTAATCAATATGACTGAGCCTCTGATCAACACACGTGTTCTAGCAGGGAAATTCCTAAGTCCTGGCCTGTTAGTGGCCTCGGGTTGAGAACCTCCGAGCTAGATGGCAGACTTCACTGAAACAGGCAGGAGAGGTAACTTTACCAAGCAATATCTCTCAAACCATAAAGGTTTCAGAGATAAGACTTACTTAATGCCTACAGTAGTGCATCAAGGTAAAATTAACCATTACAATCCCTTTAATACAGATGTTGAGAACAATCTTATATAATAGTTCACTAGGATGTTTGTCACGATGCAGTCATGCACAGTAGAGGCTGCCCACATGATTGCATCGCGTGAGTGAGGCAACTCAAGACTGCACTGCGTGGACCAGTGAGGCAACGGCCTCTTAACCCTTTGAGTGCCAGAGGGGTATGCAACGCATTGCAAAGCGTACCCCTCTGGCACTCAAAGGGTTAACATTACCCGGACCTTGGCCCGTGTACACTGGCTTTTACAATAGTTCAATTATATAACAATTATATGCATAGAAAATGTAAGAGAAATGTAAGAGAGAAAAGATCCACACAGTTAACATGCACAGAAATGTAAAAGACATTCAGCATTTAACTGCAGCCAAATATGACTGGATCTCTATTGTCTAGCCATTATCTACTGGTTATAAAGATAAAGTGCACACCCATTGTGTGAAAACATTGCTTACTTAATGATTAAACAGTGGATTTTACTATTGTACATACATGTGACGACAATGAAAGCCATAAGGCCACAAAAGATACCCAACAATCACATCATTCTAATACCAGAGGATTGCCCAAAGCATTACGAAGCAATTATTTGGGCACCCCTCTGAAACGCAACGGTTTTAAAGCAGAGGTGGACAAAAGATATTATGAACTTTGGAGCCAGGCCAAAATTTTAGCCAGTGATGGGATGGCTGCATTAACCCTTTGAATACCAGAGGGGTACGCAATGCATTGCTCTGCAATGTGTTGTGCACCCTTCTGGCATTCAAAGGGTTAAAAAGATTCAAAGGGATAGTAATCTTTCACAATAAGAGCAGCTCCAATTAATCTTCATAGTATTTGGGCCATGGAGAGTGTTATTTCAGTACTGTGAGCGTTGTAGTTCAGGAGTAATTGAATGATAAAGTATCACGCCCCTTTTACGGATGAAACACTGCTCACCTCAGAATAGCAAGACTGTCCAGATGGATCGCAGAGAGGGACAATCTTCAGTGATCATAAGGGAAAACCTGAAAAACCTGTCAAGGGGGGCAGCGTTTTCCTTATGATCACAGTAAGAAGATTGACCTTTGCTGTGATCTGTCTGGTCTTAAGACCAGATTCCACATCTGAGTGGAGGCGGCTTACACTAGGTAAAAGGGGGGGGAGGGGGATACTTTATGAATCAATTACTATTGAACTACAACTCTGACAGTATTGAAATAATACTCCCCGTGGCCCAAATACTATGATAAGATTAATTGGAGCTGCTTTTTTTTTTGTGAAACATTACTATCCCTTTAAAATATCAGGAACCATGGCTCCCAGAGTTCTCACACCCCTGCTTTGGAGCCATATCTAATTTTTTTTAGAAGCCCACTATGAGTTTTAGCTTCAAAATTTAGGAGCCAGAATTAAGATTTTAGGTTCACTGGATTTTTCCACTCCCGTCCTGAAGTGACACTGAACCTTATGTACAGAGTGTAACTGAAGACATTCTGGAGCAAACCAATTCCACTGCAGGGAATAAGAGAGCCTAAAATTTCCACAGATTTAACCCCTTCCCAACAATGGATGTACGTGTACATCCCGCAAAAATTGTCACTTAGTGACAGAGGACGTACATGTACGTCCCGGAAGTCTGGGTTCCCGCGCAGCTGCACGCTGTTCGGGGACTCCAGAATAATAAATTAAAAAAAAAATAAATTCTTAGCCGGGCGTTAAGTGATGGCCGCGTGTGTACGCGGCTGGTCACTAAGGGGTTAAATGGGACATTTAAGGGGACTGTAACATTACAAATTAATTGAGATATATAATTTTAAATATCATGTACTCCCAGCTAACGTCTCTAAAATGTAATTATTTTACATTGGCTCCCTAAAATATAATCCTAAACTTTCATTTTTAATACATGTGTGGACTCTCCTATTTAGACACATTTAAAGTGATAGTAATGTTTCATAATAAAAGCAGCTCTAATTAATCATCATAGTATTTGGACTTTGGAGAGTGTTATTTCAATTCTGTCAGAGTTGTAGTTCAAGAATAATTCAATGACAAAGTGTCCCCCTCCCGCCCCTTTTACTGATGTAACACTGTTCAGCCAGATCAGAAGGGAGGTGCCCAGGTAGACTGCAGAGAGGGACAATCTTCAATTAAGATAAGCGAAAAACCTGAAAAACTTGTCAAGGGGGGCAGTGCTTTCATTGTTCTCATAGGAAGAAGATTGTCCCCTGTTGTTATCTGTCTGGTCTTTGGACTGGATTCCACATCTGAGAAGAGATTGCTTACACTAGGTAAAAGGAGCGGGAGGGGAAAACATTGCTTGTGAATATCTTTCAAACCATAAAGGTTTGAGAGATAAGACTTATATCGTTCGTCGTGTTTTTTAATGCCTACAAAATAAAATAAAGATAAAACGAAGTATTACTATCCCTTTAGGTTAAAGGTTTGTATGGAGATAATAACGGTTGATGTACTGATTAGCACCAACAGTTCTATTCAGAAAGGCTGTTATCTTATTTCAATCGATTTATAGAGATAGTAATGTTTCTAAATAAATGCAGCTCCGATTATTCTTTATGGTTGATGGGTCATGTGCAGCGTTTAATATAATTCTCTACGATGTGTAGTTCCAGAATAATTTATAAAGTATCCTCCTCCCGCCCCTTTTACCTAGTGTAAGCCGCCTCCCCTCAGATGTGGAATCTGGTCTCCTGACCAGACAGCTCACAGCAAGGGACAATCTTATTACTGTTATCATAAGGAAAACCCTGCTGCCCTTGATGTTTGAGGAGGGCTGGTTTTCCTTATGCGAACAGAAGATTGTTCCCTTGCTGCGCTCCTTCTTGCTATGCAACGTTAATTAAGTAAAAGGAAAGGGAGGGGGGACACTTTATGATTCAATTACTCTGGAACTACACATCGTAGAGAACGATAATACTGCTCTACGGAGAGCATTTATTTTGAAACATTACTTTCCCTTTAAAGACAGTGCAGAACAATCACTTCTTAGACACCTATCACGACTGCTATGGCAATGGAAGCTCTGGGGCAAAAAATAAATAAAAAAATCAAAGCATATTTGAGACATCTGAAAAATAGAGTATTTTTACAGATATGGTATGTGTATAACCCTAGATAACTACAGTTCATGTTAAAGCGGAACTATCACCATACGTAAAGTCGCCCTGCAACAATTAGGCAAGTGGTGACTAGCTTAAAGGAGCAGTAAACTTATTTTATGAAAAAATATATATTGTAGGGATTTCCCTATTGAGTAAGTTAAGGGTACTCGTACTGCCTAGAGATTTCTATTTTCAGAGTTATTACAGTTTAAACTCATGTTTTTTTTACATTCGCAGTGCCCTCTAGTGGTCAAATTCTAATTAGATTTCCTGTAAGATTCTAATGGAGAGGAAAGTCAGAGACATACATTTCTCCACAGAATGTGATAGAAACTGCCTGTCACTTCCTGTCAGTTAGAACTATCAGGAAGTAAACACAGTAAATTCACTTCCTGATTATTTAAACCGCTATAAATTTTGAATAAAACATCCGACAGCAGTGGGAGTGACCTTGTTTTATTCAGCAGGAAATGCTCTGTAAAATATGTGTTTTCATAAAAAAAGTTTACTGCTCCTTTAATAATAGTTATATTAGCTCTCAAAAGTAGCCGCTTGTAAAGTAATCATTAATCTTCTGAGACCGGAAGCCAGGCGTCAGCAGAGACATCTTGTCTGTGCACCTGCGCGGTCAGTCCCAGTCTCCATTAAAAAGCATTGCACTGTGCTGAAAGGCACCGGAAGGGACTGACGGCGCAGGAGCACAGATTACACTAACCTGGCCGTCAGTCTCCGAAGATTAATTATTACTTTACAATCGGCTACTTAAGTATTACTATCCCTTTAACGTGGTTGTTCCGCTTTAATCCCTTGAAAGCGGAGATATCCAACAACTTGCTCTAAATCTTCATCTCAAACCAATGGCAGTTGGATTGACTTAGGACCGGACCTATTTACCTTGGTATACACAGAAAGGTACACATTGCATTGTAATGCATTGGATAACTTTCTAGCTCTCAAAGTGTTAACCCTTTGAGTGCCATAGAGGTACACAAAGAATTGCTTTTCAATGCGTTGCGTACCTCTCTGGCACTCAAAGGGTTAAAAAAAAAAAAAAAAAAAAAAAAAAAAAAAAAAAAAAAAAAAAAAAGGAATTTTCATCCTTCCCCAACGGTACAATTGATTTGTTGATGAATACGGCCCTATGTTCCTCTACAATAAATCTCTGTTCCAGTTTTGAGCAGAAAAAAAAGGGAAGCCCATGTGCAGTAGAGGAAATTGGTCCATCCATACACACGCAAGCCCTCTCTCTCTATGTGACTGTATGTAATGGATTTGCTGTAATATAATCCAGCATTTATACAATGGCATCTACGGTATCTTTCCTCTAGAGGCCTGTTAAAATCAGGCAGAGAAAATAAGTGTTAGCTGCAATTCTCCGGTTTCATAAATGTCCTGATGTTTTCAAGCTTCAGGTAACTTAAATGGTATTTTCTCAACTATTAAAAGGGGAAGGTTATGTTATAAATATATATATATATATATATATATATATATATATATATATATATATATATATATATATAAATCATACACATACTGCAGGGTTTATCCTGAGGGGTAAAACAAATGGGTTGTATTCAAAAATTATTGCAGCTCAACTTAAATTTTTTAGTGTAGTACCTCAATAGTCTGAAATTTTACAGTGGCGCTGTTGCTACAGCAGCCTATCGAGTGCTGCCATCACTGATAATAGCTGTCCAGATTGCTGTGGCAACAATGCCACTATATTTTCTGAATTAAAGGATACTGTCCCTTTAAAGGAACAAAATCACAAAAAAAAAAAATTAATAATAATAAAAAAAAATAAAGTTGCATATCCCTCTGGCACTCAAAGGGTTGGATAACACTTAGTTACAGCTATATGATATGTAAAAAATATTCATATGTTACATCCCTAAAATATAATCCTAACATAGTGTTTTAATGCATGTTTAAATTATCCTTTCAGAGAGGACTTTTGTAGTGTTTGCATTGAGAGGTAAGTGTTAAAGGGATAGTAAACCCTGCAAAACAGTGTTCGCGAATTGAGAGGAATAATAAACATGTAATGCCCTTATTCCCATCTCTCAAATCGTTATGGTTTGAGAGATATAAGAAAATAAAGACCTCCGCTCTCTCCCCTTTCTGCCTGACGAGCTGTAAAGCTGTCAGAGGCAGAATCCGGTCGACCGACTTTAGGCGGCTCTTCAGGAGTGCTGTCATCTAGATATCTAACTATAATTACTTCATCTGTATGGTCTGTGTGCCTGGCTTGTAAGCACACTTTGTAGACCATTTCGATGAAGTAATTATACTTAGATATCTCGATGACGGTGCTTCTGAAGAGCCGCTGTCTGGTCCCGGAAGCAGGATCTTATGATGTCCGCTATACAGAGGACGCATGAGAAGGGGAGGGAGCGGAGGTCTTTATTTTCTTACATCTCTCAAACCATAACGGTTTGAGAAATAGGAACAAGGGCATTACATGTTTTTTATTATTCCTATCAATTCGTAAACAGTTTTTTGGGGGGTTTACTATCCCTTTAAAGCCAGTTGATTGTGGTTAGGGCCACTGCTCAAAGGCTGTGATCTCGTCTGGACAATAAATGAGAGCTCTGGAAAAGGCAGGAATGTCTGTTTCCTCAGAGCATACATGAGACTAGATTTTAGGTCTCAACAGATAGAGAAGATTTACAGAGTCTAGAATGACATATAGCAGAGGTGGCAACGTGTCTTCACATGGCCAGAAAGCCACAAGTACGAGGGCTGCATTACTGATACATTTTCTTGATAATGAAGGTGAATTATAGCCTATCAGCTATTCAAATATATTAATTCATCAATCAAGTGAATGACAACATTGATATTTAACAGACATCAATTCTTGAAGTGTATGGTACCGGCAGGCGGGGGATTAGGTCTTACGGGCCTACTAATTCACGTGTCTAAGTTAATTTGGAAAAAAAAAAAAAAATAAAATTAGCTTTTTTTTGTTAATCTCAGGTGGGATATACTATGGTGTCAGCCGGCCGCACTTGGCCGAGGCCACACTCTGGACACCCATAAAATATAGGGTAATTAAATACCTGTACTTCCAGTTCGTTGTTAGTAACATAGCAACATAAAAAATACAGGGTAATTAAATGCCTATACTCACAGTTCGTTGTTAGTAACATAGCAACATAGTTGGAGAGAAAAGGCAAAAATATAACATTTAGTTTGAATCATAATACATTAAGCCTTTAAGGACCAGAGGGGTGCGCAACACCTTGTAAAGTAAGGCGTCTCGCATTCCTTTTGTCTTTAAAGGTTAAAAGGATAATAATGTTTCAGATTACACATAACTCAGAATGTTGATCACATGTAATAGTACTGTTCATATGTTGCAAAAAGTGCTAGTTACAGTGTAATATTATGTTAAAGATGATTCCTCCCGCCCCTTTCCCTATTCAGAAGCCTCCTCCCCTCAAATTTTAAGTCTGGTCGATTGACCGGATAGATCACAACGAGGGACGGTCTTCCCTCGTTCAGTGTAAGGAAAAACCCGCCCCCTTTGATAAAGGAGGGTACGTGAAAATTGTCCCTAGTGATTCACTGTCGGATCTGAGCCAAAACTCAGTACATAAGGGAGAGGGGCGGGATGGATCAACTTTAACACAACAACATTACACTGTAACTAGCACGTTTTGCAGCATATGAACGTCGTGGAGAACTATTACGCATGTTCAACATTCTGAGCTACATGTAATATGAACCAATACTATCCCTTTAAAAGGTGAGTAATGCCCGTATTTAACTTTATTTAATATTGTAGAGGTTACAAAACTAAAGTATTTGGAGAAAGTGCCATCTATCAAACCCTTAAAGGCATAGTAATACTTCGTTTTATCTTAATTTTATTTTGTAGGCATTAAAAAAAACATGAAGAACGATATAAGTCTTATCTCTCAAACCTTTATGGTGTAAGAGATATTCACAAGCAAAGTATCACCCCCCCCCCCCGTTCAGCCAGATCAGAAGGGAGGTGCCCAGGTAGGCTGCAGAGAGGGACAATCTTCAATTAAGATAAGGGAAAAATTTGAAAAACTTGTCAAGGGGGGTAGGGCTTTCATTGTTTTCATAGGAAGATGATTGCCCCCTGCTGTTATCTGTCTGGTCTTACAACCAGATTCACATCTGAGAAGAGATGGTTTACACTAGGAAAAAGGGGCGGGAGGGGGAAACTTTGTTTGTGAATATCTCTTAAACCATAAAGGTTTGAGAGATAAGACTTATATCGTTCTTCATGTTTTTTTTAATGCCTACAAAATAAAATAAAGATAAAACGAAGTATTACTATCCCTTTAAAGTCTGAGAGAGATTCACCACTAACTTTTCCCTTTTCCAGTTGTCAGGAGATTTGAGTTGGCTGACTTGAGAAGGCTCTGCAGCAGAGCTGAAATCGCCTTATTTAAAAAGAACTACTTAGTTGGAACGGTCTACAAAGTGTGCTTGCAAACCAGGCACACTTTGTAGATTGTTCCAGTGAAGTAATTCTTTTTAAATAACGAGATTTTGGCTCTGCTGCAGAGCTGCTGGCTGGTCCCAGGAGAAAGGGAGGAAAGGGGGAACTTTAGCGGCTAATATCTCTCAAACCTTAAGGGTTTGAGAGATGGCGCTTTCTCCAAATACTTTATTTTTGTAACATCTACAATATTAAATCATTTTAGGAAGCCACTATACTAAACCCCATCTATATAAATCTCATTTTTTTCCTGTTTTGTTTAAGGACAATAAACTCATGAAGAAAAACACTAAACAGACAATACAAAATACTTGTGCTATATAATAATTCGCTAGGATGTTTGTCACGATGCAGTCATGCTCAGTAGAGACTGCCCACGTTCGTGCAGTCTCTACTGCACATGATTGCAATGCGTGAGAGAGGCAAATGCAAGACTGCATCGCATGGAGCAGTGAGGTAATGGCCTATTAACCCTTTGCGTGAAAGAGGAATACGCAACGCATTGCAAAGCAATGCTTTGCGTACCCCTCTGGCACTCAAAGGGTTAACATTACCTGGACCTTGGTCCATGTACACTAGCTTTTACACTAGTAGTAATAATATTCTACCTTAGTAAAAAAAAACAAAGGCACTAGTGTCACTAGGAGCTGTATGTTCAAAAGAAACGTTGAGTTCTGGGGCAAAACAATTGCACTAAAGGGGTGAAATAAATTTCCAAAACATCCCATTGGTTTAATTGGGGATTTTAATCCTTTGAATGCTAGAAAGATCTCCATGGCAACTGCGCACAAAAACCCGCAAAGTCTGCAGCTGAAAGCCACTTGTGTACGGATTGTGTTGCAGCAGAGGGGATGCCATAGGAGGAGACTATGTAAAATCTGATAATTGCTCTTTAACCCTTTAAGGACAAGACAGGTTTGCAACACGTTGCTTTGCACAATGTGTTGTGTAACCCTCTGGCATCGAAAGGGTTAAGGGTAAGCAAATGGCTTCAATGAGTTGTTTACATGTTTTATGCAGAGAATCACTATATAAACTTTGCAACAAACGTTTACTACCCTCCTTATCCAAATCCATTTTACTGCAGGCCTTGCCTTTGTGCCCTGCTAAACAATACATGTCAAAGGTTTGTAGCCACTGAAGTAATTATTTCCTTTTTCCTGTTCCACACACTTCCTGGGAAGGTATACTTAACCCTTTTGCTACTCAAACGATACAAAACGCACGCCACCAAACCAAGGCTGACATCTTTTGTTTCAACAAAGTGGTTAAACGGAGAAACACGGCACATAAAATATTCATTTCCTAAGAGGTAGGAGCCTAGGAGTCCCTCTGAGACATCTGGTAGGCAGGTCGAGGGACTTGCCCAATCTTCCTGTCTCTGAGAGGACTAATCCATTCTGTCACACCAGCTGTCTGCACATCACTGCCTGAAACAAATCATGATTTTATGGCACGCCAGGAGAGCTTTTAGAAAAAAATGTAATGCTCCAATGAAATCCCACCAGCTTATATTTTACATTTATTGAAGGGGAAGTACACCATAGAAATAGGCAGGCCATAATTGTCGTGACTTAACAAAGCAAGTATCCGTCATACCCGAGTCAACTGTACGTATGTGTCTATATTTTTCTGTAGTTTATTGTATGTATAATGATCTCTGTTGAAGTCTGGTTTTGCACCTCCTCACAACAAATAGGCTTCTAAAGGCCTGAACGGATTGTAAGGGTTCATAGTCTTTACCAAATTGTAAACTGAAAAAATAGCAATGGATTACAAGACAGACAGAAAAATAAGTAAATAAAAAAATATATATAATGATATAACAAAGGGATAGTATTGGTTACTTTTAAGAAAGTTTAATAGTGTAGCTATTAAAAATATAGATGCAATGACCTACCTCCCATCTCTCAAACATGTATAGTTAGAGAGAGATAAGCTGCTAAAGATCCCCCCTTTCACGGACGTCAGCGCTCTAGCTGACAGAAGGCGCACTTTGTAGACCGTTCCACTGAAGAATTGCTTTTTAGATAGTGCTATTTCAACCGCTGCCCGGTCCCGGGACCAGAATTTCCTTCTGTCAGCTAAAGCGCTTCAGTCAGTGAAAGGGGCGGGAGGGGGGAACTTTAGCAGCTTATATCTCTCAGACCATACATGTCTGAGAGATGGGAGGTAGGTCATTGCATTTATATTTTTAATATCTATACTATTAAACATTCTTAAAAGTAACCAATACTATCCCTTTAAAGCGGAACTACCACATTTAACAAAGATGGCCCCAAAGAATTCCTCATCTGGTGACTAGCTGCTCAGTAGCGCTACTCACCAGAATTATTACCTGGTGTATTCGAATTATCCACTTCTCCGGGACTGACAGGCAGGACGGAGCGCAGACATCTTTCCATAGTGATGTCTGTGCGTCTGTTTAGAAGCGTTCATCTCTCAAACCAAGGTTTGAGAGATGACACTGGGGCAATACGTTTTTTTTTTTTACTAGGGCTTTAATATAGGGATTAGTAATACTTAAGTATTACTATCCCATTAAACAAACTTAGAGACATTATCTCCTAGGACAAATGAAATTTCTCCATTCAGATGGATAGACATATGCAGGGCCTTATCCATCAATGTAAAGTGGCAGAGTTCTGAAGCAACACATCTGCTCCATAGGGTAAAAATTTAAATTCTGCAAGTTCCCTTTAAAGGAACACTAACGTGACAATATAAATTAATCTTCTATTATTCTTTATCATTTTTAATAAAGCTGTGTACCTTACAACCTGTTCATATCCATGAAGATTTATTGTAAAGTTCCCCCCTCTCGCCCCTTTCCCCAGCTTCACTCTTCTTCCTGCAGATGAGAAAGCCGGTCTGGACGGATCACAGAGAGGGACATTATTGTGTGAACATAAGGAAAATCCTGCAGAGTTTCCTTATACAGACAGACACAAGATTGTCCCTCACTGCGATCCATCCGGTCAAGTTAACGGATTTCAGATCTATGGGAAGAAGAAGAGTGAGTCGGGAAAAGGGTAGGGGTTGGGATCTTTACAATAAAATTATGATAAAACTATACGTATATGAACAGATTGGAATGTACAGAGCATTATTATAAAGAATAGTCGAGGATTCATTCACATTACTCTATATTTAACCCCTTAACGACTAGTCGCACGGTCGGCAGTTAAGGACCATGGAGTGTTTTGTTTTTTTTTTGGTTTGTTTTTTTATGAATTCAGTGGTCCCCACGCAGTTCCTTGACGTGCCAGGACCGTCATGGATCCTTAACGCAAGTTTACCCATGACGGTCCTGGCACATCATGGGTTCTTAAAGGGGTTAACTGGGACTTTTCACCCTCAGAATGCCAGAGACTCTCTGGCACTTAAAGTGATAGTAATGTTTCACAAAAACAGCAACTCCAATTAATCTTCATCGTATTTGAGCCATGGAGAGTGTTATTTCAGTACTGTCAGAGCTGTAGTTCAAGAGTAATTGAATGATAAAGTTTCCCCCTCCCGCCCCTTTTACCTAGTGTAAGCCACCTCCACTCAGATGTGGAATCCAGTGCATAGACCAGACAGCTCACTTCAAGGGACAATCTTCTTACTGTGAGAACAATGAAAACCCTGCCACCCTTGACAGGTTTTTCAGCTTTTTTACCTTATCTTAATTGAAGATTGTCCCCCTCTGCGATCCATTGGGACAGTCTTGCTGCTCTGAGGTGAGCAGTGTTACATCAGTAGAAGAGGCGGGAGGGGGATACTTTATCATTCAATTACTCTTGAACTACAACTCTGACAGTATTGAAATGACACTCTCCAAGGCCCAAATACTATGATGATTAATTAGAGCTAATTTTACTATAAAACATTAATATCCCTTTAAACGGTTAAGCTAACCCACAGAATGTTAGATAAGTATTCAATGCATTGGGAGACCTCTTTAGCAGACAAGGCGGTAAAAAAAAAAAAATTATTATGAACGGGACGTTCCATTAACCCCCTACAGCAGTGGTTCTCAAGCAGGTGCGGTGGCACTTCGGTGTTCCACCAACATCAACTCAGGGTGCCCCTTGTACTTCTATGAAGACTGACAAATATGTGAATATTGAGTTTTAAAATATTTACTTATGGAAATTGTTTGGCACAATATGTTTATTTTTGTTTGTACGATTGTGAGACCGATTAACAACAACTGCATATTTATGTATTATCGTACCCTTCATTATGCCCTTGATAAATTACATTCAATGTGCTACGGGTGCTGCGAACGTATCAGGTTGCATGTTAGGGTGCACCTGGAGCAAAAAAGATTGAGAACCAATGGCCTAGAATGTAGCTGGCTGCTCTAGAATTTCACCTCTTTAGACCCCGAAACACCCTATTCACAACAGAAGTGAGGAGAATAATAGAGCAAATCACCTGGACCACTGGGGAGAAACAAATATAACCAAGCTCTCCAGCACTGAAGGGGTTAAAATTCCCATTGAAATCAATAAGAAGTTTTGGTTGTCTGTCCCCTATGGTGTAGTTGTGTGTATAAAACAGGGCACGTCTAGTCTAATGCACGGAGAAGATTTGGACCTATCAAAAAAAATAAATAACCCGCTGGAGTAACTGTAATGTTTAACCCTTTGAGTGCCAAAGAGTTATCCAACGCATTGCATTGCAATGCACTGGATACCTCTCTGGCAGTCAAAGGGTTAATTGCATTCTGGGGAGTTGCCCAATACGTGGTGCACTTACTGTGCGGTAACGCTGCGGCCAGCGGGACTGCGGTGCGTTCACGTGTGGCGATCAGTGCCCATATGACAGGCACCATAAGCTCAGCAGCTTACCCTTTGGTACAGGCAACATCACCAACGTGGCACTGCTGTCACCTGTGTAAAAGAGGCCTAACCCTGATAAAGGATAGCAGCTTGTGTTAATAAATCACTTTTAGTAAAAGGAAAAAAAGAGTAAGGAATCCTTCTGTCATTGATTATCACAGGAACATCTGTTCTCCTCTGAAGTAGCCTTGAACACATCACACAATCTGCAAATTCACCACTTGAAAGGGAAAATCTAGAAGACTTGGGACTAGTACTGGATATTGGACGACCACTTTCCTGACTTACATAAAACCAAATGCACTCTGTCTGAGGCAGGGGAAGACAACAGAGGAGGATATAAGAAACAGGTTCTATGTGAAAACAGGCAGTAGATTCAATTTTTAAGCCCTATGCCTGCCTAATGACCATTTACTAAGCTGTGTATGCCTGTCACTCTCCGCTTAATGCTACCTGATCCATTGGGACGTCTACAGACATTTAGAGGCTCTCTGCTGAGCCTTATTTAAATCGGAACTATCACATAGATATAACTGATCCCCAATGTATTGTTAGAATAGCAGCACTCATGAAAATTGTGTTATAATGTTTATTAAGTGCCACCATTATTTGGAATCATAACTTCGTATGGGACTCACCTTAACACAACAGCGCAGACATCTTGGTGAAGTGTGATCTGTGAGTCTGCGCTGTCCTTCCCTGTCTCGTCACTGATAGTTTATTTGCCAATGGTAGAGTTGTATTGTACCGCACGGTACAGACAGGGACGGACAGCGCAGGCAGACAGATCCCTCTTCGCCAAGATGTCTGTGCTGTTGTGTTGAGGTGAGTCTCATATGAACTTATTAATGCAAATAATGCCGGCACTTAATAAACATTATAACACTATTTCCATGATTGCCCCTATACTAACAATTAACTGGGGGTCAATTATATCTAAGTGATAGTTCCGCTTTAACTCCCTGGGTACGACGACGACACTATAGAGGAGAAATAAAACTTCCAATGGATTTAAGGATTTTTTTAACCCCTTGAATAATAGTGAGAGCTCCTTAAAGGGATAGTAATGTTTCACAAAAACAGCAGCTCCAATTAATCTTCATAGTATTTGAGCCCTGGAGAGTGTTATTTCATTACTGTGAGCGTTGTAGTTCAAGAGTAATTGAATGATAAAGTTTCCCCTCCCGCCCCTTTTACCTAGTGTAAGCCGCCTCCCCTCAGATGTGGAATGCAGTCCATAGACCAGACAGATAACAGCAGGGGACAAACTTCTTCCAATCAGAACAATGAAAGCCCTGTCCCCCTTGACAAGTTTTTCAGGTTTTTCCCTTATCTTAATTGAAGATTGTCCCTCTCTGCAGTCTACCTGGGCACCTCCCTTCTGATCTGGCTGAGCAGTGTTACATCAGTAAAAGGGGCGGGAGGGGGATACTTTATCATTGAATTACTCTTGAACTCTGACAGAATTGAAATAACACTGTCCAACGCCCAAATACTATGATGATGAATTAGAGCTGCTTCTATTTTGAAACATTACTATCCCTTTAACATTTAACCCCTTAAGGACCAGCCACATGCGGCCAGCACTTAAAGACACGGCTGATTCCCCCCCCCCCTCCCAATTCCAAATCTGGGCTCCCCGACTGTCCTGGCACATCATGGGACCTTATCGCATGTTGGACCCATGATGTGCCAGGACCGTCATTGGTCCTTAAGGGGTTAAGATGTTAAAAGCTGCATTTAAAGCAATGGGAGTTGGGAGATTGTTTGTTACACCCCTTTAGTGGTTTGCGCCAGAACTGATAATATTTTGTGGATGAAGCCCCATGTATTAACCCTTTCAGTGCCAGGTAAGTGTCCAATGCATTGCTCCTCAACTCAATGAACACAATTCTGGCACTAAGGGTTACAACAAATAGTTGAGTGTATGGATGTTCATGAGCGACACTTGCATAGTACAGCAACTTGTACTTTAGGATTGCTGTTTCTTTAATGGGGCTGCCATCTGTCACTCAGTATGGCTTTAAAAGCTCCCACTTCAAAGAAAACACACAGCAGCACTTCAATCTGTGCTGCAACCCCCCCATACCAGCCAAACTGTTAACCCGTTACCTGCCACAGAGGACAGAAACAATGAATAACAATTAACATTTTCATTGACTGCCACATATTTTCAAGAATTTGATGTTGCTCAGGATTGCTAAACAACAGGTATGTAATATAGGGTCTTGGGCACCTTTGTGGAGAAATTTTGGGCTACAACAACTGCTTTTTAGGTACTCACAATTAATTAAAATTGTGCTTTTAACCCCTTGGATACGATAGGGGTCTAATATATTCAAGAATTTTAAGACCAATACCCTTTGATTGCCAGAGAGGTATCCAATGCATTGCGTTGCAATGAATTGGATACCACTCTGGCGCTCAAAGGGTTAATGGGAATTTCTAGTTGCTCTCCATAATGTAGCTCAGGCATGTCAAACTCAAATACAGTTAAGGGCTGTAAGCTTAACACAACATTGTTTAATCTGGTCTGCGTATGTGTATATGTATAAATACAAATGTAAATGTTTAGATCTATGATACACTGACTGACAACTCAACCCTGTTCCATTTGTAGTTACAGACCTACACAAACACTGTGACACCTAGCCTTATTCCACTGTACACTGGTATCCATACAACCACACATACACTGTCTACGCTCACGTTCTCTCTCTCTAACTGGGCATAGAGGGCCAGACGCATTTGTACACAATGATTATCTAAAATTATAAGTTGATTAGGCAACTAGTTCAGTAATTGATGGTTTTTATCTAAATCAACCCTAATTATTCATAAGTCACACACGCCTAAAATACTGACATTGAATATTATATTGTTACAAAGAATTTCGCAATTAATAATGTAAGCTCAAGTTGCATATTTGTGAAGCATTCACCTTAAACCCTCTAAGGGCCAGAACATGTCATTCCACTGGTTCAAAAAGGGTTAGGTGCAATGATCACATTTTACTACAACTGCTCCTATGTGACTCGACCTTTATGGGATGCAAATAGAGCTCCCATAGCCCTCCAAGCGTATGGCTGGTAAGCTTTTACTAATGTGTTTATTTGTTTGTTTTTATCTTTTTACATTTACAACACCCTATTGAAGTAATATCTAATTAAGCTCCGAGTGCATAAAAAAATTCTTTCTCGACTCCAAATGGCAGAGAGATATTTCCCTCAATCAACATCCTAACTGTTGTGAAACCAACTGTCATAATTCTCAATATTGTTATGAACTAGATACAGTAAGTATCCATTACTTGTTTGAAAGCAACTATGGTATCTGCAAGAACAGCATACCGAAGTAAAGATTTCCATAACTTTACTGCCCTTACTTTGAAAAATTCCTGCTGTTGCGTTAATCAAAAGCGCCTTTCCTCTAGTCTTAATGGATGACCTCTTGTTCTTAGCGCATCTCTTTGAATAAATACTTCATTGGATAGCTCTTTGTATTGACCTCAAATGTGTTTGTAAATGTTAATCATATCACCCCTTAGTCGTCTCCTCTCTAATGTAAACAAACCCAACTCATATTATCAAACACCTTTATCAGCTGTGTTGCATGTTTCTGCACCTTTTTCCAGTTCAATAATATTTGTTTTAACTCTCTGAGTGCCAAAGTGGTACACAACGCATTGCAAAAGCAATGTGTTGCGTACCACTCTGGTACTCAAAGGGTTAAAGGGATAGTAATGTTTCAAAATAAAAGCAGCTCAAATTAATCTTCATAGTATTTGGGCTATAGAGAGTGTTATTTCAATACTGTCAGAGTTGTAGTTCAAGAGTAATTGAATGATAAAGTATCCACTCCCGCACCTTTTACCTAGTATAAGCCACCTCCCCTCAGATGTGGACAGCTCACTTCAATGGACAATCTTCTTACTGTGAGAACAATGAAAACCCTGCTGTCAGAGTTGTAGTACAAGAGTAATGGAGTGATTAAGTATCCCCCTCCCGCCCCTTTTACTGATGTAACACTGCTCACCTCAGAACAGAAAGGTAGTGTCCAGATGGCTTGAGAGAGGGACAATCTTCAGTTAGCTTAAGGGAAAAACATGAAAAACCTATCAAGGGGGGCAGGGAGTTCATTGTTCTCATAGTAAGAAGATTGACCCTTGCTGTGAGCTGTCTGGTCTTAAGACCAGAATCCACATCTGAGGGGAAGTGGCTTACACTAGGTAAAAGGGGCAGGAGGTGGATTCTTTATCATTCAATTACTCTTGAACTACAACTCTGACAGTATTGAAATAACGCTCTCCATGGACCAAATACTATGAAGATTAATTGGAGCCTCTTTTATTTTGAAACATTACTATCCCTTTAAGAATTGTTGTGCAAACTATACGCCATATTCTAGATGAGGCCTCACTTTATATAGAGGTAGAATTAATAGTCCCATCCTGTGCATCTGTGCCCTTTACATATACGATACTACCCTATCGGTGCTTGACACTGCACACTGCTGGGAAGCCTGTTGTCTATCAGTCCCCCTAAATCTTTCTCCAATGAGGATTCCCCAGGTAGTGTATAGGAGCGGAATTTGTAGTCTGGCTGCAGGCAGAGGGCCTCCTGTTGCCTACCACTACTATAAAGTTTACATACGACACTAGTAACATGATGGTTTCCCTTTAATTTGCAACCAGTTCTAAACTTTCTTTTCACCTTCCTTTTCAGATAGGAGGCCTGAGCAGTCAGCTCCATACGGCTCTGCATTATTCTTAGCCATATAAACAGGAAATAAGAGTTTCCTGCCTCTGACTTGTTTTTGGACAGGGAGAATTCCTGTCGACTCTGCTGCATGCGCCATGCAAACCGTTAAGTCTCTAAGGGCCTTGTGTTCAAAAGGAAAACCAAGCAATTGTAATGTAGATCAACTATCACAGGGGGAAATACAAAATTCCATTGATTTAAATGGCGCAATTAACCCAGTGGTTCTCAACCCTCATTTGCTCAATGCACCCGTAACACGAAATTGGGAACTTTCGGGGCATCCCTAGCATGTTTAAAGGGATAGTAACACTTGAAAATAATTTTATTTGATATTGTAGCCCTTAACAAAACATTAAAAATGATATAAGTCTTATCTCCCAAACCTTTATGGTTTGGGAGATATTCAGTAAAATAAAGTTCCATTTTCCTGGCTGTTTTAGCCAAGTCTGCCATCTAGTGGACAAATTTGGAATCCGGTCCACAGATCAACCAGCAGCTCTTTAGCAGTGCAGAGTTCAGTACTTAATTGGAACTGTGTACAAACTGTGCCTGGCTTGCAAGCACACTTTGTAGACCATTCCAATTAAGTAATTAGTAACACTTCATTTTAACTTTATTTTATTTTGTAGGCATTAAAAAACATGAAGAATGATATAAGTCTTATCTCTGAAACCTTTATGGTTTAAGAGATATTTATAAACAAAGTATCCCCCCCCTGTTCAACCAGATCAGAAGGGAGATGCCCAGGTAGACTGCAGAGAGGGACAATCTTCAATTAAGATAATGGAAAAAGCTGAAAAACTTGTCAAGGGGGGAAGGGCTTTCATTGTTTTCATACAAAGAAAATTGTCCCCTTCTGTTATCTGTACTGTCATACAACCTGATCCACATCTGAGAAGAGATGGCTTACACTAGGTAAAAGGGGCGGGGAGGGGAACTTTGCTTGTGAATATCTTATAAACCATAAAGGTTTGAGAGATAAGACTTATATCATTCTTCATGTTTTTTTAATGCCTACAAAATAAAATAAAGTTAAAACGAAGTGTTACTATCCCTTTACTGTGATCTTGGCACTCCTGGGACCAGATTCAAAATCTGAGAGCTAGAACGGTGACGTCATGGTTTTTCATGGTTTTTTAAGGGCTACGATATCAAATAAAATTATTTTCAAGTATTACTATCCCTTTAATGTAATTTATCAAGAACATAAGGGTACAATTTATAAATGTACAGATATTAGGTCTCACAATCATAGTAATAAAAACATATTGTGCTTAACAATTTCCATATTTCTACATTTAAAAGACAATTTTCACATTTTGTGTCAGTATTCATGGAAAACATGGGACATCCTAATTTGAAGTCTGTGGCACACCAAAGTGCCATGGCAACCTGGTTGAGAATCACTGGATTAACCACTTGAATGTAGAAAAGTCTCTCACACATTGATAAGCTCATTGAATATGGCCCTTAGGGCCATATGTTCAAGGGAAAAGTGGAGGAATTCTGTTGCAAAACGTATCATAGGGGATAATTAAAAATCTAAAATTCCATTGATTAAAAAAAAAAAAAAAAAAAATTGAATCCCTTGATGCTAGAGAGATATCCAACATAGGCAACCTCTAGCATTCAAAGCCCTATGTAAACCTCAGAATTTCCTCAATTTTCATTTGATCGTAAAGTTCTTAATTGTTTATTCAAGGGTTGGGCAACCTAATACATAACATAGGAACATAGTTGACGAGGCTGAAAAAAAAAAAAGAAGAAAAAGATGTGTCCATCCAGTCCAGCCCAAGCCGAGTCACCCCTGTTGATCCAGAGGAAGTCAAAAGACAAGCCCTGAAGCCATTTCCAATTTAGCCCCAAGTGGGTAAAAACAATTCCATCCTGACACCAAATGGCAGTCAGATATTCCCCTGGATCAACATCCTATCTGCATTCAATCCAACGGTCATCATTTTCAGAATTGTTCTGTGCTAGATTGGTATCCATTGCTTTTTTGAAAGTAGTTACTGCATCTGCAAGCACCATATCCCACGACAAAGAATTATATAGCTTTACTGCCCTTACTGTAAAAAAAAAATCCCTGTCTTTGTTTTAGTCTAAAGCACCTTTCCACCTAGTCTTAATGGATAACCTCTCGTTCTTAGCTCAGCTTTGCGTAAATAATTCATTGGATAGTTCTTTGTATTGATCTTGAATGTATGTATAAATGGTAATCATATCACCCCTTAGACGTCTCTTCACTAATGTAAACAAACCCAGTTTGTCTAGTGTCTCTTTATAATGAGATCCTCCAATCCCTTTATCAGTTTTGTTGCCTATAGCTGGCTGGGGAACAGTAGAATTGTAGTCCTGAACAGCTGGAGGGCTTTCCATTACCCTTAAAGGAATAGCAATGTTTAATATTGAAAAATATATATTGCAGTGTTGATCATACTGAGTAAAACAAGGGAATGCCTACTGCTGGGACAGTTTATTCAGAAGATACTCCAGCTCAAACTTTCACTTTCTGGGTGCAGTACTTCTATGGCCTGCAATTTTTATGTTGGTGCTGTTGCTACAACAGTCTAGGTGCGGCTCTGGTCAGCTGATCATAAACCTCTATAAGGTTCTTTAGCAACAGCACCACTGTAACATTTCAGGCCATGAAGGTATTGTACTAAAAAAAAAAAAAAAAAAAAAAAAAAAAAAAAAAAAAAATGGAAGTTTGGGCTGCAATTACTTTAGGATAAACCATCTCTCAGCAGTGGGAGTAACCATGTTTTAATTTGAGGGAAAAGCCAATGTTTGTGTTTTCATAATAAAGTTCTATTCCTTTAACCTCTTAACGTCCAGAGATCCTGAGGTTGGACTCACCTTAAAGACATTAGGAAAGCCGGCACATGCGACTGACCGCGTAGAACAGCTCGTCGAGAAAGAGTCTGAAACGGACCGCTCTGATCTTGAAGCAGTCAGTTTCACACTCCTGCAGTGTTCACAGAGCTCCCGCAGGAGTGCGGTGAACACAACCCCATGATGATCCAGAGCCATCACTGGTCCTTAAAGCGGAACCATCATGCACACATAAGTCAGCGCCAATTAATTGCTAGTATCTTGTTAATCATGGAAATACAGTATTAAAGTTTCTTAAGTGCTGGCATCAGTTGTCGTCATAATTTCGTATGAAACTTACATCAACAGGACAGACATCTTGGCGAAGAGGGATCTGTGAACATGTGCTGTCCGTCCCTGCCTCATCACTGATAGGTTATTTGCCAAAGAAGGAGTTGCATTGTACAGTAATATACAGGCAGGGACCGACAGCGCAGGCATACAGATCACTCTTCTCCAAAATGTCTGCCTGATGCAAGTTTCTTACAAAATTATAATTAAAACTCATGCCGGCACCTAAACTTTAATATGCTAATTCCATGATTAACAAGATACTGTCAATTAATTGGGGGTAACTTATGTGAGCATGACAGTTCTGCTTTAAAGGTATGGACACTGGTGACATGTCAGAACGGTCACCGGTTGTTAAAGTGGAACTCTGAGCTATTACTAAGTAGCCATGCATTCATTAAGCGCAAGGAGACTAGCTTGGAAATCCACATCTTATCTTTAAAAAAAGCACAGATTCTAAAGAAATGCTTGTTGTTTGGAGACTGACAGGCAGGTTAGTGCGGTCTGCGCCATCAGTCCCTTCCAGTTACCATGTGGTACGCTGCAGTGCTACTCAATAGAGACCGGGTTTGACAGCACAGGAGCCCACACAAGATGTCTGCGCTGTAGCCTGGGTTCGACTCCAAACGGGAAGGATTCCTTTAGAATGTGCGATTTTTTAAAGGTAAAAGATGGATTCCCAAGCTAGTCGCCATGCACTTAATGAATGCATGGCCACTTAGTAATAGCTGAAAGTTCCGCTTTAATGGGTATAATGGTTTCTGCATCTGTGCCAACAAAAGGAAATTGATTAACCCTTGAGTTGCTCACATTTGACATTAAAAGGGTTAAGGAAACTGCTTTCAACAATGGTATATATTTCATCTGTCTTTTGCTGATAATTTAAGTGCATCAGCAGCAGACAGATCAATCTCACATCCGTAAACGTAGTAAATTATTCATTCATTTCTCAGATAGTTGTTCATAAATTTAAAAAAATAGAGTTCTCGCTCTGTAAACAGCATAACTGCCTGATACCCTTCATCCCAGACTGAACAATTCATATTATCCTTAGATATTCAGTTCCAGACAAACTGTCCAAAGCAACAGCCTTAACCCTTTGCGTGCCAGAGGGGTACGCAATGCATTGGCACTTAAAGGGTTAACACAAGCATGGGATGACGACAGTGGAAGTCAAAAAACAAAAGAACAACTACTGTGTCCCAAGCCCTGGCATACGGACTCTATACAAACCAGGTGTGTTTTTATTTACATCACGTACTGTTTACCTGTTTGCCGCCTGAATCACCTGGAATGCATTGCTCAAGACCTGCTAGACGCCCAGGGCTGAACTGGTAATTATTTTGGAGTGACATATGTATTGTAGCAGATGAACATTAAAGGGATGGTAATATTTGGAAATAAACAGAACTTACATTCATCTGAATATATTTTGCAACATGTACAGCGCTATATCAATCCTATCTGAGTTGTAGTTCAAGAGTTATAATGGATCCCCCCGCCCCTTTACTTACATCATGCTGCTTCTCATTCCAGTCCATATGGAGCGCAGAAAGGGACAATCTTCAATCAGCTTAAGAAAATCCTGCCCTCTTTCCTCAAGGGCAGGCAGGGCTTTCCTGATGCTGACTACATGAAGATTGTCCCTCACTGAGAGCTGTCCAGTCAAGCGACCGGATCCCATATCAGGGGAGGAGGCCTAACATAGGTGAAAGGGGCGGGGGGATCCTTTATAGCACTATAACTCTTAAACTGCAACTCAGATAGGATTGATATCGCGCTGTACATGCTGTAAAAGGTATACAGATGAATATGAGCTCCATTTACTTCAGTCTATTACTATTATTTTAACCCCTTAAGGATCACTGACATGTCAGGACCATCATGGCTGTCCTGAACTTAAAGTGGAACCACCACCCTTTATAAAGCCCCCCCCCCCAATAATTACGCATATGGTGATTGGCTTCTTAAAGTGATAGTAACGTTTCACAAAAACAGCAGCTCTAATTAATCTTCATAGTATTTGGGCCATGGTGAGTGTTATTTCATTACTGTGAACGTTGTAGTTCAAGAGTAATTGAATGATAAACTATCCCCCTCCCGCCCCTTTTACCTAGTGTAAGACACCTCCCCTCAGATGTGGAATGCAGTCCATAGACCAGACAGATAACAGCAAGGGACAATCTTCTTCCTATGAGACCAATGAAAACCCTGCACCCATGAACAAATTTTTCCCTTATCTTAATTGAAGATTGTCCCTCTCTGCAATCTACCTGGACACACCCTGCTGCTCTAAGGTGAGCAGTGTTACATCAGTAAAAGGGGCGGGAGGGGGACACTTTGTCATTGAATTACTCTTGAACTACAGCTCTGACAGAACTAAAATAACACTCTCCAAAGTCCAAATACTATGATGATTAATTGGATCTGCTTTTATTATGAAACATTACTATCCCTTTAACAGCGATATTATCGGACACAAGTACCATGTTCTGAAGTAATCCTTCTTTTTCTGAGACTGATGGCCAGGCTTCTTGCTTTAGAGCCATCTGCGCGCCTGCGCCATCAGTCCCTTCCGGTACCTTAAGGTACCATGTAGCGCTTCCTAGAGGAGACCGGGATGAACAGCGCAGGTACGCAGATGTCTCTAAGACAAGATGTCTGTGTGTAAGCCTGGCCATCAGTCTCAGAACAATAAGGATTACTTCAGAACCTGGTACTGGTGGAAGATAATAGCACTGTTAAGAAGCTAATCACCATATGTCTAATTATTGAGGGGTGGCTTTATATAGGGTGGTAGTCCCGCTTTAAGGACCAGTGACGTTTCTGGCATGTCATGGAATTCAGGGGTCCTCTTGCGGCTGCACGCCACTCAGGCACCCCTGAAACCAATGCTGGAAAAAACAAATACCCCGTGTTCCTTAACTGCAGGCTGCACGGTACTTAAGGGGTTAGTTTGCAAGGGCAAGGTATAAGAGGGGAGTCCAATCTTTTCTCCTCAAGACGATGGCTGAGGAAAGAACAGCCATTCCAGGGATAGATGATACAGTTATTTAATGGTATTAATCCTCTGAATGTCAAAGTGGTATCTAATGCATTGCTCAAATCCGCTTCTATACTCTAGGCAGAGCCGGTAGTCATCTAGGAGTGATTTATGCATTCTAGAAGGTGAATATTAAAAGGCAATTATCATGTTTTACTAGTATTCTCCAATGGGCCTGAAGCTGCTCTCTGCCACCCTGTAATAAAGCCTCTCAGTCGTGTGACGGGATCAGGAAACGGAATCAAGGTGGAGATGGTAATAAATCACGAAATGGCATTAACCCTTTGAATGCCAGAAAGGTAGTCAACACAATGCTTTGCAATTCATACATTTTTTCTTGTATATTTCTGTTTAAGAACCCAGTGAGTGTAAGAGGGGTGACCCAATGCACTGGCACTCCAATAACTAAAATCATAAGGCACCCTCTTGGCTATATATTGAGGCTAATGTGATATATCCCTGCTGACTGTAACTTAGAAGTGATCCAGTGAATCCTCAATGAATCTATAACATGCTAATCTAGAGATCTCAATGATTGGACACAAACAAGAATTCTCCCTCTGCCTTTCTGCAACAAAATGAACCATTATAGAAATGAAAAAAGCAGTTAAAGGGATAGTAATACTTAAAATGTAAAAAAAAATATGTTGTAGGGTTAATCCCCCTCAGTAAAACAAGAGTACTCCCACTGCTGAAAGGTGTTTCATTCAAAAGTTATTAATTTTCAAAGTTGAATTTTTTAGGTGCAATATCACAGTGGCCTGAAATTGTACAGTGGCGCAGTTGCTACACCATCCTATGGAGATTTATGGTCCCGGGACCAGAGCTGTCCATAGGATCGTGTAGCAACAGCACCACTGTACAATTTCAGGCCACTCAGGGGGATAAAAAAAAAATACAGTGTTGTAGGGTTTATTTTTTTTTTTTACATTTTAAGTATTACTATCCCTTTAAATAGTGCAGATAATGTAGCAAGTAACACTAGACCCTACTCACCTGAGAATTTGGCCGTTCACCCTGAGGTACCCATGTATGATAATGGCCCTGTACTTCAAGCTAGCCACTGTAAACATTCTCTGGGAAGACGCACTAAGAAGTGATAAAGCAAAGAAGCGATCCGGTGATATCACTTCTTCAGTTCATAAGTTAGTCTATGGAGCCAATGCACTAAGATTTCCCCAGCTTTGGATGTCTTAGTGCATAGGCTCCACAGAATAACATAGGAACTGGAGAAGTGATATCACACTGAAGAAACCTCCTTTTCTTTACGACCTGTTCATCACGCCTTAGTACATAAGCCTCTCTGTGTGTTCTGTCCTAAAATCTAGTCTAACACATACTCTATGTGAATTGCTATTACAACAGCAATCTTGACAAGTGATAGTGTTTTATTGTTTGTTACTGGGGTAAGATCAGATATCAGTCCTTCTGAATAGACTTGGACACTAATCTCAATGCATGGACAGCATTAGCTGTGGACAATTAACCAAATTGTAGCTCTATAAAACAGCATACATATGCAAATTAGGATTTGATTTTGGGGATCAAATATAAAAAAACCTACATTTTACAGATGCTAGCTGGAAGTACATTCCATTTAAAATGATATAACACAATTTTATTTTTTTTGGCGTTAATGTTTCTTTAAATGCCCGGGCGGTATCCTAAGCATTGCTTTGCAATGCGCTGGATACCCCTCTAAAGTGTAAACCCTTGAATACTGAAGGGTTAACACTTTGAATACTGAAGGGTTAACACTTTGAGTGCCAGAGAGATACGGAACGCATTGCTTTGCAATGGGTTCCATACCACTCTGGCACTCAAAGAGTTAATAAAATTCGTAACTGGCACATAAGGACCATGAGCATTTTTTTTTTTTTTTTTTTTAAATAAATTTTTCCCCAGTCCAATTCGGGGCTCTCTGAATTGCGTCCAGCCGCACGGGGAGCCCTGAAATCCATGACGTGCCAGGACCTTCATGGGTCGTTTAGGGAAATTTTTACCACGGCGGTCCTGGCAAATCATGGGTCCTTCAGGGTGAATAAAAATCGAAGACTTAAAAAAAAAAAAAAACAAAAAAAAAAAACCTTGGATTTTTTTTATTTAAATAAAATTTATTTTAATGAAATGCTTTTGGAGGACAAATCTATCTAAACATAGTTTTCTATTTAAGATGCATTTATAGTTTAACTCTTTGGAGGGGTACGCAACGCATTGAAAAGCAATGCATTGCGTACCCCTCTGGCACTCAAAGTGTTAAAGGTTATTCAGCATGAAATAGAGCTTAGTTATGTACCTGAGGCTGTATAGGCATGCAATTAGATCTTATGTTATATTTTATATGTTCCAGATATGAGTGATCTATTAAACTAAAATCAGTTCTGATATTGCTGTTTTACTTATCTGACAGGTTATATTCTAATTATGACTTCTTCACCTGGTTGCAAATATTGATGGTTTTAACTACCAGCAAAAGCAAGTTTTTGCATTTAAAAATCATGATTTAAATCAAGTCTTTCTGACTAGTGATATAAATCGATTGATTTAAATCAAACCCACCCTGTGGGTCCTTACGGGATAAATCAGCGAAAATGTGGGGAAATTGTATTTGTCCCCTATAGGGAGCTAGCTTGCTCCAGAACGGATCCATTCCTTCCAATCATATCAGTCTCACTGTGCTGTAAAGCATTTTTACTTGGAATTATTAAAAAAAAATTTTTTTGCATATAGGAACACAGATTTTGACAGCAGAAAAGAACCATCTGGCCCATCCGGTCTATTCATTTCCCCATATAATAAAAATTTCCCAAACAGTATCTTCCCCTACCACCCCTGTTGGGAGGCTGTTCCATGAGTCTATCACTCGACACATGCTTCTAACTTCAGATCATGAGCTCTTTTCTAACATTCGTCTTTTTATGAAATATGCTTCCTTGCTGAATTATATTAATACCCTTAAAATATTTATCATATTACCGATCTCCTTCATTTCTTCCCAGCTGAACATATTAAAGGGATAGTAATGTTTCAAAATAAAAGCAGCTCCAATTAATCTTCATAGTATTTTGGCCATGGAGAGTGTTATTTAAATACTGTTGAAGTTGTAGTTCAGGAGTAATTGAATGATAGGGTATCCACTTCCCGCCCCTTTTACCTAGTGTAATCCACTTCCCCTCAGATGTGGAATTTGGTCCACAGACCAGACAGATCACAGCAAGGGACAATCTTCTTACTGTGATCATAAGGAAAGCCCTGCCCCCCTTGACAGGTTATTCAGGTTTTTCCCTTATGCTAATTGAAGATTGCCCCTCTCAGCATGCCATCTGGACACCACCTTTCTGCTCTGAGGTGAGCAGTGTTACATCAGTAAAAGGGGAGGGAGTGGGGATACTTTTTCATTCAATTACTCTTGAACTACAACTCTGACAGTACTGAAATAACACTCTCCATGGCCCAAATACTATGAAGATTAAATGGAGCTGCTTTTATTTTGAACCATTACTATCCCTTTAAAGTGTGTTGAGTCTATTCTAGTACTTTTGTCATGAAGACCCTGATCCGTTGTGGTGGCTCTTCTTTATACTGCCTCCAAATTATTAATGTCCTTCTGGATATGTAGGGTGGTGGTGCACAAAGTGCGATAAAGAGGTAATAAAGTGGAGATCACTTCTCCAGTGTGATATCTCCAAATCCTATGTTATTTCTATGGAGCCAATGCACTAAGAATTCTCCAACTTAAGAGATCTTTGTGCATCAAATAACATAGGAACTGGAGAAGTGATATGACTGGAGAAGACATTTCCACTTTATCGCACCTTAGTGCATTACCCCATGTGGTCTCCAGAACCATACACAGTACTTCACGTGAAGTCTTACCACTGATCTATAGAGCGGCATTAGAACGTCTCGCATTCTGCCGCTTATGCCTCTTCCTAGACAGATAAGAACCTAGTTTTCTTTTCCCACTGCTTTCATGCACTGTGAGCTGATCTTCAAGTCATATGAATAACAACTCCCACGGATATATAAGGATAGACACGTCGCATATTCTTCCTGGACGTGTTTTCACCCTTTAAAGTTTAGTTATCACTTACTCTACTTATTATCCCCTGTCGGCTCATCTGCTTACCCCCTTGTTCCTTTAGCCTTCCCTCTTCCTGCCCCCCCCCCAATCAGTCTCCTAGGACCACAACATCTTATCATAAGCATTAACCCTTTGAAAGCTGGCATGTGTAAAACACACTGTGAATCAATGTCTGGGGGCACAACAGTGGGAAATTCCCAGGCTCCTATAATTTTACTTTTGGCTCCCACATTTTGAGATATTTTATATGCATCTATATATTATATACATAACAGCCCAATGGCACTCTCCAGTGATTTCACTTCTCCAACTCCTATGTTATTCTATGGAGCTAATACACTAAGATCTCTCAGACTTCAGAGATTTTAGTGTATAGGATCTATAGAATAACATAGGAACTGGAGAAGTTACCTCTGCTTTATCACACGTTAGTACATCTCCCCCCTGGAGCAAACCAACTGCACCACAGGGTTCAAATAAAAATGTCCATTGATTTAAAAGAGCTGTTCAACCCCTTGAATGCTATAGGTTTCAAACATATTGCTAAGCAATGTATTGGTGACCCGTCCAGCATTCAGAAGTTTAAAAGGTACATTTAAATCAACTGGAATTTGGGTAATGTTTCATTGTTCCCTATGGTGCTGTTGGTTTGCACCATATCCGAGTCAGTTCGTAAGCCTGTTTGCCCACCCCGTACTAAGTGATCCTAATTACATGAATTCCACATTAGGAAGCTCTCCAGTACTGGGATGGGCAGGAAGAGGAAGAAGGAGGAATGGTTCATGTGTTCCTCATAGACCACAGCTCTGTGCTACCCGAGTTCATCTTTATTGGATCAGAATCCTCCTGTACTTTACATCATAACTAAGTATACAGAATGAGCTATATACAGACAATAAAAGCACATTCTCCTTTGGGGGAAAAACATGTTGAATAAATATTAGTCTGCTGTGGAAGGTTAGTTATGTTTTAGTCAACACACCCTCACTCAGTGTTTAAAACATGCAAAAAGGAAAATTTAATACCTAAAGGCCTCATGTTGAAAAATCCTACACTGGACACATACAACAGCACAGCAACTGTGTACCAGTACTTCCCAGAGGCTACACAACAACCTTATTGGGATCTGCTACAACAGGAAATCAAGGGTACACGCAGAAATATCAACTCTAAAGGAACAGCTTGGACCAGACACTGAGGACATACAACATGCCTTTAAACAGTACTACAGGAAACTACAAACACTCCTCATCAACACCAAGAGGAAGAAACTACAGAGACAGACGCAATGCAGGTTTACCAGCAGAATCTGTAAATCAGCCAGAACAGAACTGCGTTGTGAATCCTTCCACACATAAGCCAAGCAGAGAGGAAATATCTGTACTTTCAAAGGGCCTGCCATTCTGTCCCACTAAACCTGTGGACAGGGTAACACTCTGTAGGGACATGGATGAGTTTTTCAGAAAACTCAGACTCAAGGAATTCTTCCATGACAAAATGGATAATAATTAGAACACCACAGAGCTACATCACAATGTCAATGCACCCACAGGAAGGTCCACCTGGACTCCAAAACCAGGAAGTAACCCTACACTGGACAGATACATAGAGAGCTTCAGGAAAATAGTCACTACAGAAACACTGGAGAAGCAATGTGAACCATCATCCAACATAACCCAAAAGGAACAGAAAGCCATACAGTCACTAAAGAATAACCAGGACATTATTATTAAGCCTGCAGACAAGGGGGGAGCTGTTGTTATAATGAACACTATGGACTACATTCAAGAAGCAAATAGTATCTTTCATATCTTTCACACATAGAACGCCATCATATACAGCCAGGCCATCAGATACCGCCGCATCTGTGGACCGTGACAAGCACCTCCAGAAACTCAGAGACTTTATAAAACACTGTTACAGCGCAACTATTATTGACAGTCAGATACAGAAGGCTACCCAAATACCAAGAAAAAAAATCTGTTGTGCTACAAAGAACAACATAAGGGAAACCGGGTGTCACTGGTAGTCACTTACCACCCCTAGGTTGAAGTTCTACACAAAATATCAAGAGAACTTCAAATGAAATTACATACGGATGAAAGATTTAAGAACATATTCCCACAGCCTCCCTTACTCTCCTTCAGACAGCCTCCTAATTTGAAACAACTGATAGTAAGGAGTGCCCTGAATAAAAATACAAAAAAATGGCACATATCCCTGCCTACAAAAGAGATGTGAAACCTGTGCACACATTTACACCACGGACAACATACCGATTCCAAACACCCAGTTACACCATAAGATCAATGGTACCTTCACCTGTAAATCATCCAATGTAATATACCTTATCATGTGTGCAAAATGCCCAGCAGCTCTTTATGTGGGAGAAACTGGACAGGCACTACATTAGAGGTTTAATTCCCACAGATCCAGTGTTAATAACAAAAAGACAGAGACACCAGTGGGAGAACATTTTTGTCAAAATGGGCACAGTGTCAGGGACATTAAGTTAACTGTACTGATGGGACTGTTCCGCACTCAGAGGGACAGAAAGGTATGGGAGGTAAATTAATGTTAAAATTTAATGCAATTTGTAGTGGTTTAAACAGAGACAAAGAATTCTTGTCACATTATCACTTAGTGGACTGACCTTTCCAACAGACCCAAGAGCATCGTAAATACCTCTAAAGCCTCAGAGGAAGAGTGCAATTTACCACTGACTGATCAAAGTATCTGGATCTGGGTTGAGTTCTCTTATCTGATTTCCACTCTAAACAATGCAATGTGTACTTGTATTTAAAGGGATAGTAATACTTCATTTTAACTTTATTTTATTTTGTAGGCATTAAAAAAACATGAAGAATGATATAAGTCTTATCTCTGAAACCTTTATGGTTTAAGAGATATTCACAAACAAAGTATCCCCCCCCTGTTCAACCAGATAAGAAGGGAGATGCCCAGGTAGACTGCAGAGAGGGACAATCTTCAATTAAGATAATGGAAAAAGCTGAAAAACTTTTCAAGGGGGGAAGGGCTTTCATTGTTTTCATACAAAGAAAATTGTCCCCTTCTGTTATCTGTACTGTCATACAACCTGATCCACATCTGAGAAGAGATGTCTTACACTAGGAAAAAGGGGCGGGGAGGGGAACTTTGCTTGTGAATATCTCATAAACCATAAAGGTTTGAGAGATAAGACTTATATCATTCTTCATGTTTTTTTAATGCCTACAAAATAAAATAAAGTTAAAACGAAGTGTTACTATCCCTTTAAGAGAGATGTTTTCATATTTATCGGCATAACATGCCTGAGGAAGAGACCTAAGGTCTTGAAAGTTTGCATTCTAAATCTGCAAGGTATCAGAAACTATATTTGCCTCCTGTATTTTTAAACACTGCATGCAATTTGATCCACAGGTCAAATAAAACAAACACAAATTATCTTTATTGGGTGTCTATAGGACACGCTTGCACAACAAATTCAGGAAGTAAGCAAGATTACTAATCGGGATAATGCTAAATTCTGGTGCTCCTTAACACTTTGAGTGCCAGAGCAAAGCATGGGTTAATCCATGGAGGACCAGAGGGGTGGCAAAACGATTATTTGCAATGTAGTAACCCCTTAAGGACCCTTGACGGTCCTGGCACGTCATGGGTTGGGGAGCGATAAGGACCATAATGGAAGTCAGGGCTGCACGCTATTTGGGGAGCTCTGAACCTGATGCTTAAAAAAAAAAAAAAAAAAAAAAAAAAAAAAAAAGAAAAGGCCGTGGTCCTTAAGTGCAGGCCAGGTACGAGATCGGCCAGCCCTGAAGGGGTTAAGCTCCCCTCTGGTCCACAAGGACTGTGTAAACAATATCTGCCCAAAGGAGGCCAATGGGATGCCCTACACCTCCAATCTCCCACTGCCCACCTCCCATCACTTTATCTTGTTCGTGCTTGATGGGTGCTTGTCGCATTTGTATGTCCCCCTAAGTATAAGGGTATCCCAGGCATGGGCCCTTGCTTGCATGTGCCTAGAGGGATTCAGCTGCACCACATTGACGCGGCCCATATAGGCAGAAACGTACATCTCTGGTTTTGCTCTCTCGTGCGGAGAGGATTTGCCTGACATTTTGGAGCTGGACTGTCTGTGGGCAGTACCAGACTGATATGGATATAGAGATTTCCTCTCTGCAAAGACCCATGGGAGTGAAAAATATGACTTGTAGCATATGGCCCCTTTGGATTTTGCCCTTGTGCCTTTGCTCAATAGAAAAATTATTTAACCTGACGTGGATGTCATTACTAAGGAGGTGAACAGTTGCTAGCAGTCTGCTTACTGCACAGGTATATGCAACGCATTGTTTTGTAATGTGCTGCACCCCTCTTCCATCCTTACCCTTTTAGAGACAAATCAGTATCCAACAGATTGCAATGCAACGCATTGGATACATCTCTGTCGCTCAGAGGGTTAAGTAGTCTGCTTTAGTAGAGGATATTAGGATTCTGGCCTTATAAGGCAAGTGGGAGTTTATTAACCCTTTGCATGCCAGAGGGGTACGAGACACATTGCAAAGCAATGTGCCGCGTACCCCTCCGGCACTCAAAGGGTTAATTGATGTTAGTTCTCCTTTATAAGTCGGTCTTACAATTTCTCATAAAACCTACAAAAAATGCCCTCAAATATACAGCACCACCATCAGCATCATCAGTTATCCTGGAAAAAATATAGAAGGCATGTAAACAATTTCTCAGTGTTCAGAAACTAAAACTAAAGTCCACAAAAGGGCCTAAGTATGGACACAGATGTTCAGAAAACACCCCTCACATTTTTAACCAGGTCTTAAATGTTGTGAGCTCAGACTCCTGCCCTACATCTCCTATCAAATGTTTAGTACATAAGAATATATTGCAAAATACCAACAAATTAGAATGCACTCTAGAACAAAGTAAAAAAAAAAATACATGGATACAACAGATATATGGTGTTTACAGATTCAAAGAAATTGGGTATTTGTCTATTTACATTTTAGAAACCTTTCCTCCACCTCAAAACAGGGCAGGCAAAGCTAGTGTGATTTTAGGGCTTTTGATTGCTATGACGATCTTCCAACACACTGCCTTGTGGTTTAAAGCCTGGTAGCTACATAGGACCTTTTGCAGAGTTTAAACCTTTAAGTGACAGAGAGGTTTAACCCTTTGAGTGCCAGAGGGGTATGCAACGCATTGCAAAGCAATGCATTGCGTACCCCTCTGGCACTCAGAGGGATATAATGTAATGCATTGGATACCTCTCTGGCATTCAAAAGGTTAAGGACCAAACTTTTTTTTTTTTTTTTTTTTACAAGGTGCTGCAAACACCCCTGGTTCTTAAATAGCCAATAAACTGACAAACTGAGAGTATTTTACAGTTCTGCATAAATGGAGGCTATGCAGCAGCTGGGTCCTTTCAGTGTCCAAACATCCTGTCAAAGTGGAGTAGTGCCTGGTCTGATAGGCAGACAGATTAATGTGTCTCACAGAAAAAGGGTGAGCAACATGAGGCTTTCCAGATGTTGCTAGACTAAAACTCCCACCCAATTCAGCCAGCAAATGACCAGCCAGTATGATAGTCTCAGGCTGCCTATCCCTGCCTTAACCTTATGACCGTTAAGAGTCACAGGATCCACAGCAACTGGAGGACTACAAGTTGTCTGGCTTAAACTGAAAATGGAGGGATCAGCAGTGCAACAAGATGTACAGGTTGCTCACCCTGTCTTTTTCTAAGGGTAATAGGATGGAGAATCACAGACACCACTGACATCACTTGTTGGAGAGATGGAAAATGTAGACCAAAAATTGCTGGAAGCAACAGGTTGTCAAACCCTGCCTTAGTCTAAGGACCATACGATATATAGTTACACGGACCACATTAGTCCCTTATTCTAAGGAGATGGAAACTGCAGTTCAACAACAGATGGAGAGCAACAGGGTGCCAACCCACTAGTCTAGTGATGATAGGACAGAAATGTATAGGAGCTACATCATTCCCTTAATCTGGGGATGATGGTAACTTACGTCCTACAAGAGCTGGAGTGTCACAGGTTACCTACCCTGCCTAAGTCTAGCACTGATAGGATGGAGAGTGGCAGGACCCAATCACCTCCTTAGTCTGAGGAGATGGAAACTGTAGTCCAACAGCTGGAGAGTCACATGTTCCCAAACACTGCCTTAACCCTTTAACCCTCTGAGTGCCAGAGGGGTACGCAACGCAATGCATTGTGTACCCATCTGGCACTCAAAGGGTTGAAGGTCAGAGGGGTGGGCATTGTGCTACTCCACCCCACATCCTTAAAGAGGTTTACCTGAGGATGATGGGAGCTAAAGTCTAAGAACACCTGGAAGACCATAGGTTACCAATGCCAGCGCCAGCTTCCACAAAACTGAGCTCCTCCTCCACAGCATAGGTATGTGCCCTGCTCTAAGACTTGCCTACCCAATGCCACTGCCCACCATGCCAACTTACCCCACTCCAGGAACTCGCTGACATACTTGTCCCTGCGCAGCGTGGAGCTGCTGCACTCAGTGTACAGGCAGATAAGAACGTCCAGCAGGGTCTCCACACTCAGGGCCGCCTCATTCCTCTGGGGCCCATCCAGGAGCAGCTGCTCCAGCTTCTTCAGTCGCACCTTGGCCGACATCTTCTCCTCCAGGACAGATCAGAGTCACCACAGATACAATGAAAATGTATAATCCCAGCTAGGCGCAGGGGAGCCTCCTCTCCTTATGGCACAGGGGGAGCCTCCTTCTCCTTATGGCTCAGGGCTGCAGGGTGAACCTCCTCTTCTTCACAGGACCCAAAGGGGTGCAGAGAGAGCCTCCTCTCCACAGAGAACAGGGGGTGCAGAGGGAGCCTCCTTCCTCAGGGCGCGGCTCTATCCAGACATCTCCCAGGCACCACAGGATACTCTGCTACTCCAAGGCCCAGCTGGGTCCATACAGGGGCAGAGCCCCCCACACTATCCAGCCCACTCTTCCCGAGCACTTCGGGTGACCTCCAGAGCAGGACCGACAGGAATCATGGCCTCCCCTAAGCCCCCCGGTGCGTGTCTCAGTGTTCGCCTCCTCTCTTCCTGGCCTCGGGAATCACGGAGCAGGACCGGGAGAGCACAACTCCGCCCACCGGAAAGGGAAGGAACGTTCCTAGGGACCTCACCGCAGCCCCCTCCTGGCCAATGGGACGCACTGCACATCCATAGGGAAAAGGGAGTGTGGAGAAAACCAAGTGTGGAAAGACTAAGTTTCCATTGATTTAACCATCTGAATGCCAGAGTCTGTAATGCGTTGTGTACACCTCTGCCACTCGAAGGGTTAACATCTGTCTGTAACTCCCTGATTGCTATTAAGATTTCCAACAAAGATTATAGCACTTAAGGGGTTAAACACTAGTTTAGATCAGTGGGCATTTATCCTCAGTCCTGTATAGTGCAGTTGATTTTGCCAAGAATTGTGTGTGGCAGAAGGAAAACAGAGGGACAAACTTGTGCAGTCTTCTCCTGATTGTAAGGCGAGGGCAAACAGGGGTTCTTCAGGGCTGTTGTTGGACTACAACTAAATGCATTTAACCTATGTACAAAGTTTTAGTCCAGCAATGACTGGAGAGCCATGGTCGACTGAGAATGATGGGAGTTGTAGTCAAAATATGCCGAGAAGTGGTGGTGACCGGTATATCAACATACCTCCCAAGTGTCCCTCCACAGTACCTCTTTGAGACCCAAATCCCTCTGTCCCTCTTTACCACCCTGATGTCCCTCTTTTTAGGGGACCAGACTGTGCGCGGGGATATATAAGTGTATCACATTGCTTCACAGCAATAAAACTCACATTAATGTTTGTTTAACCCCTTAACGACCGGCCGCGCAGGCACGCGGTGGACACTAAAGGACTGCGGAGCATTTTTTTTTAAGAATACAATTCCTGACTTCCTGAACGGTGTGCAGCCGCGGGGGGAGCCCAGAATTCCATGACGGTCATAGTACGTCATGGGTCGTTCAGTCAGATTTGCCCGTGACGTACTATGAAGGGTCGTTAAGGGGTTAAACTTCAGTATATGTTTATAAATTAGTCTGTGTAAATAAAATACTTTATCATTGCTCTAAATTATTTATTCAGTTACACCACGAGCTACCAGAAGGTCATAAAATGACCTAAAAATTATCGGTAATGCCCCTCCCACCAGCCACACCCCCAACATCACCACCTAAAACAAAACATGTCTCTCTTTGGCCATTTGAAATGTTGGGAGGTATGTATCAATATCCATATACTAAGATCAGTGGCAATTGGAAGAGTGACTTTTGTGTTCCAGATCAACAATATACATTGAGTTTGAAATTCCTGGTCTGTTAGGTAGTTTTGTACTGCTAGATACTTTAACCCTTTGAGTGCCAGAGTGGTATGGAATGCATTGCAAAGCAATGCATTCCATACCACTCTGGCGCTCAAAGGGTTATAGCATTGACTTGCTGGACTTAAGAATGACAGCAGAGCTACATGAATAAAAATATTTTCTGCCAATATATAAAGCCAAATTATCGAAACTGTTTTATTATTCTTTATCGTCACCTATATTCTTACCATTTAATGCCCATGACACTGAGCCACCTGGATGTCTGTTTCCAGAGAGCTGGACAGACTGCAAACGCAGGGATAATAATATCTAAGTTATCCCTGCAACACTTAGGTCTCTGTATTTAATACACTATAGGGAAGCTTTTTTTTTCTGCTGCAGGGATAGTGATACATTGGGGGTTATCCACTAAGGTGCGATAAAGAGATGGTAAGGTGGAGATGACTTCTCCTGGCGAGGCCTCCACAATTTACCCTGTGGACAAGGCCACTGCCGTGGGGTAACTTTGGTCTCTTCTCTTTCCTTCACCACCACATTAATGAAGTAACTAAAACCTGTTGCTTCTTTCTTTGAAATATAGCAAACATCCGTCCGTTTCTCTCTTACTCTACAACAGAAACTATCATGCATGCTCTTATCCTTTCTCGCCTGGACTACTGCAACTCTTTACTTATTGGTCTGCCTTCTAGCCATATTGCTCCTCTCCAGTCGATTCATAATTCGACCACCAGAATATCTTCCTCTCCTCCAGGACAGTACTCACCCCGACATTTTAAAATCACTGTCATGGCTTCCTGTAAAAGCAACGTATTACATTCAAAATCCTTCTCATTACCTTCAAGGCTCTCCAATACTTATCCCTACCTTATATTTCATCTTTGATATCCCGCCATATGCCTGCACGGCCTCTACATTCCATGCATCATGGACAACTCTCTGCCCCTTTAAAGGGATAGAAATACTTAAGTATTACTAATCCTATCGTAAAGTCCTATTAAAAATAAATGTATTGCCCCCAGTGTCATCTCTCAAACCTTTATGGTTTGGGAGATGATCGCTCCTAAAGTTGCCCTCTCCCTCCCCCTTCCCCGTAGTCAGCGTTGTAGCTGATTGAAGGGAAATCCGGTCATAGATCATCAGGCGGCTCTGCAGCAGAGCCACGATCACATTAATAAAAAAAAAATCTTTCACTAAAATGGTCTTCTACGTGTGCTTGCAAACCAAGCACACGTAGAAGACCATTTCAGTGAAAGTTTTCTTTTTTATTAACGCGATCGCGGCTGTGCTGGAGAGCCGCCTGAAAGTCGTACGACTGTTTTCCCTGCAGTCAGCTAGAACGCTGACTACGGGGAAAGGGGAGTGAGAGGGCAACTTAAGGAGCAATCATCTCTCAAACCATAAAGGTTTGAGAGATGACACTGGGGGCAATACATTTATTTTTAATAGGACTTTACTATAGGGATTAGTAATACTTAACTATTACTATCCCTTTAAACACTGTCACTGTTTCACAAAGGCATTTTTCCTTGCTGCTCCCTACCTCTAGTACTCCCTACCACCCAGCACTCACCAAGCCTCAATCCTCAACAACTTCAAATCCAAGCTAAAAGATCACCTTTTAAATGTAAAATGGAAATATTACCTCATATGTCAAAATTTGCACTTCCTACTCTACCTTATTGTACCTGTATGCCACCCATCCTATACTTAGATTGTAAGATGTATGAGGCAGGGATCTCAAATCTTAATGTATACTCACCTGGTGTTCCCCTTATGATTGTCCATATAACCACTTAATTACTGCATTACAAAATGTAAATGATAAAGTGCAAAGTACACATGCTGGCGCTATATAAATCCTATAACATAAAGTGGTAGAATGCTTCGCTCCCTGTGAGTGTAACCACACATGCACAGTCAGTCTCTACTGTGAGTGTGTGGTTTCGCACACAGGGAGCTTTGCTGTGAGCCATCTGGAGCTCCAAGTAAGGATCAGCGCGTTCGGTGAGTCATGCCCAGTAGAGACTCAAAGAATGCGCTGATCCAGAGCGGGGAGCTCCAGACGGCTCACTGCCTGTCTCTGCTCCCGGGGCTGCTGGGTGCACTTTAGCCCATGTATACGGGCTTTCATACTAGTAAAATATATATACACATACATTTTCATGCTATTCTGTGGAGCCAATCCACTAAGATTTTTCACCTGGGAGAGATCTTAGTGCATAGGCTCCATAGAATAGCATAGAAACTGGAGCACTTATGTCTGTTATCACCCCCTTATCACGCCTTAGTGAATCTCCCCCATTCTATCAGTATCAGTGCTTTTACAGTCCCTAACTGAAAGCTCTCTGAAAACAAAGATTCAGAAAGTTCTCTGCCAGGGACATATATACCTCCGTAAAAATGTGAATCTGAATAAAAATATTTTACAAAAAAGTATACGCAATCAGAATTTACATATTAAACATTTGAAAAACGTGTCAAGTTAGAAAAGATCCCCTGAGGAAGTGTGTGGAAGTACATATGAAACACGCTGGGAAATAAAAGTGTAATCTGAAGTAACTACTGTGGTGGATACTGTGCATGACTGCCCCGAGACCGGCTGGCAGTGGCACTGTGGCCTGTGTAACGGGCTCTTCAACTGGTAGCAATAATATAAAAACATACCCTCAGGAGCAAGAACATGCTTGATTAAGTCGAATTTCAATATGCAAATCAGCCATTGGACATGAAGACACTGAAACATTGCAAATGCATGATAATGAAGGAATATTTAAGGGGTAATCACATTGAGAAAATGGCCGAGAGAGCTTAACACATACAACACCAGGGACTTAAGTCATATTTGCCTCTTTATCACCAACCAGAATGCTTATCAAACCTTAGTGCATCTCCCCATGTGGCGTTAAAGTGGATCTATCACATATAGATATCTAATGCTCACTAGATAGAGCATTTAGCGAAAAAGTTAAATATGTTAGTCATTTTTGAAAAAAACCCGTTATCTACGCAAAAATTCAAGTTTAAAAGGTGCCCAGCAGCCTACTTCCTCTTGCCACTGCGGCAAGCTGCTTGACGCACAGAGGCTGCTCCTGTCCCACTACCCAGCATCCTCCAATGACTGAGGATGTTTGTCCCTAAGCTGGAGCAATCTCATTGGCTAGATATCGATCTCTGCCAATGAGATCGCTCCAGCTTAGAGAAAGATGCTGGGTAGTGGGACGGGAGCAGAGGCAGTGCTGCAAGCACGAAGTAGGCTGCTGGGCATGTTTTAAACTGGAATTTTTGCGCAGATAACGGGTTTTTTCCAAAAATGACTAACGTATTAAACTTTTTCGCTAAATGCTCTATCTAATGAGCATTAGATATATATATGTGATAGATCCACTTTAAGTCCTCAAATCTCTAGGACTGGCCACAGGACTTCAGGGAGGCAGAGGCAATAAGACAGTGGTTTTCTCTGTTAGTCCTCAGGGCACACTAACAGATCAGATTTTCAGGATACCCCATTGTGCTTGATCCACCAGTGTTTAACTAGGAATATCGTTAGTTAAAGGGGATCTATCACCTCAAATAAAGCCCCACCCCCCATAATTAGCCATCTAGCGATAAGGCTTCCAATGGTACTGTTATCCAGAATAATTACCGTGTTACTCAGAAATACTATTTGTGCTGGGACTGACGGCCAGGCAACAACACTTTAGAGTAATCTGTGTGCCTGCGGCGTCCGTTCCTTCTGTTACCTAAAGATACCACGCAACGCCCCCTAGAGGAGACTGGGACAGACATCACAGGCACGCAGATGTTTGTAAGCAAAGATGTCTGTGCTGTTGCCTGGCCGTCAGTCTCGGCACAAGTAAGATTTCTGAGTAACGCGGTAATTATTCTGGATAACAATACCATTGGTACGCTTATCGCTAGATGGCTAATTATGGGGGGTGGGGTTATTTGGGGTGATAGTTGCCCTTTAAGTGATTTTGTTGGTGTGCCCCAGAGATTGGCGCTTCGAATCACTGCATTAACCCTTTGCATGGGAGAGGGATGTCCAATGCATTGCAAAGCAGTATGTTGGACAACCCTATGCCACTCAAAGGGTTAACCCTTTGAGTGCCAGAGAGGTATCCAACGCATCAAAGGATTAAGGTGAGATGCAGCTTGAGCGAAACCTCTCCAATCTATTATGCGGAGCCTATGCACTAAGAGCTCTTCGACCTGAAATGTCAGCTCCATAGAACAACATGAATTTAAGAGTATCTAAGGAGCGTCTCTCTCACCTTCATGCAGCTGTAAGCAACCTTTGGCTCCCCAGATGTTGCAGATTATAACTTCCATTGTCCCGGCTATAGGTGAGTTAAAGGGATAGTATAGTCCCATAAAAAGTATGTCCTACAACGTAGCTGCAGTAAAAAAAACATTCAATGTGCTTACTCCTTTCTCTCAAGCCGTTATGGTTTGAGAGAAATAAAAAAATAAAGTCCTCCGTTCCCTCCCCTTTCTGCCTGATGAGCTGTAAAGCATCAGAGGCAGAATCCGGTCACCTGACTGTAGGCGGCTCTTCAGGAGCGCTGACATCGGGATATCTAACTATAATTACTTCATTGGTATGGTCTACAACGTGTGCCTGGCTTGCAAGCACACGTTATGGACCATTCTGATGAAGTAATTATACTTAGACATCTAGATGACAGCGCTCCTGAAGAGCCGCCATCTGGTCCCGAATGCAGGATTTCATGACATTTGCTGTACAGCGGACGCATGAGAAGGGGGAGGGAGCGGAGGTCTTTATTTTCTTATTTCTCTCAAACCATAACGGCTTGAGAGAAAGGAGTAAGCACATTGAATGTTTTTTTACTGCAGCTACGATTTAGGACATACTTTTTATGGACTTTACTATCCCTTTAAAGGGATAGTAATACTTAAAATGTAAAAAAAAAATATGTTGTAGGGTTTATCCCCCTGAGTAAAACTAGGGTACTCCAACTGCTAAGAGATATTTTATTAAAAAATTATAGCAGCTCAAACTTGATTTTTTAGGTGCAATATCACAGTGGCCTGACAATTTACAGTGGCGCTGTTGCTACACCATTCTATGGACTCCTCTGGTCTGTAGACCATAAATCTCCATAGGATGGTGTAGCAACAGCTCCACTGTAAATTTTCAGGCCACTGTGATATTGCACCTAAAAAAATTCAGGTTTGAGCTATTTTTAATAAAATATCTCTCAGTGTTGGGAATACTCTTGTTTTATTCAGGAACATAAACCATACAACATATATTTTTTACATCTTAAGTATTACTATCCCTTTAAAAAGGAGACAGTCGTACAATAGATTTTTTTAATCGCCTCTTCACTGGTCCCAATCAGTTACAATGGAAATCAAAAAGGCCAGGGGTGCGAACAGAGAGGTTAGGCATTTCTTTTTTGGGAAGTCACATGCTTAAAGGAGGACAAACACTTCCTAATAATAACCCCCTGCTTACATTAATATGACCACAAAATCCTAATGGCTTATGAATTTTCCTTTTTGTGCCTTTGTTTGAACGATATGACTGTCAATCAGTCCTGGATGCCATGTCCATAGAGGTAAACATGATAGCTGCTGACAGTTCTTTCAGATCGAATCAGGCAGAATGCATGAACCTATTTAGCCCTTTAAAGGGATAGTAATACTTAAAATGTAAAAAAAACTATGTTGTAGGGTTTATGCCCCTGAGTAAAACAAGAGTACTCCCACTGCTGAAAGGTGTTTCATTCAAAAGTTATTAATTTTCAAATTTGAATTTTTTAGGTGCAATATCACAGTGGCCTGAAATTGTACAGTGGCGCTGTTGCTACATCATCCTATGGAGATTTATGGTCCCGGGACCAGAGCTGTCCCTAGGATCGTGTAGCAACAGTGCCACTGTACAATTTCAGGCCACTGTGATACTGCACCTAAAAAATTCTACTTTGAAAATGAATAACTTTTGAATGAAACACCTGTCAGCAGTGGATGTACTCTTGTTTTACTCAGGGGGACAAACCCTACAACAAATTTTTTTTTACATTTTAAGCATTACTATCCCTTTAAGGACCAGAGGGATGTGAAGCACATGCCTCTGGTCCAAAAGGGTTACAGTTATTATTTGCAGTGGGCAGAGTTTGAGGTCCTGCTATCATGTCCGCCTCTATGGATGTGGTATCCATCACTGACTGAAGATGTTATCTCTTGAACCGTGGAGCTAGGGGAAATTCATAGGGGCCATTAGGAATTTCTGGCCATAATAAGATACATGGGAATTATTATTAGTTGGGGTTAGTTCTCCTATAATCCTGTCTGTGTTCCTAAAGTAAAATTATTCAGTTTTGATTTCATCTGTCACTCGAGGATTAAATTATAATTCACAGCCAAGAACCACCCAAGATTTCACACACCAGCACAATTTTGCAAATGTCAGCCCCCAAATTCCAGGGTAGTTGACTAAACTTGTTCTTGTAGTCATAAATCGGCAGCATCTTTCCACCTCAAGAACCTCAGTTTAAACAGGATTCATCTTCATCCAACTGTCACTCATCCACTGTAGACATACCTGGCAGCTTTCAAAATGAGCCAACTCAGAGATGTTTGAAATATTAAAGTGATAGTAATGTTTCACAAAAAAAGCTATACATTTTCATAGTATTTGGACCATGTAGAGTGTTATTTCAATACTGTCCGAGTTGTAGTTCAAGAGTAATTGAATAATAAAGTATATCCCTGCTGCCCCCTTTATCTAGTGTAAGCTGCCTCCCCTCAGATGTGGAATCTGGTCACCTGACCAGACAGGTCACAGCAAGGGGACAATCTTCTTACTGTGATCATAAGGAAAACCCTGCCCCCTTTACAGGTTTTCCCTTATGCTCAGTGAAGATTGTCCCTCTCTGAGATCCATCCAGACAGTCTTGCTGCTCTGAGATAAGCAGTGTTACATCAGTAAAAGGGGCGGGAGGGGGATACTTTATCATTCAATTACTCTTGATCTACAATTCTGACAGTACTGAAATAACACTCTCCATGGCCCAAATACTATGTAGATTAATTGGAGCTGATTTAATTTTTAAAAATTTACTATCCCTTTAAGTGTGTTGAGTCTGTTCTAGTACTTTTGTCATGAAGACCCTGCTCCTTTGTGGTGACTCTCCTTTATACTGCCTCCAAATTATTAATGTCCTTCTGGATATGTAGGGTGGGGGTGCACAAAGTGTGATAAAGAGGTGATAAAGTGGAGATCACTTCTCCAGTGTGATATCTCCAATTCCTATGTTATTCTAAGGAGCCAATTGGAGCTGCTTTTTTGTGAAACATTACTGTCCCTTTAACCCTTAAACTTCCCCAGAACATAGATTTCAGGCGATATATACCCTTACTTGCTCTAATCAGGAGATGTTCTTATCAGTACTTAGGGAACCTGTAACATGCACTAACTTACAGTTTTCACTGCCTGAACATACAGAAGAGGAGCAGGACATCTCCCTCTGTCTTTCTGGTAGAAATGACAGCAATTTAGGGACTAAATAAGCAGTTAATTGGTGCAGATGAAATAGTAGTTAACACTGGGCTCTGTCACACTGAGAATTTAGCCTTTCTCTTTGAGACCCCGAGATTTGGGTGAAAACCCTGGGTCTCGGGGGTCAAACCCTGAGATTTCCCTGGTATGACTCTAAGAGATCAGCAAGACAGATCAAACATGGTGAGGAAAGAAAAGAAGTGGGAGGAACAGGGTGAGAAGGAGGAGAAGTGGGAGGAATAGGGTGGGAAGGAGGAGAAGTGGATGGGAAGTGGGAGGAGCAGGGTGGGAATGAGGAGAAGTGGGAAGAACAGGGTACGAAGGAGGAGAAGAGGGAGGAATGGGGTGGGAAGGAGGGAACGTGGGAGGAAAAGGGTGGGAAGGAGGGAACGTGGGAGGAAAAGGGTGGGAAGGAGGAGAAGTGGGAAGAACAGGGTAAGAAGGAGGAGAAGTGGACGGAAAGTGGGAGGAACAGGGTGGGAATGAGGAGAAGTGGGAAGAACAGGGTACGAAGGAGGAGAAGTGGGAGAAACAGGTTGGGAAGGAGGAGAAGTGGATGGGAATTGGGAGGAACAGGGTGGGAAGGAGAAGTGGGTGGGAAGTGGGAGGAACAGGGTGGGAAGGAGAAGTGGGTGGGAAGTGGGAGGAACAGGGTGGGAAGGAGGAGAAGTGAGTGGGAAGTAGGAGAAGTGGGAGGGAAGTGGGAAGAACAGGGTGGGAATGAAGATAAGTGGGAAGAACAGGGTAAGATGGAGGAGAAATGGGTGGGAAGTGGGAGGAACAGGATGGGAAGGAGGAGAAGTGGGAGGAAAGTAGGAAGAACAGGGTGGGAAGGAGGAGAAATGGGTGGGAAGTGGGAGGAACAGGGTGGGAAGGAGGAGAAGTGGGAGGGAAGTGGGAAGAACAGGGTGGGAAGGAGGAGAAGTGGGAGGGAAATGGGAGGAACATGGTCGGAAGGAGGAGAAGTGGGTGGGAAGTGGGAAGAACAGGGTGGGAAGGAGGAGAAGTGGGAGAGAAATGGGAGGAACAGGGTCGGAAGGAGGAGAAGTGGGAGGAACAGGGAGGGAAGGAGGAGAAGTGGGTGGGAAGTGGGAGGAACAGGGTGGGAATGAAGATAAGTGGGAAGAACAGGGTAAGATGGAGGAGAAATGGGTGGGAAGTGGGAGGAACAGGATGGGAAGGAGGAGAAGTGGGAGGAAAGTAGGAAGAACAGGGTGGGAAGGAGGAGAAATGGGTGGGAAGTGGGAGGAACAGGGTGGGAAGGAGGAGAAGTGGGTCAGAAGTGGGAAGAACAGGGTGGGAAGGAGGAGAAGTGGGTCAGAAGTGGGAAGAACAGGGTAGGAAGGAGGAGAAGTGGGTGGGAAGTGGGAAGAACAGGGTAGGAAGGAGGAGAAGTGGGAGGAACAGAGAGGGAAGAAGGAGAAGTGGGAGGGAAGTAGGAAGAACAGGATGGGAAGGAGGAGAAGTGGGTCAGACGTGGGAAGAACAGGGTGGGAAGGAGGAGAAGTGGGCAGAGTTTCAAAAGAAACTTACCAACAATGGGGAATCAGCTTTTGCCCCCGGACACACCGTTATTCAGTGCAAAAGTCTCTGGGGCAGATCCGGAGAGTTCCCAAGGATGTGCATTACGAAGCAATGCGATTAAGACCCTTCCAGCATTCAGGTGGCTAAAAGCTCCATTTAAACTGAAAGGCATTGTGGGAATCTTTATTTCTTCCCTAGGATGGACATATTGCCTGTGGACATTATGTAGGGGGCAAATAGCGATAAAGTGCTTTATGTATAAAGACAAAGTGGAGTAAATTAGAACAAACCAATGGAATCAGCGGGGACACATAAAAATATACCTTGGTTTAAAGGGTTAGTAATATATAAAAATAAATGGAGCGCTGATTAATCTTCATATTTTTTTTGTTCATGTAGAGTGTTATTTCAATACTATCCGAATTGTAGTTCATGAGTAACTGAATTATAAATTATCCCCCTCAGGTTCAAACCCTGAATGTATGGAGCCATATCTACTAAAGGTAGGGTGACCACATATCGAATCTGCCATCCCGGGACAAGTGTTCACCCTACAGAGGGGTGCGCAACTCTCTGGCACCCAAAGGGTTAATGCTCCCACGTTTCACCGAAAAAAAAAATATATATATGGCAAACCATGTAGGTATTTGGACTGACGCTTACATATTTTACTAGATTACATGACAGACAGTCCTACGTTCACCAATGACTCACACACCCACACTATGCTATTCCTTCCTTCCATGACTTCTCTTCCTTCATGACTGCACCCAGGAACTCTCTGATGGCATGCGTTAATGAGTGGCAGCTAGGCTGTGACTGTGGGCTCACTGGGCTGACAAAATAGGGCTGAGTGACAGTCACAGAGACTGTGCAGTGGGTGGCTTTGCTCATTCTGGGACTCTTTATTGTCCCGGTGGGGGATGACCCTGGAAGCGGGACACAGACCACAATTCTGGGACAGTCCCAGGCATTCCGGGACACGTGGCCACTTGGTAAGTATGGAGCCCTGATATTTCATAAAAAGGGACACTTGGTAGGTATGGAGCCATAATACCTCCTAAAGAGGGACAGTTGGGTGGTATGGACCCCTAATATCTCCTAAAGAGGGACACTTGGGAGGTATGGAGTCATAATATCTCCTAAAGGGGGACACTTGGGAGGTATGGAGCCATAATACCTGCTAAATTGGGACAATTGGTAGGTATGGAGCCATAATACCTCTTAAAGAGGGACAGTTGGGTGGTGTGCACCCCTAATATCTCCTAAAGACGGACACTTGGGAGGTATGAAGCCATAAAACCTCCTAAAGGGGGACATTTGCTTGGTATGGAGCCATAATACCTCCTAAAGAGGGATACTTGGGAGGTTAGCCATAATACCTCATAAAGAGGGACAATTGGTAGGTATGCATTGTGTGGAACACAGCACAGAGGATAACTTGGATTAGATCTGAACAATCAGACATCAGTCTTGTCTCCTGTCGGTAGAGTATTTAGTACAAAAACCTGTACTATCTAGGTAGAATGCTCAACCTTAAATCCTGCCCAGAGGGGTCATTAGTGCAACTGGTTTACATGGTTTAAGTTAGGTTGCAAAAATTTTGTTACTGTTATTTCTAGAAAATTAATTTTTGAGTTAGGCGTTCTGCATATATAGGACAGTTCCAATACAAGCCTTAATTGATCAAGTTTAGATACAGTTTCCATTAATAGACCTTGACCTTTAGGGTCCTTTATGCTCAGAAGAAAACTGTAGTAATTTTGGAGAAAACCAATTACTCTACTGGAAATAAAGAGAAATGTCTATTTCCAGTATCACTTTTAACCCCTTGAATGATTTGCATATGTATAATCATACTTGGGAACCTACAGATTTGCCCCGGAGACTCTGGTTTTTGCAGCAGATTTACGGGTCTCCAGGACAGAGGCTGATTCTCCAGTTTTGGGGAGTTTCTCATGGAACTCTGCCCACTTCTCCTCCTTCCCATCCTGTTCCTGCTACTTCCTGTCGACTTCTCCTCCTTCCCACCCTGTTCCTCCAATTTCCCTCCCACTTCTCCTCCTTCCCACCCTGTTCCTCCTACTTCCTGTCGACTTCTCCTCCTTCCCACCCTGTTCCTCCCATTTCCCTCCCACTTCTCTTCCTTCCCACCCTGTTCCTCCTACTTCCTGTCCACTTTTTCTCCTTCCCCAGCCAGTTCTTCCCACTTCCCACCCACTTCTCCTTTCCACACTGTTCCTCCCACTTCCTGCCCACTTCTCCTCCTTCGCACCTAGGGTTGCCACCTTTTCATCAAAAAAATACCGCCCATGGCATTCCCTCCATTGACTTAACATTGGACAGAAGCCAATTTTTTACCGGCCTGCCGGTAAAATACCGGCTGGGTGGCAACCCTATTCCCACCCTATTCTGCCCATCTCATTGCACAGCCTGTTAAGCTCCGCTCCCAGTCATGAATAAGCTCTGCCCCTTTCCAAAGCAAATCACTTCATTCATACCCTCCCAATTGCAGACAGGACTCTAGAAAATAAAATTCCCAGGTATGGGTATAAGTGTGACGATGTGAATGTATAAAGGCGACTGTCATTTTTATACACTAGATGTGTTGCTTTACACTTTAGATCATGTTATAGTGATGTGCAATCCAGGAGCAAATTTGCTACAATTAATGACACAATTTGCATCTTTATTTATAAATTCCTTGAGCCTCTTTAACCTCTTAATGATGAGAATCCACAAGAAGCAGGAGAGCACTCTCATATGAGAATCAATGTAAACAAATCTTTAAACATCTAATTACTCGCTTTTCTGTGGCACACCGGTTGTGATCACAGCATCTGGTAAGGCAGCATGGGAAACACCTGCCCCTGAACAGGGATCTCCTCTAGTTCTGCCCCCAGCACTGTAAATTAAATAAATAATGTCCACCATTGTGTCCCTTTCTCCTGTGGGAAACCCACCCAATACAATGCCTTCAATATTAAATAAAATTAAAATTTAAACGGTACTATCCTTTGAAGTCTTTGACGTGTCAGGACTGTCACCAGTCGTTAACCCCTTCGCGACCATTGACGTGCCAGGACTGTCATGGTGGTCCGGCACTTAAGGACCAGTGATGGTCCTGGCACGTCATGGAGTTCAGGGCTCCTGGCGCGGCTGCACGCCTCTCCAGGAGCCCTTAACTGGAAGTACAAAAAAAAGCCCTGTGGTCATCAAGTGCCAGCCGCGCGTGCACGTGCCGGTCCTTAAGGGGCTAAAGGATGTAAATGTGTGACACTCCTGGTATGTCATTTGTCAAGAACAGATTAAACATTTCTTTTTTTAAAAAAATTTTAACTATCTTTGTCTCAGATGCAGCAAAAACTTACATTTGCGCAATTATATATTTTAACGTTGTCTTGCTGCCACTTTTATACTAGGTCCTTAGGTTCAATGGAGTAATACTGGGGCAACCCAACTACACCACTGGTAGTAAATCACATTTCTGCAATTACAATTGATGTAAACTGGACTTTTATAGAAGCAGTAATCTTTTCCTATGAAAATAGTTGGGCTTTTCCTGTTGAGTATAATAAGGGTACTCCCACTGCTGTGAGATGCATACAAGCATTTTCAGTTATTGCAGTTTAAACTTGAGCTTTTTGTTTTATTATTTTACATTAAAAGTACTTTTATTGATCAGATTCCAACTAGTTATTCTGTTGAATTCTCTGGGAGAGATGAGTCACTGACAAACAGTTCTTCATAGAATGTGATAGAATCTGCTGAGTCACTTCCTGTCAGAACTTTCAGGAAGTAAACGCACAGTAAATGCACTTCCTGAACTGTTATAACATTTGGATAAATAAACTGACAGCTGTGGGGGTAATGTTTCACTAATCAGCAAAAGCTCTATAACATATAGGATTTCCAAAAAAAGTTTACTGCTCCTTTAATTCCTTGAATATTAGATGGGTCTCCAAAGCATTGCAAAGAAAAGTGTTGGTATCCTCTCTAGCAGTCAACGGCTTAAAGGGACATATATGACATAAAGGGACATAATATGAAAAATATGTATTGCAGGGTGTATCCTGCTAAGTGTTTTACTCCACTGCTGAGAGGTGTTTTATTCAAAAGTTATTAAAGCGCCATAGGATGCATTAACATTTCAGTCCATTGAGGTACTGCGCCCAAAAATGTTTGTACGGTAATAACATTTGAATAAAACATTTCTCAGCAGTGGGGAAACTCCTTGTTTTACTCAGCAGGATACACCCTACACTATTTCTATCATTTAGACAGGGATGATGGGATTTGTAATCCACAACACATACCTCCCAACATTTCAAATTGCCAAAAAGGGACACGTGTTTTAGTGAGTGTTGCTGGTGGGAGGGGCATTACAGAGGATTTTTAGGCTATTTCATGACCTATTGACACCTCTTTGCTTAACCTAATAACTTCTGACAAGACCAAAGTATTTTATTTACACAGACTAATGTATAAACACATATACGTAGTTTACACAAACATTAATGTGAGTTTTATTGCTGTAGAGCAGTATAATACACTTATATACACACCACACAGTCTGATCTCCTAAAAAGAGGGACATCAGAGTGGGAAAGAGGGATTTGGGTCTAAAAGAGGGACTGTCCCTCCTAAAGAGGGACACTTGGGAGGTATGACAACATCTGCCCGTCCCTGCCTTGTTTGAAGCAATGTGTTGGATACCCCTCTGGCACACAAAAGGTTAAAAACAGCTTCCAGGCATTGATACATTTAATGGACAACAGGATAGCTTAACAGCGAGAAGCTGAGCTACCTTTAGGCTGAATCATACCAATATGCCATTAAGATGTACTAAGAGCCTTTCCCCAGGGATGGTAGAATGAATCCAGGGACATTCCTTCTGCTGTAAAACTAATGGCGGAGGCATCACAGATTGCTTTCCATTGAATCATGTGCTTTCTGATCACCACTCATTATTAATGCAGAGTGTAGGGTTCTGTTGACAGATTGCCTCTGGACATTATGTATGGGGGGAAGGCAAAGATAATGGCCCTTATTTATAAACACAAAGCGGATTAAATCTACAGCAAATCAGCTGAGGCATAAGGGACAAATAAAACTTTCCACTGATTTAAACAGGACTTTTAATCCCTTGAATGCAAGACAGGTCTAGCATTCAAGCTGTTAAAAAGCTAGATTTGATGGGGATGCATCACCTCTATACAAGTTAGCCTGAATAGTTACATTATATAGCAAATAATGTGTAAAAGTGTATTAATTTATTTTTTTTACGCTCTAGTTGGTCTGAAATGAAGTGATAAACGCTGCCCTGCACCTACTTCCACATAGACTGCGGGTACAGCTCTGTAACCGCAGTCCGTCACTCTGCCTCTGCTCCCCTCCCACTATCCAGCCTCCTCTGATGACGGAGGCTTCTGTCTGTAAGCTGGAGCGTTCTCATTGGCAGAGATCGATATCTAGCCAATGAAATCGCTCCAGCTTACAGACAGAAGCTTCTGTCATTGGAGGAGGCTGGCTAGAGAAAGGGAGAAGAGGTAGAGTGACGGACTGCGGTTACAGAGCAGGTAACTGCGGTCTATGCGGAAGTAGGTGCAGGGCAGAGTTTATTACTTCAATTTAGACAAAATAGAGCTTTAAAAAACAGAAATGAATAAATTTTTACACATATTCGTTATATAATGTAACTATTCAGGCTAACTTGTACAGGGGTGATACATCCTCTTTAAATCAGTGGGAATTTGGGGAACTTTTATTTCTCCCCTATGGTGCATTTGGTTTGCCCCAGAATTCCTCCAGTTTACTTTTTATACAAGAGGCCTGACGTGACTTTTATTTAAAGGGGAACTATCACCCCTATATTAGTTTGCCTCAGTGTGATCTTCCTATAGCCATAACCTGTAATCTTTGTTTTTTTGTTATACAATGCATGCTATTACAAAATTTACATTTGCAAAAAATGAGCCGTGGTCTTACTTCAGGACAGACTGCGATTACAATTCTGCACAGCAGTCTGTCAGTCTTCTGTTACAGGTTATCGCTATATGAAGATCACTATGATCCACTTTAAATGGATAGTAATACTTTATTATTACTATCCTCCATATTGTAGATATTTGTAAAATAATTTAATAGCCCCAGGTTCATCTCTCAAACCATAAAGATTTTATTTATATTGGTGTTCAAATTATAATATTCACTATATGTTATGCACTTTGATACATATTTTATTTATATGTATTATCTGAGAAAAATGGTCATGTACAGAGGTGTGATATAATATAGTATTGAAATACTGTTTTCTACTTTACAATTGGTCTTTTTTTAGAGAATTTTTAGAGAATTTTTAAAGAGTTTTTTTTTTTAGAGAGATTTTTTAGAAAGACCTTTTGGAAAAGTTTTTAGAAAAAATTCTTTTAATTTTGATTCTTGATTTTCATGTTTATATCATTTATGTATTATTTATATTTCCATTTGTAATTGTTTTATTTTTTATCACATTTTATTTCATATTATTGGTATTATGTGGTTCATGGTTTTATATTTGTATGTATATGTTACTTGGTGTTTCTGACATTGTGCCCTACGGTGGGTCTCATTCGACACAATGTCGGGAACCAGTATAAATAGGTGTGGGTTGTATCCTTTAATTGTTGTAAGATCGAAGGTCTATAAGCCCAGGGTTTCGAAGTTTTCTTTTTTGCATACCCCTGAGGAAGTGGAGTGTGTACTCCACGATACGCGTCGGGTTAATTGGTTACATCACTCACTAGTATTGGCCCCTCCTACGCCCCCTGCGAGTTTCCCGCTCTGATTCCAGCTACTGGTTGTACGAACTGTTTGAGCGGTTCTTGGCGTCCTGCCACGAGGATTCGTTCGACTTCGAAGGCTCTAGTTAGCCCTGTATAACTTGGACTATTCCACTTTTATGATATTTCATGCTGTCATCGGCTGATATTATTCGAGGCTGGTGCGAATAGTTTGGATGGAGAAGTAATACACTCGGACCATCGATGCGATAATCGAAGGAACCAACACTCCAGAGAATCACTACTGGTACCATTGGAGAAACAGGGACGCAGTTCGAAGGCTTTCAGAGGTTGGGGCCTCTTATATGCTTTAAGCCCAAGATGGGTAAAATGTGAGTGTAACCACTGATATTTTATGTTTTATTTTTGATTTATTAAAATACTACACTTAGATTGGATTTTATTGTTTTTTCTTGTTTTGTCTTGCTTTGTGCTTTCATATACTGCAAATTTCTCCCTTGGGTGCACAAGGACACCAAAAGTCTTAGCGGCAGCGGACATTTCCAAGAGAAACTTTGAATCCATTACCCATCACCTACTATTCATCACCATTCATCATCTTTATTTTTCATCTCATCAGTTATCATCGTTTCATTCTTCTTCCTTTTTTCAGTTTCATTTATGTCCATTTGAAGTACACATATAAGTCCTTTTATATTTAGGTACTGTATTTATTCTGGTGGAGACCTTTTAGGTTTTGAATCAGACTATTTATTATTATTATTATTGACTATCGATTATTTATTTATTATCATGTATTTATATTTGATTACATTTGTATATTTGGAGTATAGCAGTATTGATTATTGATTTTTGCTCCTTTTCTGATTATTTGACCGTGTGTGGAGACCCCTCGTGTTTGCGCTAGCTTTCTGTATTTGTTTTTAGCTTACAGCTGACGTCAGAAGAAGGGAAGGGAGGAGGGAACTTTAGAACGCTCTGTCTCTCACACCATAAAGGTTTGAGAGATAGGAATGGCACCGATTGATTTCTTATTTTATGCTCTACAATATTACTTTTTATATATTTAAGACATTTCTATCCCTTTAAATACAGAGAACTGACTGTTGCAAGGATAGTGCTTAGAGTAATTATTCTTTGTTCCTTTTTGTGCGGTTGGTTTTCACAGCATTTTTCTCCTTTTTATTTTATACTAGTTGAACAGCCCGTTACACGGGCCACAGTGCCTCTGGCAGCCGGTCGCGGGGCAGTCACACGCAGTAGAGACTGCCCGCGCCGCGGCTGATACAGAGCTGGGCGCTCCGAAGGAGCACACGCAGCAGTGTCTACTGCGCATGTCAGGCGTTACACACAACTTAGCGAATTATTATATAGGATATATGTCCCAAATTCACTGCAGGACCAAGGGAGGGGCTTTTTTCTATAGGTTTTCGAATCAGACTGTTGATGCCTATTGTCTGTTGTATGGAGGAGTGAACAACTCCCAATATTTCAAATGGCTAAAGAGGAGTAGTTTTGTTTTAGGGTGTGTTGCTGGGGGAGTGGCTGGTGGGAGGGGCATTACAGAGCATTCTTAGGTTATTTTATGACCTATTGACTCCTCTTTTTTGTAATTGAATAAAAAAGATTTAAAGCAAGACCAAAGTATTTCATTTACACAGACTAATTATATATAGACAAATAACCTGAAATTTATACAGAGATTAACTGTTGTGGAGCAATGTGAAACACTTATATACACACTGCACAGTCTGATCTCCTAAACACAGGGGCACCAGGGTGATACACTTATATACATACCGCACAGTCTGATCTCCTAAACACAGGGGCACCAGGGTGATACACTTATATACACACAGCACAGTCTGATCTCCTAAACACAGGGGCACCAGGGTGATACACTTATATACACATCGCACAGTCTGATCTCCTAAACACAGGGACACCAGGGTGATACACTTATATACACACCGCACAGTCTGATCTCCTAAACACAGGGACACCAGGGTGATACACTTCCATACACACCGCACAGTCTGATCTCCTAAACACAGGGACACCAGGGTGATACACTTATATACACACCACACATTCTGATCTCCTAAACACAGGGACACCACGGTGATACACTTATATACACATCGCACAGTCTGATCTCCTAAACACAGGGACACCAGGGTGATACACTTATATACACACTGCACAGTCTGATCTCCTAAACACAGGGACACCAGGGTGATACACTTCCATACACACCACACAGTCTGATCTCCTAAACACAGGGACACCGGGGTGATACATTTATATACATGCCACATAGTCTGATTTCCTAAACACAGGGACACCAGGGTGATACACTTATATACACACCACGCAGTCTGATCTCCTAAACACAGGGACACCAGGGTGATACACTTATATACACACCGCACAGTCTGATCTCCTAAACACAGGGACACCGGAGTGATACACTTATATACACACCACATGGTCTGATCTCCTAAACACAGGGACACCAGGGTGATACACTTCTAAACATACCACACAGTCTGATCTCCTAAACACAGGGACACCAGGGTGATACACTTATATACACACCACACAGTCTGATCTCCTAAACACAGGGACACCAGAGTGATACACTTCTATACACACCACTCAGTCTGATCTCCTAAACAGAGGGACACCGGGGTGATACATTTATATACACGCCACACAGTCTGATTTCCTAAACACAGGGACACCAGGGTGATACACTTATATACACACCACGCAGTCTGATCTCCTAAACACAGGGACACCAGGGTGATACACTTATATACACACCACGCAGTCTGATCTCCTAAACACAGGGACACCAGGGTGATACACTTATATACACACCGCACAGTCTGATCTCCTAAACACAGGGACACCGGGGTGATACACTTATATACACACCACATGGTCTGATCTCCTAAACACAGGGACACCAGGGTGATACACTTCTAAACATACCACACAGTCTGATCTCCTAAACACAGGGACACCAGGGTGATACACTTCTATACACACCACACAGTCTGATCTCCTAAACACAGGGACACCAGGGTGATACACTTATATACACGCCACACAGTCTGATCTCCTAAACACAGGGACACCAGAGTGATACACTTCTATACACACCACACAGTCTGATCTCCTAAACAGAGGGACACCAGGGTGATACACATACACACACCACACAGTCTGATCTCCTAAAAAGAGGGACACCAGGGAGAGAAAGAGGTACAGAGGGATTTGGGTCTCAAAGAGGGACTGTCCCATCTGAAGAGGGACACTTGGGAGGTATGTACCCCTAATATCTCCTAAAGAGGGACACGAGATTTATGGACCCTAATATCTCCTAAAGATGAACCCTTGGGAGGTATGGACCCCTAATATCTCCTAAATAGGGACACTTGGGGAGGTATGGACCCCTAATATCTCCCAAAGAGGAAAACTTGGGAGATATGGACCCCTACTAACTCCTAAAGAGGGACACTTGGGAGGTATGGCTGTGTGAATTAAATTCAAATTACAGTGGTTATCTCATGAGCTTTGAGTTTAAAAATGAAAGTCTGTGGACAGTACAAGAGGTCTTATAGTCTTCAGGCCCCTCTGCCCACATGGAGATAAAACATCTAAATGTAATCAGTAAATCACCCCCACACCCTTCCCTTCCTGGACTGTGATAACTAGTTCAGCTCAAATGCCTTTCTGTTTCCAAATGTATTGCACCATCTACTGGTCTTTTTCATAATTGCTACTGCAATTAAAGGCGGAACATATTTTATTTTCCTTTTTGCAATGTGATGAGAGCACCTCATACCTTCCAAGTGTCCCTCTTTAGGAAGTAATAGTCCTTCTTTGAAACCCAGAACCCTCTGTCCCTCTTTCCCACCCTGTTGTCCCTCTTTTTCAGGAGCTCAGACTGTGTGGTATGTACAGGGCCAGATTTGCCAATAGGCAGACGAGGCACTTGCCTAGGGCGCCCGATTTTCAGGGGCGCCTGGCAATGCCCAATCACGCCCAACAGCCTGCCTACTTTAGATGCCCAATTTCCATAATATTTGAATACAATGTTGCGCGGTGTCATTTGTCTGTGAGGGCACTTCATTTCTAAATGAATGAATGCTGCACTGCTGGTGTCTGTGCCTGTCTGGGCCGCCCCCTGCGACTCACCACTAGAGCTCCCCAGGCTACACTGAGCTGCCAGATCTGACCTCTTCCACCAGCGCCTGCGACGTGACAGTCATGACGTCACGTCGCACAGATCAGCAAGTCAGCAACCGGACAAGTCCAATCTCTAGACTTTATTGGCACCCGTGCAGAGCCGGATCACAGACAAGGCGTCTGCCTAGGGCCCTGAGCTCATCCTGGACTTTGCTTACTTGCTTCCCGAGTCCTGTCCCCCTAAATCTTACTGCACTCTGACTCTCTTGATTGGCCTGGCTGTGGTCCGCCCGGTCAGTTAACGCAATGGGCAATGCAAAGTTCTCCAGCAGTTGTTAAACTACAAATCCCATCATTCTCCGACTGCCAATACCTGGCGGAGCATAGCATGTGATCTAAAAGGTCTCCGGCACATCGCACATCAGACTGAATGTGCTAAAGTAAAGAGCATGTGGCTAATGAAGCTGTAAGTTTAATCTAAAGCATATATTAGCTATCTGACAGTGATCCTCAGGTGATCACTGATATCAATAGATATTAAAAAAACTAAATAAACGGCGAGCGCCATAAGATAATTCTTAATGTATATCAAATAGGTTATTAATGCTTCAAACATATCAGTGTAAAAGTCCAAAAACCACTGAAAAAGGTGAGACATTACACCCATAACCCATCATCCACGTCAGAATCTGGATCTGTACAAAAAGTCCATTCATCAGTGTGTGATTATTAGTACTATGAGTCAGTTGTTTCATACAGAGCTGGTCAGACGTATACATGATAAACAGGATAAATATCCTAATGGCAAGACAATGTCAATAGGTGATGCACGGGGTCTCAGAGAATGAGACACCTCCGGGTCATAATTGTGAGTTAAGGACTCAGGGCCAATATGTAAAGTTACACCTGCCTAAGTAGTATATGGAATGATGTGTAGGTAGAAAATGAGCCAATCACAAACAACCAGCATAAGGGCCATGAAAAGATCCAGATACCAAGTAGATGCTGACCGGAAATATGAGTGTGAAGAACAAGAAACCGCACAGATCTATATGTGATTAATGAACCTTATAGGTCAGTGAAGTATTTGTGAAGAGCTTCAAGTGTGGCAAAGTGGGTGTGGCAAAGTGAGGGGTGTGGCCAATTGTGGGTGTGGTTATGGGTGGGGAAAAGGAGGGCTAGGGGTGCCAGAGGGTATTGTGCCTAGGGGCGCCTGAGATGTAAATCCAGCCCTGGGTATGTATATATGTGTATCATATTGCTACACAGCAATAAAACTCACATTAATGATGGTATAATCTTCAGTATATGGGTTTATAAATTAGGATTTGTAAATAAAATACATTGGGCTTGCTATAAATCATTTATTCAGTTACACAAAGAGGTGTCAATAGGTCATGAAATAACCTAAAAATTATCTGTAATGCCTGCCCACCAGCCACACCCCCTAAAACAAGAGTGTCCCTCTTTGGCCATTTGAAATGTTGGGAGGTATGCTATACACTTCACCCATTCCGCCCAGCATTTCACATGTCCATAGACGGACAATTGGTAGGTGTACACATCAAGTTCACCATATACGCTAAGAATTATATATTCAGGGGGGGGAGAAATGGGTTGTTATCATATGATGTTGGTGTAAAGTTTGTCGATATGGTGCAATTAGAGTACTCTTGTCCCAGAATACCCTGTACTGTCCCTTTATTTGAATATCTATCCATAGTCATAGGCAACCCACTTCTGGGACAATAACAGTGTCCTGACAAATGAAATGTGCATTGCCGCAGGGCTGGTAGAGTGAGGATCATCACTGTGATGCAGGTGGCACTGTCATGAGAGCCTAGTGTACAATGCAATGCGTAGGCTGATCGATCACAACATCATATACACTAATAATTATATATGCAAGGGGATAGGGTGGAGACATTGTTTGTTAGCTATGATGTTGGTGTAAAGTTTGTCAGTATGGTGCAATTAGGGTGCGTGTTCTGCATTACCCGGTACTGTCCCGTAACCCTTTGAGTGCCAGAGGGGTATGCAATGCACCCCTCTGGCACTCAAAGGGTAAGAACAGTGTCCTGGAAAATGAACTGGGTGTTGCTGCAGGTCTGTCAGGGTGACAGTCATCACTGTGATACTGGTGGCTCTGGCATGGCAGCCAACATTGCATAACTCTCTCCATATGATCTGTCCATGCAGTGCAGGGCGATCGATCATCCAGTCCATTGGATTGGACTTGGATGGCTGACTGGGCTGAGGGTGTTTATCACACAGCACTACCAGACAGCCAGTGACAATGGTTTACTCATGACAATACTCCTCTCTCACTGGCTACTTGATGGTCCTGTTTTCAGCCCCTCCCACAACTTCAGGAAATTAGCCTGGAATTAACCATTCTACAAATTATACAGGATTTTTCTAAATTCAAATGTACTTTCAACTATACAAAGAACAGGATTCAGCAATCTACAGCACTTCAGCTGTTGTGGGGCTACAATTCACATCACCCTTAGCCAACCTTGGCCTGCTGAGGATGATGGAAATTGTAGTCCAACAACAGCTGGAAATCTTCAGGTTGCCCACCCTCTCTATGAAACCACATGGGCAAAGAAAATGGAGCAATTATGGGGCAAACTAACTGCACTATAGGGGACAATAAAAAAATCACATTGATTTAAATGGAACTATTAACCCTTCTCCAAGGTATTCCTTTGCCATGTGCTGAAGAACTCTCTGGCACTGAAGAAGTTAGAGCCCCATTTAAATCAGAAGGAATTTGGGGAACGTTTATTTTTCCCTGTGGTGCAGTTGGTTTGTCCCGGAATTTTTCAACTTTTGTCTTTGTGTATATAGACAATGCAGGTCGACTGCATGTTCCAGATTTCCCAGCATAGTCCCTTCTTAAATATGTCCCATTACGGATAATATAGAATTCTACAATGAAGTCTCTGCAGCACAGAGGTCTAAACAGTAGGAGGGATCTTGCTATATATACTAGTGTGGCTGAAAGTGACACCTGTGCAGGGCTACAAGAAAATGGTCTCCGCATAATGGTCTAAACACTAGAGGGAGAACTGTGCCCTACTTCCTGAGAAGGAGCTACAGCAGTATTTTCTTGCAGCCGAAGACTAAGCTAAGGTTAGGAACTGGTCGTACTCCTTCTGGCAGCCAAGCACAGGTATTACTTTATGCCACAGCAGTCAGTGGGTGTTTCTTCTTCTAGTGGTTGGAATAGGGTAACCACATTTCCATTCTGCCATTCCGGGACATGTGGTCACCCTAGTCCCGTGGCTGAGGCTCCCGCTGGCGCTGACCATCGTTCTGAGGCTGACATAGTAAGGGTTCCCAATGGGAACTCTTACTCTGTGTCAGCCTCAGAAAGATGGTCTGCTCTGGCGGAAGCCTCAGCCGCGGGTCTCACTTGCAGCGTCAGCATACCTGCCCCATCCCAGCTGTCTCGCACGTACCAGTCCAACCAGCCAATGAAATGTATTTGCTATATGGTCTTCATTGGCTGGCTTAGCCAGCCAATGAGGACCATATAGCAAATACATTTCATTGGCTGGCTGGACTGGCGTGTGTTGCTCAATTCCAGGACTCTTTGTTGTGCCGGTGGGGGGTGACCTGGGATGTGGGACACAGACCCCCAATAAGGGACAGTCCCGGGCATTCCGGGACGTGTGGTCACTCTAGGTTGGAACTTTTAGTTGCTCCAGAGAAAGTGTAGGTTCTGCATTGATGGCCCGAGATCTCTCCAGCACAGCAGAGCTAGAGCGGAGGAGAAGTACTTTGCTGCTCAGTGGTTAGCACTGTTGCCTTGCAGCGCTGGGGTCCTGGGTTCATATCCCACCAAGGACAACATCTGCAATGAGTTTGTATGTTCTCACTGTGTTTGCGTGGGTTTCCTCCGGGTACTCCGGTTTCCTCCCACACTCCAAAAACATAGTGATAGGTGAATTTAGATTGTGAGCCCCAATGGGGACAGGAACCAATATGAGTGTAAAGCGCTGCGGAATCTGTGTGCGCTATATAAATAAAGGATTATTATTATTATTATTATCTTGGCATTGTCCCTGAATGGCAGAAAGGAAATATGGTCCTTCAGGTTGCAATGGAGCGTATCTAGTTAGGTTAGTAACCAGGCTAATATCAAACACTCAACAGCAGTTTATTTCAGACCTCTCCATAGCAGTCGAAAACAGGACAAACTTGAAAACGAGATACATCTCAATGTACTCTTCCTGCTAAAACAATAAATAAATACTTTTAAAGTAGAACTATCACCCCAAATAAAGTCCCTCCCAATAATTAGTCAAATAGAGATAAGCTTAGAAATACTACTGTTATCCAGTATAAGAAATGCTACTCGATCTGAGACTGACAGGCAGGCTTCTTGCTTTAAAGGCATCTGTGTGCCTGTACCACCAGTCTCTTCCTGTACCTTAAGGTACAATGCATCTCCTCCTAGAGCAGACCGGGATGTACAGCAAGATGTCTGCTCTGATGCCTGCCTGTTCGTCTTGATCAAGTAGGATTTCTTAATAAAGCTGGACTTATTCTGTATAATACTAGTATTTCTATGCTTATTGCTCTATGCATAATTATTAGGGGGGCTTTATTTGGGGTGATAGTCCCACTTTAAACCTCACGTTTTCAGTCTTATATGTCATTTCACATTAGACACCTATGGAGATGTCAGAAATACACTTCTGTCTAGAGAACTGTAGAGATATGGCTAATATTCTACTTTGGGGAACTTTGAAATTGACATCTATGGAGAACGCTGAAATACCCACATTACTCCATCGTGCTGCTAAATTCTGTTGCAATGCGTTGGATATGTCTCTGACACTGAAACGGGGAGATTCTGTCTCCTATTACCCATTTAGACTGTAATCTCCTTGGGACAGAGACCTCTCTCCTAATGTTTCTATGAACGTGGCACTTATTTTATCCCCTCTTACTTAACCCCTTAACGACCCTTGACGGTCATAGTACGTCAAGGGTCGATTTGACTTAACGACCGATGACGTACTATGACCGTCATCGAGTTCCGGGCTCCCCCCGCGGCTGCACGCCGTTCGGGGAGTCCGGAACCCAATGGAGCAAAAAAAAAAATTTGCTCCGTGGTCGTTGAGTCGCGTCCGCGGCCGGATTCCCCGGTCGTTAAGGGGTTAATGTAACTTACTTCTATTGTAAGGCACTGCGTACACGGTGTGGCACCATATAAATAAAGATATACATACATACATAAAGAGGTGATAAAGTGGTGATGACTTCTCCAGTTTATCACTTCTCCAATTCCTATGTTATTCTATGGAGCCTTTGCACTAAGATTCTTCAGTTTTGGAGATCTTAATGCATAGGCTCCATACAATAACATAGGAATTGGAGAAGTGATAAACTGAAGAAGTCATCCCTACCTTATTACCTCTTTATCACGCCTTAGTGAATCTCCCACATTGTATTAAATCAGCCTCTTTGACATTCATTCTGCGCTTGCAGAATCAAAAAAGTCAGAAGGCAAATTCAACATATAATAGCAACATAAAATATCATGGTCAGGTTGTCCTATCGGGGGATCGGGCATCCCCAGGTGGACCGCTAGATCATGGGCCGGTGGGGGAGATCAGAGGATCTCACCGTCCCATGATATTTGGAAGGAGAGGTCTGTGTTGCCACAGGCACTCTCTGTGACAGCCTTCGTGTCCTTTGTTAAAGGGATAGTAATGTTTCATAATAAAAGCAGCTCTAATTAATCATCATAGTATTTGGTCTTTGGAGAGTGTTATTACATTTCTGTCAGAGTTGTAGTTCAAGAGTAATTCAATGACAAAGTATCCCCCTCCCGCCCCTTTTACTGATGTAACACTGTTCAGCCAGATCAGAAAGGAGGTGCCCAGGTAGACTGCAGAGAGGGACAATCTTCAATTAAGATAAGGGAAAAACCTGAAAAACTTGTCAAGGGGGGGCAGGGCTTTCATTGTTCTCATATGAAGAAGATTGTCCCCTTCTGTTATCTGTCTGGTCTATGGACTGCATTCCACATCCGAGACGAGATGGTTTACAATAGGTAAAAGGAGCAGGAGGGGAAACTTTGCTTGTGAATATCTCTCAAACCATAAAGATTTGAGAGATAAGACTTATATCGTTCTTCATGTTTTTTTAATGCCTACAAAATAAAATAAAGATAAAAGGAAGTATCACTATCCCTTTAATGCAGATCACCAGGATATGAGATAATCAGTGGCGTAGCAATAGGGGTCGCAGCAGTCGCACCTGCGACCAGGCCCTACACTCTAGGGGCCCGGCCGCTCCCTGCGACCCCCTCGCCCACAGCAGTCCTCAGCTGATCTCCCACTCGGCGCGCCGCTCTAGTAATACAGAGCGCTGGGAGATGACATCATCTTCCAGCCTCTGCACTACTAGAGCGGTGCGCGGGAGCTCCGGTTACAGAGATCTGTGCCGAAGGAGGCACAGATCTGTAAAGACACTCCGCTAGACCACCAGGGACTGGAGGTAGGGGAAATGTGCAGATGAAGGGGCAATGTGAAGATGGGGGCATTGTGGAGATGAAGGGGCATTATGGAAGGGGAAATGTGGAGATGAAGGGAGGCATTGTGGAAGGGGCATTGTGGAGATGAAGGGGGCATTGTGGAAGGGGCAATGTGGAGATGGAGGGGGCATTGTGGAAGGGGCAATGTGGATGAGGGGGCCAATGTGGTTGGGGGGGGGGCCATGGCAATTCTTGCACCAGGGCCCAGTGGCTTCTAGTTACGCCTCTGGAGATAATATCCTGGCGCCTGCTCTCCCATGCCGCACAGGGACCACAAGGGGACATCGATAGGGATGTCGGTGCAGCTAGTGGGCCACTTTAAAAAAAAAATGCCCGGGCTGGTTTTCCCCTGCAATCCGCCCCTGTACAATATTCATTTCAGAAAGACCCATCTTTGCCATGGAGAGATATGTAATTACAAGTGATAAAAAAAGGAAGAGATTAAATACAAATTAAAGCTTTTTTTGTGAGTGGCTTGTGATTTTGCCATTATTAAAGGTACATTTTTAAAGTGTTAATCCAAAATTCCCAGTAAACTCCTTGCAAGAAATCTTCCCCACCTAAACAAACAGTAAAAAAGCTCAATTGTACCATCTGGCAGAACATATTACTGTGGGTTATTGGAAAACCATAGAACAAAATGTGTTAATGACGGGTGTTCTTGCAGGAAACATAAAACATATGATATGTTCATTACCATCTTAATTAAGTTGATACAAGAATGACATTTTGGAGAAATTGCTATGTTTATAAAAAGAGGGATTAAGTCTGTTGAGTTGCATGTTGGTTCAGAGAAAGGTATATATACTTCTGTGGCCGGGAACACTAGAAACACATCTGGAAGTACGCAGTCTGAAAACCTGCAAGGACGCACATAGGCTCCTGTACTAAGATTAAGTGGAGTAATTCCTGCAGGGGTGGCTCTAGGTTTTTGGGGGCCCTACTCCTGCTTCAGTATATCTAAGACGTTGCCATTTGATATTGTTTGCTACATTATAAGTGCTGAGGGCTGTGTGACCAAGTGGGGGCCCTAAAAAGTCGCTTTTTCTGCTGTAACGGGTAGGAACCCGTTACTGGACCGATTTCCCTGAAATATCAGGGGCACAACCAGTCTGTTAAAGAGTGTGATTCACGGGGGTGCGGGGCATGCACAATACGGTGGGGACTTGGTACGGCCGGCCAACATACTATTGGTGGAGCTGGAGTTAAAGGGACGCCATACGGATAACATGGCGAATGGTCGGCCGCCACCTGATTGGAGGAGCAGGAGTTAAAGGGACGCCATAGGGATAACATGGCGAACGGCCGGCCCCTTTCCCATTGGCTGTCGAACATCGAGCCTAAGGAGAATTTCCCATTGACTTATAATGGGGCTGTCGGACGCTTCCTGATTGGCCGCCGACCCCGGAACTGAGTTAAAGGGACACAATTGACTTAACATGGGAAAATGTCGGTGGCCCTGGGATTGGCTGCGAGGACTCAGTAGCTCGGCCTCTCATTGACTGAGGCCCAGAAGCGGAGTTCAGGCCCTGGTGCCGCTAAGTCTTCTCCCCATTGTTCTATCAGGCTACCCCGGCCCATTATATGCTTCAACACCCATTGTGTCCCAAAGTTCCCACAGTTTTCCCCTTTGTATAGTTAATAAACTTATGGTCGTGCCATTGTTATGTGAATACAGCCTTTTGTATGCCAGAATTGATGAAGTTAACCTAACATGTTTAACTGTACATAAAAGTGCTGAGATTGGTTAAATAAAGTGTGTTCTTCCTTGATAAAGAAGCGTGTCCTGTCACTTTACTGAAGGGTGGTATCAAGGGTCTTCTTGTGACCCCCATCCTAGGCAGAGAGGCTGTGAGGTAGACCGAGGGTTCTGCTTGAGTGAAGGCGGCTGCAGGAGGGTACCAGCCCGGTAGGAGGTCTTGGATCTATACGGGGAAGGTGAACCCCGTTACATCTGCTTCTATTGTAGCTCCGTTACTGAATTATGGAGCAATCCAATGGCATTGCAGAGGATGAATAAACATTCCCATTGATTTAGCCCTGTGAGTGCCAGAGAGGTATCCAAGGCATTGCAGCAAAATACCATTGATACCTCTCTTACACTCAAAGGGGGACATTAGCTAAGCGTTGATAAAGATGTGATAAAGTGGAGATCACTTTTTCTATTCCTATGTTATTCTCGGGAGCCTACATCTTTGGAGATCTAAGTGCATTGTCTCCATAGAATAACACTGGAACCGGAGAAGTGATAAACTGGAGAAGTCATCTCCGCTTTATCACCTCTTTATCATCACTTAGTGAATCTCCCACAAAGTGTTAGAGATGCTTTTAAAGGGACAGTAAAACTTTATGTTGACGTTACATATTCTGCAAGTCCATAATATTTGTTTCAATCATATACTTTATATTATTATATTTTTTAATCTTCACCTGTGTTTTTTTTATATATAGAGACCTAATATCTCCTGTAGAGGGACACTTGGGAGGTATGGGCCCCTAATATCTCCTATAGAGGGACACTTGGGAGGTATGGACCCCTAATATCTCCTATACAGGGACACGTGGGAGGTATGTACCTCTAATATCTCCTAAAGTGGGACACTTGGGAGGTATGGACCCCCTAATATCTCCTAAAGATGGACACTTGGGAGGTATGGACCCCTAATATCTGCTATAGAGGGACACTTCGGAGGTATGAAGCCTTAATATCTCCTAAAGAGGGACACTTGACAGATACAGACCCCTAATATCTCCTAAATAGGGACACGTGGGAGGTACGGACCCCTAATATCTCCTAAAGAGGGACACGTGGGAGGAATTGACCCTAATATCTCCTAAATAGGGACACTTGGGAGGTATGACAATATGGGTGTTTCAGGCCACGTTTCTCAGTACAAGTGTATAAGACAAGTGTGTGCAGCTGAGCACAGTTCTTTATGTAAAACTTCCATGAATCTTACACTTGCAGTAAAGGTTACGTTTTACATGAAGCAGTGTGCACTCCTGTGGACATTTGTCTTATACACTTGTATTACAGAGATCTGCAATGAGTATTCTTTTCTTAACCATTTCAGAGCCAGAGGGCATTGTGTACCCCTCTGGCACTGAAAGTGTAAATTAAATATTACTGCTAATTTAACCCTTTAAGGACTAGAAGGGTGCACAATGCATTGCTGGGGTAAGCAATACACTGCAGAGCAATGCATTGCTTACCCCACTGGCATTCAAGGGGTTAAGACTGCATGTTATTTCCAAAGGAAAAGTAAGATCAGAAAATAAGTAAAACAGTCACTCCATTTGATGACACACAATCCAGTGACCCAAATCTATGGAAATCCTGACCTGCCCCTGCTCTCTGTGTAGCAGCAATCCCCATGTTCAATAAGGAATCATCTCCTGTGAGTGGATGTGACATCGTATGGTGAAGTCACAACCGCCAGACACTGAAGGGACATCATATGGTGAAGTGACATCCGCCAGACACTGAAGGGATATCATATGGTGAATTCCCATCTGCCAGACACTGAAGGGACATCATATGGTGAATTGACATCCGCCAGACATTGAAGGGACATCATATGGTTTATTCCCATCTGCCAGACACTGCAGAGACATCATATGGTTAAGTGACATCCGCCAGACACTGAAGGGACATCATATGGCAAATTCACATCCACCAGACACTGAAGGGACATCATATGGTGAAGTCACATCCACCAGACACTGAAGGGACATCATATGGTGAATTCCCATCTGCCAGACACTGAAGGGACATCATATGGTGAATTGACATCCGCCAGACATTGAAGGGACATCATATGGTTTATTCCCATCTGCCAGACACTGCAGGGACATCATATGGTGAATTGACATCCGCCAGACACTGAAGTGACATCATATGGTGAATTCCTGTCCGTCATACACTGAAGGGACATCATATGGTGAATTCACATTCACCAGACACTGAAGGGACATCATATGGTGAATACACATCCGCCAGACACTGAAGGGACATCATATGGTGAAGTCACATCCGCCAGTGTTACAGCTTACCTTAATTTCAGCATCTCTACAGCATGCAGCATGCCTCTGTTTTATGTGTTTCCTTCCTGTAGTCTCCTCCTGCCTACTTCCTTCTACCTACTTCCTCCCTCTGAGCTGCTCCGCCCACCTACTTCCTGTGGAGGGGTTTAAAAGGCAGACTGAGTCCTGACTCAGTTGCCCTTGCGTTGTTTTTTCATAGCAGTTCTGTTACCTTGGGCTCCGTATATGACCTGGCTAGTCTTCCATCCATTCTAGTGCTGACCTATGGATCTGTCTGACTATTTTTCTGCCTAACCCCTAATAGTGGACATCCAATCTGGTGCAGACTTGTGGCTCTGGATGACTACCTGAACTGTGTATGACCCGGCTTGTCTGACTACCCCCTCTGGTGATGACTTGTGGCTCTGTCTGACTATTCTTTCGTCTTTTCCCCTGGTGATCAGACACCCAATATAGTGTGGGCCTGGGGCTCTGGTAGACTTGCATAGTTGACTGCAGGCATGAGTCAGTTTTCACATTACTTCTACTGACTGCCGGCGTGAGTCAGTATTCACTCTTACTGGCTCCAGGTGTTAGTTAGTGACATTTCCTTCTGACTGCAGGCTGAGTCAGACCTATTTCTTCGTCGGATCAAGATCCTGGGTTCCAGTTCCTGTCCTTGGTTCCAGCTGAGACTTCCAGTGGCTAAGGCCTAGTCTCCAGCGCAGTGGTTTAGCATTGCAACCTATTATTTCTGATAGCAGGCTTGCTGGCTATTACCCTGTGCTTATTCCTATTGTATATATTCCTATTGTATATATTGTATGTATCTTCTATATGTCATTTGTTAATAAATTGCATTATCTAAACCGTACTGACTCCTGAACTTCTCTGGGTAACCGTGACAGCCAGACACTGAAGGGACATCATATGGTGAAGCCACATCCGCCAGACACTGAAGGGACATCATATGGTGAATTCCCATCCACCAGACACTGAAGGGATATCATATGTTGAATTCCCATCCACCAGACACTGAAGGGACATCATATGTTGAACTGACATCTGACAGACACTGAAGGGACATCACAAGGTGAATTGAAATCTGCCAGACACTGAAGGGACATCATATGGTGAAGTCACATCCGCCAGACACTGAAGGGACATCATATGGTGAATTCAGATCCGCCAGACACTGAAGGGACATCATATGGTGAAGTCACATCCGCCAGACACTGAAGGGACATCATATGGTGAATTCAGATCCGCCAGACACTGAAGGGATATCATATGGTGTAGTGACATCCGCCAGACACTGAAGGGACATCATATGGCGAATTCACATCTGCCAGACATTGAAGGGACATCATATGGCAAATTCACATCCACCAGACACTGAAGGGACATCATATGGCGAATTCACATCTGCCAGACACCAAAGGGACATCATATGGCAAATTCACATCTGCCAGACACTGAAGGGACATCATATGGCAAATTCACATCTGCCAGACATTGAAGGGACATCATATGGTGAATTCACATCCACCAGACACTGAAGGGACATCATATGGTGAATTCACATTCGCCAGACACTGAAGGGACATCATATGGTGAATTCACATTCGCCAGACACTGAAGGGACATCATATGGTGAATTCACATCCACCAGACACTGAAGGGACATCATATGGTGAATTCACATTCGCCAGACACTGAAGGGACATCATATGGTGAAATCACATTTGCTTACCTCACCAGACACAGTCCAATGCACATCCCTATGGCACTGAAAGAGTAGGAGAACATTGCTGTTTGAATGGATCCTCTCCGCTCACCCACTGAGTAAGTGAGAGAGCAGAAAGAATGCACTCAGGCTTCAGGGTTGTCTTAACTGCTGGTGATGTGTAAGGGAGGGCATCCCTTCCTCAACTCTTGCAGTTTTACAACCCTCCATATTAATGAGGGGATTCTCCCCTCTTTTCACATCCCTAATTCTTAGTGCATATGGCAATGTGTGCTCACCACACATTGTCAGATATACATCACCATTGCATCACCGCTTTGTGTATGCCCCCCCCCCCAGTGAACTGTAGGGGAGCTTTCTGGACACCAGAGGGCACTGTTAATGTAAAAAAACAACAGTATAAACTGTAATTACTTTTGGAAAAAGTTCTCATCGTATAAGATCTTTTGCTCAAACAAGGGGTTCCAGTCACCTTGGTGCACTGTGTTTTACCAAGTGTTAATTTGTTATTGCTGTTATAGGGAGAACCAAAGTAATTCTGGGGCAAGTGAAAAAGTCCGCAAAGCCCCAAGCCCATTTATAGCAATAAGGGCATTTTCTTTTAGCCCCCCCAGATTGGCACTCTAGGTGCCCTTCACTCCACCCATGGGCACATCTTTTTCCTGCCAAATAGGTGTCCAGCGCATTGCAACCTCTCTGGAACACAAAAGATTCGCCCTTGTATATAACATAGTAATAAATGCCTGTGCAAAAACCACATACAGCGTCATATTCATCATGATAAAGGGGTGCAATTCTGGGGCAAACCAACTGGATCATGGGGAGAAATGAAATTTGTATTCATTTAAATTGGGATTTTAACCCCTTGAATATTACAGAGCAACACATTGGAGACATGTCTAGTAGTGATGAGCGAGCATGCTCGGCCGAAGCTCGGTTCGGCTCGAGCATCGCTCTGCTCGGCACATGGCGGTACTCGTACGAGTACCGCATGTCCTCGCCCGCCATGTTCGGGTCTCCTCCCCGCACGTTTCGCGGCTGCAGCGCAGCCAATAAACGTGCGGGGAGGCTCTGACATCAGTGTAATGCCAGCAGCCATGTTGGCTGCTGGCATTACACTGATTGGCTGGCCAGAACCCGTGATCGGGTGCTGTATAGCACCTGACCAGCGAGTTCGGCTCAGTCTTAGCCAGGGAGAGATGAGGATAGGAAGGGAAAGTCAGTGTAGGGAGAAGAAAAGTGTTGGAACACCATATAAAGACCCAAAAGTCCTTTTTAGGACTGTTGTGTGTGGGGGCAGCAGTTATATTTTGTTTGGGGGGGCACAAATTAAAAAAAAAAACGTCACTTATTCCGTTCACTGTGCCTAGCCGCAGATTAGCAGCACATTCTGTTTAGTGTGCAAAGTTGCAGATTAGCAGCACATTCTGTTTAGTGTGCAAAGTTGCAGATTAGCAGCACATTCTGTTTAGTGTGCAAAGTTGCAGATTAGCAGCACATTCTGTTTAGTGTGCAAAGTTTAAAAAATAAACGTCACATATTCCGTTCACTGTGCCTAGCCGCAGATTAGCAGCACATTCTGTTTAGTGTGCAAAGTTGCAGATTAGCAGCACATTCTGTTTAGTGTGGAAAGTTTAAAAAATAAACGTCACATATTCCGTTCACTGTGCCTAGCCGCAGATTAGCAGCACATTCTGTTTAGTGTGCAAAGTTTAAAAAATAAACGTCACATATTCCGTTCACTGTGCCTAGCCGCAGATTAGCAGCACATTCTGTTTAGTGTGCAAAGTTGCAGATTAGCAGCACATTCTGTTTAGTGTGGAAAGTTTAAAAAATAAACCTCACATATTCCGTTCACTGTGCATAGCCGCAGATTAGCAGCACATACTGTTTAGTGTGCAAAGTTTAAAAAAAAAACGTCACATATTCCGTTCACTGTGCCTAGCCGCAGATTAGCAGCACATTCTGTTTAGTGTGCAAAGTTGCAGATTAGCAGCACATTCTGTTTAGTGTGCAAAGTTGCAGATTAGCAGCACATTCTGTTTAGTGTGCAAAGTTTAAAAAATAAACGTCACATATTCCGTTCACTGTGCCTAGCCGCAGATTAGCAGCACATTCTGTTTAGTGTGCAAAGTTTAAAAAATAAACGTCACATATTCCGTTCACTGTGCCTAGCCGCAGATTAGCAGCACATTCTGTTTAGTGTGCAAAGTTTAAAAAATAAACGTCACATATTCCGTTCACTGTGCCTAGCCGCAGATTAGCAGCACATTCTGTTTAGTGTGCAAAGTTGCAGATTAGCAGCACATTCTGTTTAGTGTGCAAAGTTTAAAAAATAAACGTCACATATTCCGTTCACTGTGCCTAGCCGCAGATTAGCAGCACATATTCCGTGTAATATGAAGAAGGCGGGTAAAAAGGGACAGGGAAGTGGACGTGATCCTGATAGTTCAGGGCGCGAGTCAGGACGCGTAGAAACTGTGCCTGGTGCCAGAGCACAAGAAAGGAAGACATCCACCATACCTAGCTTCATGTCTCAGTTTACAGGGCGTCGCAGGACATCACTCTCGAGGTCAGACCACTGCGAACAGGTGGTCGGTTGGATTTCAGCTGATACTGCTTCCAGTCGGTTAAGCACCACCCTGTCTTCCACCAAGTCCACTCTCAGTAGCCAAGAGTCTGGTCAACACAATCCTCACCCTGATCATCCTTCCTCCCACCATAGAGGGTCTGGCCAAAGAAGTGATCCCACACTGGGATATAGTGAGGAGCTCGTCTCATCACCAATCCTTCATTTGAACCTCTCTCCAAGCACGCTTGCAGAGGAACATGAGATCTTGTGCCCTGATTCACAACCTCTAGAGGGTACCCAATCACAAGAAGATGACAGAGGGGAACGGCATTTAAGGTCAAAGGAAGTGGATGATGATGATGATGATGAGACACAGTTGCCATCAAATCAACCACTATTACTGTCTCAAGACCTTGATGAGGAGGATGATACACAGTTGTCAATGACTGAGTATGTGGTGGGATCAAGAAATGAGGAGGATGATCAGAGTGAGGAAGTGGAGGAGGACTTGGTGGACGATGAGGTGACTGACCCCACCTGGGAAGGTGGAGAGCCGAGCGATGACAGCAGTCCTGAGGGTGAACCATCTGCAGCACCGCAACAGGCTGGAAGAGGCAGTGGTGTGGCTAAAGAAAGAAGGCGGACCGCACCAAACCGGCCCGCAAATGTTCCACGGAGCACCCCCTTGCGTAAATCTCCCTTGCCAAGGGCTAGGTGTTCCGCGGTATGGCGTTTTTTTAAGGAAAGTGCGGACGACAAAAGAATTGTAGTTTGCAACCTGTGCCACACCAGAATGAGCCGAGGCATGAACACTAGCAACCTCACCACCACCAGCATGATCCGACACATGGCATCCAAGCACCGTAATAAGTGGGAGGAACGCCCGGATCGCCAATCTGTGTCTGCAGGCCACACCACTGCCTCCTCTTCCCCTGTTTTCGGTGCCGGCCAATCGCCTGTCGAAGGCGCAGGCCCGCATACCTCCCGCCTTGCACCTGTACCATCTGAAGCACCATCAGCGACCACATCCACTTCCCTGTCCCAGCGCAGCGTCCAAATGTCGTTACCCCAGGCATTTGAGCGCAAGCGAAAATACCCAGCCACCCACCCACAGGCCATAGCACTAACCTCACACCTTTCCAAATTACTGGCCATCGAAATGCTGCCATTTAGGCATGTGGAGACTGAGTCCTTCCGCAGCCTGATGGCAGCAGCTGTCCCTCGGTACGCAGTCCCCAGCCGCCACTACTTTTCCCGGTGTGCCGTCCCCGCCTTACACCACCATGTGTCCCGTAACATCACCCGTGCCCTGACCAACGCAGTTACTGGGAAGGTCCACTTAACGACTGACACATGGACAAGTGCTTGTGGCCAGGGACGCTACATTTCCCTGACGACACACTGGGTGAATGTCGTGGAGGCTGGGAGCGACTCGGACCCTGGGATGGCACAGGTGCTACCCACGCCGAGGATTGCGGGCCCTACCTCCATCAGGGTTTCCACCAGCACCTACGTTATTGGCTCCTCCTCCTCCATTTCCACCTACGAATTCTCTGCGCGCAGCGCCACTCACCCATCAGCCGGTAGCTGGAAGCAGTGTAGCACTGCAGTGGGGAAGCGTCAACAGGCCGTGCTGAAGCTGATCTGCCTTGGGGACAAACAGCACACGGCCTCAGAGCTGTTGCAGGGGATTAGTCACCAGACCGAGCAGTGGCTCTCACCACTCAACCTGCAACCAGGCATGGTTGTGTGTGATAATGGGCGTAACTTGGTGGCGGCTTTGGAGCTCGGCAAGCTCACACACGTACCATGCCTAGCGCATGTATTTAATTTAGTGGTTCAGCGATTTCTAAAAACCTACCCCAATTTGCATGATCTCTTGACCAAGGTGCGCCGCGTGTGTGCACATTTCCGTAAGTCATCAACAGCTTCAGCCGGCCTGTTGAAGCTGCAGCAGCGCTTACAATTGCCAGCTCACCGGCTGCTGTGTGACGTGAGCACGCGCTGGAACTCCACCTTCCACATGTTGGCCCGGCTTTGTGAGCAGCAGAGGGCAGTAGTGGAGTACCAGCTGTTACACGGTCGTCGCCTCTCCGTTCAACTTCCTCTAATCAGAAGTGAGGAGTGGGAATGGATGTCAGACCTCTGTGAGGTTTTACGCAATTTTGAGGAATCGACACAGATGGTGAGCGGCGATAACGCTATTATCAGTGTAACCATCCCACTTCTGTGTCTACTGAAACGCTCGCTGCTCACAATTAAAACCGACGCTTTGAATGTGGAAGAGGTGGAAATGCGGGAGGAAGAGCTTACACAAGGTGATAGCCAGAGCACCCTCACTTCGTCTTCTCAGCGACAATTGGAGGAGGCGGAGGAGGAAGACACGGTTGCCTCCGCTACAGAGGGTAGCCATGGAACTTTAGTTCCATCTCTTCAGCGTGGGTGGGCAGAAGAGGAGGAAGAGGATGAGGAGATTGAGAGTCATCCTCCTGGTGAGGACAGCGAAATCTTGCCTGTTGGTACTCTGGCACACATGGCTGACTTTATGTTAGGCTGCCTTTCCCGTGACCCACGCGTTATACGCATTTTAGACAACACGGATTACTGGGTGTTCACCCTTCTGGACCCCCGCTACAAAGAGAATTTCTCATCTATCATTCCTCCGGTGGAGAGGACAAGCAAAATTGTGCAATACCAGAAGGTTCTTGTCGAAAAATTGCTCCAAAATTTTCCATCTGACAACGCTGGCGGCAGAGTACGTGCTACCTTGGCCAACCGAGAAGGGGAGAAAAGGGGAGCACACAGCAGTTCCGACAAAGGCAGGGCAACACTCTCCAAGGCGTGGGACACCTTCATGACACCCCGCCAGCACCCTCACCCTGATTCGCAGCCTAGTGTCACAAGGAGGGAAAAGTTTTGGAAGATGGTGAAGGAGTACGTAGCAGACCGTGTCAGCGTCCTCAATGATCCCTCTGTGCCTTACAACTACTGGGTGTCCAAGCTGGACACGTGGTATGAACTGGCACTCTACGCCTTGGAGGTGCTGGCCTGCCCTGCCGCCAGCGTTCTGTCTGAGCGGGTATTTAGTGCTGCTGGTGGCATCATAACAGATAAGCGTATCCGCCTTTCCACCGAAAATGCTGATAGGTTGACACTTATAAAAATGAACAAGGCCTGGATTTCCCCTGACTTCTCCACTCCACTGGAGGAAAGCCCCGGGGGAACATAAAGTCACTTTAGATATGTTATTTACAATGATGGGAATACTCTGTATTCCCATTCACCCCTTCCACCCAAAAAATGGGTATATGGTTGACTCTTAATCTTCTCATCCTCCTCCTCCTCTTCCATATACCCGGTGATATAATTTTTATATAGGGCCAGCTCACCAGCGGGCCCTGTGATATAATTTTTATATAGGGCCAGCTCACCAGCGGGCCCTGTGATATAATTTTTATATAGGGCCAGCTCACCAGCGGGCCCTGTTTGACAATTTTTGTATAGGTCAGCTCACCAGCGGGCCTTCTTATATAATGTTTTATTGGGTCAGCTCTCTAGCGGGCCCTCTCATATAATGTTTTATAGCGTCAGCTCACTAGCGGGCCTTCGCATATAATGTTTAGGATGGTCAGCTCCGCAGCAGACCCTCACCCATAATGTTTTAGAGGGTCACCAGCAGGCCATTAATCCTAATTTTTCAAGGGTGTGTATGATGCCCTCCTTTATGTGTAATAAAGGGTGTATTGGAGTGACATTGCAGTCTAATTTTTGGCAGCCCTTTCACTTAGTGCATAGGCTTTATGAGTGTTGGACCACTACCTGAACTATTGTACCACAATGTGAATGAGGCCCTCCATTTTGTGATATACAGGTTGTATCGGAGTGCCTCAGGTCCTCCCATTGAATTAAATAGGGCCGGGGTGTTCGACAGAGCAGAAGGTAGTTCTTGGCTTCATCCACTAAGTCACTTCGTCACTTTTACTGAATGGATCAGACCCCACTGTTCCGACTATAAATTTTGGACATAACAAGGGCAAATGGACATGTTGTAAAACCTGTGGTAGATGCGGCCTCCGTTCCTGAATGCTGTACCTTACCCGGGCCATAACCACGTTGAACACCTGCTTTACTCTGCGCACGTTTCCCTCTTAATCATGGCCCCAGTTCCGAAAAATCGATGAAATTTTTTGCAGAATTTGCAGATGATATACAAGTAAATATACAGCAAATACTGTTTGGTAACAATTTTTCGCCTAAAATCGTTTTTATCTTCCTTTTTGTGTGTTTTACGGTCAGTCTGTAAAAATGGCGTACTACGGGCGAAACATCGTTCCCAGCAGCGACGTTGGAGTCCAAGATGCATCCAGACATCCTCCCTATGCTGTCCCTGAACCATTTCTGTGGTGTTTCCATCATTTTCTGCCCTTTTCCTATGGACCCGGCACCCTCCCCTCATCAGAGCAGGGGGTGCCTGGTGTAATGCTCGAGTCCTCCCATTGACTTCAATGGGGCTCGGGTGCTCGGCCGAGCACTCGAGCCTCCGGGGGCGCTCGGTCAGAGCACCTGAACACCCGAGCATTGGGGTGCTCGATCATCACTAATGTCTAGCATTCAAGTGGATAAAAGCACCATTTAAATCAATGGGGATTTGCAGCATTTGATGTTCCTCCCATGGTGCAGTTAGTTTGTTCCAGAATTTAACCTCATTTGCTTGAAGAAGAAGACCCACAGTTTTCAGCAACATGCTATGCCATCAATTAAATATGTTAGGTTCAAGTATTCCACAAGAGGGAGCTATAGTTCAGACTTTCTAATTTGAGCACCACATGTTACCACAAGAGGGAGCAATGAGAAACGTTTTATTTGATGAATACTGTTTTTTTTTTTCTGTTTCACAGTTACAATTCAGATAAACATTAAGTTGAAACAAAACAGCTTGTTGCTATAAAGAAAATGTAAACAAAATATATATCCAAAAATAAAGTTAGGCTTAATAACTGTTGGATTCCAGATATATATGACACACTGCTTAACAAAAAGCAAGGGTAATTGGTAGATTACACATTTCTCTTTGACATGATTTCATCTTCAAAGTATAAACACAGGCTCCCTACTCTGCTACACACACATACAAACACAGATTATACACACACACACACACACACACACACACACACACACACACGCGTATTATATACACATATACAAACACATATTATATATACATATATACAGCCTTCCAGTGTTATACTCACACACACACTTCTAGTACTGCACACAGCCTTCCAGTGTTATACTCACACACACACTTCTAGTGCTACACACAGCCTTCCAGTGTTATACTCACACACACACACTTCTAGTGCTACACACACCCTCCCAGTGTTACACTCACACACACACTTCTAGTGCTACACACAGCCTTCCAGTGTTATAGTCACACACACACATCTAGTGCTACACACACCCTTCCAGTGTTATACTCACACACACTCCCCTAGCGCTATACATACACTTACAGTGTTATACTCACACAAACACACACACACACTCTCCTAGTGATACACACACCCTTCCAGTGATATACTCACACACACGTCTAGTGCTACACACACCCTTCCATTGTTATATTCACACACATTCTTCTAGCGTTACACACACCCTTCCAGTGTTACACTCACACACACGTCTAGTGCTACACACACCCTTCCAGTGTTATACTCACACACACACTTCTAGTGCTACACACACCCTTCCAGTGTTATACTCACACACACACTTCTAGTGCTACACACAGCCTTCCAGTGTTATACTCACACACACTTCTAGTGCTACACACACACTTCCAGTGTTATACTCACACACACTCCCCTAGCGCTATACATACACTTACAGTGTTATACTCACACAAACACACACACACTCTCCTAGTGATACACACACCCTTCCAGTGATATACTCACACACACGTCTAGTGCTACACACACCTTTCCATTGTTATATTCACACACATTCTTCTAGTGTTACACACACTCTTCCAGTGTTATACTCACACACACACACTTCTAGTACTACACACACCCTTCCAGTGTTATACTCACACACACTTCTAGTGCTACACACACCCTTCCAGTGTTATACTCACACACACACACTTCTAGTACTACACACACCCTTCCAGTGTTATACTCACACACACACTTCTAGTACTACACACACCCTTCCAGTGTTATACTCACACACACTTCTAGTACTACACACACCCTTCCAGTGTTATACTCACACACACACTTCTAGTACTACACACAGCCTTCCAGTGTTATACTCACACACACACAATTCTAGTGCTACACACACCCTTCCAGTGTTATACTCACACACACACACTTCTAGTGCTACACACACCCTTCCAGTGTTATACTCACACACACACACTTCTAGTGCTACACACACCCTTCCAGTGTTATACTCACACACACACACTCCTAGTGCTACACACACCCTTCCAGTGTTATACTCTCACACACACACTTCTAGTACTACACACACCCTTCCAGTGTTATACTCACACACACTTCTAGTACTACACACACCCTTCCAGTGTTATACTCACACACACTTATAGTACTACACACACCCTTCCAGTGTTATACTCACACACACACACTCCTAGTGCTACACACACCCTTCCAGTGTAATACTCACACACACACACCCTTCCAGTGTTATACTCACACACACACTTCTAGTACTACACACACCCTTCCAATGTTATACACACACACACACACTCCTAGTGCTACACACACCCTTCCAGTGTTATACTCTCACACACACACTTCTAGTACTACACACACTCTTCCAGTGTTATACTCACACACACTTCTAGTACTACACACACCCTTCCAGTGTTATACTCACACACACTTCTAGTACTACACACACCCTTCCAGTGTTATACTCACACACACTCCTAGTGCTACACACACCCTTCCAGTGTAATACTCACACACACACACCCTTCCAGTGTTATACTCACACACACACTTCTAGTGCTACACACACCCTTCCAGTGTTATACTCACACACACACTTCTAGTGCTACACACACCCTTCCAGTGTTACACTCACACACACACTTCTAGTGCTACACACACCCTTCCAGTGTTACACTCACACACACACTTCTAGTGCTACACACACCCTTCCAGTGTTATACTCACACACACTTCTAGTGCTACACACACCCTTCCAGTGTTACACTCACACACACACTTCTAGTGCTACACACAGCCTTCCAGTGTTATACTCACACACACACTTCTAGTGCTACACACACCCTTCCAGTGTTACACTCACACACACACACTTCTAGTGCTACACACACCCTTCCAGTGTTATACTCACACACACACTTCTAGTACTACACACACCCTTCCAGTGTTATACTCACACACACTTCTAGTGCTACACATACCCTTCCAGTGTTATACTCACACACACACACTTCTAGTACTACACACACCCTTCCAGTGTTATACTCACACACACACTTCTAGTACTACACACACCCTTCCAGTGTTATACTCACACACACTTCTAGTACTACACACACCCTTCCAGTGTTATACTCACACACACACTTCTAGTACTACACACAGCCTTCCAGTGTTATACTCACACACACACACTTCTAGTGCTACACACACCCTTCCAGTGTTATACTCCAACACACACACTCCTAGTGCTACACACACCCTTCTAGTGTTATACTCACACACACACACACTTCTAGTACTACACACACCCTTCCAGTGTTATACTCACACACACACACACACACTTCTAGTGCTACACACAGCCTTCCAGTGTTATACTCACACACACACTTCTAGTGCTACACACACCCTTCCAGTGTTACACTCACACACACACACTTCTAGTGCTACACACACCCTTCCAGTGTTATACTCACACACACACTTCTAGTACTACACACACCCTTCCAGTGTTATACTCACACACACTTCTAGTGCTACACATACCCTTCCAGTGTTATACTCACACACACACACTTCTAGTACTACACACACCCTTCCAGTGTTATACTCACACACACACTTCTAGTACTACACACACCCTTCCAGTGTTATACTCACACACACTTCTAGTACTACACACACCCTTCCAGTGTTATACTCACACACACACTTCTAGTACTACACACAGCCTTCCAGTGTTATACTCACACACACACACTTCTAGTGCTACACACACCCTTCCAGTGTTATACTCCAACACACACACTCCTAGTGCTACACACACCCTTCTAGTGTTATACTCACACACACACACACTTCTAGTACTACACACACCCTTCCAGTGTTATACTCACACACACTTCTAGTACTACACACACCCTTCCAGTGTTATACTCACACACACACTTCTAGTACTACACACACCCTTCCAGTGTTATACTCACACACACTTCTAGTACTACACACACCCTTCCAGTGTTATACTCACACACACACACTCCTAGTGCTACACACACCCTTCCAGTGTAATACACACACACACACACACCCTTCCAGTGTTATACTCACACACACACTTCTAGTACTACACACACCCTTCCAATGTTATACACACACACACACACACACACACACACACACACACACACTTCTAGTGCTACACACACCCTTCCAGTGTTATACTCACACACACACTTCTAGTGCTACACACACCCTTCCAGTGTTACACTCACACACACACTTCTAGTGCTACACACACCCTTCCAGTGTTATACTCACACACACTTCTAGTGCTACACACACCCTTCCAGTGTTACACTCACACACACACTTCTAGTGCTACACACAGCCTTCCAGTGTTACACTCACACACACACTTCTAGTGCTACACACAGCCTTCCAGTGTTATACTCACACACTTCTAGTGCTACACACACACTTCCAGTGTTACACTCACACACACACTTCTAGTGCTACACACACCCTTCCAGTGTTATACTCACACACACTTCTAGTGCTACACACACCCTTCCAGTGTTATACTCACACACACACACTTCTAGTACTACACACACCCTTCCAGTGTTATACTCACACACACACTTCTAGTACTACACACACCCTTCCAGTGTTATACTCACACACACTTCTAGTACTACACACACCCTTCCAGTGTTATACTCACACACACACACACTTCTAGTACTACACACACCCTTCCAGTGTTATACTCACACACACACTTCTAGTGCTACACACACCCTTCCAGTGTTATACTCACACACACTTCTAGTGCTACACACACCCTTCCAGTGTTACACTCACACACACACTTCTAGTGCTACACACAGCCTTCCAGTGTTACACTCACACACACACTTCTAGTGCTACACACAGCCTTCCAGTGTTATACTCACACACACACTTCTAGTGCTACACACACCCTTCCAGTGTTACACTCACACACACACTTCTAGTGCTACACACACCCTTCCAGTGTTATACTCACACACACTTCTAGTGCTACACACACCCTTCCAGTGTTATACTCACACACACACACTTCTAGTACTACACACACCCTTCCAGTGTTATACTCACACACACACTTCTAGTACTACACACACCCTTCCAGTGTTATACTCACACACACTTCTAGTACTACACACACCCTTCCAGTGTTATACTCACACACACACACTTCTAGTACTACACACACCCTTCCAGTGTTATAGTCACACACACACTTCTAGTGCTACACACACCCTTCCAGTGTTATACTCACACACACACACACACACTTCTAGTGCTACACACACCCTTCCAGTGTTATACTCACACACACACACACACTTCTAGTGCTACACACACCCTTCCACTGTTATACTCACACACACACACTCCTAGTGCTACACACACCCTTCCAGTGTTATACTCACACACACACACTTCTAGTACTACACACACCCTTCCAGTGTTATACTCACACACACTTCTAGTACTACACACACCCTTCCAGTGTTATACTCACACACACACTTCTAGTACTACACACACCCTCCCAGTGTTATACTCACACACACTTCTAGTACTACACACACCCTTCCAGTGTTATACTCACACACACACACTCCTAGTGCTACACACACCCTTCCAGTGTAATACTCACACACACACACACACACACACCCTTCCAGTGTTATACTCACACACACACACACACACACACACACACACACACACACACACTTCTAGTACTACACACACCTTTCCAATGTTATACACACACACACACACACACTTCTAGTGCTACACACACCCTTCCAGTGTTATACTCACACACACACTTCTAGTGCTACACACACCCTTCCAGTGTTACACTCACACACACACTTCTAGTGCTACACACACCCTTCCAGTGTTACACTCACACACACACTTCTAGTGCTACACACACCCTTCCAGTGTTATACTCACACACACTTCTAGTGCTACACACACCCTTCCAGTGTTACACTCACACACACACTTCTAGTGCTACACACACCCTTCCAGTGTTATACTCACACACACTTCTAGTGCTACACACACCCTTCCAGTGTTACACTCACACACACACTTCTAGTGCTACACACACCCTTCCAGTGTTATACTCACAGACACTTCTAGTGATACACATACATAAGTGACACAGACACACACTTCCAGTGCTATTCACACACACACACACACACACACACACCTTACCCATCCACATACAGAGACCAAAACACACAGAGAAAAATCACAAACATGCACAGACACACACACATAGAGACGGACAGATGCGCACAAACACACACACACACGTGAGGGTTAATCCCCTTAGTCCTAGCGTACTGTCAGTCTGAACACAATAGATCATCAGTAACTACGAAACTCCATGTGGTTACCAAGTAAATCTGTGAATAAGACCCATTTATTTATTGTATTTATTTATAGCTTTTCTTGAGGCTTTTATCCGGAGGAGCGGCTCCTTGCAACAAAACGACACAAAGCAAAATGTAAATGGAGATAATGTGACAGCTCAGGGGTGTGAGATGGGAGACACGGCGCTCAGCCGCTACGTTGTAACATATTCCAGAGAGGTGATTAACCGTTACAACACACTGCTCTGCAACAGGGTGATCCCTTGGATGTTATCGACATCTCTAATGAAATGTGTCACTTGTAATCAAGAGGTTAAACCTTGGATTGCCAGAAAGCTGTCCAGTGCATTGCGTCTTCGGATACTTCTCTGGCACTCAAAGGGTTAATCGCTTTGAGAGCCAGAAGGATGGTAAATAATTGTACCCCCTTTGGCACTCAGTTTGTTGGATAGTGGCATTGCTATGCACTGGCTGAGAGAGGCTACAATACCTGGGGGAGGATTTACTAAGGTGTGATAAAGAGGTGATAAAGGGGAGATGACTTCTCCAGTAATATCACTTCTCCAGTTCCCATGTTATTCTATGGAGCCAATGCACTAAGGCGTGATAAAGAGGTGATAAAGGGGAGATGACTTCTCCAGTAATATCACTTCTCCAGTTCCCATGTTATTCTATGGAGCCAATGCACTAAGGCGTGATAAAGAGGTGATAAAGGGGAGATGACTTCTCCAGTGATATCACTTCTCCAGTTCCCATGTTATTCTATGGAGCCAATGCACTAAGGCGTGATAAAGAGGTGATAAAGGGGAGATGACTTCTCCAGTAATATCACTTCTCCAGTTCCCATGTTATTCTATGGAGCCAATGCGCTAAGGCGTGATAAAGAGGTGATAAAGGGGAGATAACTTCTCCAGTGATATCACTTCTCCAGTTCCCATGTTATTCTATGGAGCCAATGCACTAAGGAGTGATAAAGAGGTGATAAAGGGGAGATGACTTCTCCAGTGATATCACTTCTCCAGTTCCCATGTTATTCTATGGAACCTATACCCTGGGATTTTTCCAACTCTGGAGATCTTCGTGCATGGACTCCATAGGATAACATAGAAACTGGAGAAGTGATATCACTAGAGAAGTTATCTTCCCTTTATCACCGCTTAGTGAATCTCCCCCCATTGTCTTGTTCTTAACCCTTTGAGTGCCAGAGAGGTATGCGACTCACTGAAAAACAATGCACTACATACCCCTCTCTCACTCAAAGGGTTAACTCCTCTGGTCTTGTTCCAGACTAGGGCATATCATTGTGCAAATCGCCCTTAAAAGAAAACTAACTCCTAATACTAATCCTCCACCTACCACAATATGTCCCGAAAATGGCCTCTATGAATCTGCCCATGTGCCTTTGTTGAAGAGATAACATCTTCAGCCAGTCCTGGGTGTGACCTCTACTGAGGAGGACATGACAGTTGTTAGCAGGACCTCAGACTCTACTCACATGGTAATCTTAAAGGGATAATAATACTTTATTATTACTATCCTCCATATTGTAGATATTTGCCAAATAATTTAATAGCCCCCAGGTTCATCTCTCAAACCTTTATGGTTTGAGAGATAACCGAAGGCAATGTTCCCCCCTCCCTCCCCCTTCCCTGAAGTCAGCGCTGTACTGACTGCAGGGATATCCGGTCTGACTTTCATTAGAGACTGCCCATGCCACGGCTGATACAGTGCCAGCCGGTCACGGTGCAGTCATGCTTAGTAAAGACTGCCCGCGCTGCGGCTGACACAGAGCTGGACACTCCTTCGGAGCGCCCCGCACTGTATCAGCCTCATCACGGGCAGTCTTTACTGCACATGACTCCAGCATGCGTTGCTGTCTCTACTGCACATGACTGCAGCACTCTTTGCTGTCTCTGCTGCACATGACTGCAGTACGCGTTGCTGTCTCTGCTGCACATGACTGCAGTACGCGTTGCTGTCTCTACTGCACATGACTGCAGTACGCGTTGCTGTCTCTACTGCACATGACTGCAGTACGCGTTGCTGTCTCTACTGCACATGACTGCAGTACGCGTTGCTGTCTCTACTGCACATGACTGCAGCAAGCTTTGCTGTCTCTGCTGCACATGACTGCAGCACGTGTTGCTGTCTCTACTGAGCATTACTGCATCGTTACACACATTTTAGCGAATTATTATATAGGATAAGTTACCATATTCAGGATAATTTGAGTTATGAAATGCCCTTCTGATGCTGCTTTGTTCCTCTGTGTGGTACAAGCTGTACCTCACGGCTTGTTAGTACCTCCCCCTGGGTTGCCAAGCCCTCCCTCAATGGGCATGTGAAACGCCGGACGCATGCATATGAAAGATCAGGGCAGTCTTCCCAGCGCTGCCAATCAAACATCACGTCACCAACATGGCAGAGCTCACCCTGGTCTTGTCATTAAGTAACATCTTGGACATTTCGGTACTGAGGTAATTGTATGAAGTATTATATATACCTTTCGGTATGTGTTGGTGTTATACAGCGATATGGGGAGTAATTGTTTTATGTGACAGATCCACTTTAACCGTTTATCAACCATGCGTTATGAAACCTCTGGTTCTTAAAACATTAAGAAGGCTCATGTACTCTGCCTGTTTTATTTTGATAAAACTTCCAGCAACTGTCATGTCCGCCTCCATGGAGACGACATCCAGGATGGATTGAAGATGTTATCTCCTGAACACAAGTACAGGGGCGCAATTGAACTGGCCATTAGGATTTTCTGGGAAACAGAAATTCTGATGAAATAAAAAAATAATTTATTAAGACATAGGACAGATAGACAGCGGGATAAATGATCTTACACATTTTGCACATGGCTCACCCAGATATCTCCTAAAGAGGGACACTTGGGAGATATGGACCCCTAATATCTCCTAGAGAGGGACACTTGGGAGGTATGGACCCCTAATATCTCCTATAGAGAGACACTTGGGAGGTATGGACCCCTAATATCTCCTATAGAGAGACACTTGGGAGGTATGGACCCCTAATATCTCCTAAAGAGGGACACTTGGGAGGTACGGACCCCTAATATCTCCTAAAGAGGGACACTTGGGAGGTATGGACCCCTAATATCTCCTAAAGAGGGACACTTGGTAGGTATAGACCCCTAATGTCTCCTAAAGAGGGACACTTGGGAGATATGAACCACTAATATCTCCTAAAGAGGGACACACAGGAGGTATGGACCCCTAATATCACCTAAAGAGGGACACTTGGGAGGTACAGACCCCTAGTATCTCCTAAAGAAGGACACTCGGGAGGTATGGACCCATAATATCTCCTAACGAGGGACACTCTGGAGGTATGGACCCCTAATATCTCCTAAAAAGGGACACTTGGGAGGTATGTACCCCTAATATCTCCTAAAGAGGGACACTTGGGAGGTATGGAGCCCTAATATCTCTAAAGAGGGACACTTGGGAGGTACAGACCCCTAATATCTCCTAAAGAAGGACACTCGGGAGGTATGGACCCATAATATCTCCTAACGAGGGACACTCTGGAGGTATGGACCCCTAATATCTCCTAAAAAGGGACACTTGGGAGGTATGTACCCCTAATATCTCCTAAAGAGGGACACTTGGGAGGTATGGAGCCCTAATATTTCTAAAGAGGGACACTTGGGAGGTACAGACCCCTAATATCTCCTAAAGAGGGACACTCGGGAGGTATGGACCCCTAATATCTCCTAAAAAGGGACACTTGGATAGTACAGATCCCTAATATCTCCTAAATAGGGATACTTGGATGGCACAGAACCCTAATATCTCCTAACGAGGGATGCTTGGGAGGTATGGACCTCTAATATCTCCTAAAGAGGGACACATGGGATATGGACTCCTAATATCTCCTAAAGAGGGACACTTGTGAGGAATGGACCCCTAATATCTCCTAAAGAGGGACACTTGGGAGGTATGAGGCCCTAATATCTCCTAAAGAGGGACCTTGAGAGGTAGGAATATATTTTTCTGCATTAAAATGGAACCCACCCCAGTACAAATCCCACTAATCAGACATATGTTTAAAATCAAGTCTTCATGTAAAATGTCTGAAAATAACACGTGGGAGTCAGGGAGAAATTAACTAATTTTACTGACAGCCCTATCCTGTACAGTGACAATGACAGTCAATAAGTAGAATATCAGAGAAGCGGATGGAATGAGGCCGGTACTCCTGGAATTTCATATAATACAAATCACAAGGAAACAGGTTCTTGTTACCAAACATATCATTAGTGTTTAGTGGATTGCTCTCCAATCAAGGGCACCTCTGGTGCTGCTGAGATGAGGACTTTGGCCTGTATGTATGAAGTGGAGAGATAATGTACCAAAACAACTTTATTGTAGGAAACAAAAAGTCTGATTGATTATTTTGTGTCAGATCCAATGCACTGGATACCCCTCAGGCACTCAAAGGGTTAAAGGCATACCTGGGAACTCTCCTGAGCTGCACCAGAGGCTCTGGTTCTCAGACTGAATTACTGGGTCTGCGGGGGCAGAGGCTGATACAACGGCAGTGGTGAGTTTCTTCTACTTCCCAAACTGTTCCTTCCAGTCCTCCTCCTTCCCACCCTGTTCCTTCCAGTTCTCCTCCTTCCCACCCTGTTCCTCCCATTTCCCACCCACTTCTCCTCCTTCCCAACCTGTTCCACCCATTACCCCCTTCCCACCCTGTTCCACACACTTCACCTCCTTCCCACCCTGTTCCGCCCACTTCTCCTCCTTCCCACCCTGTTCCTTCCAGTTCTCCTCTTTCCCATTCTGTTCCTCCCACTTCCCACCCAGTTCTCCTCCTTCCCATCCTGTTCCTCCCACTTCCCACCCACTTCACCTCCTTCCCACCCTGTTCTGCCCACTTTTCCTCCCTCCCACATGTGCCTTCCACTTCCTGCCCTGTTTTGCCCACTTCCCACACACTTTATGACAAAATTTGCTGAACCACCACTCGCACAAGTTAATCCCAATCCCCTTTATGACGCAAATCACGTCATTGACTTCCACTTGTTGGCAACACATTAGCCTCCTCCAGGGGCTCAGGATGAGTAAATTCCCAGGTTTGGTTAACACTTTGAGTCCCAGAGCGGTACGGACTCTTATTAAGATGGCCAGGCAGCACTACCCACCTTTTTCCTCCAAACCAACAAACCACAAACCCCCACTCCCCAAACCCTATAACATAACACACTTCAAAGAAACACACAGTAATTGGTGGAAATAAAGAGATCACAGCTTTATTAAAATGGATTTGACCTGTTTACTCTTAGAGGACCCTCTCCCCTTCTAATGCGGGTCCACCAGGCCAACATCTGCATACCTGGGAACTTTTGAAACAGGGCTACCCGGAGGGTAACCCTGTCAATGCCCAGGGGGAGGAAAATGACGCGACTCACATTATAAAAGGGGTGGGGCTTAGTCGTGGGGGGCGGGGCAAGAAAAAAAACACAACCCCCCCTGCAAAATGGATGTAAGAGGGTGGGGAGTGGGAGGAACCGGGTGGGATGGATCTCAAGTGGGCAGAGTTTCTACTTAAACTCTGCCCAACCGGTGATTCACACATTTCCCCGGAGACCCGGTAACTCACTTTGAAATCCGGAGTCTCCGGGGCAAAACCGGAGAGTTCCCAGGTATGAACATCTGGCATGGACGCCATGTCCAGCCTAACATCCAGCATGGATGCCATGTCCAGCCCTGGCAGCTTGAGCCCTTGTGCCTAACTGCCTGCCACTCTGGAGGTATGTAGGGAATTCTCAGGCACTCATGGCCTACCCTGGACCTCCGTGGTGGCCACTCCTTTTGAAACAATGAGGGCCTGTGGATGCACCGACACCTCCCCAAGCCCTCCACTTACCTCAGTGCCCCACAACATTAGCCCGCCCTGGTAATGAGGGGCCACCATGCAGCCAGCCCCAAAGCCAACCAGAACCTTCATAGGGCAGGACCCAGCTCCCTGTCAGCCTGTCTTCTGAGGCTAAGCCACACGGAGGTGGCCTGGAGGAACCCGCCTGTAAATTACTGCTTCTACTTAGAAACACAACTTTTTATGCAACTAGCCCCTCCTCTCCCTTTCTCCCACCAACCCCCAGGCCCTCTCCCTCTCCCCCAGGTGATTGGCCACCCTCCCCCCCTCAATCTCCACCAGGAGAACTGGGAAAGGGCGTGTGTGTGTGTGTGTGTGGGGGGGGGGGGGGGTGAGAGCACAGGCCCCAGCCCAGGAGAGAGGAAAGAAGGCAGGGCTTCCAGCCATCTTATTTGCCTTCAGGGGCACCCTGCCCCCCCATGCTTCCATTTTCCTTTGAGATTCACCATTGATCCTAAAATGTTAAGTCCTGGCAGGAACCAGGCTCATCAGATCTTGTCAAGCAGCAATGCAGAACGCTTCAACAGTAGAAGAGGAATATCTAAACAGCTCAACAATCCCCCATGACTAAAGGACTAACACCTTCTAATAACTTCCCACTTACTTTACACTGACTAGTAAATCCTAAAGGCCATTATGAATTTTGGCTTTTATGGCATTTCCATAGAGGCAGACATGACACTTTCTAGAAGGATCACAGGACCTCAAACTGTGTTCACTACACACTGTGGGTTATGCAATAAGGTGTGATAAAGAGGTGATAAAGTGGAGATTAGTGTTGAGCGAGCGTGCTCGGCCGATGCTCGGATCGGCTCGAGCATCGCTCTGCTCGGCACATGGCGGTACTCGTCGAGTACCGCCATGTGCTCTCCCGCCATGTTCGGGTGGCGGGGATCTGTGCCGGAAGAGGCACAGATCAGAAGACGCTCCGCTGGACCACCAGGGACTGGAGGTACGGGGGCATTGCGGAGATGAAGGGGGCATTGCGGAGATGAAGGGGGACATTGTGGAAGAGGGGCATAGACTCTATGCCCCTCTTCCACAATGTCCCCCTTCATCTCCGCTATGCCCCTCTTCCACAATGTCCCCCTTCATCTCCGCTATGCCCCTCTTCCACAATGTCCCCCTTCATCTCCGCTATGCCCCTCTTCCACAATGTCCCCCTTCATCTCCTCTATGCCATAGAGGAGATGAAGGGGGACATTGTGGAAGAGGGGCATAGCGGAGATGAAGGGGGACATTGTGGAAGAGGGGCATAGCGGAGATGAAGGGGGACATTGTGGAAGAGGGGCATAGCGGAGATGAAGGGGGACATTGCCGAGATGAAGGGGGCATACAGAGATGAAGGGGGCATAGCGGAGATGAAGGGGGGCATTGACCAGGCACCCTCCCCTCATCAGAGCAGGGGGTGCCTGGTGTAATGCTCGTGTCGCCCCATTGAAGTCAATGGGGCTCGGGTGCTCGGCCGAGCACTCGAGCCTCAGGGGGTGCTCGGTCAGAGCACCCGAGCACCCGAGCATCGGGGTGCTCGCTCAACACTAGTGGAGATAACTTCTCCACTGATATCACTTCTCCAGTTCCTATGTTATTCTATAGAGCCTATGCACTAAGATCTCTAAAGGTGGAGAAATCTTAGTGCATAGTCTCTATAGAATAACATAGGAACTGGAGAAGCGATATCACTGGAGAAGTCCTCTCTCCTTTATCACCACTTAGTGCATCTCTCCCAGTGTGTCTATTACAGTCTATGGCAGTGGTTCTCAATCTTTTTTTGTTCGGGGCACCCCTAACACATAATCTAGAACATTCGGGGCACCCCTAACGTATTTAATGTACTTTATCAAAGGCCATAATGAAGATACCATACATAAATATACAGTTATTATTAGGTCTTACAATCATAATAACACGATTATACATAATGTACATAACAATTTCTATAAATATTTATTTAAAAGCCCATTTTTGTTAGTTTTCATAGAAAACATCGGGCACCCTAAGTTGATGCCCGTGGCACACCAAAGTGCCACTGTACCCTGGTTGAGAATCACTGGTCTATGGGCTGGACACTGTCCATAAACATTGGCTCATCCCCTTGATTCCACAGAGGAGACATGCATTCATTTGATTAACCCTTTGAGTGCTAGAGGACTATGCAATGTATTGCAAAAAATGCATTGTGTACCTCTCTGTCACTCAAAGGGTTAAATATAATGTGTTGCTTGAGGCTCAAAGAATTAGAACATTTACATGTGTTAGATGTTGCCTTTAGATCAGGGATGAGCAGGCGTGGTTCTTCAGCCAATAGCCAGTTGAGGATTATGGGAATTATAGTAAAATAAGAGCTGAAGAGCCGCACCTTGCTCATCTCTGATGTTGATGAAGTAAAAAGAACTGGAACAATTTTGGAGTAAACCAGCTGCTCCCTAGGGGGCAAATAAACATTCCCCAAATCCTCACCTATTTAAATGGAGTTTTAACCAACCCCTTCAGTGCTAGCATTCAAGGGGTTAAAATACCCATCTAAAATCAACCAGAATAAGTATTTTTCCCCTATGTTGCAGGTAGTTTGTCCCAGAATTGCGCCACTTTTGTGCATAAAACCCATAGATTCTTGTGTAGTTAGATCAGGGGAGGGCAAATTGTGGCTATCCAGCTTTTATTAGACCGCAGCTCCCATCACCCTTAACCAACCAGGGGTGAATTTGTAAAAGTTAAGTGATCAGGTCACTTCAATCTGTACTGCTGGCTTTAATTGGTTCATTGCCCTACTACTAGCTTTTATTGGTGCATTACCCTACTGTTGGCTTTTATTGGTGCATTGCCCTACTTCTGGCTTTTATTGGTTCATTACCCTACTCCTGGCTTTTATTGGTGCATTACCCTACTGATGGCTTTAAATGGTGCATTACCCTACTACTAGCTTTTATTGGTGCATTACCCTACTGCTGGCTTTTATTGGTTCATTACCCTACTGCTGGCTTTAATTGGTTCATTACCCTACTGTTGGCTTTTATTGGTGCATTGCCCTACTTCTGGCTTTAAATGGTGCATTACCCTACTGCTGGCTTTTATTGGTTCATTACCCTACTCCTGGCTTTTATTGGTGCATTACCCTACTGATGGCTTTAAATGGTGCATTACCCTACTACTAGCTTTTATTGGTGCATTACCCTACTGCTGGCTTTTATTGGTTCATTACGCTACTCCTGGCTTTAATTGGTGCATTGCCCTACTGATGGCTTTAAATGGTGCATTACCCTACTACTAGCTTTTGTTGGTGCATTACCCTACTGCTGGCTTTTATTGGTGAATTACCCTACTGCTGGCTTTTATTGGTACATTACCCTACTGCTGGCTTTCATTGGTGCATTACCCTACTTTTGGCTTTAATTGGTGCATTGCCCCACTGCTGGCTTTAAATGGTGCATTACCCTACTGCTGGCTTTTATTGGTTCATTACCCTACTCCTGGCTTTTATTGGTGCATTACCTTACTGCTGGCTTTAAATGGTGCATTACCCTACTACTAGCTTTTATTGGTGCATTACCCTCTGCTGGCTTTAATTGGTGCATTGCCCTACTGCTGGCTTTAAATGGTGCATTACCCTACTACTAGCTTTTATTGGTGCATTACCCTCTGCTGGCTTTAATTGGTGCATTACCCTACTCCTGGCTTTAAATGGTGCATTACCCTACTACTGGCTTTTATTGGTATATTACCCTACTGCTGGCTTTCATTGGTGCATTACCCTACTTTTGGCTTTAATTGGTGCATTGCCCCACTGCTGGCTTTAAATGGTGCATTACCCTACTGCTGGCTTTAATTGGTGCATTACCCTACTGCTGGCTCTTATTGGTGCATTACCCTACTGCTGGCTTTAAATGATGTAGTGATCTGCTGATGGCTTTTACTGGTGTAGTGATCTGCTGGTGGTTTTATTGGAGTATCGCCCTACAGGTGGCTTTTATTGGTGTAGTGCCTCCTGGTGGAAGGGTTGCCAACTTTTACTCTTAATAAAATAGAACAGAGACACAATACTTTGTGATAAACACAGTGGAGTAAGCACATTTATGGTGGATAATTTCTTTATAATTCTTCCCAGTGGGAAGCCCCATTTAAACCAGCAGACTGCTGCATGACCAGCCAGTTAGAAATAGTGATCTGGTGACAGATGTGTGCTCTAACGAATGGGAGCACAGGAGCTTGAAAATGAATCTGTACTGATTTCAGAACCTCTGTAACCCTGACAGTGCTGACAACGATTGACAGGGGACTAAACTGGACTCTTTTGGTCAAAACTGGACAGGGGAGTACGAAACCAGACAAATGAGCCCAAAACTGCTCTATCTTGGTCAATACCAGACAGATGAGCACAAAACTGTACTGTCTGATCTAAACAAGACAGATAGCAACCATAGTTGGAGGCCGGTAATACCAGACAAACATAAATGTACCAGGTCATTGACTTGGCGTGACCTGGTTGAAAATCCCCCATGTAGACAACCAATTGCTAGCTGAGGATAATGGAAGTTATAGGCCAACGGCAACTGGAGAGGCACAACTTTCCCAGCCTGTCTTGGATCTTCAGCTTTCTGAATGTTTTTCATTGTGGCCCCTGGTGCAGTACTTCATATATGCACTTTGCAGATGCAAGACATCAATATGAGGTGTGAAAGCTTGTAAATGTCTCTAGATATTGTTCCAATAAAAGGCATCAGGCTAGGTACTTCACTTTATTGCTTCCACACTACACACTGATAGCTCTCAGATCTCCGGCTGGAACGTTCTCTTATTAAGTCCTACACACCACCTGTGTCCTCTAATAGCAGAATCCTGGAGTAACCAGCCATTTATTTCACTGAACAAAAAGCAATAATGTTAGGATTTTCTTCTGCAGATCAGAACGTCAATATTTTAATACTAAAGTTTTTATACTCATAAAGCATTCTTCACCTGAGTTTTGTATCATCCACCCATCTATCTGCATCCCCCTCTCACTCTCTATCTATCTATCTATCTATCTATCTATCTATCTATCTATCTATCTACCACTCTATCTATCTATCTATCTATCTATCTATCTATCTATCTATCTACCTATCTCTATCACTTTATCTAGCTATCTACTACTCTATCTATCTATCTATCTATCTATCTATCTATCTATCTATCTATCACTTTATCTATCTATCTATCTACTTGGGAACTCTCCAGATCTGCCCCGGACACTTCGTTTCTTGCACTTTATTACTGGGTCTCTGGGAACAGAGACTGATTCTCAGTTCCTCCCACTTCCCACCCAATTCTCCTCCTTCATACCCTGCTCCTCCCACTTCCCACCCACTTCTCCTCCTTCCCCTCCCTGTTGCACTTCCCCTCCTTCCCACCCTGTTCCTCTCACTTCCCACCCACTTCTCCTCCTTCCCATGCTGCTCCTCCCAATTCTCCTCCTTACCACCCTGTTCCTCCCACTTTATGACAAAGGCCATTAAGCTCCACCCCACCAGTGATTAAAACCTGCCCCTTTGTGATATAAATTGTGTCATTTATATCCCCTAGTGGCACCACATGAGCCCCATCTGGGGGCTCAAAAAGACACAGTTCTCAGTTACGTCTATCTATCTATCTATCTATCTATCTATCTATCTATCTATCTAAAAAAAGGTAGCAGGGAAGAGTCTGGCAACTACAGACTCGTAAGTACTACATCAGTAGTGGAACAATTTATGGAAAACATGTTAAAGGAAAGAACTGTTAAATATTTGAATTCAATTGGCTAACAAGATTCTAAACAGCACAAGTTTACTGCAGAGAGATTTAATCAAACTAACCTCATAGATTGTTTTCACTAGGTAACTAAAATAATAGAGTTGGGCGGGAGTGGGGGCAGTAGATAAAGCTTATCCAGATTTCAGGAAGGCATTTGACTTTGTCCCTCATAGAGGACTAATTAATAAATTGCAGTGTGTTACAGCTTACCTTGACTTCAGCATCATCTGCAGGTGCGAGGCTTCAAGCATGCTGCAGGCCTCTGTTTTATCTGTTTGCTTCCTATAGTCTCCTCCTACCAACTTCCTCCCTCTGAGCTGCTCCTCCTACTTCCTGTGGAGGGATTTAAAGGGCAGACTGAGGCCTGACTCAGTTGCCCTTGCGTTGTTGTTCATAGCAGTTGTGTCACCTTGGGCTCCGTGTATGACCTGTCTAGTCTTCCATCCATTCTAGTGCTGACTGGTGGCTCTGTCTGACTGTTCTTTTGCCTATCCCGTAATAGTGGACATCCAATCTGGTGCAGACTTGTGGCTCTGGCTGACTACCTGAACTGTGTATGACCTGGCTTGTCTGACTACCCCCTCGGTGCTGACTTGTAGCTCTGTCTGACTATTCTTTCGTCTTTTCCCCTGGTGATCAGACACCCAATCTAGTGCGGGCCTGGGGCTCTGGTAGACTTGCATAGCTGACTGCAGGCGTGAGTCAGTTTTCACATTACTTCTACTGACTGCAGGCGTGAGTCAGTATTCGCTCCTACTGACTGCAGGCGTGAGTCAGTATTCACCCTTACTGGCTCCAGGTGTGAGTCAGTGATATTTCCTTCTGACTGCAGGCTGAGTCAGACCTCATTCCTCATTGGATCAAGATCCTGGGTTCCTGTTCCAGTTCCTGGTTCCAGCTGAGACTTCCAGTGGCTAAGGCCTAGTCTCCAACACAGTGGTTTAGTATCGCAACCTATTATTTCTGATAGCAGGCTTGCTGGCTATTACCCTGTGCTTATTCCTATTGCATATATTGTATCTATACTCTTTATGTCATTTGTTAATAAACTGCATTAACTAAACCATACTGACTCCTGAACATCTCTGGGTAACCATGACAGTACGCAAGGGCCATGAGTTCAGACAGTGATAGTAATGCAATTTTTCAAAGCATCCTAGAAAGGATGGAGACACTGAGTCTCCATCAGTTGTCTTTAGCCATGCAAATGGTTTCACAGCGCACTGTGAGCCTTGAACAGATCTGTAATCAACTGATGGCCCCTCCCGAGCCCTCCCAGGCACCAGTAGTTCCCACCTCTCCTGATGCAGGCATGGTCAAGATGTTAACAGGTTCCGCTCAACTCCCACAGCGATATGGTGAGGATCCTGATGGTTGCCGTGGCTTCCTTAACCAGCTGGGCATATATTTCGAGTTGGTACTGTATGCTTTTCCTAATGAGTGCAGTAAGGTCGGTTTCCTTATATCCCTTCTGACGGGCAGGGCGCTGGCATGGGCCAATCCTCTGGCATTCAAAGGGTTAAAGTGGAACTTTCGCCTTAATTCAAGTTTTCATATTTGAAAACAGTATTAACCCTTTGAGTGCCAGAAAGATATCAAAATGTATTGTGTTGAAATGCGTTGTAGACCTCTCTGGCACACAAAGGTAAAAAACTGCCTATGTGTCATGTTAACCAAAAGTCCATCAGATGTACAGTTTAGGAGATATTCACAGTTTCATTTCTCTGAAAAGTGAAAGTGAAAGTCACTTGGTGCAAAACAGGGATGACTTTCATGTGGAACATCATTGAAACCTTCATTAGCATATGGAACATCACTGAAAAAGCTTATTCAGCATATGAAACATCACTTGTATCGTACAGGTACCGCAGTTAGAATACATTAGCATATTGTAACAAGTGTCAGTATCTCCTGCACTGTACATTTGCTGATCTTTTGGTTAACATGACATATAGGCAGTTTTTTAAGGCAGTTTTCAAATATGCCAACTTGAATTAAGATGAAAGTTCGACTTTAAATGGTAATGTCAACGGATAAAGTACACAGCACAGTGGCTCAGTGGTTAGCACTGTTGCCTTGCAGCGCTGGGGTCCTGGGTTCAAATCCCACCAAGGACAACATCTGCAATGAGTTTGTATGTTCTCACTGTGTTTGCGTGGGTTTCCTCTGGGTACTCCGGTTTCCTCCCACACTCCAAAAACATACTCATAGGTGAATTCAGATTGCGAGCCCCAATGGGAACAGGAACCAATATGAGTGTAAAGCGCTGTGTAATCTGTGTGCGCTATATAAATAAAGGATTATTATAATATTCATTTGTTCACTTTATTGTTAAAGTAAAATTTGATTGTTTTTTGTAATTTTACGCAATGCACAGTACCATTTTCAATGTCCTTACTGTTGTATAGTGCTTGTAATTTGAGTTTGATGAAAGGGAGCAGGGTTTTCCTTATGCTTATACCTGTGAATTTTCATTTATGGAGTCCCTCTGATGTCACTGGGCAGTATAAACTACTGCAAACCATAGAGAAAAGGGGGTGGGGTTTACCCACAAGTGGGGGCGGGGCATTCCCGGGCATCACACAAGTGGTCAGGAAATGGGAGGAACTGTGTGGGGAAGGAAGAAAAGTGGGAGGAACTGGGTGGGAAGGAGGAGAAATGAGCAGAGTTTTAAAGAAAACTCCCCACATTCGGAGAATCAGCCTCTGTCCCAGAGACCCGGTAATGCACTCTCTACGGGGCAAATCCGGAGAGCTCCCAGGTATGCTTATGCTGACACAATATTGTACTACTTTGCGATCCGTCCGGACCGGCTATGAGCGACATAGTGAAAAGGGACAGAAGGGGGAAACTTTCATCTCAAATTACAAGCACTATACAACGAAAAGGACATGGAAAATGGTACTGTGCATTATATAACACTACAAAAAACAATCAAATATTACTTTATAATATTTGTGCTGTTTGTATTGAGAAATAAGAAGTGATGTCAGTTAATCAATTGTGATTAGTGCCTACTGCTCTTGTATTCAGAAAGGTTATCTTATCACAACCTATTTACTGATAACCCTGGAGAATCAATGGGCACCCTGCAAAGGCAGGAATGTCTGCTCCCTCAGAGCATATGTAAGATTTTAGGCCTCAGAAAACAAATTGAGATTTTTGTATTGAAATGCAACGTTTTGGGGGACAAGCCCCCACCCCAAAATGTTGAGTTTTGTATATTGCAGTGATTTACCACTTATTCTTTTCCAGTTACGCCTGACCGTCAGCGGCACTGGTTTCCAGTTTCCTGCATCGAACTTGCCTGGTGTGCGAGTCTAAATTACAAGATACATACTGATTTGTTTTACGGATACGAGCATGACGTCTGGCTTATTTAACCCTTTGAGTGCCAGAGGGGAACACAACACATTGTGTATGCCTCTGGCACTCAAAGGGTTAAGTGTATTAACCCCAGTTCATTTTGAGGTGTTAGTGTTTCTTTAAAGGGATAGTAATGGTTAATTTTAAGTTGATTTAATATTGTAGACATTAAAAAAAGGTTAACATTGATGTAAGTCTTATCTCTCAAACCTTTATGGTTTGAGAGATATAACTTGCTAAAGTTAACTTTTCCTGGCTGTTTTACTCAAGTCTGCCATCTAGCTGACAGCTGCAGATTCCAGTCATTTGACCAGACACTGGCTCTTCGGCAGAGCTGAAATCGCTCTATTTAGAAATAAATACTTCATTGGAACAGTCTACAAAGTGTGCTTACAAACCAGGTACACTTTGTAGACAGTTCTAAATTAAGTATTTGTCTTTAGATATTGTTATATCGGTGCTGCTGAAGAGCCACATCTGGTCAAGCGACTAGAATCTGCTTCTGACAGCTTTGCAGCTCGTCAAGCAGAAAGGGGAGGGACCAGAGAACTTTATTTTCCTATAGCTCTCAAACCATAACGGTGTGAGAGATACGAATGAGTGCAAGTACTCTCTTTTAATTTTATCTATCATATAGTTAATACTTTTTTTCCTGACATTACTATCCCTTTAAATCAACTGGAAATGTTACTTGTCTCCTATGGTTTATCCCAAAATTGCTTCAGTTACTTTGCTCTTATGGCCATCTGCGGCTGACAAGATAAGTAATATTATCACGTTGAGTGGATGATTATTTTCACAATCCTATAAGATAATGAAGCTTTTGTTTCTTGTCATCCAGAAAATAGGATGAAGATCCCGTGTTAAACATAACGACTCTCTCGCAGGCGTCCAGATGGAATTCCTTTAAAAGAAAATTCCTTTGTGGCTAATTTAAATCTGAAAGCCTGGCACAAAACATTGCCATTGTTTCACTGTGGATCTGTTGACACTTTCACCTACGGGAAAAAAAAAAAATAATACCCTTCTTAAAATATCGGTTCTGGAAGCGGCACAGCCAGGTATTATCATTTTGCCTTCAAAGAGTCGTGTCAGCTCTGAGTGATGCTGAGATGGGGAAAAAGAGAATGAAACAGATTGTCAACGGCAGGAACAAAGCTATGATTAGGGAGCGTGCCAATCTGTGTAATTGTTTAGAGACGGGAACACAGAGTTAACCCTTTTGAGCGCCTGAGGGCTGCGCAACGCATTGCTTCCCAATGCGTTGCGTAACCCTCTTACATTCAAAACGGTTAAACCATCGAAACAAACAGGAAAAAAAAACATTTTTCTACTGCAGAAAACGCTGATGTAGGTCATTTGGATAAGCAAGTGGGATGGTCTTTGCTGTCACCATCAGTCCACAATGTTCTAAGGGAACACTTGATTAGACATTGTAGCAGCCAAGATCTGGAAATCTGTCTAATTAGGACCAGCAATCTGAGCAGTCACGTACATTGTCCTTTTATGTTCTCTTAATGCTTGTTATAATCTAATTTTGTGAGCTGCTCATGCCTCTCGCCTGTATCTGAAAACTGTGATGGCTTACTGGAGACAGTAGTCTAGTTTTGGCTTGATGGTCTGCGTGTCCACCGACCTGGCGGTGAGGGGTCTCAGATCTCGTGCTAAAAGTGGACTTGTCGCTTTAAGATGTTTGGTTAATTTGAAATACAATTTTAATATTGCCTATTCTGGGGTCTCTAACAGGCAGTTTGTGAGCTACTGGTAGCTCTTTGGCTGCCACTGAGTAGTTGTCTCCAGTCCAAGCAGGTAGTAACCCTATGACTGTCAGAAAAGTAAGCAACGCATTTCAGAGCAATGCATTGCATACCCCTCCTTCACTCAAAGGGTTTAGCTATCAGGCTAGCCAGAGACAGGTCCACTGGTTAAAATTTGCTCCCTGATTTGCTGCAGTCACTCTGGGCAAGGCTTCTATATGTAGAACCCAGCAGTAGCCAATCAGAGAGCTGACAGTAATGCAGTAGAGTACCTTACAGCCAGGGGAGGGTTGGCCTGGGGGGCAATTGTCCCCTAGGCCAGTCATATGTCTGGGCAAGTGGGCCACTGCTTCCACTCAATTTCACACTTGCTGCTGTAAATGGAACTACACTAGTGATACCACAGAGCTTACAACTGAAATGGAGTTAGGCAAGTGATACCACAGAGCTACAATCCAAATGGAGCTACACTAATAGCAGAAACAATTCCCTTGTAAGCGGTATGCTATGACTAGTGCAACATTTCTTAAATTGTAAGCTCTGTGGTATCACTAATGTTCCTTCATTTCAATGGTAAGTTCTGTTGTATCACTAGTATAGCTCCATTTTGACTATAAGCTCATAGTATCATTAGTGTAGCTCCATTACAACTATAACCTTGGTAGTATCATTAGTGTAGGCTCTCTTTAATTGTAACCTCTGTGGTATCACTGGTGTCTCTTCATTTCACTTGTAACCTCTGTGGTATCACTAGTGTATATTCATTTCATTTGTAACCTCTGTGGTATCACTAGTGTCTCTTCATTTCACTTGTAACTTCTGTGGTATCACTAGTGTATCTTCATTTCATTTGTAACCACTGCGGTATCACTAATGTATCTTTATTTCATTTGTAAGCTCCGTGGTATCACTAGTGTATCTTAATTTCATTTGTAACCTCTGTGGTATCACTAGTGTATCTTCATTTCATTTGTAAGCTCTGTGGTATCACTAGTGTATCTTTATTTCATTTGTAACCTCTGCAGTATCACTAGTGTACCTTTATTTCATTTGTAAGCTCCGTGGTATCACTAGTGTATCTTTATTTCATTTGTAACCTCTGCAGTATCACTAATGTATCTTTATTTCATTTGTAAGCTCCGTGGTATCACTAGTGTATCTTCATTTCATTTGTAGCTCTGTGGTATCACTAGTGCATCTTCATTTCATTTGTAGCTTCATGGTATCACTAGCGTATCCTCATTTAATTAGTAACCTCTGTGGTATCACTAGTGTATCTTTATTTCATTTGTAAGCTCCATATTAACACTTGCCTTACATCATATCGTTAACGAAAATTCTAAAATGAAATTGGTTGTACTTGCCCCCCAAGTTGCCATCCCTCCCCTGCTTACAGCATTTTCAGTTTTTTTTCTGCCCCACACTGCTGTAATAGCCCTTGATGCCAACTTGCTTACAGAGTAATGTGCTTGCTTTGTTAACGAGATAGTTCTATTTAATATGTAAAATAAATACATATTGTACAGTTTCTCCCCATGGATAAAACAAAGGTACTCCCACTTCTGAAATATGTTTTATTCAAAAAGTTATTACAGCTCAAACTTACATTTTTTAGGTGCAGTATCACAATGGTGCTGTTGCTACACCATCCTATGCACAGCTCTGGTCAGTTGTCCATAAAACGCCATAGAATGGTGTAGCAACGGCTCCACTGTACAATTTCAGGCCACTGTGATACTGCACCAAAACATTCAAGTTTGAGCTGTAATAACATTCAAATAAAAAACCTGTCAGCAGCGGGAGTACCCTTGATTTACTTAGGGGGATAAACCCTACAATATATATTTTTTCACATTTTAAGTATTACTATCCCTTTAAGGCTCCTTATATACGGGGGAGTAATGATGGGGAGGGGGGCAGTTATGCCAGCATGCAAGGGTGCCCATAAACCCCAAGGTCTATCAGGCTCTAGTAATGCCTCTGTAAAATATTTTGGTGTTAGTGGACCCATGTTTGGGTAGGACTCCCCAATCACTAGTTCCACCACCAGTGATATAGTAAGTGCCCTTAGGCTGTGTAAGGCATGGTTATAACAAAGACAGTCCCCCGTCCCGGTTAACAGTGGATTCACTGCATTTGTCCCGCAGAGTGTGTCATTGTTCTGTTTGCATCACTCAGCTGATCAGTAGGTTCAGGTAAACACAGAACCAGAGGATCAGCTTTTACATGCAACAGCTGATCTGCTAGTTTTGTGTGCGCTTGAATCAGTTGTTAAACAGCGCACATCCCTATAGCACTCAAGGTGTTAAGGGAGGGCAGCTTCTGCCTCTCCCAGGGACGTGCACAGACATTTTGGGGGGCAGGGGCTTAAATAAAAAAGGGCACTTCACCAGTAATTTTTTTTTTTTTGTTACAAGGGCACTTTGGACAAAAAGGGCAGGTGCTCAAGCCCCCCTTGGTGTCTATGTGTGCACATGCCTGGTCTCTCCTCTCCAGTAGAGACAACAAACTTTCCTTTGTGTCTGCATAGAAAGATGAGCAGGCAATAGGGGCTTGCATTATTGCTTTATATGAATTAATTTGGAAATATCCACCAGGGCGTTTAACCATCTCTATATGAGAGTGCTTCCATTGTTTTACATGATGTTTACATCTATCGATCTGTCGGTCTATCTATCTATCTACACAGCATATTTAAGTGGAGCTATCATTGATATATAAGTGCCCCCCAAATAAGTTTTATTATAGTGGTAAGCATTGAACTCCTTTTATAAACCTTATTAAAGTAATAGTAATATTTTGTTTTAACTTTATTTTATTTCGTAGATAATAAAAAAACATGAAGAACAATATAAGTTTCATCTCTCAATCCTTTATGGTTTGAGAGATATTCATAAGAAAAGTTCCCCTCACTGACCGAAAAGGTCAAGTGTGCCATCTAGCTGTCAGATTTGGAATCCGGTCTGCAGAGCACCCGGCGGCTCTACAGCAGAGCCGAAATCGCAAAATATAATAATAACTATTTTATTGGAAATGTCTACAAAGTGTGCTTGCAAACTAGGCACACTTTGTAGTCTATTCCAGTTAAGTAGTTATCTTTACATCTTGCGATCTTGGCTCTGCTGAAGAGCAGCGGCTGGTCTGCGGACCGGATTCCAAATCTGACAGCTAGAGGTGTGAAGTCAGCAAGCGGGAAACTTTGCTTGTGAATATCTCTCAAACCATAAAATTTTGAGAGCAAAAACTTATATCGTTCTTCATGTTTTTTTTAATATCTATAAAATAAAATAAAGTTAAAACAACTCATTACTATCCCTTTAAGTGCCGGCATTCTTTAGAAATCTAAGTTCTTAGGAGACTCACTGCCAGATGACAGAGCAGACATCTTGTTGAAGAAGCACCTGTGCGCCTGCGCTGTCCGTCCCTGTCTCCTCACTGATTGGCAGGTAACCTAAGAGGGAGTTGCATAGTACCGCACAGTACAGACAAAGATGAACAGAGCAGGAGCACAGATGCCTCTTCGGCAAGATGTCTGTGTGGCGGAGAGTCTCCTAAGAAAGATTTCTAAATAATAAGGCACTTAATAAAGACTGTAAAAGGAGTTCAATTCTTACCGCTATAGTAAAAACTATTTGTGGGCATTTATATAACAGTAATGGTTCCGCTTTCTATCTGTATATATATCTTATCTCTCTCTAAATAAATAAACACACCCAGGGACTGAAGGAAGGAGGAGTTATGCAAATCTCCTCTATGCTGCCTATCCCATTGGTCCAACTATGGGGTGTGATTTTGACAGGGGTGGGCCAACCCCCTGCCCACTCCTATCAAAATCTCTGTAAGGAATGGCAAGGGGTACAATGAACACACGCATATACACACAATACACACAACGCTAGAGGCAAAATGCTCCGTGCTAAATGCTACACACAATACACACAACCCTACGTCAATCGTTATACGTAAAACGCAGAAAAATATATACGCAATACACCAAACACTATACGCAGTACATCAAACTCCATACGCAAAACAATATACTCCAAAACTTTACATGCAATACACCAAACGCAAAACACAATACAGGAAACACCAAACGTAAAACACTGTACTCAAAATGAAATGCTGTATACACAATATGCCAAACTCTAAAACCTATACACCGTGCACAATGTACCAAATGCTATAATACAAATACAATACGCCAAACCATGGGCGGAGTGTCCTATCGGGGGAGCGGGCATCCCCCGGTGGGCCACTAGATCATGGGCCGGTGGGGGAGATCAGAGGATCTCACCTCACCGTCCCACGATATTTTATAGGAGAGGTCTGTGTTGCCACAGGCACTCTCTGTGACAGCCTTCACGCTCCTTGTTAACCCATTTAGTGCCTGAGGGGTACGCAACGCATTGCTTTGCAATGCGTTGCGTACCCCTCTGGCACTCAAAGTGTTAATGCAGAGCGCCAGGCTATGACATAATATCCTGGCACCTGCTCTCCCATGCCGCACAGGGACCACAAGGGGGCATCAGTAGGGACTTTGGTACAGCTAGTGTGCTGTTTTAACCCTTTGAGTGCCAGAGAGTTATGGAATGCATTGCAAAGCAATGCATTCTATAGCCTTCTGGCATCAAAGGGTTAAAAAAAAGTGCCCGGGCTGTTATTCCCCCACAATCCGCCCCTGCGCAAAACACTACACACAAGACACCAAACACTGTACACAAACGCTATAGACTAAATGCTATACACAAAAAGCCAAATACCAAACTCTATACACAAAATACCAAAGGCTAAACACAAAATGCTATACGCAATACACCAAAACTATATACGCCATGCTTTATACATGAAACGCTATATGCCAAAAGCTATGGGAAATGCCATATCCAGTATGCCAACTATAAGCAATGTGCCAAACACTATATGCCAAATGTTACCCACAATGCTCTGTATGCAATGTGCCAAATGAAAACCTCTATACTCCAAACGTTATACTCCATACGCGATACCCAAACACTATACACAAAACATCATACGCTATAGTGAAACGCTATAAGCAAAATGCTTATACACACAAGCTCACGCTCACACAAGTGCACGCTCTCTCACACACTTGCTCAAACGTGCTTCCACATTCTGTTGTTCAAACATGCTCTCATGCCCAAGGCACACAGCTACTAGCAACGGAGGCAGGTTCTCAGCCAGTTCGGTCAGTAACGAATGCGGGTTCTCAGCAAGATCAGTCAGCAACATAACAGGTTCTCAGCTAGATCAGTCGGCAACATAACAGGTTCTCAGCTAGATCAGTCGGCAACGTAGCGGGTTCTCAGCCAGTCCAATCGGCAACGTAGCAGGTTCTCAACCAGTCCAGTCGGCAACGTAGCGGGTTCTCAGCCAGTCACATCAGCAATGAATTCGGAGCAGTTTAGGATACGCAGTAACGTTGTCAGTCAGGCCAGGTCATACACAAACAGAGCAGCAGCAGGAACTAGCTCTAGGTTCAGGTACACCACGAAAGGGCACCCAACTACTGACATGACAGGGTATAAAAAGGGCTGGCCCCGGGTGGAGTCAGGTTCAGGGACCAATAAGAATGCGGCAACTAAAACAAGGAAGTAAGAATGTGTGCGCTGCATTGCATTGAACACCATTTTGGAGCTGAAAAGGCTAAGGCTTCTAAGCAATAAAAATTCAACAAGCCGCTCATTAAAGCAGTCATTGTTTTATTAACCTCATAAATAATATTATTAGCCCCAGGGGTGAAACTACCATTGTAGCAGGTGCAGTGCACCGGGACCCAGCAACTTTGCAGAGAACTGGAGGTGATGATGGTGGAGGTGGTGGGGCAAAATAATGTTGCACAGGGCTCTCCATCACTAGGATCACCACTGATTAACCCTTGAAAGACATGAGCGGTGAACAATGTATATGCATTAAAGGGATAGTAATACTTAAAATGTAAAAAAAAATATGTTGTAGGATTTATCGCCCCGAGTAAAACAAGGGTACTCCCACTGCCGAAAGGTGTTTTGTTCAAAAGTTATTACAGCTCAAAGTTGAATTTTTTAGGTGCAATATCACAGTGGCCTGAAATTGTACAGTGGTGATGTTGCTACACCATCCTATGGAAGTTTATGGTGCAGGGACCAGAGCTGTCCATAGGAGAGTGTAGCAACAGCGCCACTGTACAATTTCAGGCCACTGTTATATTGCACCTAAAAAGTTCAACTTTGAGCTGTAATAACTTTTGAATAAAACACCTTTCAGCAGTGGGAGCACTCTTGTTTTACTCGGGGGTATAAACCCTACAACATTTTTTTTACATTTTAAGTATTACTATCCCTTTAAAGTATGACATGCAGTGAACAGTATTAACTCTTTTACCCTTTGAGTGTCAGAGGGTTTTGCAGTGTGTTGAATTGTAATGCACTGTGTAATATGTACCTCTCTGGCATTTGAATGGTTAACCCTTTTGAGTGCCATAGTGGCAGGGGAGGGCTGGCCTGGGGGGCAGAGGGGCAATTGCCCCCTGGGCTGGTCACATGTCTGGGCCATCGGGCCACTGCCTCACTCAGTCTCTCAATTGCTGCTGTAAATGGAGCTGCACTACTGATACCACAGAGCTTGCAATTGAAATGGAACTACACAAATGGTACTACAGAGCTAAAATCCAAATCGAGCTACACTAACAGCATAACCCATTTCCCTTGTAAGATCTATGGTATCAATCGTGTCGCTGTACTTAAATTGTTAGCTTTATGGTATCACTAGAGTAGCCGCATTTCAGCTGTAGGCTATGTGGTCTCGTTTGCCTTACTTATCAGCATTAATGCCAGTATTAAAAGTAACTAAAGGGGATGGGCTGGAGCGACTGAAGAAATGGGCCAGTAGATTGAATTTGCCCCCCAGGCCACAAGTTCCCAGCCCTCCCCTGCATAGTGGTATCCTTTGACACTCAAAAGGTTTAAGGACCAGAACAGTGTGCTTAAAAATGTGTTGCACATGCCCGTGGTGTGGAAAGGGTTAAAAAAGGGTTGAACCCCGTGTCCGTATCTGCACTGTCCGCATGTTGATAATGGTCTTCAGGACTCTTCCACCTGGCTCCCTGCCCTCTCATTGGGTCCCCCCAGGCTCCGGCTCGGTGGATGAAGCGGACAGTCCTTTCCTCTAGGGGAAGTATGAACTACAGCCTCTACTCCCCATGGCCCTGCAGATCGCTGGGGTTGGACCTGCCCGGGGAAGCCATTGACAGTGTCCATACAGGTAAAGGTGATAGGTCAGACCTCTCAGTGCTGGTGATGAGGGGAGCAGAGAAAGGAGAAATGCCGCCCCCTGCCGGTGGTGAGGGCGGAATGTGTGGAGCAGTGGGCGGTACCTGCAAATTGTCACCTTCTGGCAGTGGCCCAGCGAAACTAGGCGGATCGAAACCGGCCCGCGAAATATAGGAGGGCCAAAAAGGGCCACCGATAATTATCTGGAGAAGGAGGACAAAAATAGAAATAAGGGTGGAGGTGTTAATAGATGACATTAGGCAGGCACCTACCCTCCAACGTTTTTATCAGTAGGAATGAGGCGGGTGAACGGAAGAGGTTATTCCCCAGTCCACTTTTTATCTACAATGTTTTTAGCGGTAACCGATAACCCACAAATACACTGTGTGGCACCCCAGCCTGCCATCACTGGTAATCACTGTACTACCCACACATACACTGTGTGGCACCCCAGCCTGCCGTCACTGGTAATCACTGTACTACCCATACATACACTGTGTGGCACCCCAGCCTGCCATCACTGGTAATCACTGTACTACCCAGACATACACTGTGTGGCACCCCAGCCTGCCGTCACTGGTAATCACTGTACTACCCATACATACACTGTGTGGCACCCCAGCCTGCCATCACTGTTCACTGGTAATCACTGTACTACCCACACATACACTGCATGGCACCATAGCCTGCCATCACTGGTAATCACTGTACTACCCACACATACACTGTGTGGCACCCCAGCCTGCCATCACTGGTAATCTCTGTACTACCCACACATACACTGTGTGGCACCCCAGCCTGCCATCACTGGTAATCACTGTACTACCCACACATACACTGTGTGGCACCCCAGCCTGCCATCACTGGTAATCTCTGTACTACCCACACATACACTGTGTGGCACCCCAGCCTGCCATCACTGGTAATCACTGTACTACCCACACATACACTGTGTGGCACCATAGCCTGCCATCACTGTCCACTGGTTGTCACTGTGTTTTTATACTGTCCTAGTGGTAATCACTGGCCCACACATACTCTGTGTGACACCCAAGTCTGCTCCTTCTGTTCTCTGGTAATCACTGTTCTACTTTCCCAGGGGTAGTCACTGACCCACACATACACTGTGTGACACCCCATCCTGCTTCCTTTTCTCACTGGTAATCACTACCTTGTTCTTCTGTCCTATTATATATACATACACACTAGCAATATTGGCACGGCTTTGCCCGAACAGTTAATAAAACAAAGCCTGCTTTAATGAGTGGCTTGTTGAATTTTCAGTACTTAGCCTTTTCATCTCCAAAAAGGTGAGCAACGCAATGCAAAGCACTGTGTTACACAACTGTCTGTCCGTGAACACTTGTGTGTGAGCATGTGAGTGTTTGTGTGTGAGCATGTGAGCGTGTGAGTATGTGTGTGAGCATGTGCATGAGCGTGTGAAAGATTGTTTGAGCAACAGTATGTGAGAGCAGGTGTGAGCTAGAGCTAGGGTGACCACATTTCCGTTCTGCTATTCCGGGACATGTGGTTACCCTAAATTTGAGTGGCATCCGGTCCCCTGCGGCTGGCTGGCACTGAGTTCCCTCCTACCTGCCCGCATCATCACGCGCCCCTGCGGTCCGTGATGACATACATACAGAGAAGAGGAAGAGGGCAGAGGCACCGGAAGAGAAGCGCTTGCTGCCAGAGTCCAGCAGCAAGCGCTTCTCTTCCGGTGCCTCTGCCCTCTTCCTCCTCTCTGTATGTATGTCATCACGGCCCGCAGGGGCGCGTGATGATGCGGGCGGGCGGCTACCTTCATTTCGGGACTCTTTATTGTCCCGGTGGGGGATGATCCGGGACATAGAACCCAATTAAGGGACAGTCCTGGACGTTCCGGGACACGTGGTCACCCTAGCTAGAGCTTGTGTGTATTGTGTATATCATATGGCATTTTGTATACTGTGTACAACATTTTTCCTATTGTATATAGCATTTGGCTATAGTGGCTTTCGTATAGAATCTTGAATATCTCTTCTTGATTATGGAGTATGGCGTTTTGCTTATAGCGTTTGGCATACAGAGTATTTGCTTATAGAGTTTAGGATTTGTGTATCGTATTTGACGTATTGCATTTGACATGTGGAGTATTTCGTGTAGTGTCTGTTACATCTCTTATAGTATATGGCTTATACAGTTTGGCATATAGCGTTTTGCATTGGACACATTGCATATAGCGTTTGGCGCATTGTGTATGACGTTTTGCAATTGGTGCGTTGTGTTTGGCATATAACGTTTGGAGTGTGATGTAAAGCGATTGGTATTTTGCGTATAGCATTTTGCATATAGTGTTTGGCTCATTGCGTATAGCCTTTGGCAAATTGCTTAAAGGGACACTCATGTCCCAGAAAAATTGTCTCCAGTTTTGTAGAGGTTAAAATAATAAACAATATGCTACAAACCCTATCTCTCAAACCATAGGCATTGAAAGTTCCCCTCTCCCTCCCCTTCTCCTGATGTCAGCGTCCAGCTGACAGCAGGAGATCCCGGTCTGGGGACTAGCCTGTGGCTCTGCAGCAGAGCTGAAATCTCGTTCTTTTAAAATAATTACTTCACTGGAAAGGTCTACAAAGTGTGCCTGGTTTGCAAGCACACTTTGTAGACCATTCAGTGAAGTAATTATTTTTAAATAATGCAATTTCAGCTCTGCTGCAGAGCCTCCTCGAGTTGTAAGACTCGAATCTCCTGCTGTCAGCTTTACAGCTAACATCAGGAGAAGGGGAGGGAGAGGGGAACTTTGAATCTGTATATCTCTCAAACCATAGCGGTTTGAGAGATCTGATATGGAGCATATTGTTTATTATTTTAACCTAGACAAAACTGTAGACAATTTTTCTGGGACATTACTGTCCCTTTAAAGTGTTTGGCTTATAGCGTTTGCAGTTTTGCGTATGGCGCAGGGGTTTCAGTAGATATGTTTCTGGGGGGGGGGCAAAGCCAAAATATGACCCCCAGGCCAGCTCATCCAGCCCCTTTGTTTATATGGAGGGGGTAATTGTTAGGGGGGCAAGTGCCCCCCCTTCTGGACACCCATGGTATGGCATTTCCTGTATTGTGTGTAGTGTTTTGCATTTAGCATATATCAATTTGAGTTAGCATTTGGTTCATTGCTTATGGTGCATCGCATATAGCATTTGGCGTATACAGTGTGGCATATTGCGTTTGGCATTTTCTGTATTGTGTATGGTGTTTGGTTTATAGCATTTGTCCTTTGGCTTTATATGTATAACACTTAAATTATAGCATTTGCCGTATCGGCGTTAAGTGTATAGTGTTTGGCTTATTGTATTTGGCTTATAGTGTATATCGTTTATTGTAGAGAATTTGGTGTATTGCGTATAGCTCATAACATTGGGAGTTGTGTGTTTAGTGTATATAGCGTTTGGTGTATTGCGTGTAATGTTTGGAGTATACCATTTGGCTTTTTTGTGTATAGCGTATAGATTATGGCTTTTAGCATTTAGTGTATTGAATTTGGTGTACGGTGTATTGAGAGTTGTATATGTTTGGCGTATTACGTATATTGTTCTGTGTTGTACGTATATCTTTTGGCGTATAATGCATATCATCTTACGTATAGCATTGTGCATATTGTGTGTAGAGTTCAGCATGTAGCATTTTGCATATAGAGTTATGCATATTATATGTGCATTGTGTGTGTGTATATATTGCGTGTGTGGGTATATTGTAGACATCTCCTTGCATCTTGCATATAGATAGACACATATTTTTAAGCTGGCCTCTATATATTCAGCTGGCCGTGATAACAAGACCCCTGGTATTATTCTGAGTCATCCGTGTAGATGTGTCATACTAATGCAGGAAGGCAGTTGTCCACCCGTGTGGCTTTTTTTAGGATCATTTGTAAAACGAGCCTGCAGCTGCACTCGACAAGGAGGAGAACACGGTCTAATTTCTTACCTCAAATGACCATTATTTACACAAAAACAAAGGATTTCAAATAGTACGTAAAGGAGCACAAACATTTCCTAATCATAAACCTCTACCTATTTTAATCTGGGCAGAAAATCCTACTGGCCACTGTGAATTAATTGGGTTGGTTCCTTCAAATTAATCTTTAGTCAGAACAAGATGATGTCTGTGTCAGTGGATATGGGTCTGTTTGCAGAACTCCTGGGGGGTTCACTAAAGTTTGATAAAGGTTCAGTTTGTCTATATATTGTGGCAAACTGATCCCGAATCCATATTATGGTTAGTGTTGAGCGAGCACCCCGATGCTCGGGTGCTCTGACCGAGCACCCCCTGAGGCTCGAGTGCTCGGCCGAGCACCCGAGCCCCATTGACTTCAATGGGGCGACACGAGCATTACACCAGGCACCCCCTGCTCTGATGAGGGGAGGGTGCCTGGTCAATGCCCCCCTTCATCTCCGCTAGGCCCCCTTCATCTCCGCAATGTCCCCCTTCATCTCCGCAATGTCCCCCTTCATCTCCGCTATGCCCCTCTTCCACAATGTCCCCCTTCATCTCCGCTATGCCCCTCTTCCACAATGTCCCCCTTCATCTCCGCTATGCCCCTCTTCCACAATGTCCCCCTTCATCTCCGCTATGCCCCTCTTCCACAATGTCCCCCTTCATCTCCGCTATGCCCCTCTTCCACAATGTCCCCCTTCATCTCCGCAATGCCCCCTTCATCTCCGCAATGCCCCCGTACCTCCAGTCCCTGGTGGTCCAGCGGAGCGTCTTCTGATCTGTGCCTCTTCCGGCACAGATCCCCGCCACCCGAACATGGCGGGCGAGCACATGGCGGTACTCGACGAGTACCGCCATGTGCCGAGCAGAGCGATGCTCGAGCCGATCCGAGCATCGGCCGAGCACGCTCGCTCATCACTAATTATGGTATCTAAGGTGTCTTCATCATCTGATCACTGTGATGACATCTCATATACACTGACATTGCGATGCCGTCTCCATGACTTCTGCACCAGTCCAACGAGAGATGCAATAGTAATGAATGATAAAAAATATAAGTCTCATATCTCATACAGTGCAAAGGCTACATAGTCTGACTACTATGTAGCCTTTGCACTGTATGAGATATGAGACTTCACCTCTGTTGTCCGTAAGAAATTGATTGCATTTTAATGATTTTTGATAATAAAGCAAATATATTTTTTATCATTCACTACTATTGCATTTCTCGTTGGACTGGTGCAGCTTTTATCTTCTATTATATGTTTTTGAGGGTATAGGAAGAATACCCTGGCGAGCACATTCCACCAGGGGATCAAGTGTCAAGCCTGCTAACCCTTATTGATATAAGAAGCCGGTTGAGACTCTTTGTAGCACCGATGGTTTGTTTGTTTTTCCATGACTTCCCCATGACTTCCCCATGCCTTCTGCTTGACTTTTCCATTCCATCCCCATGCCATTTCACCCCTTTGCCTTCTCCATGCCTTCCCCGTGTCTTCCCAGTGACTTTCCCGTATCTTCCCCGTGCCTTGTCCATGCCTTCCCTAAGCCTTCCATGTGCTTTCCTCATGCCTTCCTCATTCCTTCCTGGTGACGTCCCCTTGCCTTCTCCATGGCCTTCCTATGCCTTCCTCATATCTTTTCCATGCCTTTCCCATTCCTTCTCTTTGCCTTCTTCATGCCTTTCTCATATTTTCTCCATTTCTCCCCTTTGCCTTCACCATGCCTTCCCTGTGCCTTCCCCTTGCCTTCTCCACGACTTCCATATTCTCTTTCTCCATGCCTTCTCCACGACTTCCATATTCTCTTTCTCCATGCCTTCTCCACGACTTCCATATTCTCTTTCTCCATGCCTTCCCCATTCAAGCGGAACTTTCAGATAATAGCCAGTCGCCATGCATTCATTAAATGCATGGCGACTAGCTTGAAAATAGATGTCTTACCATAAAAAAATAGACGTGTCTAAAAGAATCCGTCCCGTTTGGAGACCGGAACCCAGGGTAGAGAGCAGACATCTTGTCTGTGCGCCTGCGCCGTCAGTCCCGGTCTCCATTGAGTAGACTGCTTTGCACCATATGGTCACCGGAAGGGACTGACGGCGCAGGCACACAGACCGCACTAACCTGCCCGTCAGTCCCGAAACGGGATGGATTCCTCTAGACACATCTATTTTTTTACGGTAAGACATCTATTTTCATGCATTTAATGAATGCATGGCGACTTGCTATTATCTGAAAGTTCAGCTTTCAATTCCCTTGCCTTCCCTGTGTCTTCCCCATGACCTCACCAGTTCTAGAGTGCTGCAGCGTCTCCTTCAACAATGGCTAATTTGCATAATGGAATGTAGCTTAAAGGGATAGTAACACTTCGTTTTAACTTTATTTTATTTTGTAGGCATTAAAAAAACATGAAGAATGATATAAGTCTTATCTCTCAAACCTTTATGGTTTATGAGATATTCACAAGCAAAGTTCCCCTCCCGCCCCTTTTACCTAGTGTAAGCCATCTCTTCTCAGATGTGAGTCTGGTTGTATGACAGTACAGATAACAGAAGGGGACAATTTTCTTTGTATGAAAACAATGAAAGCCCTTCCCCCCTTTACAAGTTTTTCAGCTTTTTCCATTATCTTAATTGAAGATTGTCCCTCTCTGCAGTCTACCTGGGCATCTCCCTTCTGCTCTGGTTGAACAGGGGGGGATACTTTGTTTGTGAATATCTCTTAAACCATAAAGGTTTCAGAGATAAGACTTGTATCATTCTTCATGTTTTTTTAATGCCTACAAAATAAAATGAAGTATTACTATCCCTTTAATAAGAAATTATCATATTCCGATCAGTGTTTTTTTATGTTAATGTGGCTAATCGTAACATGCACTAAGCTGTTGGAGTTTACAGAAATGAAATCGCCAACCTGAACATGGAGAACATGGATCATCCGAAAACTTTGTATGTAGCCACAAAGGACTGCTGTCACTACTTGAGAGCAGAGACAGCAACTGCCCTTCATTAACCCTTTGTGTGCTGTATAATGCATTTCAACTCCCATAGCACCCGATGGGTTATAACATAAACAACCCCTGCCCTGCTTAATAGCTGATTCAAGTACATACAGAACTGGCAGATCAGCTGTTACATGTACACCACCAGTCAGCTGATCTTTGTAAACAAAAGACTCTGCCTCACTGTCCAAGACAAACTGAGTGTGGAACAGTCTTTGGTTTACATGAACCCACTGTTAGGGACCAGGAACCAGGCAGACACAAAAAAAAATATAAAATGCAAAACACCTTCATTAAAGTAACAAAAATAAACAAAACAGAATCATGATCCAGGAGCATAAACCAAATGACAAGCCAGGGTCGGGGGCCAAGACAGGTGCTCAGCCAAGCCGGAGTTAGGACCACAGAAGTCCACAATGTCAGGAACAAGCCAGTGAGTTAGGAGCCAGGAGGGTCATCAGAGGAAGCCAGATCATACACGGATAAACAGGAGCTCAGCAGAAACCACAGCAGTCAGCAACAAACACAAGTACAATGAGGAAGTGAGCCAAGCTGCTTTAAATACACTGAGAGGGTTGGCTGATAACAGTCAGGTGAGAAATCAGAGAGGTCAGCTGATTCAGCCTGACCCAGGAACTCAGAAGGCAGCAACAATGGATAGCAGAGCACTAGATTAGCTCAAACAGCAGAATCAATAGGCAGAGTTAGAGCAGCTCAGCCAAACCTTGACACCCACTGATTGATGGATAGTCTGCTGTGTACATATTACAGCTGATCTGCTGGTTCTGCATGGTAAACTGACAGCCTCTTTCATACTGGCAAGTTAGCATGATAGGAATACATGAGAACTCTTCACGTGGGGGTGGTGCAGAGAATTATGTTATCATTGATTTCAGTGCAGAATAACTGCATTTTTCCTGGGATTTCCTGCAGAACATGGGAAGTGCCATTTTCCTCTTATTTCACATTTGAAGTTAAAGCTTTTGCCCATCCTTATTTTCAACCCTTTGTGTGCCAGAAGGTTACATAAAACATTGCTCCACTGCCAATCAAAGAGTTAATATATTTTAATAAAATGCTACAAACCTTTTTGTGAGCAACATATTCCATATTCCTCCTGGTTCCGAAGTTTTAGGTCCACAAGTTGAATGTTTGATTATTGTTCCTGGAAATGAGTTGACCAGTAGAACCTGAAATATTAACCCTTAATATTAATCGTAAATTATTGACTTACCAACACACTTGTAGAGGTAACTTGAACTTCCAGCTAGCTGCCGGTTCAAAGGTAACACTTCCATTAAAGGAGCAGTAAACTTTTTTTATGAAAACACATATTTTATAGAACTTTTCCTGCTGAATAAAACAAGGTCACTCCCATCGCTCTCAGATGTTTTATTCCAACATTATAGCAGTTTAAATAACCAGGAAGTAAATTTACTGTGTTTACTTCCTGATAGTTCTAACTGACAGGAAGTGACAGGCAGTTTCTATCACATTCTATGGAGAACTCTACGTCTCTGACTTTCTTGACTTCCCTCTCCATTAGAATCTAACAGGAAAACTAATTAGAATTTGACCACTAGAGGGCACTGCTAATGTAAAAAAAAGCTGGGTTTGAACTGTAATAACTCTGGAAGTATAAATCTCTCGGCAATGGGAGTACCCTTATTTTACTCAATAGGAAAATCCGTACAATATATATTTTTTCATAAAAAGAAGTTTACTGCTCCTTTAAGGTCTGCCAGCCGTGCTCTGCCTCCAGCCCTCCACTTACTGGCACTCCTAGTGCTGCTGCCCTGCGAGTCTGGGATGCCAACATCATCATGTTGGCATCACTCTTCCTCAGCATGCCAGCAGCAACAATTGGCTGGCTCATGTGTCACTAAGTCAGGTGGTGTGGGCCTGGGGTGACTGAGGGGGTCACATTGTAGCAAGCAGAGGTGGATGGACATCTGGCAGCAGTAATACACATTAAAGGGATAGTAATGTTTCATAATAAAAGCAGCTCCAATTAATCTTTACAGTATTTGGGCCATGGAGAGTGTTATTTCAATAATGTCAGAGATGTAGTTCAAGAGTAATTGAATGATAAAGTATCCCCCTCCAGCCCCTTTTACTTTGTGTAACACTGCTCACCTCAGAGCAGCAGGGTAGTGTCCAAGTGGATCATAGAGAGGGACAATCTTCAATTAACATAAGGGAGAAACACGAAAAACCTGTCAATGGGGGCAGAGCTTTAATTGTTCTCGCAGTAAGAAGATTGTGCCTTGCTGTGAGCTGTCTGGTCTATGGACCAGATTCCACATCTGAGGTGAGCAGTGTTACACTAGGTAAAAGGGGAGGGAGGGGGATACTTTATCATTCAATTACTCCTGAACTACAACGCTCACAGTACTGAAATAACACTCTCCATGGCCCAAATACTATGAAGATTAATTGGAGCTGCTTTTATTGTGAAACATTACTATCCCTTTAATTAAAAGTTGCACTTGCAAATGACATGAGTCTCAGAGTTACGTGGAGATTTGTAGATTTCGTCCAGAGACCCAGAGACAGAGCATTAAATCCGGAGTCTCTGGGTGAAACCCGGCAAGGTCCCAGGTATGCTGATTATGGCCTGGATTCTACTGTAGTTGATAACTTTATCAAAGATTTCATTTACAAATTTCACCATATACTTCTATGGGAATCTGTCAGATAAATCCATAGAAAACACTTATCAATGGGAAAGTAAGCTAGACTGATGTTCCATGTATGCATCCCGCAGACAGAAGTCACAGACTATACAGCTTTGCAGAGTATTAACCCTTTGAATCCCAGGGGTTTGTGTGTGTGTGTGTGTGTGTGTGTGTAATGCATTGCGGAATTATGTATTGCACTCCCTCTGGAATTCAAGGGGTTAATGTTGTTGGTGAGCAATGGAATGACAAAAGGCACCCAATACTCATTTAATCAATGCGTTGCGTACCCTTCCGGAGCTCAAAGGGTTAACAGAATATTTTTTTTTTGTGGCATTGGAGGAAGTTGCTGATCCCCTTTACTGCCAGAAGGGGCAGCGTCATATTGCAGAGGTCTTTGACATTAAATGGACTGTTTGATTTTTCATTCTGATTCCCTTCAAAATATTAGCAATCACTGGTAATTATTTTCCTCCCTGATCGGTTTGCTGTTGACTCTAATTGTAAAGTCCACAGATTGGTTTGGTTTTTGGGTGACTAATTATACAATTTCAGTCAACAAGTCAAAAAAAAAAATCAGACTTACACAGATATATTTACAGAACAATCTCTTATTATTCAGGCACGTACAAGATGGATATAGCATTTCATTATGATTATGTAGCCGTATTCTATCTCTCTCGGTAAGGGTCACTGTGCAAAGCAAGGCCTTGGAGACCTCTTAAGCATGCAAAGGGTTAAAATCGCCAAAATCCCCATTTAAAATAACGGCACATCGTTTGAGACCTTTCTAGCATCCAGAGGGGTTAAAACCTATTTTAAACCAATGTAAATTTTGGGAAATTTGCATTTGTTCCCTGTGGATCACTTGGTCTGCAATAGTCCCCCCAACATACACATATTTATACATATAAACATAGCGGGAACACTCCGGATTTGCCCCGGAGACTCTGGTTTTCACTCTGCATTATCAGGTCTCCAGGGGCAGAGTCAGATTCTCTGGGGTGTGGGCAGTTTCAATTGAAACTCTGCCCGTTGGTGTTCCTTCCCAGCTAGTTCCTCCCATTTCCTTCCCACTTCTCTTTATTCCCCAGCCTATTCCAGGCACTTTTTACTACTTTTTGAAGCCACACACCCCACTCGCAATTAGGCTTCGCCTACTTTCATACCTCCCAAGTGTCCCTCTTTAGGAGGGACAGTCCCTCTTTTAGACCTAAATCCCTCTGTCCCTCTTTCCCACCCTGATGTCCCTCTTTTTAGGAGATCAGATTGTGTGGTGTGTGTATATAAGTGTATAATGTTGCTCTACAGCAATAAAACTCACATTATTGTTTGTTTAAATTTCAGTATATGTGTTTATAAATTAGTCTGTGTAAATAAAATACTTTGGTCTTGTTCTAAATCATTTACTAGGTTACACAAGGAGGTGACACTAGGTCATGAAATAGCTTAAAAATTCTTGGTAATGCCCCACCCACCAGTCATACCCCCAGAAACACCCCCTAAACACAAGTGTCCCTCTTTGGCAATTTGAAATGTTGGGAGGTATGTACTTTTGATGCAAATTGTGTCATTTACCCTACCCAACAGCACCACAGGACTCCCCCTCCGGGAGGTCAGGAATAAAAAGTTCCCAGGTATGAATATATATATATATATATATATATCAGGGCTTAAAATTGGAAGTCCTTTGCTACTAGCCAGACCTGAAAAGTTACTCGCCACTGCAAGCCGTAACATACCCACCAGGGCTGAATTTTCACTCACAATTGGCTAGTGGCGAGTGGAAATTTTGAGCTATATATATATATATATATATATATATATATATATATATACATACTAGTTGAAGACACAGGCCACAGTGCCACCCAGCAACGGCCGCGGTGCAGTCATGCCCACGTCTGATAATGAAACAGGCCTCTCCGTTATCAGCCTCAGCGCGGGCAGTCTCTACTGTGCATGACTACTGCATTCGTCTCCACTGTGCATGTGTGGTTACGCACACAGGGAGCGACGCATTCTACCACTTTATGTTATAGGATATATAGACACGCACAGCATAGATCTGCTGATCTAGATATAATATGATATAGACATTAAGTTAATGGAGAGTGAAAATAGTTTTATGGCTACATGTGATTGCACATGACTCAGGAAAAGCAGATCACGGAACTACAGCATATACTTGATCAGTGTTCTGCATTGTCAGTAGAAGACAGCTCTGCCTGAACCATTTCCTGGAGATATTATCAGTCACATGACTTAAAGACGTCACTTGTGATTTGGGTGCTACCATCGTTTAACAGCAGCCCTTTATGAAAGATTTATATTTCAGAAGAACCATCACAGCTCTTAGAGCAGAACAAGGCAACCTGTGGCTCTACAGATGTTGTTGATGTAAATATATTTATCAATCAGGCCCGTCCTCCCTGGACCTGCTCTTTCTCATCTCAAGCAGGTGCAGGAGAGCAGAGAGAGAGGGTCAGATGAATAAACACAGCGTCAGACAGTCAAATCTGGGGTTCACATTTGAAAGATCGACGTGAAAGAGCGTGCAACCTTTTAAGACATTCACCACGTCGCAATGCTCAAAATGGTGACATGACAATCTTGCACTGCGTGACATCGCAAGATTGTCATGTCGCCTACTTAAAGGGATAGTAATACTTAAAATGTAAAAAAAATATATTGTAGGGTTTATCCCCCTGAGTAAAACAAGAGTACTCCCACTGCTGAAAGGTGTTTCATTCAAAAGTTATTAATTTTCAAAGTTGAAATTTTTAGGTGCATTATCACAGTGGCCTGAAACTGTACAGTGGCGCTGTTGCTACACGATCCTATGGACAGCTCTGGTCCCGGGACCATAAATCTCCATAGGATGGTGTAGCAACAGCGCCACTGTACAATTTCAGGCCACTGTGATATTGCACCTAAAAAATTCAACTTTGAAAATTAATAACTTTTGAATGAAACACCTTTCAGCAGTGGGAGTACTCTTGTTTTACTCAGGGGAATAAACCCTACAACATATTTTTTTATATTTTAAGTATTACTATCCCTTTAATGGTCACATACATGAAGTCTAAAAATGCTCTGGGGATGCTGAAGAGAAACAGCTGGAGCACCTCCATGTGCTGCATACAAAAGGAAAAGTATTATGTATGCAGTACACTGAGGTGCTCCAACTGCCTCTCTTCAGCATCCCCAGAGCATTTTTGCCATCCATTGTTTCATAACTTATGATATTTAAGTTATATGTATATGCTTAATTTCGAGTCTGGGCAAAGCAAATATTATTGTCCTCTCCTCCAAGTTATCATGGTCTTACCTCTTCACGGAGGCTGTGTATGTGACCGTCACCAAGTTATCATGGCCGTACCTCTTCACGGAGGCTGTGTATGCGACCATTAAGTAGGTGACACAACAATCTCGCCCTGTCATGCAGTGCGAGATTATCATGTCTCCATTTTGAGCATGGTGATGTGGTGAATGACTTAAAAGGTCGCACGCTCTTTCACATGTGACCTTTCAAAAGGATACCCAAATCTGGAAGGGAACTTGGTTGAGTAAAGTGCACAGGCTCACTGCTGGTGATCAGTGCATATAAATGGGCTCATCAAATAAAATGGGAGTAGAAAGGGATAGAAAGATGGCTACCACCTCCTACCATCCTCCCAGCACACTCTGGTTATTTGGGAAAGGCTGTAAGTCACACCACTTAAGGACCAGTGGTGTGTGTAATGTCAGATTAGAGTAAACCCTTCCATCTGATCCTGACATCCTTGTTGAGGATTATGAGTCTATCCTCTCCTTGATCTTTCTGGCCCATTACAAAACACAGTGACCCTGACTTCATTCTTAGCATGCTGTATTCACCTCTGTACCCTCCCTGCTGAACTCCTGGGGTGGATAGGTCACTGACTCCCTTCTCTATACATTTCTGCTCTTCTGTTTTACCCCTTTGCATTCCATAGAGGTATCCACTGCTGTCAAAATCACTGCAGAGCGATTCACAGGGGGTGGTGATTTTAGTAGGAGTGGTCAGGAGAGCTGCACCTCACCCCGGTATCCTTTCAAAATGTTGCACACTCTAGTGCGAGTAAAAGGGGATGAAAAGGGTGACATGAGAATCTTGCCTCCATCAAAAGGGTGAGATTCTCATGTCGCAATCATTTCAGCACCTGCATGACTTAATGCACAACATGACTGAGCTATCTCCCCCAATATTCCCTCAGGTACACCTCTCACCTCTGGAGTACATGGATTTGGGAGTCTCCAGAACAGAGTGTAGCTCGGTAAATCCCACTGCAGGCTCCTCTCTGCTCACACACTGACAGGAACCAACGGCATATCCTCCACTGACCCCTCACTGCACTGATAGAACTCTGTGAGTTCTCAGTAAAGTTAGAGCGGTTGGTGCAGCACAGTGAGCTGTCAGTGGGGGGCGTGCTGTTGGTTCCTGTCAGTGTGTGTGTGTGAGTAGACAGGAGCCTGCAACGGGATTTACCGAGCTACACTCTGCCAATAGATCATGAACAGAGGAGTGCTGGCATGGGGGACAATTGCACACCAGGCCACTCATAAGTCTGGAGCAGTGGGCCACTGCCTCACTCAGTTTTCTACTTTCTGCTGTAAATGAAGTAAACAGAGTTTAGCGATCTACATAAGTAGTGTAGCTCCATTTCAGTTGTAAGCTCTGTAGCATCATTCGTGTAACTTTGTTTCTGTTGCAAGCTATGTGGTATCACTAATGTAGCTCCATTTCAACTGTAAGCTCTGGGGTACTAGTATTGTAGCTTCATTTCAATAGTAAGTTTTGTGGTATCACTAGTGGCTCCATTTAATATTTAAGCTCTGTGGTCTCACTGGTGTAGCTCCATTTCAATTGTAATCGCTGTGATAGCGCTACTGTACCAATATTTCAATTATAAGCTCTGTTGTATCACTTGCCTTACTTCATATCGTTAATAACATTTATAAAATTAACAAAACGGGGTGGGGTGGGACATTAGGCTGGAGCAATAGTAGAAACAGGCCACTTGATCAAACTTGCCCCTCAGGCCTAAAGTTGCCAGCCATGCTGGTCATGAAGATCATCAGTAATGCCCTGCCCCCCCTCCATGCCCCCAGCAACACCACCTAAAACACAACTGTCCATCTATGGCCATTTTAAATGCTGGGAGGTGTGAGCTTGTATCATTTTGCTGATGGACAGATCATTACATCTGTACTTAGTAAAGACCTACACTTTGCTAACTACCTCCAGTCCAGTTCACAAATACCCCGAGGGGTACTAGTAGTACCACAGGTTGTGAAATAATCAGTGTAGGATTAACACCCCAGGCACGGCACTCTCTGTGTTCTTAGCTCCACCAGGACCGGATTTACATCTCAGGAGCCTGTAGGCACAAATATCTGAAGCGCCCCCCCCCCCCCCGGCCATCTCCACAATGCTCCAAATCTCCATATTGCCCTCACATTGCCCCCCATCACCTTCACATTGCCCCCCATCAGCTCCACATTGCCCTCATATTGCCCCATCATCTCAACATTGCCCTCACATTGCCCCCCATCAGCTCCACATTGCCCCCATCAGCTCCACATTGCCCTCACATTTCCCCCCCATCAGCTCCACATCGCTTGCCCCCCATCATCCCCATATTGACCTCACATTGCCCCCATTATCTCCCCCACATCCGTTTCCTACCTCCCTGGTGGTCCAGCGGCTGGAGATATCTGTGCTTCTGACCTGCAGCTGCTGGAGCTCCCGCGCGGTCTTCCCTTTAGTAATGCAGAGCTCTGGGAGATTTCATCTCCCATCACTCTGCATTACTAAAGATCCGGGAGAGCTCAGCAGCTGTGCCAGCTTACAATGCGGTGGCGGGCGGCTCGGCGAAGCATGGCAAGTCGCGCCACGTAAAAAAAATCAATTGCAGTGGCAGGCGCCCCTCTGTAGGCAGATGCCTTCTCTGCCTTATGGAAAATCCTGCCCTAAGCTCCACCCATGGCCACACCTCCACTCCTCACATGACCTCACACAGTTGTCTACTCTGCCTACTGGGAAATCTAGCCCTGGAAATAATTCTTTAGAAAACACCTGGGTTGGAGCACTAGGGAGATTTTTAAAGTATGTATTTTCTATTCAAGCATTTCACTATCAATTAATAACTGTATCGAGAACACTGAAGTCTATGAAACTCTGGCGGAGGATGAATTATTTTAGCAAGACAATTGTTCAGTGTTTCTGTGATTGATATAGAAAAGGTACACATGAGTTCCTTTCTTCCATTCCCAGCCTTCAGGCCAACTCCTGAACACTTGTCAGATATTTTTTCTTCATTAGTAGGTGTTGAAATAGAAAAATAAAAGAGTGAATCATTTCGGTAGCGAGAGAGAGGACAGTTCAGACATGTTTTATATGTAATTACGTACAATAACTGGTAATTCAAAGAGTTGAAATGGAAAACACGGCTCGTTTTGTGGGCTGACATCTGAAGTTCTTTGTTGAAAATAGTTCACTCTTTTTGTAATATTTTCCTATTGGGTTTTTCTGCTTCAATGAATTTGTTAAAGGGAAAATATACTTTCAGGAACACGTGGCTCTTAATTTGTTTAACAGAATGACTTGCCATTGTAGGTAAACATCCAAGATTTTCAGAGACAGGTAAAAGAAAAAAAAAAAACGGCATTAAAATCAATGTAAATTTGGGGAAATGGTTATTTGTCCTCTATGGTACAGTTAGTTTGCCTCAAATCTGCATCACTTTTATCTTCGTACAGGACACCGATCAATCACAAGTTATTGATTTCAATAGACCTACATTTGAGCTCTGTTCAGATTTCCAGTTTACTTACCTGTGTTTCCCTGGTGATCTCACCACTAGGGGGCATAATAGCGATGTGAGTGATATAAGGTTCCCAGTAGGGTCCGTCATTCTCTGAAGGTTGTAATGATCTACAACAGAGGTTCTCAACCCGTGCCCTCAGTGGCCACTAACAGTACAGGACTTAGGAATTTCCCTGCTAGAACACAAGTGTGTTGATCAGAGGCTCAGTCATATTGATTAACTCACCTGTGCTCTAACAAGGAAATCATGTGATCAGAGGCTCAGTCATATTGATTAACTCACCTGTGCTCTAACAAGGAAATCATGTGATCAGAGGCTCAGTCATATTGATTAACTCACCTGTGCTCTAACAAGGAAATCATGTGATCAGAGGCTCAGTCATATTGATTAACTCACCTGTGCTCTAACAAGGAAATCATGTGATCAGAGGCTCATTCACATTGATTAACTCACCTGTGCTCTAACAAGGAAATCATCAAATCCTGGCCTGTTAATAGCCACTGAGGGCATGGGCTGAGAACCACTGATCTACAGTGTCTCCAATGCACATACAACCATAAAAGTGCAGCTCCTTTATATTAAAGGAAGGCTAACAGCCCCTAATAATAACCCCCCTTACCTTACTATGACCAGAAACTTCTAATGACCCCCATTTGCAATTCTGGGAGGTATGAAGCATGCCATTTGCAAAATGTGTAAGATCTTTCACCTTGTCTAATCCCAGTGTCTATTTGTCTGTCTGTCCTATGTCTTAATATATTTTTTTATCCCATCTTAATATCTGTTTCCAGAAAATCCTAATGACCACTGTGAATTTTGTCCTTGTGCCTTTGTTCGAGAGATAACATCTCCAATCAGTACTGGATGTTGTCACCATGGAGGCGGACATGACAGTTGCTGGCATTTTTCAAACTGAAGCAGGCCTTCTTAACCCTTTAAGGTCCAGAGGACTGAACAACACATTGTTTTGCAATTAATTGCACACCTCTCTGGTTATTAAACTCTTAGGGTTACATGCGCAGTGGGTGGAGATTGAGGTCCTGTGATTCTACCAGAAACTGTCATGTCTGCCTCCATGGACACGACATCCAGGACTGACTGAAGGTGTTATCTCTTGAAAACAGGCACAAGGGGAGATTCATAGGGGCCATTAAGATTTTCTGACAATAGAATGGTAAGTGGGGGTTATCATTAGTAGTTGTTATTACTCCTTTAAAGGGATAGTAATACTTAAAATGTAAAAAATATATGTTGTAGGGTTTATTCCCCTGAGTTAAACAAGGGTATTCCCACTGCTGAAAGGTGTTTTATTCAAAACTAACAGCTCAAAGTTGAATTTTTTAGGTCCAATATTACAGTGGCCTGACATTATACAGTGGCGCTGTTGCTACACCATCTTATGGACAGCTCTGGTCCCGGGACCACAAATCTCCATAGGATGGTGTAGCAACAGCGCCACTGTACAACTTCAGGCCACTGTGATATCGCACATAAAAAATTCAACTTTAAGCTGTTAGAACTTTTGAATAAAACACCTTTCAGCAGTGGGAGTACCCTTGTTTTACTCAGGGGGATAAACCCTACAACCTATTTGTTTACATTTAAAGTATTACTATCCCTTTAAAGTAGCAGTATGAAAAAAAAAATAGTTATAGGATTTTGCCTGCTAAATAAAACAACGATACTCCCACCTCTGGCAAAGTTTTCATTCAAAGCTATTGTAGCTCACACTTTATGTATTTTTACATTAGACTGTAATTTTTTTCTGGACATCAGGTGGTGCTGTTACTGTTACTTACTATGGAGAGATAGTCTATGACTCAAGCTGTACCACAGAGTGCATTATAAAAAATATGTTTGGACACCAGTTTGCACTGTTGCTAACAGTTTAAAGTTAAACATAAAATGCATGACCTGTGATATATTTTGAATGACAAATGTGCCAGAGGTGTGAGTAGTCTTTTCGTACTCATTAGGAAAATAACTATAACATATTTATTTCTTTATCAAATGCTTACTGTCCCATAAAGCATAAGTGTCCCTTTAGAGTCGCTTAATCCCACATTGGTCTTTGCATATGTTTCCCTAAAAGGGACACTAAGGTGGCAGTAGTGAGAGAGTAGGAACCTGTGATACTTTTTACTGTACCAATATAAGGTTGAAACATAAGGTATCAGACCTCATAGTATTCATGTTTAAGAAAAAACACCAAGGATAAAATACTAAGAACTGGAACAATTCTGAGTACGGTAAAATCTCAGGTAAAATACGTACCTGTGTATAATACGCAGGTGTATATTATACCCAAGATTTTAGGGGAAGGTAAGAGTGCCTATGTATAATACGCACCCTTGTTTCCCCCTTTCTAAAAAAAAAAATCAGAGCTGCCAAAAACATTCCCTCCCTCCCCCCAGCGCAATCCGCTCTCAAAATAATACTTACTTCCATTCAAGTCCACATATTCCCTGCGGGCGGCATGCTTGCATTTGCCATCTGCTTTCTTCAATGCACTGTGAGGACCATCCGACTCCAGCCAATGGTAATGCCCTGTGAGGCTCTCAAGGTCCTTGCAGGGCAATACTGTAGGCAGAAGGTCCTGACCACGCATGGAAGGAAGGGGGAATTTACGGTATTTGTGTTTTGAAACACAATGATGTATAAATAGGTTAACAATGAACTAACAGCCAGGTCATGTGAACCCCTGGTTCCATCACCAATTAAGTAAGTAGGTAATTAGGTAGATCTTCAGGGGTGAGTTTGGGAGAACTCACACTATAAAAGGATCAGAACCTGTGTGTGCTTGAACCTCAGTTGAATGGAAACATGTCATGTCACAATCAAAAGACATCTCTAGAGACCTCAGAGAAGCAATTATTGTTGTTCATTGGTCTACAAAAGGGCTACAAAACCATTGCTAAGGATCTGAGGCTCCACCCTACCACTGTCAGATAGATACTTTACAAATGGAGAAGGTTCAAGACCACAGTTGCTCCACCCAGGAGCAGTCATTTTACCTAAATATCTGCAAAAGCAACCTGGCCTATCATCCATGAAGTCACAAACAACCCCAGGGTAACATCCAAGGATCTACAGGCCACTTTTGACTTGGCTAGTATGAGTGTTCATGACTCAAAGATCTGAAAAAGACGGAACATGAATGGTGTTCATGGGAAAATTGCTATAAGGAAACTACTGATCTCTAAAGAGAACATTTATACCTGTCTGAAGTTCACTAAAGACCCCATAGATGATCCACAAGCCTTCCGGGACAAGGTTCTCTGTGAAGTCAAAGAGAAATGTTATATTTGGAGGAAAAGACACACTGAGTTTAAACAGTAGAACCTCCTCCCTATTGTCAAGCATGATGGTAGGTGTGTGATGGTTTGGGACTGGTTTGCTGCTCCGGGACCTGGATGGCTTGCCATGATTGATACAAATATGAATACTGCAGTTTATATGGTGACTCTACAGGAGAATGTTAGGCCATCTGTCCGTGAGCTTAAGCTGAACCGAAAGTAGGTCATGCAACAAGACAATGATCCTAAAAATACATGCTGATCTAGTAAAGAAAGGCTGCCTGTTTTGGAATGGCCTTGTCAAGGTCTGGACCTAAACCCCATGAAAATCTTTGTGACAGGACCTGAAGAGAGCTGTCCGCGCAATGACGCCCTCATATGTCACCAGGCTGAAGCAATACTGTAGGAAAGAATGAGCTAAAATTCCCTAAACAATTTGAGAGACTGAAAACAGTTACAGAAAATGCTTACTGGAAGTCATTGCTGCTGAAGGGGCTTCCACCAGCTACTGAATATAAAGGTGCCCATACCTTCTCACATATGGATAATGAATGTTGAATTTGCTGTAGATAAATAAATGTTGACAAAGCATCATGTTTATGTGTCATTTGTTTAATGAGGATATCTTTATCTATTATTAGGACTTAGATTAAAATCTGATAACATTGTAGGTGTGAAATATGTGACAACCCTAAGCGGTTCACAAACTTTTCCTCATCACTGTGCCATAAATAAAGGATAAAGTAGGCCAATGTCAAAAAGAATTGATAAAGTCCCCTGTGAGGGCTAAAACGTTGACTATTGCATGTTCATAAGTGAAGCAGCATTTTTCTTCCCCAAGTAACTGAGAGAGCCTAGTTTTATTATTTTATTTCTGCATTATTCACTGTTTAATATATATATGTCCAAGCCTTAAACCCTTAACGACCCTTGACGGTCATAGTACGTCAAGGGTCGATCTGACTGAACGACCCATGACATACTATGACCGTCATGGAGTTCCGGGCTCCCCCCCACGGCTGCACGCCGTTTGGGGAGTCCGGAACTGGAAATAGAAAAAAAAATGCTCCGCGGTCCTTAACTCAAGTCGCCGCGACGATCATCCAGTCGTTAAGGGGTTAAACCACTGACTGTTATTCAGGTGTGGGGCACATTGCCTAGCAATGCACATACATGAGAACTCTCCAGATCTGACCCGGAGACTCCGTTTTTTTAAGTTAATTACCGGGTCTCCGGAGACAAAGGCTGATTCTCCAGTGGTGGAGATTTTCTTATAAAAATGTGCCCTCTTTTCCTCCTCCCACTTTCCCCCCACTTCTCCTCCTTCCCGCCTTCCTCCTCCCACTTTCTGTCCACTTCTCCCCCTTTCCACCCTGCTCCTCCCACTTTCCCCCCACTTCTCCTCCTTCCCGCCTTCCTCCTCCCACTTTCTGTCCACTTCTCCCCCTTTCCACCCTGCTCCTCCCACTTTCCACCCACTTCTCCTCCTTCCCACCTTCCTCCTCCCACTTTGTCCACTTCTCCCCCTTTCCACCCTGCTCCTCCCACTTTCCACCCACTTCTCCTCCTTCCCACCTTCCTCCTCCCACTTTCTGCCCACTTCTCCTCCTTCCCACCCTGTTCCTCCCACTTCCCACCCACATCTCCTCCTTCCCACCCTGTTCCTCCCACTTCCTGCCCACGTTTCCTCCTTCCCACCCTGTTCCTCCCACTTCCTGCCCACGTTTCCTCCTTCCCACCCTGTTCCTCCCACTTCCTGCCCACGTTTCCTCCTTCCCACCCTGTTCCTCCCACTTTCCACCCACTTCTCCCCCTTCCCACCCTGCTCCTGCCACTTTTTGCCCACTTCTCCTCCTACCCACCCTGTTCTGCCCATTTCCCACCCACTTTATGTCAAAGCCCATTAAGCCCCACCCCTTTGTGATACAAATCACATCATTTATTTCCCCAAGCGGATCTCATAAGTCCTCTCCAGGGACTCAAGAAGAAAAAGTTCCCAGGTATGACAATGCATTAGACTCCCCTCTGCCATTTAAAGTGTTCATTTTGCCTGAGCAGTTTTTCCTCTCTGGCTATGAGGAACAGTCTGCTTGTATGTCTCTCCTCTACACTATGGATTGCAGCCTCCTGACCAAGAAGAGAGAGATGTGCAATGGGAAATGACTTCCTTCAACTTGCTGAAAAACAGGACATGCAAGATAATATATCTTACTTTCCATCAAGGTATGAAGACGTGTGGATAATGTTTCATATAATGGCTTACATAATAACGTTTATCTTTATGATCAGCCAGTGACATTCTTCTCTCAGCTCCTTTTGTGTCTACAGCCCTCTCTGGAATCAGACCCTTTTCCCTCATTACTCCATATCTGTGGAAGGCTGTACCTCCCTGCCTGCACCACTGCACTTCTTTTGCAGTCTCCGAATTCAGAATTACATAGTATCATGGTAACATAGCTGATGAGGCTGAAAAAAGACATGCGTCCATTACATTCAGCCCCTGCCAAATCACCCCTGTTGATCCAGAGGAAGTAAAAAAAAAAAAAAAAATTTGAAGCCATTTCCAATTAAGCCCCAGTTGGGTATAAAAATGATTTCCTGACTCCAAATGGCAGTCAGATAGTTCCCTGGATCAACAACCTATCTGCATTAAAGTCATATGTAAAATTCTCATTATTATTCTGTGCTAGATAGGTATCCATTGCTTTTTTGAAAGCAGTTACAGTATCTGCAACCGCAACATCCTGAGGCAAAGAATTCTGTAGCTTTATCGCCCCTTACTGTAAAAAAATCCCTGCCTTTGTCTTACTCAAGAACGCCTTCTCAACAAGGCTTCAACGAGCTAGAAGGCACTGACTTTGTACATGTGAGGCTCTTATAATATTCTTACTAATTTAACTTCTCTTATCCTGAACACAACTCGAGCAGTGTATTCTGCACTTAACCATTATGTTCTCTGAATATCTCCCTTTACCACTTTAGATTGTAAGCTTTCAAGCAAGGACCCCGTTTCCAGTGTTTAATTTTTCTAATCATTTGTCACTCACTATTGTCCAAACCCTTAACCCTTTGAGTGCCAGAGGGGTACGCAAAGCATTGAGAAGCATTGCTTTGCGTACCACTCTGGCTCTCAAAGGGTTAAACCGTAAAGCGATACATACCATAAAATCTTGGTTATAATATGGACATTTTTACCCCATTTCACATTATGCGAAGTGTGTGTGGGGGGGTACGTATTATTCATGAGTGGAAAAAAAAAACCCAAATAGCAAAAAAAAATTTAAACACTCCCCTCAAATCGCCCTTCCCTTTCCCAGTCTTCCCCACCTCAAAATTAGTACTTGCCTGCCCCCCTTTCTGCAATTAGACCCCCTGACGTCTAGGACCCCCATCTGGAGGCATTCCTGAGCCCACCGCCCCCTTTCCTGCTTTACTCAAAAAATGTTAAAGCCCACCTTAAAGGGATAGTAATACTTTGTTTTATCTTTATTTTATTTTGTAGGCATTAAAAAAACATGAAGAACAATATGTCTTATCTCTCAAACCTTTATGGTTTAAGAGATATTCACAAGCAAAGTTTCTCTTCCCGCCCCTTTTACCTAGTGTAAGCCATCTCTTCTCAGATGTGGAATCCAGTTCATAGACCAGACAGATAACAGCAGGGGACAGTCTTCTTCCTATGAGAACAATGAAAGCCCTGCCCCCTTGACAAGTCTTTCAGCTTTTTCCCTTATCTTAATTGAAGATTGTCCCTCATTGCAATCTACCTGGGCACCTCCCTTCTGATCTGGCTGAGCAGTGTTACATCAGTAAAAGGGGTGGGAGGGGGATACTTTGTCATTGAATTACTCTTGAACTACAACTCTGACAGAATTGAAATAACACTCTCCATGGCCCAAATACTATGATTATTAATTAGAGCTGCTTTTATTATGAAACATTACTATTAGTGTTGAGCGAGCATGCTCGGCCGATGCTCGGATCGGCTCGAGCATCGCTCTGCTCGGCACATGGCGGTACTCGTACGAGTACCGCATGTGCTCGCCCGCCATGTTCGGGTCTCCTCCCCGCACGTTTTGCGGCTGCTGCGCAGCCAATAAACGTGCAGGGAGGCTCTGACATCGGTGTAATGCCAGCAGCCATGTTGGCTGCTGGCATTACACTGATTGGCTGGCCAGAACCCGTGGTCAGGTGCTGTATAGCACCTGACCAGCGAGTTCGGCTCAGTCTGAGCCAGGGAGAGCTGAGGATAGGAAGGGAAAGGCAGTGTAGGGAGGAAAAAAACAAAAATTGTGAAAAAAAAAGAACCAAAAGTCCTTTTTAGGACTACTGTGTGTGGGGGCAGCAGGTTATTTGGTGTGGGGGGAAAAAAACAAAAAAAAAAAAAAAAAAAATATATATATTCTGTTTAGTGTGCAAAGTTGCAGATTAGAGCACATTCTGTTTAGTGTGCACAGTTGCAGATTAGAGCACATTCTGTTTAGTGTGCAAAGTTGCAGATTAGAGCACATTCTGTTTAGTGTGCAAAGTTGCAGATTAGAGCACATTCTGTTTAGTGTGCAAAGTTGCAGATTAGAGCACATTCTGTTAAGTCTTCAAACTAAAATATCAAAGTCACGTATTCCATTCAGTGTGCGTCGCCGCAGTTTAGCAGCACATTCTGAGTACTGTGCAGAGTTGCAGAATAGGAAGAAATACTGTTAAGTCTTCAAACTAAAATATCAAAGTCACATATTCCATTCAGTGTGCTTCGCCGCAGTTTAGCAGCACATTCTGTGTACTGTGCAGAGTTGCAGAATAGGAAGAAATACTGTTAAGTCTTCAAACTCAAATATCAAAGTCACATATTCCATTCAGTGTGCTTCGCCGCAGTTTAGCAGCACATTCTGTGTACTGTGCAGAGTTGCAGAATAGGAAGAAATACTGTTAAGTCTTCAAACTAAAATATCAAAGTCACATATTCCATTCAGTGTGCTTCGCCGCAGTTTAGCAGCACATTCTGTGTACTGTGCAGAGTTGCAGAATAGGAAGAAATACTGTTAAGTCTTCAAACTCAAATATCAAAGTCACATATTCCATTCAGTGTGCTTCGCCGCAGTTTAGCAGCACATTCTGTGTACTGTGCAGAGTTGCAGAATAGGAAGAAATACTGTTAAGTCTTCAAACTAAAATATCAAAGTCACATATTCCATTCAGTGTGCTTCGCCGCAGTGTAGCAGCACATTCTGTGTACTGTGCAGAGTTGCAGAATAGGAAGAAATACTGTTAAGTCTTCAAACTCAAATATCAAAGTCACATATTCCATTCAGTGTGCTTCGCCGCAGTTTAGCAGCACATTCTGTGTACTGTGCAGAGTTGCAGAATAGGAAGAAATACTGTTAAGTTTTCAAACTCAAATATTAAAGTCACATATTCCATTCAGTGTCTTTCACCGCCGTTTAACAGCCTATTCTGTGTACTCTGTACAGTTGCAGAATTATAAGAAATACTGTTAAGTTTTCAAACTCAAATATTAAAGTCACATATTCCATTCAGTGTCTTTCACCGCCGTTTAACAGCCTATTCTGTGTACTCTGTACAGTTCCAGAATTATAAGAAATACTGTTAAGTTTTCAAACTCAAATATTAAAGTCACATATTCCATTCAGTGTCTTTCACCGCCGTTTAACAGCCTATTCTGTGTACTCTGTACAGTTGCAGAATTATAAGAAATACTGTTAAGTTTTCAAACTCAAATATTAAAGTCACATATTCCATTCAGTGTCTTTCACCGCCGTTTAACAGCCTATTCTGTGTACTCTGTACAGTTCCAGAATTATAAGAAATACTGTTAAGTTTTCAAACTCAAATATTAAAGTCACATATTCCATTCAGTGTGTTTCAACGCCGTTTAACAGCCTATTCTGTGTACTCTGCAGAGTTGCAGAATAGTAAGAAATACTGTTAAGTTTTCAAACTCAAATATTAAAGTCACATATTCCATTCAGTGTGTTTCACCGCAGTTTAGCAGCCTATTCTGTGTACTCTGTACAGTTGCAGAATAATAAGAAATACTGTTAAGTTTTCAAACTCAAATATTAAAGTCACATATTCCATTCAGTGTGTATCACCGCCGTTTAGCAGCCTATTCTGTGTACTCTGAACAGTTGCAGAATAGTAAGAAATACTGTTAAGTTTTCAAACTCAAATATTAAAGTCACATATTCCATTCAGTGTGTTTCAACGCCGTTTAACAGCCTATTCTGTGTACTCTGCAGAGTTGCAGAATAGTAAGAAATACTGTTAAGTTTTCAAACTCAAATATTAAAGTCACATATTCCATTCAGTGTGTTTCACCGCCGTTTAACAGCCTATTCTGTGTACTCTGTACAGTTGCAGAATTATAAGAAATACTGTTAAGTTTTCAAACTCAAATATTAAAGTCACATATTCCATTCAGTGTGTATCACCGCCGTTTAGCAGCCTATTCTGTGTACTCTGAACAGTTGCAGAATAGTAAGAAATACTGTTAAGTTTTCAAACTCAAATATTAAAGTCACATATTCCATTCAGTGTGTTTCACCGCCGTTTAGCAGCCTATTCTGTGTACTCTGCACAGTTGCAGAATAGGAAGAAATACTGTTAAGTTTTCAAACTCAAATATTAAAGTCACATATTCCATTCAGTGTGTTTCACCGCCGTTTAACAGCCTATTCTGTGTACTCTGTACAGTTGCAGAATTATAAGAAATACTGTTAAGTTTTCAAACTCAAATATTAAAGTCACATATTCCATTCAGTGTCTTTCACCGCCGTTTAACAGCCTATTCTGTGTACTCTGTACAGTTCCAGAATTATAAGAAATACTGTTAAGTTTTCAAACTCAAATATTAAAGTCACATATTCCATTCAGTGTGTTTCAACGCCGTTTAACAGCCTATTCTGTGTACTCTGCAGAGTTGCAGAATAGTAAGAAATACTGTTAAGTTTTCAAACTCAAATATTAAAGTCACATATTCCATTCAGTGTGTTTCACCGCAGTTTAGCAGCCTATTCTGTGTACTCTGTACAGTTGCAGAATAATAAGAAATACTGTTAAGTTTTCAAACTCAAATATTAAAGTCACATATTCCATTCAGTGTGTATCACCGCCGTTTAGCAGCCTATTCTGTGTACTCTGAACAGTTGCAGAATAGTAAGAAATACTGTTAAGTTTTCAAACTCAAATATTAAAGTCACATATTCCATTCAGTGTGTTTCAACGCCGTTTAACAGCCTATTCTGTGTACTCTGCAGAGTTGCAGAATAGTAAGAAATACTGTTAAGTTTTCAAACTCAAATATTAAAGTCACATATTCCATTCAGTGTGTTTCACCGCCGTTTAACAGCCTATTCTGTGTACTCTGTACAGTTGCAGAATTATAAGAAATACTGTTAAGTTTTCAAACTCAAATATTAAAGTCACATATTCCATTCAGTGTGTATCACCGCCGTTTAGCAGCCTATTCTGTGTACTCTGAACAGTTGCAGAATAGTAAGAAATACTGTTAAGTTTTCAAACTCAAATATTAAAGTCACATATTCCATTCAGTGTGTTTCACCGCCGTTTAGCAGCCTATTCTGTGTACTCTGCACAGTTGCAGAATAGGAAGAAATACTGTTAAGTTTTCAAACTCAAATATTAAAGTCACATATTCCATTCAGTGTGTTTCACCGCCGTTTAACAGCCTATTCTGTGTACTCTGTACAGTTGCAGAATTATAAGAAATACTGTTAAGTTTTCAAACTCAAATATTAAAGTCACATATTCCATTCAGTGTGTATCACCGCCGTTTAGCAGCCTATTCTGTGTACTCTGAACAGTTGCAGAATAGTAAGAAATACTGTTAAGTTTTCAAACTCAAATATTAAAGTCACATATTCCATTCAGTGTGTTTCACCGCCGTTTAGCAGCCTATTCTGTGTACTCTGCAGAGTTGCAGAATAGTAAGAAATACTGTTAAGTTTTCAAACTCATATATATTAAAGTCATATATATCGTGTAAGATGAAGAAGGCGGGTAAAAAGGGACGGGGAAGTGGACGTGATCCTGAAAGTTCAGGGCGCGGGTCAGGACGCGGAGAAACTGTGCCTGGTGCCAGAGCACAAGAAAGAAAGACATCCACCATACCTAGCTTCATGTCTGATTTCACAGGGCGTCGCAGGACATCACTCTCGAGGTCCGACCAGTGCGAACAGGTGGTCGGTTGGATGACAGCTGATACTGCTTCCAGTCGGTTAAGCACCACCCTGTCTTCCACCAAGTCCACTCTCAGTAGCCAAGAGTCTGGTCAACATAATCCTCACTCTGATCATCCTTCCTCCCACCATACACGGTCTGGTCAAAGAAGTGATCCCACACTGGGATATAGTGATGAGCTCGTCTCATCACCAATCCTTCATTTGACCCTCTCTCCAAGCACGCTTGCAGAGGAACATGACATCTTGTGCCCTGATTCACAACCTCTAGAGGCTACCCAATCACAAGAAGATGACAGATGTGAACGGCATTTAAGGTCAAAGGAAGTAGTGGATGATGATGATGATGATGAGACACAGTTGCCATTAAATCAACCACTATTTCCTTCTCAAGACCTTGTTGAGGAGAATGTTATACAGTTGTCAATGACCGAGTATGTGGTGGGATCAAGACTTGAGGAGGATGATCAGAGTGAGGAAGTGGAGGAGGACTTGGTGGACGATGAGGTGACTGACCCCACCTGGGAAGGTGTAGAGCCGAGCGATGACAGCAGTCCTGAGGGTGAGCCATCTGCAGCACCGCAACAGGCTGGAAGAGGCAGTGGTGTGGCTACAGAAAGAAGGCGGACCGCACCAAACCGGCCCGCAAATGTTCCACGGAGCACCCCCTTGCGTAAATCTACCTTGCCAAGGGGTAGGTGTTCCGCGGTATGGCGTTTTTTTAAGGAAAGTGCGGACGACAAAAGATTTGTAGTTTGCAACCTGTGCCACACCAGAATGAGCCGAGGCATGAACACTAGAAACCTCACCACCACCAGCATGATCCGACACATGGCATCCAAGCACCGTAGTAAGTGGGAGGAACGCCTGGATCGCCCATCTGTGTCTGCAGGCCACACCACTGCCTCCTCTTCCCCTGTTTTCGGTGCCGGCCAATCGCCTGTCGAAGGCGCAGGCCCGCATACCTCCCGCCCTGCACCTGTAGCATCTGAAGCACCATCAGCGACCACATCCACTTCCCTGTCCCAGCACAGCGTCCAAATGTCGTTACCCCAGGCATTTGAGCGCAAGAGAAAATACCCAGCCACCCACCCACAGGCCATAGCACTAACCTCACACCTTTCAAAATTACTGGCCATCGAAATGCTGCCATTTAGGCTTGTGGACACTGAGTCCTTCCGCAGCCTGATGGCAGCAGCTGTCCCTCGGTACGCGGTCCCCAGCCGCCACTACTTTTCCCGGTGTGCCATCCCCGCATTACACCACCATGTGTCCCGTAACATCACCCGTGCCCTGACCAACGCAGTTACTGGGAAGGTCCACTTAACGACTGACACATGGACAAGTGCTTGTGGCCAGGGACGCTACATTTCCCTGACGGCACACTGGGTGAATGTCGTGGAGGCTGGGAGCGACTCGGACCCTGGGATGGCACGGGTGCTACCCACGCCGAGGATTGCGGGCCCTACCTCCATCAGGGTTTCCACCAGCACCTACGTTATTGGCTCCTCCTCCTCCGTTTCCACCTCCGAATTCTCTACACACACCGCCACTCCCCCATCAGCCAGTAGCTGGAAGCAGTGTAGCACTGCAGTGGGGAAGCGTCAACAGGCCGTGCTGAAGCTGATCTGCCTTGGGGACAAACAGCACACGGCCTCAGAGCTGTTGCAGGGGATTAGTCACCAGACCGAGCAGTGGCTCTCGCCACTCAACCTGCAAGCAGGCATGGTTGTGTGTGATAATGGGCGTAACTTGGTGGCGGCTTTGGAGCTCGGCAAGCTCACACACGTACCATGCCTAGCGCATGTATTTAATTTAGTGGTGCAGCGATTTCTAAAAACCTACCCCAATGTGCATGATCTCTTGACCAAGGTGCGCCGCGTGTGTGCACATTTCCGTAAGTCATCTACAGCTTCGGCCGGCCTGTTGAAGCTGCAGCAGCGCTTACAATTGCCAGCTCACCGGCTGCTGTGTGACGTGAGCACGCGCTGGAACTCCACCTTCCACATGTTGGCCCGGCTTTGTGAGCAGCAGAGGGCAGTAGTGGAGTACCAGCTGTTACACGGTCGTCGCCTCTCCGTTCAACTTCCTGTAATCAGAAGTGAGGAGTGGGAATGGATGTCAGACCTCTGCGAGGTTTTACGCAATTTTGAGGAATCGACACAGATGGTGAGCGGCGATAACGCTATTATCAGTGTAACCATCCCACTTCTGTGTCTACTGAAACGCTCGCTGCTCACAATTAAAACCGACGCTTTGCATGTGGAAGAGGTGGAAATGGGGGAGGAAGAGCTTACACAAGGTGATAGCCAGAGCACCCTCACTTCGTCTTCTCAGCGACAATTGGAGGAGGCGGAGGAGGAGGAGGAGGAGGAGGAGGAGGAGGAGGAGGAAGACACGGTTGCCTCCGCTACAGAGGGTAGCCATGGAACTTTAGTTCCATCTCTTCAGCGTGGGTGGGCAGAAGAGGAGGAAGAGGATGAGGATATTGAGAGTCAGCCTCCTGGTGAGGACAGCGAAATCTTGACTGTTGGTACTCTGGCACACATGGCTGACTTTATGTTAGGCTGCCTTTCCCGTGACCCACGCGTTGTACGCATTTTAGACAACACGGATTACTGGGTGTTCACCCTTCTGGACCCCCGCTACAAAGAGAATTTCTCATCTCTCATTCCTCCGGTGGAGAGGACAAGCAAAATGGTGCAATACCAGAAGGTTCTTGTTGAAAAATTGCTCCAAAATTTTCCATCTGACAACGCTGGCGGCAGAGTACGTGCTACCTTGGCCAACCGAGAAGGGGAGAAAAGGGGAGCACACAGCAGTTCCGACAAAGGCAGGGCAACACTCTCCAAGGCGTGGGACACCTTCATGACACCCCGCCAGCACCCTCACCCTGATGCGCAGCCTAGTGTCACAAGGAGGGAAAAGTTTTGGAAGATGGTGAAGGAGTACGTAGCAGACCGTGTCAGCGTCCTCAATGATCCCTCTGTGCCTTACAACTACTGGGTGTCCAAGCTGGACACGTGGTATGAACTGGCACTCTACGCCTTGGAGGTGCTGGCCTGCCCTGCCGCCAGCGTTCTGTCTGAGCGGGTATTTAGTGCTGCTGGTGGCATCATAACAGATAAGCGTATCCGCCTTTCCACCGACAATGCTGATAGGTTGACACTTATAAAAATGAACAAGGCCTGGATTTCCCCTGACTTCTCCACTCCACTGGAGGAAAGCCCCGGGGGAACATAAACTCACTTTATATATGTTATTTACAATGATGGGAATACTCTGTATTCCCATTCACCCCTTCCACCCCAAAAACGGGTATATGGTTGACTCTTAATGTTCTCATCCTCCTCCTCCTCTTCCATATGCCCTGGGATATAATTTTTATATAGGGCCAGCTCACCAGCGTGCCCTGGGATATAATTTTTATATAGGGCCAGCTCACCAGCGGGCCCTGTGATATAATTTTTATATAGGGCCAGCTCACCAGCGGGCCCTGTTTGCCAATTTTTATATAGGTCAGCTCACCAGCGGGCCTTCTCATATAATGTTTTATTGGGTCAGCTCTCTAGCGGGCCCTCTCATATAATGTTTTATAGCGTCAGCTCACTAGCGGGCCTTCGCATATAATGTTTAGGATGGTCAGCTCTGCAGCAGACCCTCACCCATAATGTTTTAGATGGTCAGCTCAGCGCACGTTTCCCTCTTAATCATGGCCTCAGTTCTGAAAATCAAGGAAATTTTTGGGAGAATTTGCCTCTGCGCACGTTTCCCTCTTAATCATGGCCTCAGTTCTGAAAATCAAGGAAATGTTTGGGATAATTTGCCTCTGCGCACGTTTCCCTCTTAATCATGGCCTCACTTCAGAAAATCGATGAAATTTTTGGGAGAATTTGCAGATGATATACAAGTAAATATACAGCAAATACTGTTTGGTAACAATTTTTCGCCTAAAGTCGTTTTTATTTTCCTTTTTGTGTGTTTTACGGTCAGTCTGTAAAAATGGCGTACTACGGGCGAAAGATCGTTCCCAGCAGCGATGTTGGAGTCCAAGGTGCATCCAGACATCCTCCCTATGCTGTCCCTGAACCATTTCTGTAGTGTTTCCATCTTTTTCTGCCCTTTTCCTATGGACCAGGCACCCTCCCCTCATCAGAGCAGGGGGTGCCTGGTGTAATGCTCGAGTCCTCCCATTGACTTCAATGGGGCTCGGGTGCTCGGCCGAGCACTCGAGCCTCAGGGGGTGCTCGGTCAGAGCACCCGAACATCCGAGCATTGGGGTGCTCGCTCATCACTAATTACTATCCCTTTAATATCCTCCCAGTGGAAGCAGACGTGAAATAGGGGCAGCGGGCGGCATTCCTGCATTCACCGCCCACTTCTTCCGCTGCTGGAACTCCTCTGTGTATCTGGGTTGCCCTATCAGGACCTACCATAGATTCAATGCGAGCACGTGCTCAGTGAAGGATTCTGTCTGTGACACTCAGCTTCTCACAGGCATAATGGCAATAGCGCCATCTGGATTCAATTACATTTAGCATTCAAACTTTCAAACAACTGCAAGCTTGCTCTGTGATAACATTTTACTGTAGTATCACCAAGCAGTTGATGACCCCAGTAGAAACAGCCATATGATATAAATATTTGCATAATAAGGGTTTACTACCCTTTTAAGTGACTTGTGGGACTTTTTCGTAAGATTTTTTTTAGACACAGTTGTTTTATATCGGGGCAATTTAAAACCCTTTGAGTGCCAGAGGGGTGCACAACTGATTGCTCCACAATGCTTTGCGTAGCACTCTGGCGCTAAGAGGGATAAAGTTAGGAAAACATTCTTGTAAACTGTTCTTAAAACAAATCAGTAAAAAAAAAACATTTTTAACACAATGAGTGACAAATACCATAACGCGAGGTGCGGCAGATCTTCTTAGGCCATTGTTTGTCATTCTCGTTTTTGCTCAAGGCAGGTTTGCACATATTTTGGAATTTCCAAGACACCCCTCTCTTCTTATTGGCCATTTGTCAAGAGCATAGTGATGATTAGAGAGTTAGGCCTGTATTCTACTGCAAGGGATAACTTTACCTCTGGTTCTAACCACAAATATCCCCCTTCAGTAGGAATCTGTGTGCTAAAAGCATCGATAACACCTGCAATGCATTCCTCCCATGTCCCTCTTTAAGAGATATTAGGGGTTCATACCTCCCATGTCCCTCTTTAAAACATATTAGGTGTCCGTACCTCTCATGTCCCTCTTTAAGAGATATTAGGACTCCATACCTCCAAAGTGCCCCACTTTTGGAGATATTAGGTTACATACCCCCCCCCCCCCAAGTGTCCCTCTTTAGGAGATATTAGGGGTTTGTACCTCACAATTATACCTCTTTAGGAGATATTAGGGGTCCATATCTCCCAAGTATCCTTCTTTAGGAGATATTAGGGGTCCGTACCTCCCAAGTGTCCCTCTTTAGGAGATATTAGGACTCCATACCTCCCAAGTGCCCCTCTTTTGGAGATATTAGGGGTACATACCCCCAAGTGTCCCTCTTTAGGAGATATTAGGGCTCCATACCTCCCATGTGCTCCTCTTTAGGAGATATTAGGTGTCCATACCTCCCAAGTGTCCCTGTTTAAGAGATATTAGGGCTCCATACCCCCACAAGTGTCCCTCTTTAGGAAATATTAAGGTCAATACTTCCCAAATGTCCATCTCTAGGAGATATAAGGGGTCCATACCTCCCAACTATCTATCTGTAGGAGATAATAGGGGTCCACACCTCACAAGTGTCTATCTTTAGTAGATAATAGGGCTGCATACCTCCTACGTGTCCCTCTTTAGGAGATATTAGGGGTCCATACCTCCCAAGTGTCCCTCTTTAGGTGATATTAGGGGTCCATTCCTCCAAAGTGTCCCTCTTTAGGAGATATTAGGGGTCCGTACCTCCCAAGTGTCCCTCTTTAAGAGATATTAGGGGTTCATACCTCCCATGTCCCTCTTTAAGACATATTAGGTGTCCGTACCTCTCATGTCCCTCTTTAAACATGAAGAATGATATAAGTCTTATCTCTCATACCTTTATGGTTTCAGAGATATTCACAAGCAAAGTTTCCCCTCCGGTCCCTTTTACCTAGTGTAAGACATCTCTTCTCAGATGTGGAATGCAGTCCATAGACCAGACAGATAACAGAAGGGGACAATCTTCTTCCTATGAGAACAATGAATGCCCCGTCCACTCTTGACAAGTTTTTCAGGTTTTTCCCTTATCTTAATTGAAGATTGTCCCTCTCTGCAATCTACCTGGGCACCTCCCTTCTGCTCTGGCTGAGCAGTGTTACATCAGTAAAAGGGGCGGGAGGGGGATACTTTGTCATTGAATTACTCTTGAACTACAACTCTGACAGAATTGAAATAACACTCTCCAAAGTCCAAATACTATGATGATTAATTAGAGCTGCTTTTATTATGAAACATTACTATCCCTTTAATATCCAGGATCCTCCCAGTGGAAGCAGCCGTGAAATAGGGGCAGCGGGCGGCATTCCTGCATTCGCCGCCCACTTCTTCCGCTGCTGGAACTCCTCTGTGTATCTGGGTTGCCCTATCAGGACCTACCATAGATTCAATGCGAGCACGTGCTCAGTGAAGAATTCTGTCTGTGACACTGTGACATTTAGCATTCAAAAAACTGCAAGCTTGCTCTGTGATAACATTTTATTGTAGTATCACCAAGCAGTTGATGACCCCAGTAGAAACAGCCATATGATATAAATATTTTCATAATAAGGGTTTACCACCATTTTAAGTGACTTGTGGGACTTTTTTGTAAGATTTTTTTTAGTCACAGTTATTTTATGTCGGGGCAATTTAAAACCCTTTGAGTGCCAGAGGGGTGCACAACTGATTGCTCCACAATGCTTTGCGTAGCACTCTGGCGCTAAGAGGGATACAGTGAGGAAAACATTCTTGGAAACTGTTCTTAAAACAAATCAGTAAAAAAAAAACATTTTTAATACAATGAGTGACAAATACCATATAGCGTGAGGTGCGGCAGATCTTCTTAGGCCATTGTTTGTCATTCTCGTTTTTGCTCAAGGCAGGTTTGCACATATTTTGGAATTTCCAAGACACCCCTCTCTTCTTATTGGCCATTTGTCAAGAGCATAATGATGATTACAGAGTTAGGCCTGTATTCTACTGCAAGGGATAACTTTACCTCTGGTTCTAACCACAAATTTCCCCCTTCAGTAGGAATCTGTGTGCTAAAAGCATCGATAACACCTGCAATGCATACCTCCCATGTCCCTCTTTAGGAGATATTAGGGGTTCATACCTCCCATGTCCCTCTTTAAGAGATATTAGGGGTTCATTCCTCTCATGTCCCTCTTTAAGAGATATTAGGACTCCATACCTCCCAAGTGCCCCACTTTTGGAGATATTAGGTTACATACCCCCACCCCCAAGTGTCCCTCTTTAGGAGATATTAGGGGTCCATACCTCTCATGTCCCTCTTTAAGAGATATTAGGGATTCATACCTCCCAAGTGTCCTTGTTTAGGACATATTAGGACTCCATACCTCCCAAGTGCCCCACTTTTGGAGATAT